>CM064426.1:64110630-65310630 GCA_032690845.1 Eleusine coracana subsp. coracana | reverse complement strand
GACGAGAAAGCGATCGAGCAGTCACGCAAAGTGCTCCCAAAAACCTTATTTGCCCTCTCCCGGTGCAGGATCACAGAGGACGATGGTTCCGGAGACCTGATCTCCCATTTGCCGGTGCACGCCGACGATCGGGATGGAGAAGTCTTGGCGGCGCAACAGTAGCGAGAGGCAAAACCGTAGGTGATTGCGTGATATGATATGCGGCAGTACCCGTACGTATTTATAGGGAGGAACCACGAGGGTTGGACGTCCCGCTACCGAGTCGGTTTCCATATTGATACGTAGGTTTCCATAATTAAATATATAGAAAATACAACAAAAAGAAAGTGCAAAAGGAAGCCATGCCCCCACAAGGCAAGAGATTGAATTTCGGCGGACCATTCACGCAGGTGATGCGCGGTCGCGTCCATCGCCCACGCCCCGTCCCACGGGGCCCGGTGAGGCGAGGCGAGCGAGCGCGCGCGTGTTCTTCATTCCTCCCATCCACACACTTGCAAGAGATGTTAGAACAACCAACCTTATAAGTTGGACTCGCTCTACCTCCACTAGCAATGTGAGACTAAACATTTACATTCCCACTGAATGGGCTTTTGAGATTTTCAGGAATTATTATAATTATTAATGGGCCAAGCTCATATAATTCCAACACCACCTAGGTATATTCATGAGCTGCTAGTAAACGATGTAACTGTGTTAATTGATCAATAAAGTGTGCCAAGTGGCTTCCCTCAAAGAAAAAACATGTTCTTTGGATAATCAAATGGATATAATAATTGAAACTGCACGCATATGCATGCTCCCGTGAGCTTAATTCGCTTGACGATGGGACCATACTATAATACTTTTACAAGGCCGTGATATGCTGCAAAAACTAAAGAAAATATTTTGTATTCAAAGTTAATCTGTAGATGCTATAACTGATCTTTGAATCTCAGTCGGTATTGCTGCTGTACCATGCAATGTCTATCGTCAGAGTGTCCCGTTCCCGGGCCTATTTCCAGGGCATTGAGAAAACTGCTGTGCTGGGAGAGTCTGTTGAGCGGAAGCTGATGGCTGTGAAGTGCCATTGGTGGACAAGGGTGCTTGCATTTGGGTCTGTACATTGCCTTGAGCTGATCCAGGAGCACCTGAAACGTATACAAAAGTACAAAACAAACATGGGGTGTTAGCTGCCTGGAGGGTACAGGAGATGCCCGGGAAAATATCCATCTGGCGACACAGTTTGATTTCTGGAAACAGGTCAGCATTTGGTAGCTTACGTTTTCCTCTATAATTCATTATCTTCATTTATTGCAGATACTTTCACACCAAATATTCTTATATGAAACTGAAATTCAAACTGAAGATTCGTGGTTGGTTACCGGGATCCCCCCCCCCCCCCCCCCCCCCCCCCCCTTCCCACCTTCCCTTTTTTTGGACAGGATAATATTGTTATGAAAACTGAGAGTCAAAGTTCTACTGCCTGTCGCATATCTTGTTGCATCAGATAAGTTGTAATAAGGAAGATGCACATACCATAGATTGTATGTTGCTGTGGTGCTAATTGCATATGGATGTGAGCAGAAATTGGCGCTTGTGGGGTTCCATTGCATGATAGATGGTTTTGTGCCACTGCAACAAACAGAGGAAGTAAGCAAACGGATCATGCATGAGATTCTAGATAGTTATGTGCTTGTTTTTCCATGCGTAATGACCATACAAATATGTGCACCGCGATTGATGGTGGCTGCTGGATTCAGGAGACTACGCGCATATTCATGCTCGAGTAACCCCTACATCAAACAATACAGTCACATTCAAATCCCGCCAGACCAATGCATTGCCATGACCTGTTGATGCCATACATGACACAACACTCATGCAACCAAACAAAGCATACGCCTAGATTAAGTAAATCAGAACTTCAAAAGAAATAATTCGATTCTGGCAGGAACATGGTACATTTCCCCTTTATCCAAAAGGAGGAACTAGTTTTCTTTGGTTAGATCAAGCTAAAAATCATGGCAGACGAATTCACATGTTACTTACCGCAGTAAGGAGAGCCAAGGGCTCATTCTGATCAGCAATCTGAGACCATTTGCCTGGTATTAGATCACAACATCAACGAATTTTGTGAAAGTCAGCTGATGCATAAGTGTAAACAGTACAAGACTGAAACAAGTACCATGATAGTTATATGTGCTTCGGTGATCAGGAGTGCAGAAGCTGGGACCAGGACCGTCGTTTGCGATTGAACAGGGTGAGTCCATCGGACCATAGTTGAAGCCTTCACCAGCTGTAAATCCTCCAGCTGCAAGACAAGTAGACAAGTGACGCAGATATTCGAATTTGATGTGGAAAGTAATGAATTTAAAACAAGCAGCATACTGAAATAAGTACCATCACAGTTATGTATGCTGGGGTAATCAGAAATGGATGAGCTTGGACTAGGACCATTGGTAACATTCAAATTTGATGTGGAAAGTAATGAATTTAAGACAAGCAGCAGGCTGTAATGAATTTAAGACAAGCAGCAGGCTGAAATAAGTACCATCATAATTATGTATGCTGGGGTAATCAGAAATGGATGAGCTTGGACCGGGACCATTGTTAACATTCACAAAGGATAAAATCTGATCTTGGATCAAGCCTTCAGCTGCCGCCATACCTCCAACTGAAAGAAAACTCTTCTACATCAGGGCATTTGTTGTATGATGAAAGAAGCCACTGGTACTCTTTACCTTGATCAGCTAAAAGGCCACCAAAACAATTTTCTTGTGTTGCAGGCGACATGTAGGAAGGACCAGCACTAAGATCAGCATATGTATCCATATGAATCGGGTCCTGACTGTTGTCAGTCATTACATGATCCTCAGGAAGAATATCCAATTTGGCATACGCATCCTTTTTAAGCTCATCCACTAATGCCTGCAGCCAAACAGAAACTATTCACTTCAAAGAACAAAGATATAAACATGGACAATATAATGTCAAATGTCATGGAAACATGTACCTGTTGTGCTGGATCAAACTTATCACAGGAAGTGTAGGGACCACCAAAAAATGCAGCCCCGACAAGACAATGCACGCAGTTGAAGAAAAGCTTCACATTTTTCTCTGCACAAGTATAAGATTTCAGCTTGTATTTGCCTTCGAGACAACACTGCCTAGCATGCCGGATCATTCTTTTCCAGGGCTTGTGTTCCTTGTTTATCTCGAGAATCTGTGCACAAAGAAGCGGGTATGAGACATGACGCAAAGTGACGGACAGAGGACATGCAAGAATATGTACTTACTTTGGCAAGGTTGTCAGGGTCCTTATTTAGAGCCTTTAAAAAGTCCTCCACAGTGTAGATATTATTATTCTCTAGCCTCTTGAAGTACCTTCCATCTTTAGCGATCTCTTCCAAACGATGGACTTTATCAGTCAGCTTTGGAGGATGGCTCTTTTCATTTGCTGCCAAAGAAAATGGGGAAAGCAAGTCAGGAATGACTTGCTGTCACAATCACTTGAAGAGTAACTGCATATGGGAAGCTTAGATTATCGTTGTGTAGAGAAATGGTCTTTTAACCATGTCTAAAGAGGTAAGATTTTTTTCCCCAAGAGTGAGTTAAGAATAAATGATACAGATGGCCATAAACCTACCTTTATTTCTGCGATCCTGCACAATCACAGGGCTCATGACAGCTTCTTGAATTCGGCCAACAGCTGCTTGACCGTCGCAGACTCTTACTCCGAGGAGAAACACCCCTCTGCGAGCTCTGCATGACCCTTCTCTGAATCTGATGCTACCAAGATGGCACTCTCCGTTGATTAGTCGGGCAGTTGCTCCTTCACCAACCAACACATCTCCTTTCCCATCGCGGCCCCCAGCTCGATGTTCATCAAACTCTTTAGCAGTCCAATTGTCCTCGGCACCATAAGGAAAGCTGCCCTCGAGGGCCAAGGCCTCAATTTTCAACTTCGAGAGAGGGCCTGATCTGACAATCTTGTCTCCATCAAATATACCGATCTTGATGGCTGTGTTGCTCTGGGATTTTATCTCATCATCATGGTAAACAATAGACCTCATATCATTGAGGAAACGAAGCCTAATGCTTGTGTTTTCTCCCATGCCTTCTGCCGCGACCAATTCTTTGGCTTCGGCACTGGTCCCCTCCTGGTTTATCCCTTTCCTGAAGGCAAGCAAAGTAGCAACAGCAATGTACTTGAATATCCTCCCTTTGTATTTCCGAAAACAATAGAAAGTAAATTGGCACCCCCTCCAGTCGCCAAAACAAGACATCTTCAACTAGGATTAATTTCGGCCAAACTTTTGAACATTTGCTATCAATTTATGTTTTCAAATAAACAAATCAGAAACTTGACTTAGAAATGCTTTCGAAATACAAAAATAAAATTTGGATTATAATAGTAAATTAAGGTCAAAACTATAATAGAACATACGCCACGTATTTGTGATTTATGATTGTTGGAGATAATACTTTGTTCCGTTTTTATAGCATGAAAATCTCTTACCTGGGCCTCTGCTGAGCCTGGTTGGTAGGAGAGGAACGCGTTATTTTGTCCTGCAGTTGGTGCAAGAAAGAACGAAAGTAAGGCAAGAGGTTTTACTACCACCTGAAAACTGTTTTTCCTTACCTTATAACTGTTAGTCCACATGCCGATTATATCCTAGTTATCTCTAAGAAACTATAATTCAAATCATGATGTTCAGCCAAATTAATAATAACAGGTACACGTAATAACTGAAGTTCCATGTGCTTTCGAGCCATAAGCTCACAAACAGAATCAAAGAGACATTTCATCAAATATCATTCCTGCATATATATGCCTGAACATTCACAGAAACGGTGGATGGAACATGCAAACTATGCAGGAAAAGGAATCTTTTCTGACCACTTTGTGGGTGAGATCCTGGATCCGCTCCTCCATTCGCTCCAGGCTCCTCCAGATCATCTTCAACATGCGCCCGAACCTCGCCATGCTGCCCATGCCGTTATCATTCCTGCACAGGCACACACCACACGGCATCAATAACCAAAGCAAGCATCCAGCAAGCACCCTCGTATGAAAAAAAAACTCTTCGAGCTGTTCGATCAGTCTCGGCGGCGGCGCACGCACCCTCGTATGAAGAAGAGGACGACGAGCACGGTCCGCGCCGCCGCCCACAGCCGCTTCCCTGGCGACGGCGGCGGCTCTGCTGGCCCGCCGGGAGTCGCCGTCCGCGGGCGTTTCCCCGTTCCCAGTGGCGCCAAAGCCGCGCCCAGTTCCCGCCGCTTCGGAGCCATCCTTCTTCTTGTCCCCTCCTACGCCTCTGTTCCTGCCTCTCCTTCACTTTCTTCAGTTTCTGGTTCACGGGAGGGAGAGGATAAGAAGATGAAATTGACGAGTGAAGCACGAGAGCTTCGCATGCAGCTGCGAGCTGAGCGGGGTGTGTGACGTGTACAAATAGACAAGAAAGCGACGAAGTTCACGCGTTTGCTCCAACGCGGGACTACACACGAACTCCCGCATGACAAAAACAGCATAACGGAACAGCGGAATGTGTCAGATGACAAGTCAGAAATGCGAAGCTGGGTGATGACTTGACTCTGAGTGGCTCCCGCCATGCGCCGGCCAATCAATGCCGAAAGCCATCTACCGTGGAGAGTTGATACTACGCGGTTCCGTTGAAATCGGAGACGAATATGCATGGAGTATTTGGAGTAGGTAAGTGCGTGCTCGACCTGTTTGTGCACTGTTCATGGTGCGGCGCGAACCAGGTGCTGGCCGCGTTTTAGAGTTCGACTAGTCACTACCCGAGGCTGGCTGTTGCCAAGTGCATTTTATCTGACATACAAAAAACATTTGACAAACAATTTTTTAACACTCAACAAACTCCGAGTGTTTTGTTGGTACTTGATAAACTTGCTTGTGTAACAAGTGTTTGTTTTGGCATTTGACAAACAAGGTTTTTTTGTTGATTACTAAAAAAACACTCAACAAAGAGAAATTCAAATCATATTTTAAAACAGTAAATTAATTCAAATTAAAAAGTTTTCAACTACAAATAAAGTTAGATAACTTTTTAAGATATAACTTTTCTTTTGATCATTTCTTCATTCAATAAACTGATGATACTGATGAACTCGGATTGAGAAACTCCTAAAATGGAAGTTATAGTCTTAAAAAGTTATAAAATTTATAGTTGATGAAATTTTTATTTGAATTCATTTAGGATCTCAAACAAGCAATTTACATTCGGTTTAATATAATATGTGAAGGACTGAGAAGGTGACCAGAGAGGGATGAATGAGACCCGATCAAAATTCTTCTCAAGAACTTGGGCTATATCCCAAATACAACTGGAACCATCCTCTGAAAGAATCACCAAGGCCACACATACCAACTTATGATGTGCTAACCCTAGGAACACCAATGGAAGACTTAGAGGGAAGCTACAGAGAACAGCCAAGACAAAACACTGAGGAAGAGAGCACAAAACAGCAGCTCAGACTGACCATCGGCAGTGCCGATTTGAACCATAGACAGTGCCGATCACACCCTTTGGTAGTGCCGATGCGGCTTAGAAAAACTCTATGAAAACAGCAGACAAGACAGATCGGCAGTGCCGGTCGGCTCAATCGGTAGAGCCGGTGCGGGGTTCAGACTCAATCCACCGGCAGTGCCGATTATGGCATTGGCAGTGCTGATCCGAGTTCAAACCCACCGACAGTGCCGGTTCTGGTCATCGGAAGTGCCGATCGACTCCAGACAGAACAGAAAACTATCGCGATTTCTCCCAAAATCTCTCCAAAACTCAACCAAATGAACTCCAAAATGTGCAATTTTTGGACCAGATAATCCTCAACACATGATGACCCTACTCCAATAAGATCCACTCAATTGGCTCAAGGAATCATCATGAATTTCAAATCTCGTGCCAAGAACACCAAAAAGAGAAAACTTGAGAAAACTTTTAAATCGAAGATGCTAGAGCTATGGATTCGATCAAGGACCTATGGGGATTTATTCTAGCTCATCATAGCACCAAGTTTCCCATGAAATCAGTCCCAAAAAATTGCCCAAAAGTAAGATCGAAAATTCCCATGAATATAACTCCGAAAATAGGGAAAAAAGAGAAATTTGGGATTTAGGGAGAGAGGAAGATCTTGAGCACGAAATCTTATATCATTGAAACATGCTTACAAGATCCATGGATACAAGACTAGGAAGCCACCCTCTCCCTCCCACTATTTAGAAGAGAAAGAGATGTCTCTCACACACTCTCTCCTCTCCTCTATTACATGAAGACCTCTCCTAGCACTTTGAAATGAGTTCCTAACACAAGGGTAATGGGAAGAGGAACCCCTCCCACCAGTCACACCTATCCTTATATAGGCCTAGGGATTGTCCTAAAGACCATCTTACCCCTTACCTACAATACACTGCCACCTACCACCAGGAGCATTACCGTCCATCTTTTTCCTTGTCGCCCAAACGCCATCGAGCCTTTCACGACTTTACTTCACCTCAATGCAAGCTCCGCGATGGTGCCACGTGCACCTCCAATCGCTGCAACCGGTTTTGAGGCTCAAACCAGGAAACTGCCTTGCATGCTTCTCAAAGCGTGACTTCTCGATGTCGACGTGTGTCACCTTATCCCACGATCCTGACCACCGATAAGTCTCTCCCGGTCCCTGTCCATCGGGCCCTCTTGTCACTTGCACCGGCATCCTGCTTGCCTTGACTTGGTCAACACGCTATCTTCATCACCACCATGGTTTTGAGGTTCAACCGCAAAACCATTGTGCTTCTTGCCTCTCCACGTGTACGGTGTGGATCACCCTTTACTTCACCCCGCATCCCGATAGTCCGGCCCCAAGTCCCCTACTTGTGCATGATCCTCTTGTTGTTGACCGCCAAGTCGACTCCATTGATCTACACATCATGAGACAAGCAAACACATTTCTCATCTTCTGCAACTTCACCAATACCTCCACCATCTCCGGATAGTCAAAACCATGACATGCACAAACTCATGCAATCCCCGGATTCCCGTATTTCAACTCAAACACCGAATCAATAAAGTCAATTACTCATCACATATTGCAAACCATGATACATATCCACGTGGTTTCTCAATCTCCCCCTTGATGAGTACATTGACAACATCAAATACACAAAGATTAGAGATTGAAATGTGAAGCCGAATAAGCACATCCAAATGACCAAATCCAAAGAAAAGGTGAAAATGAGCCATTTAGTAAAATAGGGATCACAAAACCAAGAGTTGGCAAGGAAAGCGACTTGAGACGCAAAGCATGTGAAAAACGCAAGTAAACACTCGAGATCATGATATGCTCCCCCTCAACTTGTGGTAGGTCTCATATTATGCAAAATGGATCATTTTAAGTTTCTTAGCATTATTTGTGCATGACCTAATATTTTCTCCCTCTTTGGGAATGAACTCATTAAAGAGGAAAAAGAACAAGCAAACATGCAATGCATAAAAATACAAACCTAAGGAGCTTCAAAAATTATGCAAACAAGCATTTAACCTTGCTAATCATAAACATAGAGCCAGGAAGTGTAAAAGCAATAGCTCACAATCATACAAAGGTCAAAAATAGATAGCAAGGCATAAACACCAAGAGCTATACAAGCTAAGTAGAAAGATTGACTAGCTTAGATAGAATCAAATTAGCTCATCATGAGAAAAACCGCCACCACATGTGTAAGTACTCCCATCCAAGGCAAAACAGGCATCAAGTAAATCAAAAGAAACTAGCCAGTCTCAATCTCAACCAAGGCAACAGGCATTCACAGAAAATAAGCTATACAAATGCTCACATATGAAACAAAGACTCATAAGAAAGGAGAAAAACATTATTCTTATGTGATCCTCATGTAGCTTCTAGTCCGTGTGGAGGGTTGCACGGCTGGGTACGACAAACACCCTGAGGCTTCAAAGTAAAATTTTTGGATTTAGCATTTTTATGTTACTTCTAATCCATGCGAAGGGTCGCACGACTGGGTACGGCAAACACCCCGAGGCTTCGAAGCATAATCAACTTATTTTCAAAACAAAAGCATAAAGATGAGCATGCCTTTGCGGCAAAAGGAACAAATGTTCCCACAATGTTCCATCATGAGCTAAACATTCGCAAAGCCACATTTTGCAAACACAAGGTGACATGGCCAAGATATCCTCTAGACTAGTCTCAACACAAGTTTCAACAAGGATAAAAGTAATTATACACATGGTGAGCAATTTTTAGCAGGATTAGTTTATAAGCTTCACAAAAATCCAAGTTTACCTTTAAGATTAGCAAGTTGCTCAAAAGAGTCTATAACAAGCCATCTAGAAAATCTAACCATGAGAGATTACTATCACATCCACACAACTTAGCTCAAGCTCAATCATAGCAAAGAGAAATGTAAGAAAGCATAAGAATTTAAGCTCATCTACCAATGCATATATTACATATGAGATGCAATGCAAAAAGGTAAGATACATATATATATAAAAAGAGCTAAACTCCCCCTCAAATGATGCCATAGGGATGGCAAGCATAAAGCTCCAAATCATCAAACCACAAGAGCTACTAATCTCAAAGGTTCAATAAAGAGCAACTCCTCCTTAACCAAGCTAGTCTCCCCCTCAACAAAACAAATGAAGAACCAATTGAAAGGAGGGCAACAAGACTATAGAAAGAGCACAACTTGTGACTCATGAAAAAGTAAGGGAGATTCAACAATGATGTCATAAGAAGCACAAAACTCAAGAGAGAAGCACACATGCAGATTTTGCAAATCATGAGAAGATATAGCATGAATCAAACTAGGTAATATGAACGAGTGAACTAAAGCATGATACAAGATATACATGCCAAGATGATAAAATGAGCACATGAACAATCATCTCACACCACAAGTAATGTACATGAAGGTAAAAGGGTGAGTGTATAAGAAAGCTCACAAAATAGGTGAAGACATACAAGCCTATTGGAGGCCATGTACAAGGGTATGAAGAACCATCACATCTCAATCATGCACAAGATCAAGATCCATCAACCTCATGTTCTCCGCCCCATGTCCCAAACCTAGATATGAGAAGAGAGAGGGGCCTCAGTCTTGGATCCCGAAGGGTTAATATGTAAATACGTAGGAACCCATGACTTGGACACACGAGGAACAGATGTACTCAACTTATCATGAGGGTTAGCACGATGCAAATTATGGTTCGATTGAGAAGAGCTTAAGTGACCCTTAGAAGCATACTGCAAATTTGCAACTCGAGAAGAAAAAATGAGTGCAACCACTAGAACCACGGTGAGAACCTCTCAAGGGGACAACACGAGAAGAACCAATAGAAGCATCATGAGAACGATGTCGTCAACCAATACAAGAAGTAGTAGAAGCAAGTCCAGGAGCACGTCCTGACCAATAAGAAAAGAAGTCGTAGAATCCATCAATAAAGCGATGTCTCATGCTAGGCTCACAAGTGTTCATGCTATGAGAAAAGCTATGATCACCTGAAGAGTAAGAAGCACGAGATCGGTGCATGTCTCTGGCATGCCTAAAGCAGAACTCAAATTGATGTCTATCCTTCCCACAATATGAGCAGCGGAACAAAGGCCTATGAGGAGACATGGTTTGAGAGGTTGAAGCACCACTCTCGCTCATGTGAGAAGTCCTTCGGGACATGCAGGAAGAACCAAAAACATCTTTCAACTTAGAATCAAGATTAGGTTCACACATGTCATGAAAAGGACTATGTGTGTTCCTAAAAGCTTTAGCACACACTCAAGGCTCGTGCTTGACACGGCGAAAGCAATACTCAATGACATGCCCATCTTTCTTGCAAAAGGTGCAATGGTACTTTTCTTTTGAGGATGGTGTAACATTTGAGCAAGAAGCACCTTTGTCAATTGAAATCCCTTGGGCAACACCAGAAGAGCCAACAAACTTAGCCCTAGGCAAAGAAGACTTATCCAAAGCAATAGCACAAATGCCAACATCCAAAGACTCACGCTTAACATGAGAAGACTCCAACTCCGATTGCAAACAAGACATTTTAGAAACATCAAGAATGGAGTGAGGGAATCATGTGAATCAAAAGACTTAGCATCTAAACTCTCACAATACTTGAGCAAAACCTCATTTTCAGTTTGAGATTTGAGGTGCTCACAAGTACCACATGAGTATTTCTCAAAGCTTGAGTCTCGTTCTCAATGCACTTGGTACATGTGGTACGCAAGAGATCATTTTTCTTCTCAAGACTAGCACTCATTTCATTGTGCCCAACCAACTTGGTGCTCATATCATCGCGCATTAGCTTCAAAGGCTCAATCTCACTTTTCAAATCATTGCAAGAAGTGCAAGACATGGAAGACACAACACTTGTATGCATGCCATGCAAAGCACCATGATTATCACAAGAATCTAGACAATCATCATCATGCAAAGGGCAAAGAATGAATTGCAACAATTTCAGGTCTAGCATTTTCATGTTGCTCTACACAAGTGGAGTAGTCTAGTTTTAACTTCTCATTTTTAGCTTTCAAGTGAGCAAGAGAGGCATTCAATTCATCAAACTTTTTGACCAAGGCATCACATTTATCACAAGGCAAAGAGGTCCTAGATTTGCAAGAAATAGGAGCACACACATCATCAAGTCTAGATATCGAGCACATATCACTAGACATGGAATTTCTCAACTTCTTTCTAAGCTTTGTGATGGTCACATCATAAGTACTGTCTCTAAGGAATAAACTCTCAATGCCCGTGATGAGGTTACCTTTGGTCATCTTTTGAAGTTTCCTGATAACATCCCCGAGCACAAGCTCTTCATCCTTGTAAAGCTTGAGAAGATCCATCACTTCAAGATCACCCTTCTCAAAGCCAACTGCAACCTTCTCCTTGAGATCATCCTTATCACCCGCCACCTTTTGGCTCTGCTTGTTGTCATCCTCAATAGCAATTTTGCACATCTCAAAACCTGAGGACAAAGACAGACAAGAGAGAGCACTTGGTGCCATTATAAAAGCATTGGTCAATGTTAGCTAATAGCCGAAGCAAGAAAAAAGCACGTCTCAATGTCGTCTTTGGATCACAAAGCCGGTTAAGATCAACTAGTGATCAAACCGGTTCTGATACCAATTGAAGGACCGAGAAGGTGACCAGAGGGGGGGGGGGGGTGAATGGAGCAAACAAGGCAGATCGGCAGTGCCGATCGGCTCAATCGGCAATGCCGGTGCGGGGTTCAGACTCAATCCACCGATAGTGCTGGTCGTGGCATCGACAGTGCCGATTCGAGTTTAGACCCGCCGGCAGTGCCGGTCCTAGTCATCGACAGTGCCAATTGAATCCAAACAGAACAAAAAACTATCATGATTTCCCCCAAAATCTCTCCAAACTCAACCAAATGAACTCCAAAACGTGTGATTTTTGCACCAGAGAATCCTCAACACAACACGACCCTACTCCAACAAGATGCACTCAATTGGCTCAAGGAATCATCATGAATTTTAGATCTCGTAGCAAGAATACCAAAAAGGGAAAACTTGAGGAAACTTTCAAATCGAAGTTGCTAGAGCTATGGATTTGATCAAGGACCTATGGGGATTTGTTCTAGGTCATCATAGCACCAAGTTTCCCACAAAATCCGTCCCAAAAACTTGCCTAAAAGTGAGATAAAAAACTCCCACGAAAATAGCTCCGAAAATAGGGGAAAAGAGAAATTCGGGATTTAGGGAGAAAGGAAGATCTTGAGCACGAAAATAACTCTCATAACATTGAAAAATGCTTACAAGATCCATGGATACAAGGCTAGGAAGCCACCCTCTTCCTCCCACTATTTGGATGAGAAAGAGATATCTCTCACACACTCTCTCTCTCCTCTATTACATGAAGACCTCTCCTAGCACTTTGAAATGAGTTCCTAACAAAAGGCTAATGGGAAGAGGCACCTCCCCCACCAGCCCACACCTCTCCTTATATAATCCTAGGGGTTGTTCTAAAGACCATCCTACCCCTTACCTATAATACACTGTCACCTACCACCAGGAGCATAACCGTCCATCTTTTTTCTCATCGCCCGAAAGACATCGAGCCCTTCACGACTTTGCTTCGCCTCAACACAAGCTCATTGGAGGTGCCACGTGCATCTCTAATCGCCGCTATTGGTTTTGAGGCCCAAACCGGGAAAATGCCTTGCATGCTTCTCAAAGCATGACTTCTCGATGTCGACGCGTGTCACTTTGTCCCGTGATCCTGACCACAAGCAAGTCTCCCCTAGTCGCTATCCATCGGCCCCCCTTGTCACTTGCACCGGCATCCCGCTCGTCTTGACTTGGTCAACACGCCTTCTTCATCACCACCATGGTTTTGAGGCTCAACCGCGAAACCATCTTGCTTCTTGCCTCTCCACGTGTATGGTGTGGATTACCCTTGACTTCACCCGGCATCCCGATCGTCCGGCCCCAAGTCCCCTACTTGTGCCCGATCCTCTCGCCGTTGACTGCCAAGTCAACTCCATTGACCTACACATTATAAGACAAGCAAACACATTTCCCATCTTCTGCAACATCACCAATACCTCCACCAACTCCGGTTAGTCAAAACCATGACATGCACAAACTCAGGCAATTCCCAGATTCCCGCAATTCAACTCAAACACCGAATCAACCAAAGTCAATTACTCATTACATATTGCAAACCATGTCACATATCCACGTGGTTTCTCAATATGTACAGAATGAAAATGGAGTGTAGACTCAATTGAGAGTGTAATGCAGTGCTAGAGGAGGTTATGCGTGAGGGAAGGTCACAGGTTCGAGTTAGCGCATGAAAAATGGCATGACTAGGGACTTTTGGACAGGGACGGTGGGGTCCTCTCCCTCATTAATTTTTTTTACAAAAAACACTCATCAAAGATCTGTTTGCCGTCTGCATCAATGTCGAGTGGTTTTTGCCAAGAGTGGCACTTGGCAAACACTTTGCCGAGTGTTTGTGTGGTTTTGAACATGCTGTTTCCATAGTGATTGTTATACAAGACCAAAAAGGTACAAAAGTGTAGAACACATTACACACAATTGTTGAGAGGGAGAGAGGGAGTGCCAAGTGTGTGAGAAGATTGTTAGAATGTGACCATAGACCAATGTCCAGATGGTTATTAATTCTAGGAAAGAGACCAAATTCCTAATCATGTTGCTAATCACATGTCTTGATTGGCGCAACCAACTGATTTGGTTGTGGCTCCGTTATGCAGAATTGTAACAATTAAAAGGGAAAGCCTCTTCCCAACATCAAAAACCCTACGATCCTAAGTGCGCTACCAGTAGTGTGAAGGTCGTCGTTGCCTCCTCTGCAAGACGACGCCTCTAGTCATCGACCAGTGCTGTTAGCGACCATAAAGATGACGCTACCCCAAGTGATCTTCTGCCATGCCTGCATCACGTAGGCATAGGCCCTCGCTTGGTCAAATGACTTCGTCTAGTGATGGTGAGAACTAAATGATCCTCTCTGTTTTGATGATCATTGATGAGACAAGCGGATCCTAAAGTTTTAGTTGACGTTTATGCAAATTAAGGGTGCATTTGGTACTACTTATTGAACTGCTTACTGAAAGTGGTTATGCTCAATAAGCAGTTTGGACAGCCAAATAACAAAATAGAGAAATGCTTATGAGGCATAAGCACTTTATCATTTTGTACTACCCATAAGCACTTTGAGCAAAGGAGCAAAAGGTAGCTTATAGTGCTTATGGTGGTCCTTTCTTTTAACATTAGCAGTTTCACAAAAATATGATAAGCAACTTTACCAAACAGGTTGACTGCTTATACACTATAAGCACTATAAGCAATTTTGAGAGAATAAACACTATAAGCACTTTGAGCATAAGCAGTGCCAAACACACCCTAAGTTCTAACAAATATTTGGTTTGTGGTATGGCAAAATCTTGAAATGATACTCCCTGATTGGTCAAGTAATAATCTATCTAAGTTTATTTCAAGCTATCTTAAGTTTAACAAATGTTTACAATATCAAATAGGTACGCTATAAAATATACTAATTGATAACGGATCTAGTTATACTCCAGTAATAGGCTTATTCAGAACAGAAGTAGTAATCTCTCACTTTTTCTTGATATGTCAAAAATTGCAAAAAGAATTCATCCACCTGCTCATGAGCAGTATCTGATCAGTAAAAATCAAGTTTGCGCCGTGCATGAGTATTAGTTTGGCGAGAACATATATATCTCCTGCTCCCGAGTCTTTAGGTGCTCCTGTGCTCCCAATTAATTTGTATTATAAAAATATTATAAATATTTCTAAATAAAATATAAATGGATACTGCATGTTATTATCTAGTATCATGCAAAATTGATATGCAACAAATGCTTGTATAAGGTGCAGCAAAAAAGAGAAAATCAGCTTCAACAGTTCCGGGTTATAACTATTCATCTTGGACCCATAACCCATTACTGTTCAAACAATGATTTCTCTTTTTCGTTGCACCTTATTCAAGTACTCACTACATCTAAAGCTTTGCATAGTGCTAGATTA
Source organism: Eleusine coracana subsp. coracana (assembly GCA_032690845.1). Taxonomy (NCBI): domain Eukaryota; kingdom Viridiplantae; phylum Streptophyta; class Magnoliopsida; order Poales; family Poaceae; genus Eleusine; species Eleusine coracana. The sequence goes on along the minus strand of CM064426.1, from coordinate 65,295,096 downwards.
TGACATGCACTGTTCATACATATTCTTGTCTGAATTTTTAGAGCACCTAACACTACTACAATAAAACTCTACAGTGATGGGCTAAAAGTGGACATAGTAGCGGAATTAATTTTCACCACTATGTTATTATCACTGCGAGTGAAAAATCTTAGTGGCGGAAATAGAACCATCGCTAAATGAAGTGTTAGTAACGGATAAAAGACCGCCACTACCGGGTCAAAAGCCCGCTACTACATTCAAACAGAAAAAAGATCCGCTAGCTCCCCACCACGCCGAATCTGCCATCAGTCGGGGCTGGGGAGAGAGGCGGCACCGGATCTGTCCTTAGCCGGGAAGGGAGGGGGCGTGGAGGAGGGAGGAGACGGCCGGGCCGCGTCGTAGGAGGAGGTGCCAATGGATGTAGATCCGGCCGAAGAGGCGCACGATCCGACCAGAGGGGCTGCCGGTGGAGGCAGATCCGGCCAAAGGCGGCAGAGGGGGCACCAGATCCGGCTGGGGGGACGCCATAGGAGGTGGATCCGATTGAAGGAGACGCCCCCCTCGCTGCCCTATGTGTCGGAGAAGCGGGCGCCAAATTTGGAGGGAAGGAGGCGGGTTCACCGGATCCGGTCAGTGGGGAGGGAGGAGGCGCCGCCTCGCGCATCGCATCGGGGAGGAGGAAGCACCGCCCGCATCGCCGCTCCGAGGAGGAGGGAGCAGGCCGCACCGGGGGGGGGGGGGGGGGGGAGGGGGCGCCGCCCAACGGGGAGGTGTAGGATCTAGGATACCGAGAAGAGGGGGGGGGTGAAGAGGCGGTTTTTGACAATTTATAACCTGCACAATGATAGCGAAAATAATACACAAAACAAAGGCAGGAAATAAAGAAACTACACCTATGTTGAAAGCTAAAGGTTTGCAAACCTAGGTGACATGCATCATCATAATCTCTAATAATGTAAACAACACGAATAAAAGGAGAGAAGAGAGACACAAGTTAATCCCGTGGTCTCGGTGACTTGTCGTTCACCCCTAATCCACGTTGAGGTGGATTCAAGCCTTTGATTCACTTCTCTATCAAGAGTTCACTTCTCCAACAAGAATGGCTCACACAAGAGCAACTTGATCTTAAGCTGAATCAATCCCTTGAACCTCTCTGAACCTTGATTTCACTAGAGTTACCCTTTACCGCTCCGGTGAGGTGAGTACAAGACCTCTTACACAAACTCCAGGCCTCCTTCACAATCTTCTTGAAGGGCTCATGGATTCCACTCCACCAAGATGACTATGAGGCAGCAACCTCCAAGAGTAACAAGCCAATGTCGCTCGCTTGATAAAAACCTAGTGCCACAATGCTAGAAATCTCTCAAGATTATGCACTAGAATCTCACACACTCGCAATGGATCAATGACAACTTGTGTGAGAGAGGAGAGGGCTCAAATAGCTCAACAATATAGCTCAGAGTGTCAAGAGAACTCAAATACACAAGAGGGGTGAGTATTTATAGCCAAGGCATCAAAAACTAGCCGGTGGGGAACTCTGCGCATCTGGCGGTTAGACCGCAAGCAACTGGCGGTCAGACTGCCACAGGATCAACGGCTACTTTGACTGACATTCAAACTGGTCAACAGAGCTGGCGGTCAGACTGCCGGTGACATGCCGAGACCCAAAACCTTCTGGACGAGCACGGTCAGGCCGTCCAGAGTCCACGGTCAGACCATCAGCACATAGCGCTTGGACCAGAAGCCCCACGTGGTTAGACCGCTTGGGGGATTGGGTCCATGGACCTCTCTGGGCGTGCACGGTTGAACCGCCGCCAACTAACAGTCAGACCACCAGACCTCCTTCGACATAAATTTTCAGGAATAATTTTTAGGGAATTTGTGGGTGAAGAACACCAAAGGATAAGCAAGGGAAATTTGGTGTAAATTGCATAGGATTTCAAAAGGATATTTGGAGGTGTAATTTGACAAGAGCTTGGATAAATGAGATCTTACGAAGTGGCAACTAGATATTCATCAAGTACTCAAGCATCAACCCCTCTTAATAGTTCGGCAACTATTCTAGCAATCCGGTCACTTTCTCCTCTAAACACCTTATGACCAGTAAAATAGAAAACCTAATTTTATACCTTTGCCTTGTGCCGCCTTCTTCATCTTCATTGAAATATGAATTTATGAATTGATCATTATTGGAATATAATGAGCCACAAGTCTTCATTAATTACCAAAACCCTTAAACTAGGGCCTAGATACTTCAATCTCCCCCTTTTTGGTAATTGATGACAATACAGTGAAGTGAAGCATGATTGTGCCACATGAAGTGAGCTCCCCCCCCGAATATTAGCATAATCATGATGGACTCGAGATAAACTCAAACCAAATGTCCGAATACAAACCAAGGTTCAAATAAAAGCAAGCAACATAGTTTAACACAACCATAAGAAAGATACAAATGAGAAAAAACAAAAGAAAGATAGCCATGAATTTGATATCAAGTTCCAATCCTTCCATCCATCTTGCCTCAAGACACTTGATTTTCATCTTATCATTTTCTTCTCAATCACTTCAGTTATTTTACTCCCCCTTTGGCATCAAGTTGCCAAAAAGATTACTCATCCGCTGGTGGAGGTGGCGGAGGATAGTAGGGATAAGTCATATACCCCAGCGGAGGAGGAGGGCGAGGGAACAGGTGATACATATGGTCACTGAAATCCTAAAAATGCTGTTGCAAGCCCTGGTAGTTCTGCTGTAGAGTGGAGTAGTTGGTGTTCATGCCACCAAACTGAGTAGTGAGGGCATTGATATCATTGCGCATTTGACCCATATTCTCATTCATAGTGGCAAACTGCTGCATCAGTGGATCATGGTACTGCTGAGCATAGGAAGTGTGAAAGGCATCCATACCAGCTTGTATGCCTTGCTGAACTGTAGTCTGAATCTGAGGAAGATAGGCCTGAAAATCCTGAGCAGGTGGTGGAGGAGGTGCCGGAGCCCATCGCTGCCACTGAGGATCATCCGGAGCCCGCTGCCACTGAGGATCATCATCTTCATGTGTCGGTTCATGTGCACCATGATCTTGTTGAGCCGGAGCTGTTGGAGGTGGTTGAGTGAGCACATGCTTAGTGGCATAAAAGGGCTTATAGCTTGGATGCGGAGTCCTACAATCACGCAACATGAACTTGGTCTGTCGAAGGATAAGACACATGATGTAGGGGGCATAATATCAATTCGACGCCCGCCCATGATTTAATGAAGGAAGTTCCAAAATTTATCTCGAATGACCTCAGGGTTACCACTTTTGGGAAACATAGTGACCCTTACAATCTTATTCACTACAGCAGGCATAGGCTTGAGACCATTGACATGAGCAAGAATTCCTTGATTTGGATAGTAGTGAGCAATCCACTCATATTCAGGAAGGTTGTCCTCATCCCAAATAGTGATACCAACATTTTGGCCGGTTCTGTCAATTTTGATGGCTGTTGCAAAGTCAGTGAACGTAGCACTATAGCGGCAAGTGCCAGTCATCCAAGTGAGCTCATTTTCATCCCAATCAATTTCTATGGTAGCATAGAACCGGCGAATGATGGTGTCATTCCATGCACACTTGAGTTCCACAAAGTCATAAAGGCCCACATTTTTAAACAGAGGGATCAAGGGCTTGACGGAGTCAAATTGATCAATGTAGGCCCAATCAATCCATTTATGAGGGAAAATGCCCTTGTCCATGAGATGTCCAAGAAAAGCATCAAGTTGTACCTTGGTCACTTTCAAAGGGGGGGGGGGGGAGAGAGAGAGAGGAGGAGATGCGTTTTGGTCGTGGTTGAAGATTTGTGGCCGAAGGGGTATGGAGGAGGAAGAGGTCAAAGAAGAAAAGGAATTGGATCTCACAGAGTCGGGTCTGGCGGTCGGACCATGACAATGGGCGGTCTGACCGTGCTGTGCTTGCGGTCAGACCGCGAACCCCTGGCAGTCGGACCATAGAAGTCCAGAAACATTTTGATGGAGACCGTCCGTGGCGGTCTGATCGTGAGCTGCATTTTGACAGATTTAGCTCTGAAATTTTCTGAAAAATTGCAGTGTACTTCCAATTTGCTTTGAACAGTCCCAATCTGTTGATTCTTGAGTCATTCCTTTTATTGCTGAGCATTGAACATAGTAACACAAGTGGTCCAAAAGAAGAATTCTCTTGGTTTGTCTCTTGATCTCATTCTTCATGAAAATCAAAGGTCACTTAGAGAAAATCAACTAAGGGCCAAACAAAAGAGATGGAGAGGATGAGAATCATGAAAATATATGAGCCGAAATACACAATGGATCATTGCATATGAGGATGCAAGAATCTATGTGTGTAGCTCACTAAATGCCACAAGTAAGTTTTAGAGAGAAGAAGATTTCAAGCCATTTTTAGAAACAAGAGAGGATTTTATGGAGATAGACCACGTCAAAATTCAGATTAGGTTTTTTTATTTATTTAAATTTCTTTCAAATGGTTTTTGCAAATATTCGAGCTTTTCATAAAAATTTTGAAGAACATTATGGCATCAATTTTGATTTATTCACTTAGGAGAGGAACCACTATATATGAGATGATATAGGACTCCCCCTATATGTGACATAAAAAAATACAAATCAAGTTAAATCAAGAGCAAATCAAAAATAGAAAAGAATCCATCAAGTAACATTCGAAAGATCAATGACATTGAGTTCGCTTCTCAACTTGCAAAACCGAGTCTCATCAAGAGGTTTAGTGAATGTATCAGCCAATTGATCCTCCGTTCTCACACTTCCATCACAATGTCTCCTTTGCTCACATGATCCCTTAAGAAATGATGGCGAATATCAATGTGCTTGGTTATCTTGTGTTGAACTGGATTTGTAGCAATTTTCATAGCACTTTCATTGTCACAAATGAGAGGAATGCAATCAAATTTCACTCCATAATCCAACAAAGTTTGCTTCATCCATAGTAACTGTGTACAACAACTTCCGGCTGAAACATATTCGGCTTCGGCGGTAGAGAGAGCAACTGAATTTTGCTTCTTTGATGACCATGAAACCAATGATCTTCCAAGCAATTGACATGTGCCGGAGGTGCTTTTTCTATCAATTTTGCACCCGGCATAATCTGAATCAGAAAATCCAATGAGAACAAATTGAGCACCTTTTGGATACCATAGGCCTAAATTTGGTGTTTGTTCCAAATATCTCAAGATCCTTTTGACAACCATCATATGACATTCTTTTGGTGATGCTTGAAATCTTGCACACATACAAACACTAAACATTATATCGGGCCTAGATGCAGTGAGATAAAGAAGACTTCCAATCATATAACAAAATAGCTTTAGATCAACCGGTTTTCCTCCTTCATCAAGATCAAGATGCCCATTTGTTGCCATAGGTGTCTTGATAGGCTTAGAGTTTTCCATACCAAATCTTTTGAGAAGATCATTCACATACTTGTTTTGACAAATAAATGTCCCATCTTTTGTTTGTTTCACTTGAAGACCAAGAAAGAAACTTAATTCACCAATCATGGACATTTCAAATTCTTTGGACATCATGTTTCAAAATTCCTCACAAAAATCTTGGTTGGTTGAGCCAAATATGATATCATCAACACAGATTTGACAAATGAAAAGATCATCTCCAATTTTCTTAGTAAATAAGGTGGTGTCCACCTTTCCAATCTTGAATCCTTTGAGACAATAAAATCTCTCAATCTTTCATACCAAGCACGTGGTGCTTGTTTGAGGCCATATAGTGCCTTGGAAGAGCTTATACACATGATTTGGCTTCTTTGGATCTTCAAAACCGGGAGGTTGCTCAACAAATACCAACTCATTTATTTTTCCATTCAAGAATGCACTTTTCACATCCATTTGAGATAACTTGATGTTGTGAGAAGTGGCATATGCAAGTAGAATTCTAATAGCTTCAAGTCTTGCAATGGGAGCAAAGGTTTCATCAAAATCTATTCCTTCAACTTGAGTGTAACCTTGTGCTACTAGTCTAGATTTATTTCTCACTACTATGCCATTTTCATCTTGCTTATTCCGGAACACCCACTTTGTTCCAATAACATTATGATCATGTGGCCTCTTTACCAATTCCCATACATCATTACAGGCAAAGTTGTTTAGCTCTTCATGCATAGCATTTACCCAATCCAGATCTTTTAGAGCTTCATCAATCTTAGTTGGTTCTCCATTTGAGACAAAAGAATAATATTCACAAAATGAAGCAAGTCTTGATCTTGTTTGAACACCTTTATTGATATCACCAACAATTTGATCAACCGGGTGGTCTTTTGAAATAGAATTATGAACTTTATGTTGAGCAGCTATGTCTTGAGAGTTAGTTGGTGAAGAGACATTTTCAGGTTGTACATTTGTGTCTTCGTTTTCATCCTTGTCACTAGATTGAGAATTGTCATTTGTGGTAGATTGAGAAGATGGCACTTGAGATATTGATGTTCCCAAATCATCATCATCTTCATCATTAGGCTTAGTATCACCAATGGTCATATTCTTCATAGCTTTTCTCAATCCTTCATCTCCCACATCATCTAGATTTTCTTGTTCTTGTTGAGAGCCATTTGTTTCATCAAACTCAACATCACTAGTCTTTTCCACAATTCCAGAATTTTTGTTGAACACCAGGGAAGCATTGCTATTTGAGGAATATCCAAGTAAGAATCCTTCATCACATTTACTTTGGAACTTTGACAATCTTGAGCCTTTTCTCAATATATAGCATTTGCAATCAAAAACACGAAAATATGATATATTTGGTTTTCTTCCAATCAGCAACTCATATGGAGTCTTTTTCAACAACCGATGACAATATAATCTATTTGAGGCATGGCAAGCGGTATTAATAGCTTTAGCCCAAAAACTGTCCGAAACATTGTATTCTGAAAGCATTGATCTTGCCATATCAATTAGTGTTCTATTTTTCCTCTCAACAACACCATTTTGTTCCGGAGTATATTTTGCTGAAAATTCATGCTTGATTCCCTTTTCTTCACAATATTCATCAACTTTGTAATTCTTGAACTTGATACCATTGTCACTTCTAATTTTCTTGATGTTGAACTCGTATTCATTTTGAGCACTTTTTGCAAAGTTCTTGAATATGTTGAATACATTTTATTTGTCATGTAAAAAATGTGTATCTTGAGAAATCATCTACAATGACGAGACAATAGCTATTTCCACCAATGCTTCTATAGGTGGTTGGTCCAACTAAATCCATATGCAATAACTCCAATGGTCTAGTAGTGGAGATAATACTTTTTGATGGATGTGAGCTTCCAACTTGTTTTCCGGATTGACAAGCACTACATAATTTATCTTTCTCAAATATCACAACTTGTAACCCAATTACTAGATCATGTTTCATAAGGCGATTCAATTGTTTCATTCCAACATGACCAAGTCTCCTATGCCACAACCATCCTTTTGATGCTTTGGTGAATAAACAAGTGCTCAAGTTGGCTTCTTTTGATGAGAAACCCACAAGATAAAGATTTCCATACCAAAATCCTTTGAAAATCAACTCATTATTCTTGATGCTTGTAATGATGACATATTTTGGAGAGAAGATACATGTAAGTCCAAGGTCACACAATTGAGCCACCGATAACAAATTGAAACTTAGTGATTCAACTAGCAAGACATTTGAGATAGATAGATCATTAGAGATAGCAATTTTTCCCAATCCTTTCACTTTGCCTTTGCTATTATCTCCAAAAGTAATCTTGTCATATTCTGAACCTTCATCATTCATTGAGGTGAACATTCTTCCATTTCCGGTCATGTGTTGGGAACAACTGCTATCAAGCACCCAATGATGTCCACCGGATTTATAGTTCACCTACAAAACAAAATTAGTTTCTTTTAGGTACCCAAATTTGCTTGGGTCCTTGAAGGTTAGTAACCAAGGCTTTTGGCACCCAAATACTTCTCTTCTTTGCACCAACATTTGACAAATCAGTTTTTGGGTTTCTAACATGCATCTTATTTTTGCCAACAAACTTGGTATAAACAACACCATTAGAGGATCTAGTGAGAACATAAGAAAAATCCGTATCTCTAAACATCACATTCTTATTTCCGGTACAATTCTTTTCAAGATGCCCGGTATTCTTGCATTTAGAGCAATACAAACCACTCTCCTTTACAAATACACTTTTCTTCTCAGCAAAAGCACTTTTATTTTTCTTAGGTATAAAACCACGTCCCTTATTCTTGGGAGTGAATCTTTGACAGTCCCACATTTTATTAAAAACATTTTCACCCTTGTGACAATTTGCAAGAGCTTTAACAAGAGAGTCTATGGTTTCACGCAATTCATCATTTTCAACAATGAGCAAAGGATCACATAAGTTTGATGTATTCTCACATGAGTCAATTTTAGAAGAGCATGGCATAGCCAGTAAATCATCACATGAGGTTGATATGCAAGAAGTATTAACTTTACTTATGCTAGGCACACATTCAAGCATATCACAAGTAATTCCAATATCCATCATAATTTTATCATTTTGATGGTTAGCATGAGTGTCTCAAGCTTCGTTAAGCTTCTCATGGTCTTCCTTTAGACTCTCATGAGAAGTCTTTAGCTCCTCATACGACTCATGTAGAGAAGCATATTTTCTTTTTAGTTCTTTATACAACTTCTTAGTTTTGCCTAAAGACTCATCAAGCACACTCACCATATCATCAAGATCATCATATGTAAAAGAATCATCCTCATCATCACATACCTTTGGTTCTCCTTTTGCCATAAAGCATACATGTGAGTCAAATAAGGAAGGAGCTTCTTTTATAGCAATGCTTGCAAGTCCTGCTTTAGAGGACTTATTCTCATTTTCATCATCTTCACTCTCACAATCCGAACTTACATCCGAATCCCATTCAACTAGATAGGCTTTGCCATCTTTCTTGTTGAATACCTTCTTGTAATTCTTCTTCTTGCCTTTGCTAGATTTTTCTTCATCTTTCTTTTTCTTGCAATTTGTAGAGATATGTCCTAAATCCCCACACTCAAAACATTTCTTGTTTGCGAATGGATTCTTGCTTGATGATCTTTGGTCACCTTTCTTCTTCATGAATTTCTTGAATCTCCTCACCATCAAGGCAACTTCTTCATCGGTGCTACCATCACTCTCATCATTACTATCTTCCTTTGATGCTTTAGCCTTGAATGCAATGCTCTTCTTAGCATTTTCACCTTGATCACCATGAAGTTCTTGTTGCGATTGCTTGAATATGTCATGAGTGAGAATTTCTCCCAACACTTGTGAGGGAGTGATCTTAGTCAAATCTGATCTCACTAACACCGTGACAATTGTTTCATACTTGGGTGGCAAGGCTCTAAGAAACTTGTGAGAGATATCCACATTTTCAACTTTGAACTCGAGATCCTTGAGTTCATTCATAATGTGTTTTAGCCTAGAGAAACTTGTCCTCAAGTCTTCATTTGGAAGCAAAGCAAACTTCTCAAATTTTCCTTTGCAAATAAATAGCTTATCACTCTTCACCATGCTTGTTCCTTCATGAGCTTCAATAAGAGTTTTCCAAACTTCATAAGCAGTAGACAGTTTGCTCACTCTATGATATTCCTCTTTGCACAATGCCCGAATGAGCACATTCATAGCTTGAGCATCGGCTTTCTTGTTTTCTCTATCATCATCGGTAAGTTGTTGTGGATTAAGAATAGCAAAACCAACATCCACCACATCCCAAACATTGTCTCCCATAGCTTTAAGATGGATTTTCATGCAAGTCTTCCAATAATCCACGTTGAGGTGGATTCAAGCCTTTGATTCACTTCTCTATCAAGAGTTCACTTCTCCAACAAGAAGGGCTCACACAAGAGCAACTTGATCTTAAGCTAAATCAATCCCTTGAACCTCTCTAAACCTTGATTTCACTAGAGTTACCCTTTACCGCTCCGGTGAGGTGAGTACAAGACCTCTTACACAAACTCTAGGCCTCCTTCACAATCTTCTTGAAGGGCTCATGGATTCCACTCCACCAAGACGACTAGGAGGCGGCAACCTCCAAGAATAACAAGCCAATGTCACTCGCTTGATGAACACCTAGTGCCACAATTCTAGAAATCTCTTAAGATTATGCACTAGAATCTCACACACTGGCAATGGATCAATGACAGCTTGTGTGAGAGAGAAGAGGGCTCAAATAGCTCAACAATATAGCTCAGAGTGTCAAGAGAACTCAAATGCACGAGAGGGGTGAGTATTTATAGCCAAGGCATCAAAAACTAGCCGTTGGGGAACTCTACGCATCTGGCGGTCAAACCGCAAGCAACTGGCAGTCAGACCGCCACAGGATCAACGACTACTTTGACTGACATTCAAACTGGTCAATAGAGCTGGCGGTCAGACCGAGCTCACTTGGAGGTCAGACCACCGGTGACATGCCGAGACCCAGAACTGTCTGGACGAGCACAATCAGACCGTCCAGAGTCCATGGTCAGACCATCAGTACATAGCGGTCGGACTGGAAGCCCCACTCGGTCAGACCGCTTGGGGGATTGGGTCCTCGGACCTCTCTGGGCGTGCACGGTCGAACCGCCACCAACTAACAGTCAGACCGCCAGACCTCCTTTGACATAAATTTTCAGGAATAATTTTTAGGGAATTTGTGGGTGAAGAACACCAAAGGATAAGCAAGGGAAATTTGGTGTAAATTGCATAGGATTTCAAAAGGATATTTGGAGGTGTAATTTGACAAGAGCTTGGATAAATGAGATCTTACAAAGTGGCAACTAGATATTCATCAAGTACTCAAGCATCAACGCCTCTTAATAGTTCAACAACTATTTTAGCAATCTGGTCACTTTCTCCTCTAAACACCTTATGACCGTAAAATAGAAAACCTAATTTTATACCTTTGCCTTGTGCCGCCTTCTTCATCTTCATTGAAATATGAATTTATGAATTGATCATTATTGGAATATAATGAGCCGTAAGTCTTCATTGATTACCAAAACCCTTAAACTAGGGCCTAGATACTTCAGGAGGGCACCGCCAAGAGAGAGAGAGAGAGAGAGAGAGAGAGAGAGAGAGAGAGAGAGAGAGAGAGAGAGAGAGGAGGTCTTTGCAGCGGGTGTGGAGAGAAAGGAAAAGAGAGGGAGTGTGTTTAGGGTTAGGGCGAGTCTTTCTTTTATATCCGAGCGAAACGTAGTTGCGGGCCAGACGTGTCCGCTACTATCTGAAAATCGTAGTTGCAGTCGGTGTCGATGGTAGTAGCAGGCGTTTTGTGCCTACAACTATTTTGTAACTGTAGTTGCGGTTTAATTACTGTTCTACAAAAATGACATCCGCTACTACAAGTTTTATTGTAGCAGTGTAACCCTCTGGGAGCACTAGATACGTTCTCTTGGCAAGGCTGACAAAAAGCATTAAAAGCCATTGCATGAGCAACAAGAACTGACCTTCGGTAGTGCTGAACCCTGGACTAATCATCTGAGCATCAGCGTGTACCAAGAACAATAAGTCATCCACTGTGGCGTTGTGAGTCTTATTTTCTGGTGTCTGTATAATAAAAAACACTTGAACAAGAAGAAAACAATTTTTTTTTTCGACAATAAAGGCAGGAGCTCTGGCATCATTGAAGAAGAACAATATTTTACAACATTTTTTGGAAACAACAAGCTGCAGTATGCACAGATAAAAGGAAAAGGAAAATGATCGATTACAATGCTACGTTCTGCACTAAAAGAGAAGTTTGCAGAAAAAGAACCGTGCATCTGCATAGGTTCAGGTACTGAGAATGATATGAGCAGATTTCGGTATGTTTATCCGTGCATCTTGTTTTCTTGGGAGAACTATACTTATGTATATATGCATGTGTCTTGCTTAAGACAGACTCGCCAGGAAATGCGGACCAAATAGCACACTGTCACGGCGCCTGCGCGGGGAAGAGAACAGGGCCAAGAAGCTCTACGGACATTAGTCGATTAGAAAAGGAGATACAATTTCCAGCTTCCTGGCAATACATATTAACAAAGTCGTGCCTACCAACAAGAGTTCTTCGAACGTGAAACCAGGAATGCTTGACAACAACTTGTTGTTGTTAATTTGCCGTTCACGCGTACAGAGACCTCGCAGCAAGGCGGTCAAGACCCTACGCTAGGGGACGCTGAGCAATGGATGGCAAGGCGCACGACGACTTCTTTAAGCAGGACTATAGTCAAATCATCAGGATTACTATTAGACAACTCGTTTTTGTTTTTTTTTGCGAATACTAGATAGTAACTCGTTAGTTCAGTTGTCAGAAGAACAAAAAGATAATAACCGCGTTGTCTCGGCTTTCTAGCCAAAGAAACAACGACGACTTCACGAACAGTATTAGCACCGAGCCATGGTCGCTTGCGGATTTCTATCTCTTGTGCCCTCCCCTTATCCTCTGCCTGCCCGGCTGCCCCGCGACGCGTTAACTAAAAGGCCTTTGGGCGGTACGATAGGAATGTCATGCGACGCGTTAACTTCACATATCCAGCCTGACGTGCGCCATCTCCAAACGCAGACGATGGTGCAAAACTCTCTTGTTTTAATCCCTCATCAGCTCGTCATTGGAGGAAGGAAATCTCTATGAACATGCAAAGGACAGTGGCAGGAAACTATAGAGGCTTTTCTCTGTATTTTCACTCTAGAAGATTCTCTGAAACAGAGCGAAGAAACTGATTCAGGGTTCTGCTTCGATCGACCCCTCTCGTTTCTCTGTGGGTTCCCGCGAGATGGTTAATTTTTTTTTATTGACATGAGATGGTTAATCTTTGGCGGCGCTAGAAACGAGAACGAGTGTTACAAAACGAGATGAACTTCGTGGTGCATTTCCTTCCGACTGCTGATTTGCACCAGGCCGTGTCGGGCCGAAATATTTTGCTCCGGGCATGGCTGGGCCTTGGCTGTGCCGTGCTAGGCAACCTGTTTGGCCAAGTAGAGGAGTAGACAAAAAAAATCCGTAAACTGAACATCAAAATCAAAATGAAACCAATATAATATAACTGCTATTTCTTGCGTTTGTTGACTGAAATTATTTTGGTTTCAATTAAAAAAGTATTTGTTTGATTAACCAAAATTATTCGAACTTTTATAAAACTGCAATAACTGAAATAACTTGAGAGAAGAGGAACCCCAGTTTTGTGACACGTTCTGGTCTTTGACATCTCTGCCGCCAGCACTGAGCCCCCTCCTTCCTCGCCATCTCCTCCCAACTGCTGCCAAAGCAGGACGGCGGAACAACCCGCCCATCAATGATGGAGGCGGCGGGGCGGCCCATCCCCTTCATCTCCTCCACCACTCCATCCTTCTCTTTTGTGGATGATGGCTAGCTGCAGTCCTATGGCGTGTCTCAGCAGATCAGGTGAGACACATTGCAAACTGCGACCATTTCTATCATTCGTACATTGGCGTCACGCACGTTCAAATATGCGCCATGGCGCATCAGAGGCGGTGGCGGAGCCACAGGTGGGCCCCGGCTCACCCTAAGAACTGGACGGTCAAGGGATGCCTGGCCCTTGGCCACACTCAACCGCACGGTTTTGCGCCTCCACGGCTCCATAGTTGAGCGCAATCGCAACAGACGAAGCAAACAGGGAGCAGCCGAGCTCGGAGCACGCAACCGCAATGGAAGGGCAGGGCGCTTGACGTTTTGACAAGATGGCGATGTGACTCATCTTGGTGTGACGCACAACTCGCCTCTCGAAGACATGACAGCATGGGCATGCCATACGACATCGGCTCCGCTAGTACTATGATCCTCTCGTGTCTCTCAAGTGGCATCGAGCTGACCAAGGTGTTGCCGTCTGCCCGTCCCTAGTGCTCTACTTACTGCTGCTAGTAGTGACTAGATTTGGATAATTATATTGTTGTAGTACAAATTTACTAATTAAAAATTTATAACTTGTTTTATTTTGTAGAATATTTGATAATGATTGAAACATGATGAAAGATGGAGATATGACATCTCTTTTCTATATCCTTTGGACCCAAGGATATTGTCCAAACCCCTTGCATTCCACTTTTTGTTGACTTATTGGTTGATAGATGACAAAGAAGGAGAAGTACACATATAATGATCATGAAGATTGACAATAGATAACAAACGTGGATGCAATTGGAAAGAGATGTTAACAAACAAGCATTCACCATAAAGACCAAGTGCATCATGAAGAAGTTCATATTGGGCACATCAACACAGGGATGAACATGATGGACGTCGACAACCAAGGTGGCACATGTCAAGACACCTACATCATGAACATGTGCACCCTATCATGAAGTAGAACTCCCAGAGACTACTTCCAAGGTAAGGAAAAAGGGGGAGATTGTAAGCTTCATGTCCATTGGTGCTTGAAAACCCTAAGGTATGAATGTTTTGGTGATTGAGTAACAATATGAAATGGTTACTAATGCCTACATCTAGTATTGTATATGTAGAACAAACTATTATCTCAAACACAAACATGGTGAGTGGTTGCCTTGATGATCAGTGAGGACTCGATGGAGTGCCTTGAAGATCTTGATAGAGAGTCACTATGATGGAGATGGATCAAGGCGAAGGACAACTAGGTATAAGTGTGTTGTGATCACTTGGCTAGTGTGTAGGCTTGAGTCCATAGGAAAAACTAGACTATCAAGAGGGCACGAGTCATTCTCTTAGGCTTCTCTAGAATTAGAGTGTTGGGATGATCAAGTAAAGCTCTAGAACACTTAGAGTGGCAATGGAGAAGGATTGATCAAGGTTTGGAATCTTGGAGAGGAGTCAAGAGGACAACAAGTATCATCTTCAGGACAAGTCACCGTAAGGAATGGTGAGGTCACCATAGGGTCCATTGAGAAATGCTCCTGTACACGCAGGTATGTAGGTATGATCGTATGGTGCTGAGGTTAAGTCACCATAAGGTATGGTGAATGCCAAGGAGTTTTACAAAGAGGGGCAAAGTCTCTGGAATGGCACTCAGGAGGTCGCCGTAGGACCCGACGAGTCAAGGAGCATGGAAGGCCATTTTTTGGTACTATCTAGAGACCTTACAGTGATCACCATAAGGTACGGTGAGTCAGGAGAGAAAGGAAGTGGCCAGCACTCAGAAGATGCCATTGACATTATGGCTGGGTCACCATAAGGTACGATGACTATAGAAGTTGGAGTGGCCAGAAAATGGTACGCTCTGGAGACCTTATGGCGAGGTCGCCGTAAGGTATGATGACCTAGGAGGATTTGTGCGCAGAGAGGCACTAAAGATCAGAGGTCGTCGTATGGTCGAGATGAGGTCGCCATACTATATGGTGACTATACTTAGTGGTCGCCATACTGTATGGTGGTATATTACAATGGATGGTTTTCAGTTGCGCTAGCTTTTTGACAACGACTAGTGGAGTAGTTAGAAACTATATATAACTATTGCTGGGGTCTTTCTGACCTCTCTTGGATATTTGGAGAGCTGAGCAAACTTGGAGAGAGCCAAGAGGAGACACTAGAGCAAAGATTGGAGCTATCTTTGAGTGTATTGGAGAGTAACACAAGAGCATCCCTAGTCTCGAGCCTAGGAGAGGTTGTAGAGAGCATTAGTGTTGTTACTCTTGGTCTATGCAGGGCCTAGACCAGTTAGGTGTTGGTGATTGAGCCTATTGTTATTGTGACAAGTTGTGAAGGCCGTAACAAGTCTGTACAAGGTTTGAGCTCGCCTTTGAATGGGGCATCATGAGAGAGCGCCCGTGTGTGCACTCCCGGAGTGCAGCAAGTCCTTGAGGGAGGCAAGCTTATGCTTGAGGAGCCAAGGGCTTGATGAGTACTAGTCACACAACCACGCCGTCACTCCGGGAGTGATACAGGCTTGTGTGCAAGGACTCCATGGGTTGTGGCGGGAGGGATCAATACTCCGCCGGGAGTCGATCCATTAAGGACTAGAGGGAGGCGCCATACTCCTGATACCTAGGGCTAAATATCACTGAGCATTTCCTAAACCCTTATTTACTTAATGTCTTTAATTCCACACTTGTGTGTAAGTAGAGATATGACTGCCATGGTCTTGGTTGCTTATTGATTGGCTCGACATCGCTTGCAGTACATCATACCACTAGAATTGCTAAGGTCTTGGCTTGGTAGAATTGCAAAGAACTTGTCGTTAGCAAGGAGGAAGATTTGGTAGAAATTGATTGGGTTGACTATCCACATTACCAGTTCAATTCACCCCCTCTTGGTACTCCTAAATCATTTCAAGTGGTACGAGAGTCAAGTTCTCAAAATAAGGCTTAACCACCTTGAGTAGGATGCCGAGAGAGATAGGGAACATGCACATTTTTTATGGGGAGGACTATTCTTATTGAAAGGCTCATATGCAAGCCTACCTTGACTCTATTGATCCACAAGTATGGATTGTGACTATTGGTGATACCCAAGAAAATGAAGCTAGTGACAGTTCAAGAACTATGCGAGAGCCAACAATGCTATCTTTGCATGCATCACCAAGGATGTGTTTGCTCGTTTGGATGCAAGTGCTATTGCTATGGGTATTTGGGCTCAAATTAAGACTATTCACGAGGGGACATAAGATGCAAAAGAAGAGAACAACTATGTGCTTAAGATAAAATTTTACTCCTTCAAGTTATTTACCTAATGAGAAGGCTAATGCCTCTTATTATCGATTTCATGTTCTTGTGGAGCAAATCAACGCTCTTGGTCTAGACTTCAAGCTCAAAGATGATGATGCCAAGAGGAAGTTCATGAGGCTTTTTTCGAAGCAGCTATGAGACGATTGTCACCCTTCTCATGAACAACAAATTGAAGAAAATACCAATGGATGAGATCCTTGGCAAGCTTGTTGCATTTGAGAATTACAAGGAGGGCATGGATGATGCTCAGCCCTCAAAGCTTGCACTTCAAGTTGATGACAATCAAAGCAACAAGAGCAACAAGAGGGAAAAGATGAGGCAAATCCTTAAGGATGATGAAGTTTAAATTGATGAGGAGGGTCTTGCTCTTGTGATGAGAAAGAAGAATCTTAGAATAAACTCATCAAGAATAAGAAGTAATGATTGCTTCAAGTGTGGCAAGAGTGATCACTTTGCCAAAGAATGTCCCAAGGCAAAGAAAGACAAAAGGAAGCAACGTCACTCATCAAGTGAAGATGAAGATGAGAAGCCCAAGCCCAAGTATGACAAAAAAAGCATTTCATCAAGAAAGGTGACAAGCAAAAGGGTAAAGGCAAGGAGACAAAGAAGTACTACCGCAAAGCATTTGTCGGTGAATGGGTGAGTGATGACTCATCAAGTGAAGAAGAAGATGAAGAAGTGGCAGGACTTGCCCTACTGGAGGATGTTACTTCCACCAGCACCTATGTGCTTCACGGCCAAGAATCGAGGTGATGACTTAAGTGACTCTTCAAGTGATGATGAGGAAGATGGAAGGCCTTCCTATGAATAAGTATACCACATGCTTGAGAAGGCCCACAGTCTCATCATTAAGCTAAAGAAGAAGATTGAAGAGGTAACACAAGAGTGTAAGTCCTCCAAATCTCGAGTTGGTGTGCTTGAGAGTGAGCTCAAGAAACTTGGAACTTCACATGAGGCTCTAAACAAGAGTTATGAGAAACTCAAGTCCAATCATGTAGAGCTTCTTGAGAAGTACAAGTGTCTTGAGGTCACTTATGATGATGCTATCAACATATAGTAAAGCGACATATTTCTTACCTTCTATGACAAAATTAAAATGTCGAAGAAGGTCATATTTTTTGTAGTGGTTATTGCTTCTCCTATACATGAAGAACTAACCCGCTCCTGTGAGAATTGCACCCTTGAACATTCCATTTTGAAGGACTATCGTAAGCTCAAGGAGGAATGGAAGATGGTGATGGATGGCTTTGAGAGGCTCACAAGAGGTAGAGCCATGCACAAGGAAATTCTCGAGAGAAGCCTTGTGAAAAGTACCTCACACCATGGACTCGACTCCTACCCGGCCATCATCAACACCCTTGGCAAGAAAGATGATATACCATCTTGGATCAAGCCCCTTCTTACGGATGACTACTTTTGTGACCGGTGCTACAAGGATGGTCACACCAACAAGGATTGTCCCATGGTGAGAAGTTCCAAAGCTTTACCTATGCTAACTTGTTCCATGAGAACACCCATTTCAAACTCTTTAGGAACAAGGATGGCAAGGTAATGGCAAAGCTATTTGGACCTTTGGACAAGAAGAGGAGGATCAAGAAGATATGGGTGCCCAAGTGCATTGTAGACCTTGAGAGGGACACAAAGCTCAAGTGGGTCCCCAAGAAAGTGACCTAGATAAATGAAGTGGTGGATCATGTGCCTACTTGAAGACTTAGAGAAGTCCACCACAAGTTTCATGTGCCTCAACTTCCATATCTACTCATGAAGGAGGTACCCCTTATACATAGTAGTGGTAGTGTGTTTTTCTCTGATGCATTGCATGATAATGTATGACTCCTTTGTGTACTTGTATGCTTTGCATTCATGCATGTGTAAATAACTATAAGAAAAACACATAAAAATTAGCCAATGTTAACCCACTCAAGATAGCTATAAGCAAAGGAGAGGCTTGAGTTAGTTGTTTGGTTTGCTCAAGGCAAGGGTATGGCTTATATGAGAAAGCTTGAGAGGGGTTCAAACTTAACATTGACAGGTTTTCTATGTGTCCTTTTAATCTTACTTGCATCAACATAGAATGTTTAAATTCCCGCATTGTACAATTGCTTATTGCATGCATCATATAGGTGAACAAAAAGGAGACTAGTCACCGTTGGAGAATTATGCCTTATGTGCCATATGAGATCACACCTCCACAAGTTTGACCAAATGAAAGGATTGGTTCTTCATGCCCATTGAGCAAGTTCTTTTGAACTCTGAGGTTATCCACTCATGCAGCTCAAAGGCTAAGGCTCATACATACCCATTTGGACCTTATCCGACTTGGTTCTTAATAGATCAATTTTTTTATTTGTCATTTTCAAAAACTATTAGGCCATGGGCCAACTATTTGAAAAATGAGTGTTTGAGAGTTCCCTTCCATGTTCAAGTTGGTGTTTTTGTTGTGTGCTTGGTAAGGCACTTCAACATTGGAAGAATTACCTTGAATTCAATATTTCTTTAGATCACCGTAATGTGCGGTGGTATCACCATAGTATACGATGAGTTGTTCACTACTCAGACTTAAATTGAGCACCTTCTAGTCACCACACCTTATGACGGTATCATCGTAGAATCAGCTCTACGATCACCATAAGGTACGGAGATCCAGGCATGTTGTTGACTCCAAGAGTCACCATATATTACAATGACATCAGTGCACAATACGACGATCACCTTTATCGTGAAAATTTGGGACTTTCCTCAGCCGTCGATATCCTTCCTGATTGATTTGAGCCATCTATTCAAATTTATCCTAAGTAAAACCTAATCACCATGTGGCCTTCCTTATTTACAAAATTGCCATCACCTTCCTCCTCTAGAACCTGACGCACACGCTGCTCTTCACACCGACGCTGTAGTGCGCCTACACAACACCTCCGTGCTTGCCCATGCCTTGTTGATGTCCAGCTGCAGCACCGCCACCTACACCCATGCCACAAAGTGCCACCCCCTCTGCCACACGCATGCACCGTGCTCTCGCACCTACGCATGACACGAGCCACCGCTACCTAGGGTTTGAGCCCTCGCATGACCAGACCAGCCCTGCCATCTCCACTGCTTCCCCGCAAGCAACTTCGCATCCAACTCTCACTAGCCCTGCTCCCGAGCACCCTGAGCTTGTGTGCGTCCACGGTTTTTGAAGTTCTTGGTGATCATTGTCAAAAGCTTGGATTTTTCAGTGAATTCCTTTCCTCTGAGTTCTAGACTATTGTGCATATAATACTTCATCATTTCATGCCCTAGAATGTGTGTGATTTCCTTGTTCATGCTTGGAAGATTAATTTCATGTTTGCTCATACATGACTAGTGTAATTACGTGATCAATTGTTGCAATTAGAGTTAATTTCTAGATATTTTAGTTGCACATTGATCCCCTCTTAGTTCTAGGTCACATTGTCGATAAATTTTTGATTCTTACATGTGACACTAGAATAATTCCCTACATGGTCGATAACCACCATTGTTTATTTTGCTACATTAATAGTGATCATGACCTTGTTCCTACGCTGGGATTTCTACATGCACTTTCTTACCTAGCAGTGCTATGCTCATTGATTGTAGTAGGGTTATTCCATATTCTTATCTTTCTACTACCCACGTGGGTGCAGTTGACAGCTATGGGCAGAGACAGGGACAATGATAGGAAGAAAGGCATGGCCCCTATATAGAACCCGTGAAGCGCCCCAAGAGGGCCAGACTACCTGACCCTGAGGACGAGAGAGCACTCCGTGCAGCAGAGGCAACAAAGGCTAGAGAGGTTCTAGAGAGAGAGGCTGCATAGAGAGGACAACCAAGGAGGAGAGGCAACTTCTTGTGCATCCAGCCCATAAAGAAAGCTGGACAGGAGGAGGCCTTGATGAGGTCTAACAGGCTGAGAGCCCTGATTGACATGCTTGGTGAGTAGGTAGCTCCGGTTCCTCATGGACTATTGAGACCTACTGGGATGGTAACCAGGACCACTGAGGAGGCCTGCTGTAGGAGGATAGGTGAGACACTGTTGGCGCGTGTAGCATACACCCTTTGAGACTGCAAGCATACAGATCAGTTGTAGCTTTTCTTTCAGAGTATTCCAAGGTTTATCAATCCGTGGAACAAGTGGGACACTTGTTTTAGCCAAAAGTTGTTAGTAACAAATGTGGTTGTTAAAACAAAGGAGGTTCAAAGAGCTAATTGTAATGAAACAAATGAAATAGAGAGAATGCTAAGGAAGAATTAAGAGAACTTCCCACGGTCCAGGTTCACTTGCATGCAAAGATCAAGCAACTGTATAAAGGCTCTACTTGGCTGTTACTTAAGGTAGACAAAAATTGTTTGCTGCAATCCTATCACGACGGCGGCTAATAAGGAAATCATCCAACAAAAGCACCATTGCAATACTATCATCCAATCCAATGAGATAAACGATAATCAAGCAATGCAATAGACCAATATAGAGTAACAAATGTATTCAATTAACCATTATAATGCACATGGATAGATCCCACAAATCGAGGGAAGAACAGTACACCTTGTGATATGAGTATGTTTCACCATGGAAAATACCTTAGATTGACCTATCCTACTTCTTGGTATAATTTGGGGCAAATCGGACAATAAAGTGTGCTGTGCCGATCGGCACGAACCCACTTTTCATCGGAACATCACAAAATTCGCTCAGGATGAAGCTGTCTATTATCTAACCCTAATTCTGCCGCCAAAAGTTGTGAAAACTGAAGCTTCTTGCGTGTAGAAGAGGGTCTTATATATTTATAGTGTCAAAACCAGCCTTAGGGAGTCCTTTTAGGCCTTTTTGGGCCTGGTGCCGATCTGCACCAGCGACTTGTCTACGTAGCACATCTTGAGAGATCCATATCTCCTTGCTCCGAAGTCCAAATAGGGTCATCCATATATGTTTAGGAAAGCACTCGATGAGATCTACAACTTTGTAGGTCTAATGTTTCTTATTTGAGACGGTCTTGAACTCCAAAAACGTGTTACAATACATTGACCTTTCTGAATTGACCATTTATGTAGTCTTTTTACCTGATTCTACATTAAAGCACTCTAACGATAACATACTCCAAAATGGGGTTAAAGTTTGGTGCCAAGTGGCTCAAATGATCAATAGACACCCTATAATGACAATAAAATGATACGGAAAAAGTAGTCAAATCAAGCACCAACAAACATGTAGGAGGCAGGCACTGCGAGTGTGCTATTTGCGTTAGGAGACTAGCTGAGGGGATCAGGGGGGAGACCACCGATCTCCTGAAGGTGAGGGCAGGGACACTAAGAAGCTACGTGATGTGCCCTATGGTCAGTGGGTGCCACCCAACAAGGACCCACTCATAGGACGTTACTTGACCAGCCTGTAGAGGAAACTTTCATATGCTTACAGGTGCAAAGAATGCACTGCTGGCAACAAAAATTTGTTTGCCATTCACAGTTAGAGCATCTTGGATGACATCAGCAGAGGTGCTGGTCGGGACAAAGTAGAGGATTTGATTTACCTACCTGGACTGCCGTAGTTGGTGACTACTCCGATGAGATGGAGTGAGGATACAGTGATACACTTCTACTCCTCCTTGTGGATTGCCCCAGACCACTTAGAGATTTGGTTCATATTTGAGGGACAACCACACAGACTCCAGAGGGAGGACTTGGTTCAGACACTAGAGGTCTTGTCTTCAGACCTGAGGGTCCATGAAAAAGCCTATCCAAGTTTTATACCACCTTGAAGACATCTAGGGGGAGTTGATCGTGTAGACAAGTTGGTGAGTGCTATGTTTCTACCACCACATCCTGAGCACTTTCGCAGGACTCCTGCCACTATGACAAACGAGGCCCGTGTTGTGAGAGAGGTCCTTGCTATGACACTTGTCCCTAGAGCAGGCTACAAAGACCGTGTGATGATCTTATTTCAGTGCATGATATCTGATGTGATCAGACACACTACCTTCAACATTGTGGACTTGGTACTTTCCTAGATGCAAGATGTCATATATGATAAGATAGGTCAGCACCAGCTACCCTTCGGACCCTACATTTGCAGACTTTTGAGGTTGAGGGGGATAATATCTGAGGAAATGTACAATGACCTACCTCTATTGATTGAGAGGTACCAGCCCACAGTCCCAGGGACCAGGAGGACTCTTTCCATGACAGTGACGCTGTTAGAGGGTAGCTCAACACAGTTAGGAGCTAGTTCACAAGGATGCAGATGATACTGAGGTTGAGCACACAGGAGGACCACTCCCAGTAGAGGCTGGGAGCACATGACCACCACTGGTTGCAGACACAACTCTGACAGCCACTACTCTAGAGATGTCATATGTACTTGGTCAGAATGAGTTACTTAGAGCAGCCGACACACAACACACCCAGATGTTTGACAGGCTTGAGGAGGTGCTAGCAACGACGATTATTCATTTCTAGCAGATGGCTCATTCCATCTAAGGTTTCGCATAGGGGTAGTCAACACTTCTATAGCTTGCACAGTCAGGAGGACTGCCACTGCTTGCACCTTTCCCCATAGTGACTCTACCATGTCAGCTACATCCTCAGATTATGCAGCAGCAGCAGCACACGAGTCAGCTCTTTCCATATACAACAATGATGACACCTCCAACCACTCCTTCCACAACCCAGGGCACAACAGGGTCGAGCACTAGTCAGTTTGCCAGCCACATGACAACTGGAGCTGGACTCTCTTCTACACTAACCTTGCCTCCCGTGTCAGTGTCTGGGTATTATGTGTTTGCACTATTTGCCACCTTTTCCCCGACACGTCCAGTGGCAGCTTAGAGTACCCCGACAGTTGCAGTAGTTGTCTCAACACCTTTACCTCATGTGGCTGGGACACTATCCTTCATAGAGACAGTTGATGTACAGGCAGCTCCAGCCCTAGCACCACAGTCAGCAGCAACCGTAGACTCAGGATCATCATCTTCAGTAGCCTTAGGGGACTTCGAGCAGATGGATGTAGCAGAAGCCCAGGAGGAGCATCAACAGTCGTAGCAGGACGACACTGGATTAACAGTCATAGCAGGATGACACTGCCTCATGCTCTTTAGCCTAGACACTTAGACTTATTCTTATTTTTGTTTTGTTCTCCTTTTTTGTCCTTGATGCCAAAGGGGGAGAGAAGCTAGAGAGAAGACCTCGGGGAGACGGAGTGCGACTTGATCGAGAGAGTGCTAGTAGTTTTTGTATTGGGTGGTGAGACTTACGCTTTTGTACTTTTATATGGTACTGAAGGTTTGAGGGTTGATACATTTTGTGTGCTTATTTGAGATATTTTATTGGTGTTCATGGTCATTAATGAGTTGTGCTTTCATTCATTTTTTTAACTCATCATTGATGCACTTGGTTTCTTTTCATTCCCGCGCATTTTTGTCTTTTGAGATATGATTGTGGAATGTATTGTGCACTAATGTGTTCTCTATAGGATTATTTTTCTTTAGTGCACTATTGCCTTGATGATGTATGTTTTGCAGGAAGTACTCTTTTACTACATCATTGTGTTGTGGTTGACATGTGATTGTTCTCTTATATCATGTGCATGTCACCACACATCATCAAACAATTCTTTTCCTTCATATCTATATAAGCTCTTGATGAACTGATCTTGAGGTAAGAATTGTGTTTTATTCTATAGTTTATCATTCCCCTCAATTTTGGTTCATTTGAGATAAGTAGTGTTATCATTAATCATCAATAAGGGGAAGATTGTAAGCTTCATGACCATTGGTGTTTGGACCTTTGAATGTTTTGGTGATTGAGTAACAACATGAAATAGTTATAATGCCTATATCTAGTGTTGTGGATGTAGAACAAACTATTATGTCAAACACAAACACAATAAGTGGTTGCCTCAATTATCAATGAATAGTCAAGAAACAACAAGTTTTAGCTTTAGGACAGGTCACTGTTAGGAACGGTGAGGTCACCATAGGGTACATTGAGAAATACTCGAGTATATTTAGGTATGTGGGTATCACCATATGGTACAGAAGTCAAGTCACCATAAGGTATGGTGAATGCCAAAGGAGTTGTATAGAGAGGGTCGGAGTCTCTAGACTGGCGCTCAGGAAGTCGCTTTAGGATACAGAGAGTCAAGGAGCATGGAACACCATTTTTGGTACTCTCTAGAGACCTTACAGCGAGGCTGGCATAAGATTTGGTGACCCAGGAGAGAAAGGAAGTGGCAAGATCTTAGAAGATGTCGTTGACATTATGACAGGGTTATCGTAAGGTACACTGGCTAGAGGAGTTGGAGTAGCCTAAAAATGGCACTCTAGAGATGTTACGATGAGGTCGTCATAAGGTACAGTGACCTAAGAGGATTTGTGTGCAGAGAGGCACTGAAGTTCAAAGCTCGCCGTATGGTCGAGCTGAGATCACTGTAGTATACGGTGACTATACTTCGTGGTCGCCGTATTGCACAGGGGTACATTACGGTGGTTAGTTCATAGTTGTACCAACTTTTTGGCAATGACTAGTGCAATTGTTGGAGACTATATATAGTTATTGCTGGGTGTTGACATTTCTTAACGTCACACTAGAAATATCACTATTCCTAGCACAGCGCCAGAAATGTCTATTGACACTTGCCAACAAATGCTAAGTTACATCAATATAATCATCCCCAGCAATAGTGTGGTGACACTCCCCAAGTGCCCCTTTTATATGTGAATATTACCCCAATTAGAGCATAATTATTACTAATTTAGGCCATTTACCTATGATATTGCCTATATATTTGTATATGCGTTGTTTTGGAGCTTTATTGTAGAAATAGATAAAATTGGTGATTTAAGTGATGCTGGAGAAGACAGGAGTCCAGAACTGACAAAAAGCACTGAAGAAGTCCAGTGCGCCGATCGGCGCAGTCCATGAGTCGATCGGCGCAAGGGTGTTTTGGCCCATAGAAGTGACCGAGGCCCATTCCACATGCTTATGGAAGTTTATCTGCGCAAGACACTTGAAGGTATTTGCCTAGAAGATTTATGGAACTTCAAGATCTTGACGTGCAGTACAAGACTTTATCTCGAAGGAAAAGGCCCACATGGCAGCTATGGAAGACAGAGGAACTGACTCGGAGGAGAAATTAGAGAAGACACGGCTTGCGCCGATCGGTGCAACCGCCTTATTTGCTAGAAACCGAGTCCTTTACGATTAGAACCTCTATAAATACTTGTAAACCCTGGCCGCGGCAAGGGGACATCGAAAGACAAAGAGGCGATAGAGGGACAACAGATCCGTGAGTTAGAGCCACCGGGGCTTGCCCCGTTAGAATAGATCTCTAGTTGAGTTTCAAGAACCATTGGTGTTAAGAGTTGATCGTCAAGGTAGGCCATCTCGACAGGGATGAATCTTACTCTATGTATCTCAAGGATGATTGAATATGTTGATGATGGTTTTGGTGATTTGTCTATCTTGATTCTATAATCATGCATGTGCTTATTCCTATTGCTTAGTTCTAGGCTAAGTAAGTAGATATTATCTTGATTGTGGTGATTAGGATAGTATTCGGACATTGTATTGGTTATGGTTGCTCGATGATGCTAGTAGTGTGGTTTAGCGGTTACAGCACTAAGCCTGCGCAGCACTATTGGATTGTTGAGTAGGGTAAGATACTCGCGCGATTAAGGGTTTCCTCTCGGTAGCGATAAATCGGGAGCCGCTCGGAAAGTAGGGTGGTCTTATTCATTATAGGTTTTCACGGATACATGTAATTACCCATTATGATGCTATTCAATTAGACTTTCTTGTTACGATCTCACTAGTAGATATTTGGCTACTCACTTAATAGCTTAGGCTTACAAGGTATCTGGCACACTTTAGCTTAGATTCACCAGTGTGCCGATCGGCTCAATACCTACGCCGATCGGCACGACGACAGTTTCACCAGTGTGCCGATTGGCTCAACCCCTGCGCCGATTGGTGCAACGACAAATTTACTGTCTGGCGCACCTTTGCGCTGGCCAGTCTCACCTCATGCAACCTAAACTTGACTGTAGCTTTGACTAGATATTTTACTCTTAACTTTGTTTAATTATCCCTAAGGTCTCAGTGGATTCGATAAACCTTTGAATACTCAATTCAAGAGAAAAAGTGCTACAATCGTACACCGTCCTCTTGCGGTATATAAGTGGGTGCGTAGTTACGACCAACATAGTGTCAGACATAATTATAAAGATGAACTTTAGTGTCATGATAGTAAAATTCGCAAGCGCACAGATTATACCGTTGTAGCATTTCACTATTGGATTGCTCCAATAGCTTGTCATTTATAGTTATACAAAAGGAAGGCTATAGCATAAATATATGATTATTAATAGTAACATTGTCATAAAGATTGATATCAGTATTTAGAGTTTATACAGGTGTAAGTATAATAATAAGGATAGGGGTAGTATGACACATAGACCAATCATTCCTAAAGATAAATAAAAGTCCTAAGTCACTAGGGAGTTTGTTGACACGAAAATCCACACGCGTGACCTGGGAGATCTGCTTAGCTCCAGTGCAGGCTCAATATAGGAAATCGGGGTGTGCCAGTTGATTTTCCCTGCAAATTGACAAACATACAAACAATTAGATTTTGTGGGCCACCGACCTATAATAGGCCGGCGAAGAAAGACGATAGTGACTATGAGTGAAATCAGCCGATATCATTATAAGAATAAATATAAGGTAGGATGAACCAATCGTCTGACTATATCGGCTTATCGACAAATTAGATACATAAAATAATGTTCATTGTAGTGTCGATAAAGGTTTGAATCAAACACAACAAGATCAAAGAGATAAATGAAATCATGTCAACACTTGCTAAGTCGATAGGTTTGATAGCTGGTATTGCAAATATGCCTTAAAATCATAAATCAATCTTATTTAAACAAGGGGGCAAACGACTGTCAAAATAAATGATAAAATCAATTAAGCACCAGAAAGTCGATTGAACCGTGATAACCTATCGGCTCAACGTCCCGATAGAACTCTATGAGCTCTACCTACAAACAGATCGAATCTAATCCTATCTACCCAGTAAGAGGTCAAAACGGATGCAGCCTTACTGATTCAAACAGATCGAACTTATTCGAGACAGTATTCAAACACGGTAGATAGAGCTAGATTCAATCTATATAAATAAAATCAATAAAGTGACTCGAAAAATAGATCTAAATAGCACATATGGAACCTACTGAGATCACAATAGATCGGCTTCAACCAAGACAGTATTGCAATCAGAGTTGATAGAATAAGTACTACATAGATCTAATTACCGGATAACTAGCAATTCTAATGATAACAACTAGAATATCAAGTCAATGAGAAAGTACTAGATGAGATTGATAGAATTACCGAGGGTGACTAATCCAAGTCTCTCGCAAAGATCGGAGCCGATGCAACCCACGCGAGATGAGGGTTTCATCGAGTAGGAAAAGTTGGTGATGCGCCGAATTGTATTGAACGAAAGTGTTATTTTTTACATACAGATCCTATTACATATTTATAACCCCATGCAAGAGTTTTCAACCCGACTCGGTCGGGACTCCTAAACAAACCGACTATTTTTAGAATAAAGATCTAAACTGAAAACATAAAGAAAATAAAAATAATCCTGCCGGGCGCACTTAAACTTCTTCAGCCGTTGAATGTCATTAACTTTGGCCGATTTCAAGTCTCTTGTCTCTGATTTGATAGGACCGGTCAAAATCTGGTGCCGACACATGCCCCCCGAGTCTGGGGTACGAAATACTTCGTGCGTCAGATTTTATCTCTTTGTTTACCGCATGTATTTATTGGCAAACCACCCACTGTCAAACTTCATCTTTATGGCATACCCCCCAACTACTAATGCTCCTTTTAATTGCAACTCATCACGTTCCTACATCATCTCGACTGCTAGGCTTGACCGTCCTCATCCTTAGCTTTTCCTACTCAAACCTATTAACTTCTCATTCTTCCCAATTAATACAAAGCGATGCCTGGGTTCTTCAAAGGTCACGTGTAGATCCTATAAATAGCCCCTCTGATCAGCCCCCTTTTTCCTCAACACATTCGGCCATGGGCCTTCTTGTGAGAGCTCTGACAGAGAAATACCACATATCCTCGAATCTGCTAAGCATGGCGAGTACTTTTTGCCTCTTCAACCCCCAGAGCGATCCTTTCAATCCAAAATCCACAACCGCTTCAGCGTAAGAAATCAACTTCCTAGTTGGTTTATGGCGACCCAATCATGAAGAATGGCATCAGCGAGGCCGCCCTCTCTCCCCCCTGTCCATCGGGTAATGCTTGATGATAGCGATGTTGCCGGCGAAGAAGAGCCAATCTGCTGAACTACCTTTGTTCTCAATTACGTGCTCTTTTCTTGTACTCGGGATAATAATTACATCTTCATCCCCTAGCTGTAATAAGAGAAAAGGCCCCTTTAGAAATCGATTACCTGCGAGTAATCAACTCATTTTTACCTTGTACTGATATTCCTCTATAACTTGTTCTATCACCATTGAATGAATATATGTACCATCTTTATTTTGAATCCAGTGTTGATATTTTTTTATGCTAAGGGCAATATTTTAAATATTGGCCATCTCAAGTCGATGTATTATCATCGGCTTTTACCATTCAAGCGCGATACTAAATATCGGCTGTCAATCAACGATGAAATCATAAATCAACCCAAACACTTGCATGATATTATTTCTAATATTTACCATTAATTGCTCTCCCAAACTCTTCTCCATCCAATCCTTGCAGAAAATATGCATTGCCAGGGGCACATCGGCTCACTTTAAACGGAGCTTCCCAAGTTGGTGACCATTTTCCAAAACGACTATCTTTAGAGCCGATGGGCATGATTATTTTCGAGACAAGGTCTCCCTTCAAGAAACTCTTGGGCACCAACTTTTTATTGTAAAACTTAGCCACCCGGGTCTTATTTTCTTGAATCTTCTCCAGGGCCTTCATCCGATGTTGTACAACATCTTCTAGTTCATCCAACATAACTTGCCTGTAATCATCAACCGACAATTGGTCCTGCATTTCTACTCTTCTGGATCCCAGATTGGTTTCCCATGGTAAATCTGTCTCATGTCCATAAACCAGTTGATAAGGTGGGTATGCCACCTCTTAGGTTGTTCATCAATCTTCCTCTTAATCAACTTAAGCAAACTCTTGTTGGATGCTTCTGCTTGACCATTGGCCTGAGCATAATATGGTGATGAGTTCAAGAGCTTGATCCCCATACTATCAGCAAAGCTTTGGAACTCTTCTGAAGTAAACATAGAACCCTGATCAGTAGTAATAGTTTGTGGCACACCAATCTGATATATAATATGTTCCTTCACAAAGTTGATCACATCTCTAATAGTAACATTCTTCATAGGCACTACTTCAACCCACTTCGTGAAGTAATCTGTAGCTGCCAGAATATACTTATGACCTTTGCTTGATGCAGGAAAAATTTGACAAATCATGTCCATCCCCCATCCTCTAAAAGGACACGTCTTAATAATAGGGTTCATAGCCAATGCTGGTGCTCTCTGTATAGCTCCAAACTTTTGACAGTCCTGACATCACTTATAGTATTTGAAGCAATCTTCCAGCATAGTCGGCCAATAGTATCCGGTCCTTTTTAACAACCACCTCATCTTATGTGCCGATTGATGTGTACCACATATTCCTTTGTGAACTTCACACATAACAACCTTGACCTCTTCTTGATTCAAACATCTTAATAGAACACCATCAATCATTCGGTAATAAAGTTTCTCTTCTAATAAAACATACCTTAGTGCCATATATCGGATTCTTCGAGAGACTCGTTGAGTTGGATCTTTGAGATATTGGATGATCTCGAATCTCCAATCCTCTTTATCATCATCGGCTATGTCAACAATTGTTCTGTCATTGTTCTCTCGATAGCCCGATGCCCTCTGCACCAGATCATTTGCTTCCATATTCTGCTCTCTTGAAACATGCTTGAACTTTATTATCCTGAAATGTTGCAACACATCCTGACACTCGGTATAAAACAACCTCAATACATCATCTTTGCACTCAAATTCTCCCGCCAGCTGTCCGAGTATTAGTAGTGAATCTCCCACAATCTCAATACAATCAGTTCCAGCCTCTTTCAATATCTGCAACCCCTTCAGCACAGCTCTGTACAAAACCTGGTTATTAGTTGACGCCTCGGTAGTAAATGCGAACTCAAATCTTGCCCCCCCAGGCGATATAATCACAAGCCCGATACCACAACCATTTTTACAAATGGATCCATCAAAGAATAACAGCCACGGCATTGGCTCGACCATCGAGAGTATAGATCCACAATGCTCAACTACCAAATCAGCCAGCACCTGGCCCTTAACAGCTTTAGCAGATTCATATGTGAGGTCATACTCCGCCAAAGCAAGCAACCACTTACCGATTCTGCCCTTCAGAATAGGAGCCAATAACATATATTTGATGACATCAGCTTTGCATACCACCGTGCACTCAGTCGATAATAAGTAATGTCTCAATTTCACACATGAGAAATTTAAACATAAACATAACTTCTCAATTTCGGCATACCTATTTTCAGCATCGATCAATCTTCAACTCAAATAGAATACAACTCTCTCTTTACCATCTTGTTCTTGAACCAAAGTTGGACCGATTGACTTTCTATCAGCCGTGAGATAGAGTCTGAATGGTAACCCTTCCCTTGGAGGCACCAGCACATGTGGCGAAACCAGATATTTTTTGATATCATCTAATGCTTTTTGATGTTCTACCTTCCATACAAACTTTTGATTTGCCTTCAAGTTTAACAACGGAGTGAACACATCGAGTTTACCAGACAAATTTGAAATGAATCTTCCGATGAAATTTACTTTGCCGATCAGAGATTGCAACTCTGTCTTATTGATCGGCGGCTCGATATCATTGATGGCTTTCATGCTCTTCGGCCCAATTTTAATTCCTCTTTCATGCACAATGAAACCCAAAAACTGCCTGGCTGAGACACCAAAAGCACACTTCTTCGGATTCATTTTCAAACCATACTTCCTGGTTCTTTCTAACACTTCCCGTAGATTGGCTATATGATCTTTTATTCTTTTAGACTTTACTACCACATCATCAATATAAATCTTACCTGCCAATCAAATCATGGAACATATAATTCATAGCCCTTTGATATGTAGCCCCAGCATTCTTGAATCCGAATGTCATGACTACCCATTCATATAACCCGAGTGCTCCTGGACACCTGAAAGCAGTCTTCGGTATGTCTTCTTCCGCCATACAAATCTGATTGTAACCAGCGTTACCATCCATAAAACTGACAATCTTATGCCCTGCCGCTGCGTCAACCAGAAGATCTTCTACCAGCGTGGGGTAATCATCCTTTTGAGTAGCTCTATTCAGTGGCCGAAAGTCAATGCACACCCTCAACTTGCCACATTTCTTGAACACAGGTACATTATTCAAAACCCATTCTGGATATTGGCAAGGCCTAATAAAATTTGCATCATATAACCGGGTAATTTCAGCCTTGACAACATCATAAATCTTTGGATCAATTCTCCTTGGAGGTTGCTTATAAGGTCGATATCCAGGTTTGATGGGCAACTGATGCTCCACTATGGATCTACTCAATCTCGGCATCTCAGAATAATCCCAAGCAAAGCAATCTCGATACTCCTTCAATAATTTTATTAATTCTACTTTAAAATCTTCATCTAATTTATTACTAATAAAAGTCGGCCTCGGCTTGTCACCTTCTCCTATATCAACTTCTTGAAGTTCATCGGCCGACACAAATCCTCTTCACAAATTTCCATCTTCTACGAATTCCAATGGGATGCCTGTCAGAGAAATAGTTTAGAAATTGATTAGTCCACTACCTCGAGACCCTGTGTAGTGATCTTGACATAATCCCCGTCTGAAATCTTGCCAGACAAACACTCCATATCATCCACATGCCGTGGAATTAAATCGGCCGATGCAACATTGACGGTTTCATCGGCCGGGATCACCTCCACTTGATCGCTAATCTATTTGGTCAACGATTGGTGTATTGTCGATGGAACACAACAATTAGCATGTATCCAGTCATGACTCAATAGCAGGCTGTAAGATCCTTTTCCATCAATAACAAAGAAGGTAACTGGCAAGGTTTTACTGTTGATTCTAAGCTCTACGTTCAGAACTCCTTTAGCTGCTACAGTATGACCACCATAATCTCTAAGAATCATATTTGTATCAATTAAATCTTCTTCAGTCTTTCCCAACTTCCTAACAGTAGTAATCGGCATAATATTTACTGTAGCACATACATCGACCATGATTTTCCCCATCGGCACACCATTAATAAAACCTCTCAGGTATAAAGCCTTCAAGTGCCGATGTTTAGATTCATCTAGCTTATCAAACACTGCTTGCTGGGAATCAAATATAAGTTGTGGTCCATTCTCTTCATCAGCAAACAATTCTTCTTCGACAGCCATAAACTCTTGCGGCAGCATCATCACCATATTCACAGAAGTACTTGGCATCTGCTCTTGTGATTTTACCTTCAGTCTCCAGACTTTCTTAGGCAGCTGATCATCTTCTTCTTCATAATAATATTTGCCAACAACGCATCCTCTGAACTCTGCGCTTTTGACTCCTAGAGAATATACCATATAGGCACCACTGATCATTCTGTTCTTGCTCCTCCTGCATTTCCTCATCGACTTCCCTATCAAATTTAACCTCGTCGCTTGTCTTCTTGGGTCCGAGTCGATTAAATGCAGAAACCTTATGATATCGATCGACTGATCCCACCATCGACTCTTTGGAGCCGTTCACACGATGCTGTTGTCGATGACTTACTATAACTTCCCTATACATCCGTTCTTCATACCTACTACATCCAGGACAACCATCAATTGACGATAGTTTCATATTGTGGTCCCAGCAATACTTAAAGAATGGACAACCCCAATGTCAATCAACCTAAGACTCCTTCACTTCCCTGTCTCTCTTTCTCTGGTATCTTCTAATAAATGCCTCCACATTGTCGATACCAGCCATATTGACATTTGTAGGGAACGAATGACCGTCAATCTTCATGGTGCCCTTGGTGAACTTGATCTTCCCTTGTTCAATTGCCATCTGAATTTGTCTCCTGAACACCTTGCAATCATTGGTACTGTGAGAAGGAGAATTATGCCATTTACAATACCTCATTTTCTTCAACTCTTCAGCAGGAGGAATCACATGATTAGATGGCAACTGAATATGCTTCTCTTGTAACAACATGTCGAATATCTTGTCGGCCTTGGTGATATCAAAATCATATTTTTCCTCAGGTTCATTCTGTTTCACCCATGGGCATGACAACACATTCTTGTTCCTGGTCCATTCTGCCATATCAACTTCGATAGCTTCTTCATCAGATTCAGAGTCGTAATCATTAAATTGATATGGATAGGCCTTGCTCGTGCCCCATGAGTCAAGTTCTCCTAGATCGACACCTTCTGCACCAACTAGGATAGGTTCTCGAATTCGGCCGAAGGAAACTTCTCTCTCAATGGCGCAACTAAACCATTGAATGCTATATCTGCCATCTGGTTATCGGTTAGTTGCAAGCTGAAATATTTGCTGCATACATCTCTAAATCTTTGCACATAATCATGCATAGACTCTCCAGCCTTCTGTCTCACACCGATCAAATCAGACAATCTCAATTCTCTAGTTTCAGCAAACAAATATTTATGAAACTTCTGTTCGAGATCGGCCCATGTAACAATTGAATTTGGGGGCAATGATGCGAACCAAGAAAATGCTAACCCAGACAAGGATAATGGAAATAGCCTGATCCTCAAAGCTTCGGTGTTACCAGCTTCCCCGCACTGTACTGAAAATTAGCTTATATGCTCAACTGTAGTAGTGCTATCTTGTCATGTAAACTTAATGAATTTTGGAGCTCTGTATCAACTCGGCATTGGAATCAAATCATAGCTCGGAGGATACGGCGGTCGATACACATAAGTTTGCTGCTTTGGTTTCAATCCAAACTGCTCCCTCATCACCTCAGCAATCTTCAAAGCCTAGTCATCGGTCGACCCATTGATATTTGGAACAGTCGATAGAAGACCAGATGTTGATGGCTATGGGCCAAAATTAACAACTGTATGTTGGCCTCCTAATTCTCCTGGCAGAGCAGACGATGATGGCATTCCAAACATGCTAGGCTCAACATTAGGCACAATACTGTATGTCACGTTTGGCTCAGTAGTCTCTTGCCTATAATGTTGTGGATGTGTCTGTGGTGTAGATCTTTGTAGTATTATCCTCCGAGGTGTTCTTCCACCATCAGCACTCTTTTGACCTGGGGATGCTTCAGAAGTGGATGCATTTGAACCCAAGATAGGTTGCGTTGTATTCTCACCAGGTTGCTGTGAAGTAGATGCTTTATAAGCAGGCCGAGGAACATTATGTGGCATGCGAAAGTATAAGGCCCACGAGCTGACTCTTCATATAGGCATCCCTCCATAGTCTGAATGATCAATCTCCTCAATGTATTAACCAACACAGGGGATTGGTTAATCAATGCATGGTGTATAGTTGTGTGAATTATGTTATGCAGAGTTGCTTCATCAATGTACTCTACTGGCTTGTCGGTATGTGCTTCTTCTGTTGCATCTTCAACCAATACGGCAACTGGTAGCTTTCCTTTCTGAATGATCTTGCCGTTCCTTGTCTTGCTAGAAGTACATAACAGAAGACTTTCATACTCAGCCATCCTCTGACTTACCTGTGCCTTTGCATCATCACTCAACTCATCTTTATTGACAGGTAACATATGTTCATTCTTAAGATCCGAGATGATATTGTTCTTTGGCTGTGCCGCATCACCATCCTGAGGCATTCCAAGTTCAGGCATGATGTGAGTTTGAAGTTCTTGGTCCCACCGAGCATGCCAAAAAGCGTGTTGACACAAAAATCCACACGTGTGACCTGGGAGATCTACTTAGCTCCGGTTGTTGGTGGTTCCTATGTACCCGTTTTATATGCCAATAACCACCAACATCATACCATATTCTCATCATAATCATATGTTTTACCTCCAACATTGACGATCTCCACATGTAGTTTCGTTTTAGTGCTTTATTGCAGAAACAGGTAAAAAGACGACAAAATGGCTCTTATATGAGAAGTACCGACATGAAGCCCGACTCGTCGTACAAGGAGGGCTTCCCACTAGCCCATGAAGGATGCAAGACACTCCAGGACGTCCATGAGGTCCGATGTGCAAGTCCAAGGTCGTGGCCCAATGCCTAACGATTTCTGGAAGGTTTATCCGGAAGGAAAGTTCAATTCGCGGAGTCCAGAAACAACATTGTATTGTCATGCAAGTTTGGAGCCCAAGACGTGGTCCAATGGGAAAACTCAAAATATCAAAGTTGAAGACCTCGTTGATAGATTTCCGTAAGATATACGATTTGCATTTATTGGACTGCGGAGCTGGGAGATATGGGCCCCGTAAGCCAGGCTGTGTAGAGGAATCCAAATCAGG
This sequence comes from Eleusine coracana subsp. coracana, assembly GCA_032690845.1. Classification (NCBI taxonomy): domain Eukaryota; kingdom Viridiplantae; phylum Streptophyta; class Magnoliopsida; order Poales; family Poaceae; genus Eleusine; species Eleusine coracana. Next base: position 65,258,881 of record CM064426.1, on the reverse strand, counting down.
ATAGATATTTTGGCATCGCAATTTTGGGTATCTAAACGTCCGAATCTGAGGATCTAAATAATACCAAAGTTTTATATCTTTTCAAGGGCTACGAGATAGAGTCAAGGTTTGCTTCATTTGGACTATGGAAGCATCGGTTATGATTAAAGTAAGTCGGCGCTATTTATGGAAGGTATGAAACCTACTTGGAGGCCAATCAAGGGAGGATGTGACCAGAGGCTATATAATCACCATGTGACGTCTAGGAAGACAAGGAAGGGAGAGAGTTAGGCTATAGGAGCCACTGCACATCGCCAGGAGCCCGCCGGAGTTGAAGAGCCACCAAATTGAAGAGATGTAGTCTAGTCGGGTAGGGACCCTACGTGGTGCACTAAACCGGAGCTAGGAGAAGTAGAGCCATGTACCTTAAGAGTCGTCAGCGATGCATCAAGACAGAGCTGATCGGCGCACCAGTTGAGCCGATCAGCGCACCCTTGACGATGATGAATATTGGTATAAGTTATCGATCTTTATGTTATCTATCTTAATTCTATCCTTGGCTGCAATTTGTGTTTGTCTGGATTGGTTGATCTTACATGTGCTTATTCAATTGCTTAGTTCTAGGCTAAGTATTTAGATGCTCTCTTAATCATGGTGATTAGGCTGGTATTCGGATCTTGGATGAATCATGATTGCTTGATGATGCTAGGGTGTGGTTTAGTTGTGACAGAGCTAAGCTTGCACAACACTTTTAGATAGTCAAGTAGGGTTAAGATACTCACGCGATTAAGGGTTTCCTCTCGGTAGCGATAAATCAGGAGCCACTCGGAAAGAAGGGTGGTCTTGCTCATCTTTGATGTTTACTGATTGTTTAAAGTGCCAAGTAAGCTAGGATTAAGATGATAATGACTACTGCTTCAATGCCGATCGGCACACCAGTTGCGCCGATCGACACAGCCTTTCTCCGACCGCTAGATGCATATAGGCTAACTCCAGGTGATACTCCTTGGTCGATGTGTATGCTCCTACTCCCACAAGCCTTGGCTAATTAAGCATCTAGCGCACTTAGGCTTACTAAGGCATCAGGCGCACTTTGGCTCAGGTTTGCAACTTCGACTTTCATCTTTCTCGACTATCTTGTATGTGAAATATGTACTTCATGATAGGATTAATTTGTTAGATGAAATAGTAAACTCTAAACACGGTTTTCTTGCTGATCCTCATGGATTCGATTATACCTTGGAATACTCTAAGGGAAAAAGTGCTACAATATACACCGTCCTCTTGCGGTATATAAGTGGATGCATATTAACGACCAACACCAGTGCAGGCTCAATACAAGAAACCGGGGCGTGTTGGTCGATTTTTCCTGCAAATTGACAAAGATACAAACAGTTAGATTTTCTGGACCACCGGCCTATGACAGGCCGGTGAAGAAAGCTGATAGTCACTGTGAGTGAAATTAGCTGATATCATTATAAGAATAAATATTAGGCAGGATGAACCAATCGGCTGACTATATCGGCTTATCAACAAATTAGATACATAAAATAATATTCATTGTAGTGCCAATATTAGTTTGAATCAAACACAACAAGATCAAAGAGATAAAAGAAATCATGTCAACACTTACTGAGTCGATAGCACAGAGTCGATAGGGAATAGTCGATAGAACTACGGTATTCGTGTAAAAACCCACCCTGTTGATAGTGCTAAGTCGATAGATTTGATAGCTGGTATTGCGAATATGCCTTAAAATCATAAATCTATCTTATTTAAACAAGGGGGCAAATGACTGTCAAAATAAATAACAAAATCAATTAAGCACCAGAAAGTTGATTGAACCGTGATAACCTATCGGCTAAACGTCCCGATAGAACTCTATCAACTCTACCTACAAATAGATCGAATCTAATCTTATCTACCTAGTAAGAGGTCAAAACTGATGCAGCCTTACTGATTCAAACAGATCGAACTTAATCGAGACAGTTTTCAAACACGGTAGATAGAGCTAGATTCAATCTATTTATAAATAAAATCAATAAAGTTACTCGAATAATAGATCTAAATAGCACCTATGGAACCTACTGAGATCACAATAGATCGGCTTCAACCAAGATAGTATTGCAATCAGAGTTGATAGAATAAGTACTACACAGATCTAATTACCGGATAACTAGCAATTCTAATGATAACAACTAGAATATCAAGTCAATGAGAAAGTACTAGCTGAGATTGATAGAATTACCGAGCGTGACTAATCCAAGTCTCTCGCAGAGATCAGAGCCGATGCAGCCCACGCGAGACGAGGGTTTCATCGAGTAGGAAAAGTTGGCAATGCGCCGAATTCTATTGAGCGAAAGTGTTATTTTTTACGTACAGATCCTATTACATATTTATAACCCCATGCAAGAAGTTTCAACCCGACTTGGTTGGGACTCCTAAACAAACCGACTATTTTTAGAATAAAGATCTAAACTGAAAACGTAAAGAAAATAAAAATAACCCTGTTGGACCCACTTAAACTTCTTCAGCCGTTGAATGTCATTAACTTTGGCCGATTTCAAGTCTCTTGTCTCTGATTTGATAGGACCGGTCAAAATCTGGTGCCAACAGAGTTTTAGTTAGGAAAGCAAAGTTATATCTCTAATGTTAGTCTATCTATATAGTCACATAGTCCAACAATTACAAGCAAGGTTATACTAGTCATAGTCTAATACATTCAACATTTCGTGTATGAATTCATGCTCGGCATACACAAGGCAACTCCATCTTGGATACATGTCATAACCAAACATGGAGGAGTACAATAGATAGATAGGGCTGTCACCACCTACTGTCTACCTCTACAAACCATGGATTACAAGGTGATTAATACTACCTAGCCGTCTAGGCACCGCACTTACACATTTAAGAAGAATCCTCACATTGATCAAACACTAGAATCACTAATAGGATTAACAAGTACTAAAGCATACATAACTCTAACCCAATAAATTAACAAGTCATGAGCTAAGTAATTGCAATCCTAATTGGATATCAAACCCATATTGAAGCATAACAACTAGACTAAAGTACAACTAGCATTATAACATTTAGACTATAGTCAAGGTATATGACAATCATGACAATATGGTAGCAAGTCTGTATCATCATGATAGCATAAAGTCCTGTGACATGAATATGATATATAACCAAACAAGAAACACATATCATAAGCACAACTATATGGAAGAGATATATTAATTGAATAGAGCAAAGTCATAATAAAATATAATAAAGGTAAAGATACAAGAGCCATACCAATACTCCTATGACTTGGAGACTTGAGCAAGGCTCCTCCTACAGTAAACTCCACTAGGGCTAGGAACTACTAAGTGAAAGAGGGAAATGAATAACTCTTGAGTGTGTGTGTTGAAGTGAAGCTCTCCCCTTCTATTTATAGGGGCCACAGGTCGGTACTAGAGAGTAACCGCCACACACCGATATTGGAATTCACTGAGGAAGCACCACGTGGAGGCCCGGACCGAGTCTCCACAATTCTAGGTCAGGCAACCGGGGGGGAGGGGAGGTCGGCCGATCGACCACTGGGCCCTATGGCCTTGTGCTTTCTCTGGGTGGCTGGTAGGTGGGTCCTCTTCTGAATTAAGTTTATGTTCTCTAGAGGAATCCCATGTAGCCATGTATGCAATCGGAGAGAAGTCCAGTTGGCACCATCTCATTGGCTGGAACGGTGTTTCCCCAGATTATGCTCCATTTCTCCATTTATATTGTATCAAATCCTTGCATGCACATGAATCTCCAAGGACAAGTGGAACCTTATTATTCCTAACTAACATGCAAGTATGAAATGCTAAGTCTTCCTACTTTTATAGGTATATTGATGGTCAAAATTAGTATTTAACGACCATCAACATTGTGGTCTTTCTGACCTCTCTTGGAAATTTGGAGAGCTGGCCAAACTTGGAGAGAGCCAAGAGGAGAAGAGGAGACACTAGAGCAAAGATTGGAGCTATCTTTGAGTCTCTTGGAGAGTAACACAAGAGCATCCTTGGTCTTGAGCCTAGGAGAGGTTGTAGAGGGCATTAGTGTTGTTACTCTTGGTTTATGCAGGGCCTAGACCAGTTAGGTGTTGGTGATTGAGCCTATCGTTATCATGACATGTTGTGAAGACCATAACAAGTCTGTACAAGGTTTGAGCTCGCCTTTGAAAGGAGCATCATGAGAGAGCGCCCATGCGTCCACTCTCGGAGTGCCGCAAGTCCTTGAGGGAGGCAAGCTTATGCTTGAGGAGCCTAGGGCTCGATGAGTAGTGGTCACACAACCACGTCGTCACTCTAGGAGTGATACAGGCTTGTGTGCAAGGACACCACAGTTGATGGCGGGAGGGATTAATAGTCCGGCGGGAGTCAATCCAATGAGGACTAGGGGAAGGCATCATCCTCCCGCTACCTCGGGCTAAATATCAATGAGCCTTTCCTAAACCCCTCTTTACTTACTGTCTTTAATTTTGTACTTGTGTGTAAGTAGAGATAGGGCTGCCATGGGCTTGCTTGCTTATTGATTGGTTTGACATTGCTTGCATTGCATCATACCACTAGAATTGCTTGGGTCTTGGTTTGGTAGAATTGCATAGGTCTAGTCGTTAGCAAGGTGGAAGATTTGGTAGAAATTGATTGGGTTGACGATCCACATTACCGGTCCAATTCACTCTCTCCATCTTAGTACTCCTTGAGCCTTTCAACAGCCCCCGATACCGAACTAGGATGACCTCTAACAGTGTGACGACTAATTTTCTCACCCCAACTATAAATATACCCCTTCATCCCCAAATCTCGGTTGGCCACTCCTTTGCGCTAAAAAACACATTTGTGCACTCTTGAGCTTCCTCTACTCTCCCCAAAGCTTCCTACTCCGATTCTTGAGTGTTTGTGAGAAGATTTGTGAGGATTTGAGTGAGCCACCACATATTGCATTGGAGCACTTGGTTCCTCTTCACCGTCGATGGTGTGTGTGTTTATTACTCTTGGGAATTTATCCCCTAGACGGCTAGGTGCTGCCCGGGGCTTCCGAGCTTGTGGTTGAAACCCGGAAGTTTGTATTGCCCTCCTTGCAAAAGGATTTATAGTGTAAAACCAAACTTCACCTTTGTGGTTGCTTGGAGAGGTTCTAGGGTTGAGAGCAACTCGAACCTTTGTGGACTCCTCAATGGAGACATTGGTTCTGTTGTGGGACTGAACTTTGGTGAAAAAATCCTTGTGTAATGTGTGCATGTTCTTTTTGTTCATACTCACTAGAATTGCTAGGTTGTTGTTCCTCTCTCGAATTGCTTGTGTAGCATCTTTCCTAGTCTTCTTGTCTAGTTTTATCCTCCCTTGTACTTCCTAGCAGCTTCCTATAGGCTCTTGTTAAGTTGTTGCATATTAGAACGTAATCTAGAGCTGTTTCTCTTTTCTCTCGTGCAGGACGCGGACTAGGATGCCAACCCTTGCTGACTAGTACGACATCTGGACTAAGACAGCCACCATTGTATCTTAGTTCGGCTTCTGCTAGTACTAAGCTTTTAAATTAGTGGTTCACAGGTATGTTTGCCTATTCACCCCCTCCCTCTCTAGGCAACTTTCAGAGACAGGCAAACCTGACTCACTAGGACCCAACATGACTAGGACTGATTCGACTAATTGAAGTAAAGCTAACCCTTCCTAGACTTACGTATACAAAAGAAATATTAAAAGAACTAGGCCACTTGCCTTATGCTAACACTTCGACATCTTTATTAACATTCATGGGACCTTATTAAATCATGAGACATTCTTGCCGCATATCAACTCGGTGCCTCCTCAACAACCTTATTAACCTGCATGGTGCCAACATAAATATGTTCTCTTGACCTCACATCTATCATCTCACGTAAATTAGCTCCAACAAACAATAATCTTCGATGAGCTGTGAATACTTTTTTCATGTTCTCGTAACTTTTTTTATAATCAAAGGTGCCAAACTGAAGAACATTTCTTATAGACAGAATTACCATCTTCAACGAATAAATTATTTCAATGATTTTGTGAGTCACCAATAGAACTGATTTGATCAGCCATGGCCTCATCACTATGGGTTTAAAAGAAAGTTTATTGGCCAGTAATTTGTTTGGAAAGCCCAGCGCCACATGATCTGACACTAGCCAGTGTCGTAGATGAAGCCACAATGAGCAGCAGAAGCAAATAAAAAGAGGACAATACAAACTACTACTCAGCTTAATTTCGCTGGTCCAGCGTGTGAATTCCATATTCCACCCATGTGGAAAAGATTTGTATTTTATTATATTCTTTTGCCTACAACAGAAACATCTTCTATGATCGATGACATATAGAACATAATATAAATGCTAATGAGTTGAGAAATAAGTCTGATTAAATATATAATTTTTCTACAACACATTTGTAAAGTCTTGAATTAAAAGGTTAGACAATAAAACTATGTCATTTCTAGCCACGCAAATTGCGCAGGTCACCTTCTAGTTTTGAACAAACTGTAGCAAAAAGATCGAAATATGACTTTTACACCATCTACTACAAATTCTGGATTACATAGTCCTGTATATAATTTCATGAATTACCCAATAGATGGTGTTTCAGGCAGGAAAAGGAAACTGAACAGCGCCAGTCATTTCTAGATGCTTCAAAGTAGGTTGTCGTGGATGGTTAATAAGTTTTTCCTCCAAGTCCAGTGCGCCATCAGGAGATTGCACAATATGGACTTCCTTGAGTTCCCGGAGACAACCCCGTAGGTCTGCAAACTTTAGCACCGACCCTCCAAAGCAGCCAACCCTGAGCAGCTCAAGACGTTGCATTGATGCTGATCCAAAGATTACATCGATTGAGCTGGAGCAGCAAGCAATCTCAAGTACCTTGACCTTATTGTAAAAACGATCCTCAACTCCTGCTGTCCTCAGACAAAAGTTCAACTGTCCAGATGGTGGTAGTGGTTTGACACGCAGGCGGAGAATACATAGTTCTGGTAGAATTCCCAGGATTTCTATGTCTTCTTGGGATAACATATCTATGTCTAAATTTAATTTCCTGAGAGTGACCAGCTGTCTCATCCACCCAGGCAACTTTTCAGAAAGCCCATAAAGCTTAAGGCTCTGTAATCTTTTCGGGGGACTACATTCATTGGGCATTTTAAGCAAAGAGTCTCTGTACTTATTATGCCACACTGACAGAGAGTGTAAGTGAGAGTGATTTGATACAGCAGAACAGAACTCCTTAATGTTGGATTTGCTGACCCCTGACACTCCAAGCTTGCGCAGCTGAGTCAGATCCATAAGCTCTTTCAGAATGGCTGCTCCCCCACCGACGTTGACAACACCAAGCGTATGCAACGCGGTGAGCACTGACTCATCCTTGACACCAGCTACTTGACAACATGTGCGGAGCTTGGGCAACTTGAAGACTGCACCACCAACTGACGATGGATTCATTAATGAGAATGCGGTGCCCACACGGAGGTATTGCAGCTTCTTTAGCTTTGTGATAGACGCTGGTAAGGTGAAGATAGAGGTTTGTCTAATATCAAGAGTCTGGAGTTGCCTTAGGTCACCTAGTGAGTTGGGTAGATATGTGACTTTACTGCATCCTCTTAGAGAAAGAAACTTGAGGCATGGCAGCAGATTCAGCATCATTTGGACGTCTTTATTTCTTATACCGGATGCATCCTCCAGATCAAGAACCCGAAGTACCTTCATACTTGCAGATATAAAGAACCGTCTCCATTGCCCAAACACTGTCAAAGAGCGCAGCCTTGAGAAGTCGATGCTCTCGAAAACAATGCTGTCTCTCTCCCAGCTTTGTTCTACGACAAAGTGCCGTCCTCTGCGTTGAGATGTCGAGCTGCAAGTCCCCACCAGTGAAAACAACTCAATTGCAGCGGCAATATTTTCTTCATTAGGCCGTGAGATCATGTATTTATGCATGAAACCGTTGACAGTATGATGGGACATTCTCAAGTTCGATATGGTCGTGTCTTGTGGCGCCTGAATCATGCTCAACTTAACGAGCTTCGTGAATATCTCTTCACCATTCTCTACTGCAGTATGGAACTCGCTATCGGTAGAATAACCCTCTGCAATCCAACGCATCAGAAGCCGCCTCCGTCGAATTATGCTGTTACCTGGAAAAATCAATAAGTACGCGACATGCTGCTTGAGATACTTGGGCAGGGCGGCGAGATAGGAATGCATCCAGCTAAATACACCATGTAAAGAAGCGAACTGTGGCCTGTTCTCCAGATTGTGTATGAACATGTTATTTAAAATACGGACTCTGGCATGCCAGTTGAAAACAGATTGCCTGTAGTCAGCCATAGCCACTATTACTTTTGGAAGTCCACCGCACTTTGAAATTAGTTCTCTTAACTCCTGATTCTGCTCAATTTGATCTACTGGAAAATAATGTAGACTTTTTTGTACCTATTACGGTCAAAAAGTTAAGGTATATTAGGTTGATTATCTCAGTTTGAGAAAAACAATGTGCATCGAAATAAATAATGATACATGAAAAAGTTTTGTGCTAAAAGGACACAATGTCACGACCTATGTAAAAAATGTGCCGGAGATGAAATTGTATTGGTGAGATGGTACAATGGTTTATTTCAGCCATGCATTGAGATGAGATTCGAAGGTACCAAAGAAAAATACAGCAGAGTTTGCTGAATTTAAATGTATGCAAATATTATAAGCAACCATTCATGTGGCGAGTATATCATGTTTTGTCTGTCGTGATATTCTTTATCAACATGAAATAGTTAGGTAGCTAGTGAAGATACTCATTGTATTCAGAGGAGAAAAATGGTCTTTAACTATGAATATCCTCATTGAAGGACCAAGAAAAAGAGGGTTATACAAAGACGAAGTTTCATATGTAACGTTGCCCATGACCCGAACTGGGAAAAAAATAATCACATGCATTCATGATAGAATTTGTATTCATACAAAGATTAAAAAATTAGATTACATTACATGATGGACAATAGCCGTGAAACTACAACGTACCTTGTTTTTAAAGAGATCAATGGACGCCAAAATATCGAGAGCTTTGACGTTGAACATGAGCTCCTTTCTGTCAGCACAATGCATGGCAATGCTTTCCTCATTAGTTACAACAATAACTACACTCTGGGATGGTCTAAAGGCTAATGCCTCTTCAATCAAGTTCCATTGTTCTTTAGACACAAGATGATCAATTACGACAAGACATTTATGGTCTTTGAGAAAACTGTGACATCCTTTGACCGGGTCTTCATTTGGTTCGAGAGGATCTGAACCGAGTTGCAATAGTAAGTTCCGACAGAAGTCCATCAACTTGAACGGTAAGAATATATCCATCCAGGCATATTTTTTAAAGTGTGGAGATTGAAGAGCCACGCTGTTGTACCAATTTCTAACAAGAGCAGATTTCCCAGCTCCAGCTACACCCCATACTGAGATAACCTGCAAAGCTTCCACAACTGATTCGTACATGTGGCGACGAAATTCATTCATCTCTGACATGCGTCCAAAGAGGGGACCCTGCATGTAAGAACGTGGGTATGAGATGTTCTCCACCGAGACTAGAAATATTAGTTTCTAAATTGTACGGTTTGAATTTAAAAAATTGAAGCCAGATGACCGATTAGGGTATTAACCAAATCCACACAACACAACCTGGGCAACGAAAAACTAACAAGGTTGCCACAGTGCTTGCCGCAGACGATCAGGGTACAAGGACCTTGGACAGTCTATATAAATCCGCAAGCCAATTACTTACATGTCATTGCAAATTTTAACAATCCCGGATTTGCCAATGCAAAATGACTTATACCCTATACGCTATTGAGTTGCAAAATTAATTCCATTGATGCCATTATTTTCTGTATAATATTTTTTTTAAATGACAACAATGTCCTTGTCTTCAACTTTGAGATTGACTGTCATTAACACAAAATGAAGGTGGGGGTGGGGGGAGGGGGGGAAGGAGGCTCTCTTTGGCCCTTCTGCAGGGGCAAAGCTCCCTGCGCGCCGCACCATGGAGGCCGGAACAGAGCTTGCGCGTGTGTGTACCCGGTGGCGGGGATGCGACCAGCTGTGCAGGAAGGTTGCACAGGGGTGGCGCGGCGCGCAGGGCGGCAAGACATATCGGGCGGCTGGCGCACAGGCACGGCGGGTCACGCGGGCGGCTGGCGCACAGGCACGGCGCGACGCATGCGAGCGGCTGTGCGGGACGGAGCAGCCCACGGGCACGGTGCGGGGTGGCATTACGCATGCGGGCAGCTGTGCGGGACGGAGCGGGGCGGCGCTATGTATGCGCAGCCAGCAGGCGCTGTGTGGGTGCTGTCGTTCTATGGCTTGGCTGGAGGAGGAAGAAAGTGAGGGGTATTCTAGTCTTTTTCCGTGTTTGATGGCATATTTGGGAAATAAAATTGTAATATGATGCCATCTATGAGAATAGCCATTTTGTGTTGGCATATTTGGTATTGAAACATTTTGCAATGGCATGTGTGGGATTATCTCTAAATCCTAGTACAGTGGTGATTCCAAGTTCTTCCTGAAAACAGCAGGCTACACAGAACACGATCTTCTGCTAACTTTTCTAAATCCGAATGTTAATGGCCAATTCAAAGACAAATAGTTTGCCTAACTCAAACATACTTGTATGTGTAAACTACTAAAGGGACTCCAAACGTTATGGGCCAAATGGAGGACGAGCCGAACATAGAGGCAGCCCTGCAGTGCGAGGCGGCGGCAGCCATCCTAGGCGCAACCTCAGGGGTGCGAAGTGCGTGGACCAGGTTGATTTTGTTTCGGAATGAAGATTGATCAGATTAGAGAGTTGGTGAAAATTAGTAAATGGGAGACTATGTCGGTAGGATTCTAATTTGATTTTGAGTACTGTCCGTATAATCGGAGTTTACTGATCATACAAGAAAGAAGCAACTCTCTCTCTCTCTCTGTGGCACATGACGCCATTCCTCTACTAGCCGCCGTTGTATAAAGGGCCATAAGACCTTGTATATAGAGGCCTTGTTCAATCCTCACCGCTGCCTCTGCATATGGCATGCCACCAGCAAAGTCCACATCCGCGACCACCACATCCGACAAAATTCGGGGTGGATAGAGTTCCAACGCTCCCAAGATACTGCTAAGATTTCGGAGTGGACCACTTGAATGGTGCATGCTCTCTCATTATTCGCCTCCGCGACAAAGAGAACTCCCCTGATCTCTTTTGCAAAACAGAGTACTTCCTCGTCCTTATTAAATATGTTTTGGAACCAATATAATTAATAATGTGTGTTTACCTTAGTGGTTGCTACTATGAATTAAAATTGCTCAACCTATAAAGTTCCTAGTTCAATTCTCCATAACCATAATATTTATTTGCTTTTTAAGAAAACAACTTACTTTTATAAAATTATCTATAGTTCCAGAATGACTTCTTTTTAAAGTATAGAGGGAATGCACCGTAGCTGACATGGCAGATCACGTAGCACGAGACACTGGCAGGCACGATGTTGCTCTCCATACCGGCAAGGCCACCATATCAGCCATTTTCAGCACCAAATGCAGAAGAATGCCTAGAAACTTCACCTCCAAAATCTCCCAAGACATTTTGTCAACATTGCAATACCGAAGGAGAAATTTGCTATGGCTTTGGCAATAGTGACTATAGGGCGCACGCACTCTGACTCCCTTGTCGACCCGCGCTACCATATGAGCTCTCCCTTATGGCTTACAAGTGCAAGGAGTACCCTTCCCCTTGGCTCAACCACTTTTGACCAATTCATTATCGAGCTAGAGATTTCTGACTCTGAGCGTGTGTGGTATGCTTAGCTTGTTACAACAAAATAGGAGGTGTCGTATTTGGCCTTTGCTTCTTTCAGCTTGTTTGAGTTTTGACACCCTCTGTCTATTTTTTACCATCTCCTCGTTGAGTAACATGGACCCTCTGTCTATTTTTTCTGACTCTGAGATTTTTGTTGACTAAACTATTTCAAATAAAAAAGTGTTGAACTACAAAGTTGTATAACTTATTAAGATATACATTTTATTTTAGTCATTTATTTATTTGACAAAGTACTAATAATATTGTTTATAAATTCTGTACGTCTCATCGAATATTTCATGAAATTATATGAGATTATTTGATTTTATGAACAATATTTTGAATTGAATTGAGTAATGAACAAATGATCAAAATAAAAGTTGTAAGTCTTCAAAAGTTATACAACTTTGTAGTTCAAAATTTTTTGATTTAAATTAATTTATGGTTTTAAATATGATTTGAATTTATATTTTGCCGAGTGTTAGAGAAAAAACACTCGGCAAAGAGGGTGTTTGCTGTGTGCCAAAAAAAACACATGGCAAACACCCACCTTTGTCATGTGTCAAATCTTTTTACACATAGCAAAGATTTTATCGTGTGTATTGATTTAGCACACGACAAACATTCATCTTTACCGTGTGTCCGAAACAAAACACACGGCAAAGTTTCAAGCACACGATAAAGATTAATTTTCCCGTAGTGTATGACCATGGCCCGGCGACCGATGGCCTAGGCAACAACCCATGCGGCCGTAGCAGTGGTTCAAATCCGAAAGACGGCGAAGGCACCCAAGGTGGCCACCAGCACCTATCACTCCCTTGTTTTAGGTCGGCTGATGGTGCGATAATGATAGACGATACCCGTCACCACCGCATCTTGTTTTGTGTCGTCAGTACTAGTGACGACCTTAGTGTGGGCTAGTTGCCCATCATAAAAAACTGGATATTCAGTAACATTTATTAGTTGCCGACACAATGTCCCTTACTAAGACCGTTTATGATCCGTTGCTGAAAATAATTTACTGCAGTAGTGTGCGTACCTCCTTGGAAAGAACACAGAGTGAATAATCAGCCCAGAACTGCTGAATATGTGGATATCCAATGCAGAAGCTTGCAACCTGAAAATGCTTTGTGATCACAACCATACGACTCCCATTGTCTGTTTCTGGAAGGTACTTACGGATGGTGCTCCACTCGTCGTTTGTGGCAGAGAAGTCTTCCAGAATAATGAGGTATCTATTTTTCTTCACTATGTTCGTGAATTCATGGAGGAGATAATCATCCTCCTCCATATTTGCCTCATTTTTCTGAACAGCATCCACACCAAGGATTTTTCTTTGGTTTTCTTCGTAGGCATTCGTGTGGAACAGATCAAGCAAGCTCCTTATAAATGTCTGGATATTGAAAGGTTGCGACAACCTTACCCAAGCACGGCATTCGAACTTGCGGATATCTTCATGGCTGTTGTAGGCCTTTCTGATTGTGGCTGCTACCTGAGGATCTCCTCCTGGCACCCACACTGAGATCACCTGGAACTCACGCCTATTCTTGGTGATCAACATGATGAGAGCATCCAAGTCTCGTTGCTTCTGGGTATCAGTGTGTCTGGCTCTGGGCGCCAGCTGCTTGGTGTCTTTGCCTGGGTTGGAGCCGGAGTCGATGATAAGCCTGTAGCGCTCGTTTCTCTGGCTCACATCTTGGACTCTCGCCTTCAGCTGCTCCATGATGTCCACTGCTTCATCCAGTGGCAGTGGCCGCCGCATACATGACGGGATCAAGCGGCGCCACCAGTCACACTTTGTATCCATGTGGACAACAAACTCGACACCATCTTCGACATCGTAGGCCAGGTCACGGACCTGGGTCACCCAGGTGCTCACCACATTACTCTGGATTTCTTCCTCATTTGTGACGCTGAGGAAGGACTGCATCATCTGGAACTCTCCAACGATGAACACAAGGTCGCGATATGTGCTTTTCCGTAGACTACCTCCTCCTGGACCGCCGACTGGGCTTTTGACAGGGTTCCATTCACCAGGGACTTGGCAACCGAGAGCACTACGTCCGCCATTGCCTTCCAACCTCTCTTCTTCCGTGTTTGTTGGCTGGTAGGAGGTTAGCAGTGGTGTCAATAAAGCTGATGTTTAGAATTCTGCATCGTCTGAGCTCCAAGGTAAGCCACTATAACGGTGACATCAGTTACGCTACAAGCAACTCTGACCAGTATTGTTAAATTGGACAAGCCAGACTTGGGCGAGGGATTGGTTTGCTGTACAACTAATTAATTTATGTCAAAACTTAGATACCACGTTTTGCCAGTTGGGCTACGAATTAACAAATGGTTCAGACCGGCTGCTAGTCAATAAATCACACCGCCATAGATGCCTTGATCAGGTCGCCTTCTTTGATAACGAAAAATATATTAATCAAATTAGGAAGGACCGATTGCACATGCTTGTCCAGCTTGCACATGCTTGTGGCCAGCTTGATCAGACCGATTGCACAATCAGAACCTAAAGAAACAGCTTGTGGCCAGCTGCAACATATATATAGGGTCACGAGAAAAAGTATTGATCACAGTATTGAATCGAAGCGGCACATGTTGAGGTATCAAATGTTGGATAAATGAACACTTCTAGTTTTAATAATTCAAAAATAAATTATAATCATGATTAACATATTGCATGATAGATTAGACAAGTTTAGGCAAGATCTAGATAGGTCTATAAAGCTAGACAAAATCATAGCATGTATTATCCACAACTATTATAGATAAACAGATTATGATAGCCAATATAGAAGACATGGTTTAAGATGAGAGTACGTATATTTCCTTCTGGACCGGATAGAGTAGACGGGGACGACGTTTAGCACCGTCATGTTGCTGGCGACGGTGGGTGAGACCGACTCAACGTGGAGGAAGACGAGTCATGACGATGAGCTTGTCAAAGATAAGAAAGAGATCAAATGCTTTCCAAAAACCTTATTCACCCTCTCTTGGTGTAGGATCAGAGAGGATGATGGTTCCGAGGACCTAGGCACTTCGACAAGTTCACCGGTGCACGCCGACAATCGGGATGGAGAAGTGGTGGCGCAACATTAGAGAGAGGCAAAACCCTAGGCAATAGCATGATATGTTCTACGGCGGCACCCGTACGTTTTGTTTCTACCGAAAACCACTAGGATTAGGCATCTCGCTACCGAGTCGGTTTCCATATCAAAATATATTGGACATGCAACAAAAAGAAAAGTGTAAAAGAAAGTCGCGTCCCACAAGACAAGAGACCGGATTTCGGCCAACCATTCACGCAGGTGATACGCAACAGCACCGATTGCCCACACCCTGCCCATCTTGGCCCGACGAGGCGAGGCGAGCGAGTGCGCATGTGTGTTCTTCCCACTACAACAATTGTTGCCTTCTATGAAGATGTAATTACGTCACAAAATGAAAGAAATTTCAAAATAAACTAAGCTCTTTCTTTGAAAATGTCATAGATTGTAGTGACTTTATGACGAAACAGTATATTATCACGAAGAATTCATCATAGAAGGTCACATTTGTTGCAGTGTCCCTTCTCTCATCCACACACGTGCAAGAGATGCTAGAGCAACCAACCTTATAAGTTGGACTTCCTCCACCTCCACTAGCATATAGGTCATACTCCCTTGGTCTTTCATGAGCTTAATAGAGATCACTCAAATCTCATAGATTGCGAACTTACAACAATCAGGCTCACATAGGTGTACTCATTCAGAAATGTTCTATCGGACAATATCTTCACAGGTTAAACCCAATTGAATACATTAAGACAACAACCAACCTATCACACAAATATCGAGAGTAATGCATCACTCTTCAAGCGGGTTAAAGGGTTACTCTCATACTAACTAATAGCTTGTTCTTCCTAGATCCTATTTTCATGAGATCTACGGTCACATAGGTTGTGTTACCACTATGGAATAGCACATATGGGTCTCATACCCATCTTCTTCAATGCACTGTCTATCACATTATGTGACAACCCCTTGGTGAATTGATCTGCCAGGTTCTCACTAATGTGACTCCAGAGACTCTCATTTTCCTAATAGACTTTAAACGTCTCTTAATATGTCTTGATAACTTTATATTATCCTTAGAATTGTACACTTTGACTATAATAGTTTGAATGTCATAATTCATGAGGATTGTCGACACATGTTTCTCTACAATAGGCAAGTCCATCAAAAGCTCACATAGCCAATTGGCCTAAACAGTAGTTGTATCTAGTGCGGTAAATTCTGCCTCCATGGTAGACCTTATTAAGATGGTCTGTTTGCATAATATCCATGAAACAACAATACAACCAAGAGTAAATGCATATCTAATCATGGCATACAGCTCATCAACATCAGATATCCAATTGGAATCACTATAACCCTCTAGTACTACCTGATATCCAGAATAATGAATTCCATAATCCATAGTACCAACTAAGTAGTGTTGTACCCGCTCAAGTGCACGCCAATGGTCATCTCCCAGATGAGAAGTAAACCACCTTAGTTTGCTCATAGCAAATGAGATATCAGGCCTAGTAGCACTAACTAAATACATAAGTGATCCAATAAACTGAGTATATCTTATAATCTATGCCAATTCTCTCTTATCCTTTTAAAGAATCAAGCTAGGGTCATAAGGTGTTGGAGAAGACTTGTTGTCCTTGTAACCAAAATGGCTCAAGAGCTTCTCAATGTAATGAGATTTATTTAAAGTAATCCCATTCTATCCTTTGATTAGCTTGATGTTCAAGATAACATCGCCCTAACCCAAATCCTTCATATGAAAACTTTGGCATAGAAAAGTCTTGACCTCATTGATTACGTCAAGATTTGTTCCAAAGATGAGTATGTCATCAACATACAAGCGTAGTATAACTCCTTGACCCCCACCATAGTGGTAGTATACACATCTATCAGTCTCGTTAACTAAAAAGCCTGCTACTAGAAGTGTTGAATGAAATTTCTCATGCCACTACTTAGGAGCTTGTTTCAGACCATACAAAGACTTCATCAACTTAGACTTCTTGCCTTCTTGATCCTTTATTACAAATCCATCAGGTTGATCCATATAGATTTCCTTGTCCAACTCTCTATTAAGGAAAGATGTCTGAACATCCATCTAATGATGATAAGACTATGTGAGGCAGCCAGAGCAAGTATACACAAATAGTGGTCAATCTAGCAACAAGTGAATAAGTGTCAAAGAAGTCTTCGCCTTCTTTCTAGGTATAACCCTTAGCCACAAGCCGAGCCGTATACTTGTCAATAGTACAATCAGGCTTAAGCTTTTTCTTAAACACCCACTTGCAACCCACAGGCTTGCAACTATATGGTCTATCAACAACTTCTCAAGTTCCATTAGAAAGAGTGAAGTCCATATCACAATGGACAGCTTCTTTCCAGTCATCTATATCAGGAGATGTATATGTCTCTGAAATGGTTCTAGGAGTGTCATCCACAAGATAAAGAGTGAAATCATCACCAAAAGACTTTGCAGTCCTTTGTCCCTTGCTCCTCCTAGAAGCATCACTATCAATCTCCTCATGAATTGGTTCAAGTGTTTGTTCAGCATGGTCAGAAAATGCACTAAGTTCAGGAGTTGTCTCAACAATCATATTTGAAGATAATCTAGACATTCTATGTAAATATTTCATAGGAAATTAAATATGTTCTTAAAGCAAGTAACATCACGAGACTCCATTAATGAATTAACATAAACATCAGGCACCTCTGATTTAACCATTAGAATTCTATAGACAATGCTATGATGAGCATATCCAAAAAAGATACAATCCACAATTTTTGGTCCCAACATACGCTTCTTCTTTATTGGCACATTAACTTTGGCCAGACAATCCCATGTGCGTAAGTAAGATTGCGATGGATTTCTTCCAATCAATTCCTCATATGGTGTCTTCTCCTTATTCTTCCTGTGAACTCTATTCAGGAGATGAGATGATGTCAATAAAGCCCCCCCCCCCCACCATGCCTTAGATAATCTAGCCGTGTCCAACATGGAATTAACCAAGTCAATCAAGGTGCGATTCTTTCTTTCAGCAACCCTATTTGATTAGGGCGAATAGGGAGGTGTCTATCATGTATCATACCATGTTCCACATAGAATAAGTTGAAATCATTAGAGAAATACTCACCACCATTATTGGACCTAATTATTTTTATCTTTTTCGCTAGTTGAGTTTCAACTTTAGCCTTATAAATTTTAATGTAGTTTAGAGCCTCATCTTTCGTTTTTAACAAATAAACATAGCAATATGTAGACGCATTATCAAACAAAGTCATTTCCCACCTTCGGTCAATATGCCATCCATTTCACAAAGATCTAACTGTATAAGTTCTAACGGTGCCAAGTGTCTCTCCTCTGCAGCCTTGTGAGCCTTTCGAGGTCGCACACAACTTGAGCACTTAGAACCTTTGACAATGGAAAATTTTGGATATAAATTCAAGCTGGAAAGTCAATACATAGAACAAAAATTTAGATGACATAAATGTGAAAGCCAAACACTAGCATCACTCTCATTAACACCATCATCGATATAGTTCACACACTTATTGCAATAATTTGAAAGGGAAAAGCAGAACAAGCCTCCACACTTATAGCCTTTAACAATAAACTGTTCACTCTTAGGCACGACAACTTTTCGACTCAAGCACTACATTAAAATCATCCTTACACAAAAGGGAGCCACTAACTAGATTCTTTTTGATACAACATACATGTTGTACGTTCTTCAATTGGACAGTCTTCCCCGAAGCAAACTTCAGACTGACCATGGTAACACCATGCATAGGCATCTAACTTGTTCCCCCTTAGGATAGAAGAATTCTGGGCGGCCTGGTAAGAAGTAAACAAAGAAGCATCAGAACACACATGAACATTATCATCAGTATCAAGCCAACAACTAATAGATTGAAATACAGGAAAAATAGATGGTAAATTACCATACCCACTAGTTTCTATAGCACTTGTCACCCTGTTCGCAGACTTCTGTTGTTGAGGCTTTTGTCCTTTGCGTTCTGGGCACATCTTTGCCCAATGTTTAGTGGAACTGCAAACAAAGCATGCTTCGTTCTCCTTATTTTTCTTCTTCTTGAAGGTAGTGGTCTGCTTAGGCTTATTATTCTTGCCTTTGCCCTTGCCACCACTGTCATGAGACTGTTGTGGATGACGTAACATATTTGCACTAGTGTGTCCCTTGCTAGCCTTAGAACATCCATCCTTCTCATGAACTTTCTCCTCAACATCAAGAGACATGGTCAAATCTGAGACATATATGTTCATCCTCTAGTGTCGAATAGTAGTGGCAAAATCCCTACAAGACGGAAGCAATTTGCCAATAATGCCCCCAGCCACAAGCTTCTCAGGTACGACATTATTACGCAATTTGAGTTCTTTCACAATGCACTGTATCTAATGAGCCTGTGCGACGATAGATTTGCCATCTACCATCTTATAATCATGGTACTGCTCAACGACATATAGCTTAACACCAACATCTGAACCGCCATAGTGAGTGTCCCACATATCCTTGGTGATTGTATGATGGAAGTAGACGTCTTGAAGACAATCTTCCAAAATTCCAATAGTAGAACCCCAAAATATTGTGTCCGCTTTGCTGTAGTCCTTTTCCTAATCTTCAGTGAGATTCCCTACAGGTTTGCCCTTGGATACCCAGAACACATTCATGGCAGTAAGCCATAGAGTGACTTTCACTTGCCATCTCTTGAAGTCCATGCCAATAAATTGTTCTGGTCTCAGTGCATCGACAAATCTGACCATAAAACTAAAGTGCCTACAATAAGGTTTTTGGATTATTGGATAAATTAGCACTTTTACTTTTATATTAATCTATAAATAAATCATAAACATGATTTAAATATTGCATGATGGATTAGACAAGTCTATACACAAGATCTAGACAGGTCTATAAAGCTAGACATAATCACAACATCTGCCAAACTATCCATAACTATCATAGATAAACAGATCATGACAGCGAACATGGAGGACATGGTTTAAGATGAGAGTATGAATGTTTCCTAATGGACTGGGTAGAGTAGACGGCAATGACATTCATCACTGCCATGTTGCTGGCAAAGGCTAGTGAGACTGACTCGATTTGGAGGAAGACGAGCCGTGGTGACAAGCTTGACAACAACGAGGAAGCGATCGAGCAGACATGCTGAGTGCGTCCCCAAAACTTTATTCACCCTATCCTGATGCAGGATCACAGAGGTCAATGGTTCTAGAGACCTGCTCTCCCATTCGCTAGTGCACGCCGACAATCGGGATGGTGGTAGCTCAATGGTAGAGAAAGGGAAAACCCTAGGCAATAGCGTGATATGTTCTGTGGTGGTACCGTACGTATTTATATGGCGAACGACTAGGGTTGGGCGTCCTGCAACCAAGTCGATTTCCATATCAAAACGTAATTGGACACGTAGCAAAAACAATAGTGCAAAAAGAAGCCTCACCCCCACAATGCAAGGGACTAGATTTTGGGGGACCAATCACGTAGGTGATGCGTAGCCATGCCCATTGCCCCCCCTGTCTGCCTAGCTCGGCGAGGCAAGGCGAGCAAGCGCGCACATGTGTTCTTTCCTTCTCCCATCCACACACTTACAGGAGATGCTAGGGCAACCAATCTTATAAGTTGGACTCCCTCTACCTCCACTCGCACCACTCATGAATGTGCTTTTGAGATTTACTAGGAATTATTGTGAATATAAATGGGCCATGCCCATGAAATTCCTGCATCAATTCCAGGTAGGGAATGGCTAAGGTGGGAGAGTATACAAAGTAGTGCTCAAAACTTCATTGATAACTTTCTTCAAAAAAATCGGGCGATAGGGCATAGAGAGAACAGAAGTGTGAGATTTGTTCTATGGATTATATGTTGGTCTCTTTGGCATATTTGGAATGAGTTTGTTTTTCAAAGAAAATTTGTTTCTTCACCAACACTTGTTGTTTACAGAATCTTGTCTTTTTTTTTTGCAGCGGTGGAAACTATTAGCAATGGTTCATGACAGCGAGCGCTTGTAGACGATGCAAGCTAGGATCAAGTTATAACTTTAGGAGCTCAACAATGGTAGTAAAGAAGAATCAGAGGGCATTGGACCAACGGAGTTACTAATTAGTTGGATGTATCTCGTACTTTGTTGCAATGTCGCTATCAGTGCTTAAATTAGCCCAAGTAGTAGACAAAATAAACCACCAATGTAGATGTAACAACACCTCGATGAGGCAGCATAGATCATTGTGGATCAACTTTGAGTGGTGGCATAGATGTGCTATCTAGAAATCGTATGTCGCCCCTTGTGCAGGGTTCAACAACGGTCCGAGATACCGCTCACCCTATTCTTCAATGCAGGTCACAGAACAGAGCCAGTGAGATTGAGATAGCACAACACCACATCATAGCTCTCTAGATGGAGGAAAGAAAGAAGAATGAAAGAGAATTTTATGGGTGGAAACTTGGATGTCTCCAGGGTCTTATATAGCCAAAACTGCCCTCTAGGAGCCGTTTTCTTTCTAATTAATCCCACTAATTAGTAGTTAAGAGTATATCAAGCTAATTAACTCTAATTATGGAATTAGTTATATATTTATCCTCTTTTTATTAATACAAAATAGTTTAGATTTATAGCACACTAGTGGCAAAATACAATTAATTTATAGTGAGTAATTTCTTTTAAATTGTTAAGCTTTCAAATTCAACAGAAAGAAACTTTTCTCTGACTCGAACAACCAACCCATAAAATGCATTGGCTAATTGTTGATCGATCAATTGTAGGCTGATACATCCTTGAATCTTTGTACATAATTGTGAACCAGTTCTCTAGACATGTGACACACAACAATCATATCAATTACTCATCTATCCTTTTTTAGCAAAGCAATACTTATGAAATTTATGCTCTAGATGGGCCCAACTCTAAATAGAATTATGGGATAATGATGCAAACCATGAGAAGGGTAATCTAGTCATTGAAAGAGGAAACAATATAACTATTAGTGCATCAGTTGATGCTGCTTCTCTATGTTGCACTGATAATTCACTGATGTGCTCAACTATGGTTGTATTCTCTTATCATATGAATTTTGTAAACTAGGGCACTCTGTAGTGGTGTGGCATAAGAACTGACTCAAAGTGACCTGGATACGATGGCTGATACATATGTTGGTGTCATGAAGCATGAGCTTTGGAGCCACAAATAGAAAAAGGTAAACGAAAGGAAGATTCTCAAAGAATTCAAAATCAGGTTACAAGCATTCTTTATGTATCCCGAAAAAGATTTGTCCTTTTACAAGTAAGTTGGGGTGCTCTATTTATAGGCCCGTACTTAAGTCATATGCAAATGACCATTTTGCCTCTAATTACCTACTATATCCTCCGAATATTCGGTACAAAATGGTCATAAAGGGTAAATTGGTCATCTGAGTATTTCCTGTACTCTTCCTTGATCCACATGCCATTACACGTCCTGGTGCCATGTGTCGCTTTCTGCATACCTTGCCTGCCCTTGGTCTTGAACAGCGGCTCGCCCTTCGAAGAGATGACAACTTCATCCTTTGAAGGTGCGGGGGTGTCCCTCGAAGGAGCCTGCTACCTTTGAGTGTACTTGCCTTCTTCAGGCAGAGTCAAAGGGCCCTGATTTGGCCAAAGCCTCCGATGGGTACCTGTGCTTTGAAGTCATAGTTAGCGAGAGGGTAACGACGGTTAGTCTTGACCTTTGTTTACAGCCGGACTTTGACAAACCCTCAAGGGGTGGCTTACGAGGTGATCCCCCAATAGTAGCCCCTGGAGGGGTGGGTCCAACTTTGATGGGCTGAAACCCTCGCTTCGATGGGATCTCTTACCAAAATGCCACCCTTCGAGCATCAAAGTTGGGCTGTTCGGAGTATGGTTTCTGATGGGAGTAAGGGTTTTGGATGATATTTTTGGGGCCTTTGCCTATAAAAAGAGAGTGACTATGGTAAAAAATTGTTTTTACTGCTCACGTGATACTTGAGCGTTGTGTGATGCCCACCATTATGACTCGGACTCGGACTATAGTTGTTTCTAATAGCGAGTCTTCTTCTGGAAGTTCACCCGACCCTCTCGAAGGTAAAATTTGGCTACCTACCGCGGTGTTCGTATTCCCTTGTTTTTTTTGAATTACTATGGTCTCGGTTCCCGAGCCTCTGCAGTAAATGCTGATTCGTTTTCACTTCACTATATAAGCGGGGGGGGGGGGGGGGGGGGGTCGGTGAAACGTACGAAGGTTTCTTGCTATAGGCTTTGTTTGCTTTCTTTTGCTTTCACTTTTCTAAGGCCTCGCGCGTTGTGGTTGCGTGAAGTGAAATTGCTGTAGCTTTGAATTATAGTTTGAGGTATGCTTTGCAATAGCCGAACAGTGCCACACTTCTCCGGCCATTTTACTTTTTCTGGATTATTTGTTTGTTGTCCTTGTTAATTTCGTTGTTTGATTTGGTTTCAGGATCTCGGGACATGGCTAGAGTTGTGCAGACGGCTCGACCTGATGAGATATCTTCGGAGGGGAACCAGCTCCGATAGATCCTGAGATTGTTACCGCGGAGGTTGAGGCGCACACTGCCTTCGCGCAGAGCTTGGAGGAAACCCTGATTGCTGCACATGATGCCGAGGCTCAAGATCCACTTTGGGCCGCGAGTAAAGACGCCGATGAAGAGGAGGAGGACAACGATGACGGGGATGAAGAAGAGGATGAAGATGACGAAGAGGATGAGGATGAAGAATTTTGTCCTCGGGTTGAAGATAAGGTTGCTGCGGATGCCCAAGCTCGAGGCTCAAGCCGCCGAATCCGGGGTTCTGATCCCCTTAAGGAGAGCTTGGAGAATGTAGAGGTTGTACTCAATGACCTCTTGCCTATTGGCGATTCTGGCCATCCTAAGGGGCGAAGAGAGAAGAACAAAGAGGGTGAGGAGCCGAAGCCTCGGACCTTCGTGTTTGGCCGATCCCGCTTTAAGGCCATTGTGGTTTCACACCTCATCAAGCTGGGATGATTGCTTCTGCTGAAGCCCGGCTACCTGGCTAGGATGAGACTCCTAGTCCCTGACAAGACGAGGTTGTGGTCTTCGAAGAGCATTTTACCGCTGGATTGCACTTTCCCTGCTCGTCATTTATGAGAGAAGTGTTGGATAGATTCAACATTCAGCTTCATCATATAAGTTCGAGTGGGGTAGCGATGCTCAGTAAATTTGCCTGGGGGATGCTTAATTATCAAGGGAAACCCGATATTGAGGTGTTCTGCAAATACTACTGTGCTCACTATCAGCCGAAGCTTATCAAAATTGATGGTGTGACGCACGAGGAAGAATTTGGTTGTATCACCTTTGTGCCTCGCTTTCGATGGAGTGATCAGTTTGTTAAGTGCACTCGCAACCGCTAGGGGGACAAGTGGTATGAGAGCTGGTTATACGTTAAGGTTCCTTCGGAAGTCGTGGTTGTGGGTGGGGAAGAGACGACGATTTTTCCTCTGGCTTCGCGTCTTACTCCCTACGACCCTCGATCTATGGATGGGCAAGTACCCAGAGGGTGCAAGAATGATGCTGTTTTTTGGATCGCCACCTATAACTCTAGTGGCCGTGATCTTGTGGAGGAATTTGTTGCTGCTAACAAGTGTCCGCTGTGCAAAGGTTGTGTGACACCGGGCTTTATTGAAAAAAAGATTCCTTTGAGGCCTGAAATTAAGATTCCATTTCCCGAGGTTTCTGTGGACAAACGAGGTCTTAGTGATGAAGAATTTTTTACTTTCTTGCTTCATGCTGGCGAGGCTATGGTGTGTCCCTACACTCGTGAGGAGGACAAACACACACGCAAGAGGACTTCACACAACGGGCGCCTCAACCGTGTCTTGGTCTTAGCTGGTGTTGCATATCCCACTCGAGTGGTGCCTGGTCCTCGCGCTAAACGCAATAGAGCTCTTGGAAACGTTGGCTCCGAGGCTGTTGTGCCGAAGAAAAGCAGGAAAGGGAAGGGCCTAGCCAGGCTCATATCATGGCCATCAAGAGAAAAAAGGGAAGAAACACCTGTGGCGGATGCTCCAAAATGATCGCATATAGTTGTGCCTCATCGTGATTCTTCGGGTTCCTCGGCTCTAGGTTTTCACGCCGTAGGGACCCTGATAATAGCCGGAGCTATGGCAGATGCTTTCGGCAGTGACGATGATGTGGTTGTGGTTTCCCCTTTTTCTACGGGGGATGCCAATACCGTTCCTCCCTCTCCGAGTCCTCGGCCTATAAATCTCGCTAACTGCTCTATTGACATGGAGGTTGCCGACACCTTGGTTGGACTAAACGGGTGAATTACTACCCGAGCTGAGATGGGGGCGCTGTTGCGGGACTCGACTCTAGAGGATGGTGGTCAAGGGTCTGCCAGCGCTGGGTCGCTGTTTTCTATGAGGGCTGAAGACCTCGCGAACCCGGCGGCGTGGGCTGAACTATGCTCTATGCCGGACAACTTGGTTGCCTCCGGCACTGAGGAGTTCGAAACCAAAGATTTGCGAGTTAACCTTGCTCACATCTTGAGACATGTAAGTCAGTTTTCTCTCCTCGAATTTCGATTATGAAAACTCTTTTTGCCTAGTTCTTTTTTATTTTCTCTGTGTTTTAGGCACACATGTTTGTGCGTGTTGCTGCTGAACGATCTGATTGGGAGTTTGCGGCTGTTGAGAGGGTGAAAAATTTGTACACAATAGAAAATGTTGCATTGAAGGAAAACATTGCTTCTCTTGAGGAGTAGAAAGATCAAGCCACCCTCTAGGTAACTTAGGCTGACAAGGCGGCAGAAACCCTGCGGGCTGAGGTGGCTAAGTTGAAGGAGAGTGCAACTCGCCTCGATGTTGCCAAGGCTAGAGTTGCGTCGCTCGTAGAGGAAAATAAGGCTTTGATCCACGCCGCTTCGACCCGTAACTATGGCTTCGGAACTCAAGCACTGGCTGCCCATCATAGGTATCACGAGGCTCTGGGCTACGTTGGCACGGAGCCTATGTATTTGATAGATGGGTCAGCCATTACCGAAGAAGTTTTCTCTAAATGGTTGGAGGCCGAGTTTGCCACACTCCTCGGGGTCATGGACAAGCGCAACAATTTTGGCTCGCTCCACACCACGGAAGTCGCCTTCGGACTGCTAGAACGTAAAGGTTGCGATCATTTTCGAAACATGGGGAAGAGAGATTTTCCAATTGGGGCTAACGCTTGATACAATTTTATCGGGCAATGTTTCTGCTGCAGCAAAACGCCTTGCTATCAAGTTTTGGCATGATCACGGTCGCGAGGCTGCTCGACTCATTGTGGTTGAGAGGCTTGCTCAGGTGTGACTCTCATTTTTAATCAATTGCTTTAATTTGATTCTAACATTGCAAAGGCAATTTTTCATCTTTTGATGTGCTTAGGCTTGCAACGCCCGCAATGCTGCTCAACCTGCAGAGCCCACCCCAAGGGAAGAAGGAGGTCAAGAAGATGAAACTTTGACCAGGGAAACATCGAGGGATAGCGGCACGTAGTCACCTCACGAGGTTTAGCGTCTGCCCTGATTTGACGTCTGCTATTTGAGCATATATTTTGAGCGAGGGGTGAGAAGGCTGATTTTGTAAGGGGCAATTTTGTGAAGGATAATCTTAATGCTTACTTTTGGACCTACGCAGGTGCCTGATGAGCCGCCTGCGCAGGGTGCCGAGGATGCTTCTACAAGAAAATGTTTTGCAATGCGTATTCTTGGTGATTTGGTTGAGACTTTCCCTTTGAATGTACTTGACAAAAACGATGCGGTGATTACTATTACGAGCTCCGAAGCCAGCTTGAGTGGCTTCGAAGCAATAGACACTGCTGACGCTGCTGACGAGGCCTAAAGTCGGAATCGGTCCAATGCACAGGGGGGGGGGGTGTCATTGTGTTAGACACTGGTGTGATGCGTGTAGGGCATTATTCTCATTGGTTTGGGCACCGATCCCGATCTTCGGGGTCAATTTGGAGGCGCCACCATACTGATGCTCGTTCAAGTAGCGGGCGTACCATTCGAAGCATTGGTTTAGATATATCGGACTATCATCCCAAAAGCAGTTGTTTATCTGGCCGGTGTAGGATGCGAGTTTCTAAATGCTCGTCTTTATGCGGCAAAGGTTTGGTCACTCACACGTAGTGCCGTAGGCTGAAATTGCACCTAAGGTTGTAGTCCCTCGGCCTCGATAGCCTCGGTGCGCTGTGGCTAAACGCTCTATTAGTTCTGTGTTGAATGCTAGACGGGCTGAATCTTTATCAAAGACATGGGGCGAAGTGGCGGAGGGTTCTAGTATTACTGGCGCCGGTAATTCAAGAAGTGATCCAGGTCCTCCTCCGCCCGACTATAGTGTAGATGAGTGGTCTGTTCTATTTCCTGAGCTTTTAGCGTTTGGGGTTGTTGTAAAAGGGGAGTCTGTTGATTATGATTTTAAAATGTATGAATCAGTTAATTCGATTATGAGGAACTTGTGAATTTTCTGGTTGTGAACTTTTTGATATGTTTGAGCTATGAACGAGCCCCGTAGCATTTTCTCGCTAAGTTTTTTCAAAAACGTCGTCCTCCCCCTCGAAGTGCCAGGGGAAAGATTTTTTGAGCGAACCCTTTGACGGGTTTCGGCTGCAATGAGCCCCTTAGTGCTTTTTCGCTAAGTATTTTTTAAAAAACGCCACCCTCCCCCTTAAAGTGCTAGGGGCGAGGTTTTTCGAGCGAACCCTTCAAAGGGTTTGGGCTGCAACAAGATCCCTAGCATTTCGCTAAGTGTTTTTTGAAAAACGCCACTCTCCCCCCTTGAAGTGCTAGGGGTCAGGTTTTTTGAGCGAACCCTTCGACGGGTTTGGGCTGGAACGAGTCCCTTAGCACTTTTTCGCTAAGTGTTTTTTGAAAAACGCCACCCTCCCCCTTGAAGTGCTAGGGGCAAGGTTTTTCGAGCGAACCCTTCAACGGGTTTGGGCTACAACTAGCCCCTTAGCGCTTTTTTGCTAAGTGTTTTTTGAAAAACACCACACTCCCCCTCGAAGTGTTAGGGGTGAGATTTTTTGAGCGAACCCTTCAAAGGGTTTGGGCTGCAACGAGCCCCCTAGGATTTCGCTAAGTATTTTTTGAAAAATGCCACCCTCCCCCTCGAAGTGCTAGGGGCGAGGTATTTTTCGAGCGAACCCTTCGACAGGTCTAAGCTGCAATGAGCCCCTTAGCGCTTTTTTGCTAAGTATTTTTTTTTTTTGAAAAACGCCACCCTCCCCTTCGGAATTCTAGGGCGAGGTTTTTCGAGCAAACCCTTCGACGGGTTTGGGCTACAACGAGCCCCTTAGCACTTATTTGCTAAGTGTTTTTTGAAAAACGCCACCCTGCCCCTCGAAGTGCTAGGGGCGAGGTTTTTGAAGCAAACCATTCGACAGGTTTGGGCTACAACGAGCCCCTTAGCGCTTTTTTGCTAAGTATTATTTTTTAAAACACCACCCTCCCCCTCGAGTGCTAGGGGCGAGGTTTTTCGAGCGAACCCTTCGACGGGTTTGGGCTGCAATGAGCCCCTTAGTGCTTTTTTGCTAAGTGTTTTTTGAAAAACGCCACCCTCCCTCTTGTAGTGCTAGATGCGAGGTTTTTCGAGCGAACCCTTCGACGGGTTTGGGCTTCAACGAGCCCCTTAGAGCTTTGTCGCTAAACGTTTTTTAAAAAATGCCACTCTCCCCCTCGAAGTGGTAGGGGCGAGGTTTTTCGAGCGAACCCTTCGATGGGTTTTGGCTGCAATGAGCCCCTTAGCACTTTTTTGCTGAGTTAGCTGATTGCACGGGTATTAGCTAATGAGGACATCACCATGCTGGATACGCGCATATCATGGCCTTCCCCAAGTTACAAGTCGTCACCAACTCGGTCGCCACGTTCGTCTCGGATTCAGCCGACACCCCTTCATGGTTTTGATGATATCTCCCACATCCAACGTCCAAACGAGGCGTTCTTTGATGCGTTGGAAAGGGGACGACGATGCCATCGTTTTGGTTCTAGTCCTAGATCCAGAAGGGTCGTGAGTCATAATATGTGACCATGACAAGGTGTTGTGCCACCTATTTTGGGCCAACTTGGCCATGTATCGTGTCGGGTCTTAAGCCCATGTTGTGGGCGCCCCCCCTGGTCGCCCCCAACCCTAGGACGTCCTTGTTTCCTACATAAACTCAGTAGCCACCGTCTTTTAGTTTCGGGTTTTGTTTAGTTCAGTTTTTCAGAGAGAAACTTGATCGAATTATTGTAACTGTGGCGACAAGTCCTTTTACAGTAATCCAATGCCCCTGTTCTTGTTCTACACCACTGTGGCGATTAGTCCTTTTGTGTTCAGAGCTTGAACCTTTTCTTGTGATTCGCTTCATCCATATTTGCAATTTCAGATTGCGTGTTTATCCTCTGTTGCTTGTGTTCTCGATTTCGCTTGCAGGAACAATCAAGTTGTGCTTGGTGTAACGGTTGCAGGGTTGGATCGTGTCTGATTCAAGCCAGGTCATCGACGCCGAGTTCTCCAAATTTGAGTTTATCCCCTTACCTCTCGAAAGATCGGGCCATATCTACATCAAGTGGTATCAGATTCCTAGGTTCCCCGTGAGGTATTATCGTGTTCTTTCCTTTAGATTCGTTTGTGTTCATCACCTTTTTGTCCATGAAAAAGCCTAAAAAAAATTTCCCCACCATCCCAGACACTGTTTAGCCTTTGCATAATTTAATTTCAGAGTTCGTAGTGTTGAGTTTGTGTCCTAGTCGAGTTCAGTTGCTGGTTTGAATTTGTGTTTCGATTCGGTTTGTGTTTTGATCTCCGCTGCACACCACCATCACCATCGTGTTTTCCATTGGATTCATCATCGTGTCACCCACCCACCACACCCACAATCTGTTGCCAACAAAAAAACCCTACCCGATTCGGTCCCCCCCCCCCAACCCTCAAACCCTATCTTGACATACCTTCGATAAAACAGTCATAACTTTTCGCTCGTTGCTCCGATTGGGCTGAAATTTTTATAGAAGATTCTTGAATCAAAGTTGAGGTGACCCACACTCGGCTCCGCCCTGTGTGCCCTCGTCAAAAAATTCAAAAAAATCAGAAAAAAATAGAAAAAAAATTGTCAAGTCAAAAATAGCGTTTTCGGTGAAACTTTGAGATTTTGCCTACCCTTTCTTTCCCCTCTGTTTGAGTTGAAATTTCTTGTGGTTCCTTCCTTTGTGTTCCTCTATCATAGAGAAATAGTGAAAAAATCATACAAAAAAATCAAGATTTTGATTTGCACACCCCTCCGCCCCCCCCCCCCCCCCCCCCCCGCCCTGAAAATTCTAAGTCTGTGAAGTCTGTTTTGTTCCTTGCTGCCTTTGCCATTGTTCTTGTTGTCACAACTGTTTTTAAACATGATTCTTTTGCCAGCAATTAGGACACTACTTTAGATATTTATTCAGTGCTACTATCTGTTATTAAATTGTGTTCCATTGACATACATATTAGCCTTCCAAGCTATACATATTGCAGCACAGGTTTCTTCCTTGCAACTGTTACACCCAAGCTCAACTACAGATTGTGTCGACCTATTTGGCTTTGGTAAGAACACTTGCAAGATTGTGATACATTGCTTCTGATATTGTTTTCCACTTTCTACACCATCTGCTGCCTGCTAGTTGATAGGGCTAATCTTTTTGTTTAGTCTTGTCTTTTGCTTTTAACCATGTCAGAGAAAGGGAAAGGGACACTTGGAGAGTTGGAGTCCCCTACAGACTTCAATGATTGCGTGTCCAAGGCCGAGCTCACGAAGCTTCTTGCGGACCAGCGTATATTCATGAAAACGAAGTTTGCCGAGTTGATGGGTCACATCAACACTGTTGGCCACCGTATTGAGGATGTTGAACGACGACCTCCACCTCAACGAGCTGCTGCTGATGATGATTTTGACCGTGATGCCGACCGTCTTCACCATAATCGACACGGTATGGGAGGTAATAACAATCGTGGTAATACTGATACTTTTGTTAAGCCCAAATTTAACATACCACCTTTTGCTGGTAGTGCTGATCTTGAAGCATACTTAGATTGGAAACTTGCTGTTGAACAGAAATTTAATTCTCATTTAGTTCCTGCTGAGCATAGAATTAGACTTGCTACTAGTGAGTTTACAGGTTTTGCTCTCTTTTGGTGGAATGATCTTTGCAATACTAATGCTGCTATACCTGCCACTTGGCCTGTTTTGAAACAACGCATGAAATCTCGTTTTGTTCCTCCTTATTACCAACGTGATTTACGTTTGAAATTACAATCTTTAACACAAGGTAGTAAAACATTAGAGGAATATTATCAGGAATTGCTTATTGGTTTAGCACGTTGTGATATACATGAAGATGATTTTGAAACTAGTGCTAGATTTTTTGGTGGTTTGAACCGTGATATCAAGAATATTGTTGACTATAAAGAGTGGAATAGGTTCAGCCAATTGTATCATATTGCTCTTAAAACTGAACGAGAAGTACAGGGATGCCTTCCACAACAATGTTGCAGGTCCAACACTGAGCAATATCTCCAGCAACGCACTGGAGTAGAGAACTTGAAGAGTCATGTTGCTAAGACACCAGTAACAACTTTTCCACTTGCGCCTACTTCTGTAGCACAATCGTCTAGTGTGCAGCACCAACACTAGAAGAAGGTTACTACTTCTGGTACTAGGAGTGGCTCCTCCACCACCATTATTTGCCACCACTGCAAGGGCATGGGACATGTCATGAAGGATTGCCCTAGTCGTTGTGCTTTCATCGCTACCACTGATGGGTATGAAAGTTCTAGTGATGTTGAAGATGAATTTGCTCGTATGCCTAACCTTGTTGCAGATTCGACGGAGGAGCAGGAGACTACCGCCATTGATTCTATTGCTGCCACCGCGGGCTTTCCTAGCCTCATTGTACAGCGTGTGTTGACCACTGAGGTGGGACAAGAGGAAGAACAACAACGCAATAATTTATTCTACATGTACCTCATTGTTGCGGACCACCGTGTTCTCACCATCATTGATACTGGGAGCTGTAACAACTTGGTAAGTTCTGATTTTGTAAGCAAACTTGGCTTGACCACGCATGTACTACATTAGCCCTACCACATCAAATGGTTCAACAATAGTGGTACGGCACAGGTAACTCGATCAGCACATATACACTTTTCAGTAGGTTCTTATCAAGACTTTGCTGATTTTCATGTTGTACCTATGCAAGCATGTTCACTTTTATTAGGCCGTCCATGGGAATATGATACGGATGCTGTCCACCATGGTAGAACTAATAGATATACATTCATGCATAAGGACAGGAATATTACTTTGCGTCTGTTATTGCCTGCTGATATTAGAAATCATTTTAAACTGCTTGCTGAAAATACTGAGAATAACCATGATAACAAATAACTTTCTGATGTTAAACATAAGGCTATTCAGTTAAAGGGAGGTGCTTTTCTTGCTATGACATCTACTGTTATTGATCTTTGTGACAATCATGATGCACCTTGCTATACTATGCTTTGTCATGATATATCTTCTATCGATAATCATGTATCTTGTACTTTGCATTCTGCTAGTACTAACCTTTTGCAGGAGATTGATGCTGAGATGGAGTCGAGGGCGACTCCAATTCAAGAAGGGGAGGATGATGAGGACATCACCATGCTGGATACGCGCATATCATGGCCTTCCCCAAGTTACAAGTCGTCACCAACTCGGTCGCCACGTTCGTCTCGGATTCAGCCGACACTCATTCACGGTTTTGATGATATCTCCCACATCCGACATCCAAATGAGGCGTTCTTTGATGTGTTGGAAAGGGGACGACGACGCCGTCGTTTTGGTTCTGGTCCTAGATCCAGAAGGGTCGTGAGTCATAATATGTGACCATGACAAGGTGATGTGCCACCTATTTTGGACCAACTTGGCCATGTATCGTGTCGGGCCTTAAGCCCATATTGTGGGCGCCCCCCCTGGTCACCCCCAACCCTAGGACGTCTTTGTTTCCTACATAAACTCAGTGACCGCCGTCTTTTAGTTTCGGGTTTTGTTTAGTTCAGTTTTCCAGAGAGAAACTTGATCGAATTATTGTAACTGTGGCGACAAGTCCTTTTACAGTAATCCAGGACCCTTGTTCTTGTTCTACACCACTTTGGCGATTAGTCCTTTTGTGTTCAGAGCTTGAACCTTTTCTTGTGATTCGCTTCATCCATATTTGCAATTTCAGATTGTGTGTTTATCCTCTCTTGCTTGTGTTCTCGATTTCGCTTGCAGGAACAATCAAGTTGTGCTTGGTGTAACGGTTGCGGGGTTGGATCGTGTCTAATTCAAGCCGGGTCGTCGACACCGAGTTCTCCAAATTCGAGTTTATCCCCTTACCTCTCGGAAGATCGGGTCATATCTACATCATTAGCTCTTTGGGCTTAATCCATGCAGTAGCTATGTTTCGAGAGCTTTTTCTCTTTGTCGAATATTACAATCTCCGTGATGGGGAGTTGTTTCGATGTGCTTTGCTGAGCGAGGCTTTCCACTTTGGGGAGAAACAAGTTTATAGATTTAGCTGAGGTTTATATAGGATCCGCCTTGTTAAAAACCTCACCCTTGCGAAGGGTTCCCCTTGTGAGGAAAAGAGTACATCCCTTTTACAACTGGTAAAGAAAAAACCTAAAAAGGAAATCTACCAACTAATCTCAAGGTAGCACTTATAGTTTCGTGCTATGCATGGTTGTTTACATGTGTCGAGTGTTACTTTCCTAGGTGTAGAACTTTTGAAGGTTGTCTGCATTCCAGGAATACGGCAAATCCTCCCCTTGCGAAATTTGGAGCCTGTATGCTTTGGGTATATTTGACTTTGCCACAATGTACGGGCCCTTCCACTTAGGTTCTAGCTTGTCTTTGCTCTCTATCTTTGAGCTTCGGAGTAAGACCAAATGTCCTACTGCGTACGCTCGGGGTAGGACCTTTTGGTCCCTCCATTGACGTGTTTCCATTTGGTACTTGTCGAGGTTGACGGCTGCGTCTAGCCTGTCGACCCCCATGAGGTCCTTTGATTCTGCCTCTGTCGGCAGCGACGGTCTTATGTTTAGTGTTCTTAGACTTTGATGAGCGATTTTTTCGAGGGGTAACTGCTTCCTCCCCATAGAGTAATCTGAATGGTGTATACTTGGTCACCTTTGTTTCAGTTGTATTATGTGACCATATAACCCTTGGCAAATCCTCTGATACTTTCCTTTCTTGTCATAAAGAAGTATCTTTTTGATTGGCTTGAATATGAGGTTGTTTGCTTGTTCGATCGGGGATGGTACAGTGACACGAAGTCGACCTTGGTTCCGATCCACATTTTTATGGCGTCACCTAGGTGTCGCCAAGGCGACATGGCGGTCAGATGATGTTGGGCGTCTGGGTCGCCATATCGAGATTGGTATGGTGTCCGCCATATCCATTGAGGCGTCGCCTAGGCATGAGTTTGGCGTCTCACAGATGCCAAGCAGCATGCGGCGGCCCGAGGCAGACGCCACAAGGGAGTGGTTGGCGGGATGTGGCAGGAAAAAATAGAATGGCGCACGCTGGAAAGGGATAACCCGCGCATGTGTTGACAGAATAGGAATAGGGGAGAGAGAGAGGGTGGGAGAGAAAGAGAAGCCGACCGGCGGCGGATCTGGGAGCAGCCGCATCCCTACAGTGAGCTCTTCTCCTCCGCCAGAGCAGCTGCGACCTGCTCTTCTCCTCCGCATCCCTGTAGTGAGGTCTCCATTGGTCTTCGTCCAAGCCAGAGGAAAGAACACCTCAGCCAAGTCGTAAGTGCCCCACCCCTTCTCGTCCCCATCTTTCTCTCTTATTTTAATCTGCACTGCTCTGTTCTTTGGCTCCTCTCCTATTTTAAACTGTTAGTGTGTTGTTCTTTTGCACTTTGCTAGTACTTTAGCTTGCACTACTTTGTTTTTTGTGCTGGACTGCATGCTGATGTTGTCTTACATGTTAGTGCTCTGTTCTTTAGCACTTTGCTATTATTTTAACCTGCACTACATTGTTCTTTGTGCTGGACTGCATGCTGGATGTCGTATTGTGTGTTAGTGGGGTGCTCTGTTTTGTTTTTCTTTATGTACTGAACCCAACACAAAGCTATCATATGCAAGTTGATTAGTATAAACTATAAAATGGAAATAGGCCTATGTGTTGCACGCCTGAACTTTGGATGGCCCGCGCCGTTGCGCAGGCAGACTAACCATTGAACACTCTTATAATATGTTAAAGTCACTTTAACTTTATTTATGTCTTGTATCTTTAATTAATATATGTACCCAATATGATTGGAATATATTGAAATATGGTCAATCTCAATATTGCCTTTTCATCTCACTCTTTCCAAAAGTGTGACACATTTTATGGCTTTGTGAAATGAAATAACCAATATCATATTTTGCTTTAATTCATAATAATAAATTTTTTGACCAAGTCACTATTTTTGCTGATATGGCATCCAACTAATGGTGCCATATTATATGCAGAACTGCTAGCCTCTATAAAATATATCTATACCATGTACATATGCATAGAACTGCAAGCCGATATATTTTAAGAGATACATATGCGTAGCACAAATGTTCCCTCATCTATTCTCTATTATTTAAGAAAAGATATCCAAATTGGCTAGTCTTGTGAGTTTCTTTCAAGGCTCAATAAGGTATTTATCAACTATTCTAAAACAAAGGGTGTTTTTAAGATTTTTGGAGTATAATTCTCATGGACAATAGGTAATTCAATGTGCATATTATAGAAAAAATAAAATTGCAGTTTTTTCTTTGTGTGTCAAACATATTTAGTCAATGTACTGTGTAAAATCAGTTCAAATGTAGCAAAAATTCACTGGCTAAATATCTATATCATAACTGAGATTTTTTGCTACTACATAACCTCGTTATTAATCTATCAACAGATCATGTTAGGTAACAAACTTACAGTAGGCTTGGATGTATCTAGAGAGTAAATAAAAAAGTATCCTAACTGCTAGCTAGAGAAGAGAAGATCGACTTATCATGTGGCTGTCTTCATTGCTCGACCTCCATATTCTCTATTGGGATTATTAGACGGATCGTTTTAGCTTTGATATAACATAAATTAATTTGGCTCAATGTAACATTATGAATGACTTATTAGTTTTGACATACGTCCCTATTCCGCATTCATATGTTTCTAATGCAGGTCCAGTCCAAGGATCTCCAAATCACAACTGATCAAATCTCCAATGATGTGCAACGGCTGGTGAAGTGAAGCTTTTACGTCACAACACAGATCCCCAGTACGGAGCATGAATGAATTGAAAGTCGTCCTTGATCTAGCACCCAGTCAATCAATTCTTCTACCTCACAAGAAAATCACTAAGTAGTCCCATGCATGGATAACTCATGTACCCGACAACCATCATTGTTGACGGCTGGTTCCCACGTTGATCAGTGGTTACACCCTGAACAATCGTTGCTGATGGCCGGTTGCCAACGTAGTTGATGTTGATTTTCCAATCACACATGGAGCTTGAAGAGGCAAGGACTACGAAGTTGATGTTCCAATCACACATGGAGCAGCCTCGTGCCCCCATGCTTTCTTCTCCACCGTTGTTCCTGATGAGAGCAGGAAAGCTAGCTAGATGACTACAGTTGGCTCAGTATTACAAGCATAAGATTAGTTTATAACGGAGACGGATGAGAGCAGGAGAGGTCGGAGTATGTACATCCCTGCAGTATCATACGGCATATACGAGACAAAAAAC
Source organism: Eleusine coracana subsp. coracana (assembly GCA_032690845.1). Lineage (NCBI taxonomy): Eukaryota > Viridiplantae > Streptophyta > Magnoliopsida > Poales > Poaceae > Eleusine > Eleusine coracana. The sequence goes on along the minus strand of CM064426.1, from coordinate 65,222,206 downwards.
AAAGACGGCAGCTGGTAGGGGTAAGGTGTTTTTGTGGTTGCGTGACCTAGATATTGTTATCTGTAAATAGAGATTAAGGACCAGATTTTCTTCATAGATCTAATAAGTGGAGATTAAGGGCTAGATGTTTTGATTTTTTTGAGAATTTCTAGCCTATTTCTCTTTTTTTCTAAGGCATCAGTTAAAAAGTTCATCTCCTTTTATTATTAAATAGATCATTGTTGTTTTCTTTTTTATGTTGCAGTCACCAAAACAATGGAAAACTCTACTGAAGCTGTTGCTGATGCTTAAGACCCTAAAACTGATCCAAAAAGAAAAGCAAACAACAAAGATCCAGGCTGGAGGTATGCCTATTGGAAGGACAAGACTAAACGAGATGTGGTGACATGTACTCTATGTGAGAAAAATATTCCAGGAGGTATAAAAAGGTTAATTAAAGCAACATCTTGCTGGTGGTTATGGAGATGTTGTACTGTGTTCAAATGTTAGCTCTGAGATCAGAAAAGAGATGGATGCATACCTGAAATCCAAGAGAAGAAGACCATTATTGTTCTTAGATGATGTTGATGAAGAGGGGGAAGAGGATGAAGTTGTGGAGGTTTCAGCACCAGATGCAACAACACTAGATGTGGTTGCAAAGAAGAAACCAAGCTCTACGACAGCTGCCAAAAGAAGGCATGCCATCTTTCAGTACAAGTCTACAATAACAACACCAAACAAAGGCACTAAAACACCACAGTCCAAGAAGACAATTGTTGAGAAGCTACGAAGAACTCCAGAACAAGTGGTAGAAGAAAGGCATGCTAAGGGATTTCAGCCTACAATAGAGGCCATCATAAAGACCAAGGAGGACAGGGACTATCTTTGTCTGCAGTGGGCATTGTGGATCATGGAGTGCGGTGTATCTTTCAATGCCGTAAATTCAAGGTAGTTTGAGATTGCTTGTGAGGCAACTGCACAATATGGCTCAGGATTCAAGCCTCCAACAAATCATGAACTTGGTGGCTCCTTGCTTCAAGAGTGTGTTAAGTTGACAAGTGACATGAGACAGAACCATGAATTGGCATGGCAGCAATATGGGTGCACACTTATGTCAGATGGTTGGACTGATATGAGAGGAAGGCATTTGATTAAATTCCTTGTCAATAGCCCAGAGGGAACCTACTTCTTAGAGTCAGTTGATGCTTCTGGTGAGGTCCAAAGTGCAACTGTGCTAGCTGATCTGCTACAACAAAGAATTGAAAGCATTGGAATGGACAAAGTTGTTCAGATTGTGGGCGATAATGGTGCCAACTAAAGGCAGCGGGGAAGATTCTAATGCAAAGGATTCCTACAATATTTTGGAGTCCTTGTGCTGCACATTGTTTGGATCTCATGTTGGAAGAAGTAGGGAATTTGAAGGAGTTTAAGAAATGTATTGTACGTGCAAGAGGAATCACCACATTTATCTATAGGCATGGAAGACTCCTTAATGCAATGAGCGAAAAGACAGGTAGGAAAGACCTCATTAGATCAGCAAAGACTCGTTTTGCCACTTCTTTTCTAACCTTGAAGAGCTTGTACAATAATAAGGATGCACTGAAGTCTCTTTTTGTTAGTGAAGAATGGACCGGCAACAAATTGTCCACAACTACAGCTGGTTTACATGTGTAGGAAATTGTGCTTTCCATTCAGTTTTGGAATTCGGTAGAAGATTGCTTAAGAGCTTCAACACCACTACTTATTGTGTTAAGGGCGGTTGATGGAGATGAAAAGCCTGCAATGCCCGAGGTTTCAACATTGATGACTCATGCAAAACAGAGAATTCAGCTCAGCTTTGATATCCCAACCAAGAAGCCGTTGCTGAAGAAGCTTATGGCTATTATTAATCGGCGTTGGGTGAACCAAATGGACCATCCTTTATATGGTGCAGCACTATATTTGAACCCAGGGAATTTTTTCTCTGTTGTCAGAGCAAATGATGATGCAACTGTGGGAGAGTTAAGAGGTTGCTTTCTTGAAGTGCTTGGAAGAATGATACAAGATGGAGACACTAGGAGTAGAATTAATAAACAAGCTATTGAGTATGAATAGCAACGTGGAATTGCCTTCTCAAATAAAATGGCAAAGGAGAGCATTGCAACAATGAACCCACGTAAGTAATGCTCATCTTATCTTATCAATTTTACTAAGTTAAATTGAGTTCATTTCATCAGCCCTAAATTCCTAATATGTGTGTGTACTTGCCATTGTAGTTGACTGGTGGCGTTCATATGGTGGCCGAGCTATTGACATCCAAAGATTTGCTAAAAGAATTGTGAGCCTTTGTGCTTCATCTTCCGACTGTGAGAGAAATTGGAGCACATTCAACTTTGTGAGTATGATTTGTGCTTAAGCAGTACAATTTTAAATTTTACTAAGTTCCCTATTCATTCATTTTTGTTTTGTTTTGCTTCCCATGTATTCTTTTGTAGATCCATAGAAGAAGAAGGAATAGGTTGCTACATAAGAGACTGAATGACATTGTCTTTGTTTCGTACAATCGCAAGATGAGAACAAGATTCCAGCTCATGCATGAGAAATCAGGAAAGAAGTATGACCCTTTGGTCATTGAAGAATTTAATTGGGATAATGAATGGGCTGATTCACTGTATGTGCCTACTCCAAGTGCTCGAGGGTCTGATGCTGTCAATCAACTCACATGGCAGCTGGTTGATTGTGCCATTGGTGCATCACAATCGCTTGAGGGTCGTAATGTTCCTAGGGCAGCACATAAGCGCAAAAAAAACTACTCCAACAGAGGTTGAACAGCAGGATTCAGATGTAGAGGAGTTGGGTTTAAATGGTGAAGAAGAAGAGGATGAAGACCCACAAGATGATGTGGATGTGAGTGATGAAGATGCCGCTGGTGATGGCAATGCTACTGGACAAGACATGAATGTTGCTGCTGCTGATGAGTTTGACGATGGATATTAAGTGCTCGGTGTGCAATATCTGCACTAGAACTACTTTTGGGTGTTGTTCCACCCCTTTTGTGACCCCAAGGGTCATGGCTTTAGCATCCTATTAGTAGTAGTTAACTAGTTATCATGGAGCAGAAGTCAGACTCTAAATTTATGGATTGTAATATCTATTTCTCATGCACTATTGTAATTGCTAACTTATTATTTTGCTCCTTACTTGTGGTTCATTCTCAGCAGTTTTACTCCTTTTTTCATAACTTAGTAATGAGGTGAATCATGTAATAATCTGGTGTTGACTTGTTGTATTTGTTTTTGTAGTATGCTACAAGAAAGATGGATGCTATATGGGCTCAAGAAATGCCACAAAACAAGGTATGGATGTACTGCACCACCACTCCTACCATTCCTGCTATTCACCGCCACACAACGTCTAAGATGTGGTTATGGCGTCGCCTAGGCATCCGTCATAACCGCCTAGGCGTTGTGTGGGGGGTCAACCGCCACAAGACGCCACAACGCCATAAAAACGTGGGTTCCGATGGAATGAAAAAATTCCTTGAACATAGTGTTCTCGAATTGCTTTCCATTGTTCACTGTTGTGTCCCTTGGAACTCTGAACCGGCAGATGACGTTTTGCCAGAAGAACTTTCTGATTGTTGCAGCTGATATGTTTGTAATTGGTTTGGCTTCGATCCACTTGGTGAAGTATTCGAGGGGTACGACTACCCATCTGTAATTCTCGGGGGCTATGGGCAGGGGTCCAACAATGTCTATCCCCCACATTGAAGAGGCCATGCTGGTGCTATAAGTTGTGTTGGCTGTGAAGGTGCTGATTGTTTATTCGATATCATTTGGCAGGCATCACAATTGGTTGCTACTTCTGCAGCGTCCTTGATCATTGATGGCCAGAAGAAACCTTGCCTTACTGCTTTTGCGGCTAACAGCCGAGATCCAATATGTTCTCCGCAAATGCCCTCGTGTATCTCACTGAGCAGTTATGTACCCGCCATCCGACTTATACGCTTAAGCAATGAGGCACATACTCCGGACTTGTAGAGCTCCCCCTCAATGATTTTATAATTCCTGGCTCTCTGCTGCATTCTCTTTGCCTCTAACTCGGTGTCTGGCTCATAAAATCCCCTGAGATATGCAGTGATTTGAGTTCTCCAATCTTCGCTTGTTACTGCGTGGATTTATTTAGGGTCTTGAAGGGCTGATTTGATCGAAGGTTCGGTGATTGTTTGGAAGAACACGTCTTGTGGCATCACGTCTTGCCTTGCAGCCATTTTTGCAAACTCATCTACCTCTGTGTTAAATTTTCTCTCGATATACTGTATATCGAAACCTTTGAAATATTTTTCCATGCTTTGAACAATGCTGTGGTATTTCTCGAGCTGAGAGTCCTTGATTGTGAACACTTTGTCATGTTGGCTGACAACGATTTTGGAGTCGGTTTTGACTTTGCACCTCTGGACTCTGAGTGCCCTGAGTTTCTTGAGTGCTAGCAATACTTCCTCGTATTCTGCTATATTGTTGGTGCACTTGTCTGTTTCTTTACTGAACTCGAGCCTTGCGGCATATCTCATTTTCACACCTACGGGCGAAGTAATTATGGCTGCTATACCTGCTTCAGCTAGCCCCCAGGCTCCATCACAATGGGCTATCCACTCTGCTCAGACAATGTTTGGTTTTTGGTGTGTTGTGGAGTCGTCCAGTCTACTATGAAGTCAGCGAGTACCTGAGACATGATTGCACTGCGCTTTTTGAAGTCTACTACGTGTTTTGAGAGCTCCATGGCCCATTTGCCGATTGTTCCTGAAGCTTCTCGGATGCCAAATATTTTATTGAGTGGTTAATTGGTGAGCACTTTGATGTGGTGAGCCTCAAAATAATTCCGCAGCTTTCTGGAAGCCATGACCATTGTATATGCAATTTTCTCCATCTCAACGTAGAGCCTTTTGGAGCCGAAGAGTGCTTCGCTAACATAGTATACTGGAAGTTGCGCCAAGAGCTCTTTCGGCTCTCCCTTAACCATTTTGACTATTTTCTTTTCCTGCACAAGAATTGCGCTAACTACCGAATGAGATGAGGTGACGTAAAACAGTAACACGGCTCCCGGGTCTGGGTTGGTTAACTTTGATTGCTTCTCGAGGTAACTTTTTAGCTCTATAAAAGCTTTTCACTGCTCTGGGCCCCACTCGAAGGGTTGAGCCCCTCAAAGTGTTTGGAAGAAGGGCAAGCTTCGCTCAGCCGATCTGGATATGAATCGATTCAAAGCGGCCATCCTATCCGTGAGTTTTTGCACATCTTTTCTGCACTTGGGCTCTTGCATTTGGGTGATTGCTTTGATTTTGTTGGGGTTAGCTTCAATGCATTTAGCTGACACGAGGCAAACAAGTACTTTTCCTTTTCCGATTCCGAACACACACTTTTCTGGATTTAGCTTTAGCCTTGCTGCTTGGAGGTTTGCGAATGTTTTTGCCAGTCTGAGATGTGATTACTTTTTCTTGCTTGCTACTATGATGTCGTCCACATAGGCATGTACGCTTTTTCTGAACTACGACTCGAAGGCTTTCTGAGTCATGCGCCAGAACGTGGGGCCGACATTTTTTAATCCTTCGGGCATCCTTACGAAGCAGTAGGTGCCGAATGGTGTAATGAAACTTATTTTTTCCTCATCCTCCCTCCTTAGCCAAATCTGATGGCAACCAGAGAAACAATCAAGCAGAGACAACAGCTTACTCCCAGCTGCTGCATCCATGATTTTATCGATTCAAGGTAGTGGGAAGTCATCCTTGGGGCAAGCCTTATTGAGATCTCTAAAATCTATACACATTCTCCATTTCCAGTTCTTTTTCCTAACCGTTACACAGTTTGCTAGCCAGCACGGGTATTTGGCTTCACGGATAACAGAGGCATCAAGGAGTCGTTGTACTTCTGCTTTGATAGCTTCGGTTTTTTCATCAGACATCTTTTGAAGCCTTTGCTTCTTTGGCTTGATATTTGCGTTGATCTCTAACTTGTGCTCTATGATGCTTCTATCCACTCCTTCAACGTCTGCCGAAGACCAGACGAATACATCTTTGTTTTTGCCGATGAATGCTAATAGTTCTTTCTCTTCTTCGGGGTCTAAACCAGAACCCATTGTAATAAACCGCCCAAGGACTTATTCATTGAGGAGTACTTTTTTGGTTTCTTCATCTGGTTGGACTACGATTTTTTCTCCGTCGAGACAGCGTGTCTCTTCCCTTGCATTTGTCTTATGTTGCTCTCAAGCCTTTCTAGTTCTTTCTTCTTCTTCTAGCTTCTCTTGGCTAAAAACTTGTATATTATTGCAGTTTCTTTCCCCCGATGTATAACCTTTTTCTATGTCTCTTGCCATCTGCTGATTTCCCTTGATTGTGATGACCCCTCCGGCTACTGAAATCTTCATGCATAGGTAAGTGCTATGGATGACGGCTTCGAATGTGTTAATTGTGCCGTAGCCAAATATGACATTGAATGGGTAGCAGAGATCCACTACATTGAAGGTTACATACTCTGTTCGAGGGTTTTTGGTGTTGCCGAATGACACCGGAAGGGAAATTGTGCCCATAGGGGTAATTCTTTATCCTTTGAAGCCTATGAGTGGTACATTTGATGGCTGCAGGGAACTTTTGCTGAGGTCCATTTGCTCGAAGGCCTTTATGAATAGTATGTATGCCTGACTGCCATTATATATGAGAACTTTGCTGACCATCTAGGTGTGAATGTGAGCTTCAATTACAAATGCGTCGACGTGCAAGTAAGCTTTGAGGTTGAGTTCAGACTCTATGAATGTAATGGGAACATGGGACCACTTTGACTTGATGACGGGTCTGTCTAAGAAAACACTGTTTACCATTCGGAAATGGTCTCTCCTCCTTCTTTTGTTTTCGAAGTATGAGGAAGACCCCCCGCATATCATTCCAATGAATCCTTGCACTGGGAATGTCGTGGCTTGGTTTGGGGTGGGTTCTGGTTGCTGGGCTAATTGTCTTGGTTGCATATACTGGCTCGAAGGTTGGGTTGGATGAGTTGCATTGAAGTATGGGGATGGTGTATATGGCTGGTGGTGAGTGTTTGGGTAATGATAGTTGATTTGCGCAGGTTGTGGATATGGCTATTGGGGCCATGGGTTGGGCGATGTGTAGTTGATGATTTTTGGTTGGGTTGGGACTTTCTTTTCTACTTCCATTGTTTCTTGGATCTCTTTTTCTTTGAGGTAGGTGGACATTTTATGCCCCTCGTTTTCTCCGCAATAGAAACAGTATGATTTTCTGGCTGAACGACTTTGGTTTCATCAGCCTCCGCCTCTACCGCAACCTTGATGGTTGCTCTCTCTGTAGTCACTGTTACGGCTGTCTTTGTTGTTGTGATCTTGCCCTTCCCCTTCGATGTGCCCTACGAATGATGGTGACTGCTTGGCGGGCTGCCTAGATTTTCTGTGCTGCATTTCTTGATAAGTGCCTTCAATGTGCGACTGATTGTGGTTTTTGCTCTAGCTTTGCTTATGTCTTTTGTAATCCACATCTGATCTGCTATATTCTTTGAACTTTGTGCATAATGTTTGCATTGTGTGCGGGGGTATCCGTGCATAGTAAGATGACATCTGGCATGCTCGCATGCCTCGGAGTACAGAGCTTATTGCCGCCTCATCCGTCATGCTCGGGCTTGGGCTCGAAGCATGAGGAATCTTTTGTAGTAGTCATGTAACAGCTCGTTCTCTTGTTGGGCAGTGTTCAATAGTTCATGCGATGGTTCCATAACGATATGGAACCCTCGAAAGCTTGCGACCACCTTATCCCTGATATTTTCCCAGCTCTATAATGACCTGGGGGGCAAATTGAAATACCAGTTGAGAGCAGAGTCTTTGAGGGCGCAAACGAACGCCTTTGCTAAAGTTGTCTCATCTCCCCCTGCTGATATGATTGCTACTTCATAGCTCATGAGGAATTGCCTTGGGTCTGAGTTTCCCCTGAACTTGGCTAATGGTATCATTTTGAACTACTGTGGGTATGGAGCTCTTTGCAACTCTTCGGAGAGGGGTGAATCTTTGTCGATTATGCCTACTGTGCTTGTCCTTCGAATTGGCGGTATTTCTATGGCTAGCAGCTAACTACTTGGCATGAGTGGTACCTCTTGCTCGATATATGGATGGGTTCTAGGCGTCGAGTTTGATTCTTGGTGACCTATTTTGCCTATTGTTCTATGAAGTTCTTCAACTTCTTTTGTGAGTTGCAGATTCTTGAGTTTGAGCTGGGCTATGTACTCTTTCTCTTGCAGAGTTTTTTTCTCTTTCCGACAACGCTTTGCTTCTTAACTCTTGCTCTTGCAGCAGTTGTTGCTTTAGTTGCTCAAGGTGCTAGGCTCTTTGGGCTAGCAGTTCCATTTCCTACGCTGCTGTCATTGAAGTTGGGGTGCTGCTTCTCGGAGGGTTTGAGTTTGACGGCTGTTCGGGACACTGCACTAGGTGCTTTGGGTCGACGAGCGCGTCCGCCTACGATGGTTGGACTTTGGGGGTTCTTTCTTTTGTTACTTGCGATGTGGATTGATCATCAGTCAGTTGGGGGGTCTCCTGGAACGCTGCTTCGGGAGGGTGGAGTGCCGCTTGAAGGCAGCGATCCATGGAGTCGAGTCATCATGAGCTGGTATACGAGCTCACAACATGATGGGCGCCACTGTTGGTGTCATGCAGCTCACGCTTCGGAGCCACGAACAGAAAAAGGTAAACGAAAGAAAGATTCTCGAAGGATTCAAAATCAGGTTACATGCATTCTTTACGTATCCTGAAAAAGATTCATCCCTTTACAAGTAAGTAGGGGTGTTCTATTTATAGGCCCGTACTTAAGTCATATGCAAATGACCATTTTGCCCCTAATTATCTACTATATCCTCCGAATATTCGGTACAAAATGGTCATTAAGGGTAAATTGGTCATCTGAGTATTTTCTATACCCTTCCTTGATCCGCACGCCATTACACGTGCTGGTGCCACGTGTTGCTTTCTGCATACCTCGCCTGCCCTTGGTGTTGAACAACAGCTCGCCCTTCGAAGAGATGACAACTTCATCCTTCGAAGGTGTTGGGGTGTCCCTTGAAGGAGCCTCCTACCTTCAAGTGTACTTGCCTTCTTCCACCAGAGCCAAAGGGCCCTGATTTGGCCAAGGCCTCCGATGGGTACCTGTGCTTTGAAGTCATGGTTAGCGAGAGGGTAACGACAGTTAGTCTTGACCTTTGTTTACAGCCCGACTTTGACAAACCCTCGAGGGGTGGCTTACGAGGTGATTCCTCAATAACATATACAACTAGTGTGTTTTATCGTGAACCCGAACTGATCTGCCATTACTTCTATGATCCTAACAACTCAAATCATCGGCTTCGGCATTAGTAGGCTAGCTAGATATTTCTGTGGCAGATAGTGGCGGCCCAATGGGTCATTGCCCTTCAAAAATAGCAAGTGTGTGATTCCTTTGGATTTCTCCTCTCGATGCGCCTATCCACTGAGGAAACATTTGTCGACTTACATTTCTAGCAGTGCTATATAACACATGGGGAACTATCAGGAATGGTCCTTGAGGAGAACTTGTATTGTACAAGTGAGGATATGTCTAAGAACATGTGTCTTAATAGATAGCCCATGGACCAATGTTGTTGGCCATCATTCCAAGGGCCCATCAAAAACTTGGTGTAGGCTATGTAGGTTGAGGAGTTGACATTGGCTCAATCAAAGGTTGTCACACCACAAACTTTCAAGCCGAATAAAAATACTACTAATTTAAATTATACCTAATTCTTACATCATGATAGAAGTTTTCAAAATTAAATTTCATTAAATCAATATAACTACAAGTAGAAATAAATCTTTTCCAAAAAACTAGTGCTCATGTGTATTCTTTTATTTGGTGTGCTTTGGATTTTGTTTGGCCTGAAAACGGTTCGATTCAGGGCGATTTGATCCTTGATCTTATGACCCTTCTCGCTAACGAAGTGGTTAAGGATTGACCTGCTCCTTCTTTTTTGTGCAACCCTCTGAACCGTGGATTTGCCCCACCCATGTTTTCCCGTCGAAGTGCCAAACCCGGCTACCGCTTGAATGCGATGATTTGTCAGCTGCCCGGGAGAAATCTAGAATCCTCGAAGTTGATCGCATCCTACATGGATCCATCCAACCCATCACATCCTACGAGCTCCAGGGAACATCTCCATGCTTCTTTCTTCATCACGAGCCAACGAGCAATGTTTTGGAGGACATCGAATGCTAACGAAGAGTTTCAGTTGGATGGAGTTTGGTGACCACTAACATGGATGCGCTCGGTGACATAGAACAGAGATCTATGATCAATTTCATTCTATCTCATAGACATTGTGATGAATTTTGGGATTAAGACCGGTGGACTATGGAAGAGAGAAAACAAAATTGAGAATGAATCGGTCGTTAAGACCGGTGGACTAGCGGCGACGAAGATGATGAGGACGCGGGACCAGCGGTGATGAGGGCGACCGGACCAGCGATGACGAGACCATGGAGGATCGATTGGACCCTAGGTTGAATGGTTTGTGCTCCTGCAAAAACCGTTTGGATCGCGGGTCATATCGAATCGAATAGAGAGAAATTTTGAGGAGCGGTTTGTGCGGTTCGATGATTCGAACCGAACCATTTTCAGGCTGAGATTTTGTTATCATTAATCTGTCCCATTTTAATTTTGAACCCAAACTAAATATCCAAAAATTGATGAAACACATTTTATTCTTCTCTCCTTCCTAGGCCAAAATCTTTGTCTCTTCTCTTTTCCCGTAGCCAAGCCCCTTTTCGCTCTCCACTTCTCTCTTTCTCCCTGCACGGGCCTTGCCCCTTTTTCCTCCCTAGCATAGTGGTCAAAGCGGCCCAACCAGCCTACTTCATCTCTCTTTCTTCATCCTCAGTCCATGCTGCATGTGGCCGACCCGCCTGCTCTGCCGCTGCAATCTTACGTACTAGTTCTGTTGTCACATCATTGTCACGCGCCTGCATGAGCCATCGCCATCGCTCATGTGCACCCATCTGCTCATTCACATGGGCTCCCCCTTTTTCCTATCGCTCCACGCCAGCGCCACTGCTCCGAGCGTGTGTGTCGTGTTGCTATGCCAACACGCCTGCCTCACCATACTCACCTACCTGCCTATGTCGTTGCCATCACTACATTGCTTTCCAAGACGTCGCCGTCACCCTACACCACCACGGCACCTGCCCCCTATAAGACCAATGACCCTAGAGTAGGGTTCATATGCTTTCGTGATTGATGTCGACATAGTCAATGGTACTAACAACGTTTTCTAGTGTGCAAGGTGTTTTGTCTCATGGATGTATTGCTACCTCAAAGATTGCAAGGCAATTGATGAAGAAAGGTGATCTTCTTGATGTCACCGTAGGATACAACATGGTCATTGTAGGGTACAATGAAGACTACAAGGAGTAAGGTAGTGGAGGTCTCTATATGATCAAGGATGGGTCACGTATGGTACGGTGATAGAAGAATATGGCGTTAACAAGAGGTGGAGTCTTTGTACTCCAGGTATGTGGGTGTCACCGTGTGACATGGAGGTTTAGTCACCGTATGCTATGATGAGTGACAGATTTGTACAGAGAGGTTGTAAGTCTCTAGACATAAGCATTGAAGTCACCGTATGGAAGGGTGAGGTCACTGTTGACGGTTGTTAAACAGCAATTCCGACCGTCAATATAGCAATAAATCAGGGAAGACTTCGCATTTCATACACGCATGTTAGCTAGAATTAACAAGATTCCACTTATCCTTGGAGATTTATGTGCATGCAGAGAATATATATAAAAGGAGTGGAGAAATGGAGCAAGATACATGAAATAACATTCCGACCAATGGGAGAGCACCAACTGGACTCCCCACGGATGAATGAAATGGCTACACAGGTTTGCACGGGAGAACACAGACTCAAATCAGAATAGGACCCACCTGTTCGCCACCCAGAGAAAGCACAAGGCCATAGGGCCCAGGACCAGGTCAGCCGATCTCCCCCTTGGTCGCTCGACTTGGTCTCGAGGCCTTTTCGGATGGGCATCCATGTGATGCTTCCTTAGTGAATTCCTGAAGTCGGTGCATGGCAGTTCATTGGCAGTTACTCCTCAGTACTGACTTATGGCCCCTAGAAATAGAGGGGAGTGCCTCCCACTTCCACACACACCAAGAAGAATCCATTCTCTAGCTTTACACTTAGTCTTCAGGTCCTAGTGCAGTTTAGGATAGAGGAGAGCTAACTAGAGGTCCTTGATCTAGCCTTAGAGTCTTGGTTATAGTTCCACATTATCCCTCTCTATTAAGACTTGTTGCTTTTATCAATAGAATTATCTTCTTTACTACTTGTGATTTATTTATTTATACTAGTGTGACAGTCATGTGGCTTTTATATGGTTGTTGCCTAGTTATGTTTGGTTGCTTTATGCTTCTCATACTCATACTAGTCAGTCTATGCTTTTGCACTCGTTCAATGCATAGTGTGGTTAGACATGCTTTAGTCCATAACTTGTTAATCCGTAGGGTTAATGTTATGTGTGCTATAGTCTTTAGCTTGATGATCCGTAGGGTCGAAGTTATGCATGTCTTAGCCCTTAACTTGTTGTCCGTAGGAGCGGAGTTATGCATTCTCTAATACTTGACTCATATCTGTTGGGTTAGAGTTAAGTGTATTGTTGCTCTCGACTTGTTGGTCCGGAGGGCCAAAGTCCCATGGGAATCGAGAATATCATCTAGCAATGTTAGCATGGTGCTTAGGTTGGTAAATATCTTTGAGTGCTTGGTTGCCTCATGAAAAGGAATAGGTGTCGCGCTAAGGACTTAATTGCCTTTGGTCATGTGTCCTAGTATAGGATTGCCAGCAGGTGGTGACAACCCTGTTGTGCTTATTAATCCTCCATGTCTTGGCTTGGCATAGGACTTAGGCTTATATATGTTGCATGTACCTAACCTATAGACAGGAGTACAGAAGTACATAGGGACCCAGCTTGACTCTTAGTAACCCACTTAACCTAGACTTTGTACGAACATGAGATTGGATTGTTCTGTGTCACTACCCACTATCATTTATTATCCTTACTCCTATCTATGACTTTGGTATATTATTAGTTATATCATTATGAACATGCCACCTCTTGACCGCCGCCTTCCCTTAGGAGAACTATAAATGACAGTCATTGGAGTAATCCAGTAGTGAAATGTTGCAACGGGATGTCTGTGCACTTGTGGTTTTAATTTGCCCACACTAACCATCTATTGAGTTCTACCAACAAGTAGTTCTAGCGCCTTGCCCAGTCTATTTATTTGGTTTGACATAGCATATGTCAACAAGCATTTATGGCGCCGTTGCTAGGAAAGGCACTGGTTAAAAGAGAATAACTAGCATTGTTCCTAATTATATGTCTATTAATTATCATTGTCTAGATAGAGTTTACCTTTGCTTGTTTCCTCTTTATGTAAAAACAGGGTAGTATACCGCTAGCCCTGACTCGTCGAATAAATACACAGAGAATCCGGAAGTAATCTTGAGAAGAGCACAACCTTGAGTCATCCATCCTCAAGATACCCTTGGTAGTAAAGTTAGCTACATCCGCATCATCAAGCTCAACACCAATGGCCGAAAAAGTGCTTCATGAGTACTCTACTCCCTCTATTGACAATGTGGTTATTGCGCCAAATGTCAACACTGGGAATAGAAACTTCAGTCTCATAGCCGGCCTAGTCTACATGGTGTAGGTGAACCCATTCAATGGGACGTCCAATGAGGATGCAAATGCTCACCTTCAACAATTCCTGGAAATTTGCAACACTGTGTCTATCGAAGGAGTCACTCAAGATGTCCTCTGAGTCCGTCTGTTTCCCTTTTCCCTCTAAGGGAAAGCGAGACAGTGGTTCTATGCAAACTCAAGTGTTGTGGCAACCTAGAATGGTTGTTCCATAAAGTTTCTCAAGAAATTCTTCCAAATAGGCAAAACCCATGCCCTTCGTGGAAAAATTTCAAACTTCTGGCAAGCAGAAGAGTAATCCATTCCTAGAGCGTGAGAGAGACTTCAAGAGTACATGTTAGCATCCCCACATAATGGAATGGATGATTGGCTAATTTTGACCACCTTCTACCACGGGTTGGCACCAATAGCCCGTGATCATCTCGATGTTGCTGCCAAAGGAGCCTTCTTCTCACTTACTGCTACTCAAGAAAAATAATTAATTGAGAAGATAATCTCCAAACAAGGGTGGGATGAGAATCATTCACAAGCCTACCAGAAGGATGAGCATGCCAACAAGGAGATGGAGATGATCATTCCTAAGTTGGATCTCATCATGAATCGTGTGGATGAATATTCTGAGAAGAAGATGGAGATGCACGATGCTCAAGCCGTAGAATGTATGAAGCATGAAGTCAACCGTAACATGGAGGATGACCACCCTAGAGCATATAAGGACATGTCGTGCAACATCAATAGGAGTTATCTAGAAGGAAGTCAAGGGTGGAAACAATGCCCTTATCAACATGGAGGTAACAAAAGCAATTTAATACTTTCAATTATAGTGTTCCCTCCATAGGAGATATTATTCATGGCCAACCTAAGCTAAATGAAAAGCTATTTGAAACTAAGTTGAAGACTTACTTATTAAGGCAATCTTCATCCTCCAAACTTGAAGACTTACTTAATAAGGCAAGGTTCCATAGAGGTACAAGGTTGGAGCGGAGGGGCCATAGACATGGATCCACTCCTAGACTTCTCCTCACTCTCTCACTAATTCGAAGTACTAAACTAAGTAGTGGTACACCTTTGGAGTGTGCTCTCATCTCTTGAATGTGTGTGTTAAAGTGGAGCCTTCCCCTTGTACTTATAGGGTCCATAAGTCGGTAATGAGGAGTAATCGCCATAGAACCAACATGCACCGCCGCTATAAATCCCTGGAAGAAAGTACACAAGCAAGCACACCCAAAATGGGCTATGGACCAAGGAGGGCAACCAAGGAGGGTTTGATCACCCGACCAAAAAGTGGGCTTGTTTGCCCTGTGCTTCTTCTGGTTGGCTAGCATGTGGGTCCTCTATTGTTTTATGTCAGTGTTCTCCTGAGTTATGTGGGGAATCTAGGGTATTTGCGTGATCAATCCTTGTGTTGGCTCCTGATTGGCCGGATGGATATTTTCTAGGATTGAGGACATGGATTTTCCTTAAATTGTGGATAAATCACCTGCTCTCAATATTCACCAACACTTGTGGAATTCATTAGAAATAAACTCCTAGCACTATGTTGGTTATTTATTTTAGCACTTTTATGTAGGTAATTGATGGCTCAATTTGGTACTTAACAGTCATCAACAAGCATACGGCCAGGTCACCATATGCTATGGTGAGGTCAAAGCACAATCAATGGATCTGTCAAGGAACATGATGATGGAGTCATCGTATGATATGGTGCATCTTATGATGATTGAGTTGCCGACTATCATTGGGCCTCAACAAGGTAAGTGGAGAGGTAAGTTGTCTTGTGCTAGCTTGGATCATATTGTCATTTATGACAACAAGATCATTGTGACTATTGTCTTTGGATGAAGGAATGGTACTCATATATTTTCAAGGTCACAATGAGGTCAAAGTTATAATGATCTACATGGATAAGCATGGAGTGTTGGCTATGAGGTGGATCAAGGCTAAGGACTTGCTAGTACTAAGTGTCACAAGATGTGTCCGACACTTAGTATAGATATAGGTTTTGAGTCCATAGGATAATCTAGTGTCCTTGGGTTGGTTACCTAGTAATGGTGCACACTAGACTTGGCTTCTTATGGTTCAACTAAAATAATAATTAGACCTTCCTTGAATCAATTAATTCAAAAGAACCCCAAAATAATCATCCTCTCAAATAGAAGTCCCGCTATGAAGTCAAACCTGTTGCATCATGCATGCCTTGCGCCCTGAGTTCAGTTCGAGTTTAATTGGATCATGTTGGCTCTTTTCATATTTTTTTTAGTAGTTGTTTATATATATGTTGTATTTTTCATACACGGGTTCACAAAAAACTCGAGCAAGAAACAAACATTTCAAGTTCCAAGGAAGAGCTAGAGAATCCAGAGTCAAGAACAAGCCAGAGGCACTAGTTTTGACAAAAACCCAAAGACCTTGACTTTGCAGAAAAGCCTGAAGACAAGGAATGTGAAGACTAGCCAGAAAGGATAACATTTAGCAGGCAAGCTTTAACTTTCTTGATCATACTGCTGCTATGATTTGCAATGGATCCATTTGCCTGATCATAATTATATGCATGATTACTTTCTTAATTTACTGATTGTGTTAGGTATGATCCTACCTGAATAGTTAATAGAGACATGACGTCAACACATAGACATTGATGTCACCCTCCTTGTTCACTCTTGTTAACCATGACCTTGATAACCCTAGGTTACATCATCATTACAGTCTAGCATTGATGGTATGTTTTCCTTGTATTAGTAAGCTTAGGAACCCTCGCGATGTACTACATCACCACACCTTACATATACCTCCCTTTGTAAAATATGTAAATGAGTTTGGTGGTGTGTGTAAGAAAATGTGGGTGTGATGAAAGAACTGGTGTTGGGTGATCATGAAGATGATAATGATGATGAGCAAGAATGTTTGTGGTCATGGGCAAGGCTATATGAGATAAGTGGTGATATCAATGGTGTACTCGGTATCTTCCGTGGAATTTTTAGTGCTGCCTTTGCCGTATAAGAACTAGTTCGTTGTGACTATAAGCATGGTGATTTCTTCATACTACCATAGAATCTGTCTAGGCAGGACTTCTGTACCTTCTTGGTGTCCTCATCAAGTTATCGTTGCGAGGCTAGTAGTGGCAATGGGAGACTAGGAGAGGACTCGAGAAGTTAATGCTTGAAATACGGTGTCGGGGGATGAATTGATCCTTTGTAGCCGATGCGGTGTGGGACAAAGTCCTTTGGTACTTAGTCGTCTGGTTTGGGCAACCCCCTTTGGTAGCCCGTAGTGCATCTTGATGCGGACTTGAAGACACACACGGGGAAATGGATAAGCGCAATGTCACTCCCTATCTAGGAGTGTGTAGCCTATGGGCAAAGTGTACAAACTGTACAGAGTGTAATAATTCATCTGGATGGACATTTACACGGCATATGACACACCCATTTTATGAGCTCATAGTGATCAGTATCCCTACCTCCTTGATGTGTGAGTGGGCAGTAGGTGCCTGTGTTTTCAGAAGTAATGGTATGTGGCCAGAGCTATTTCCTTGATGACCTTGTGTCGGAAGGCTGAACTAAAAATTTAGGAACTGGTTCCTTGATGACCTTGTGTCGGAAGGCTGAACTAAAAATTTAGGAACTGGTCGATTGATAAATCTCCCCTGGGTCCAACCAACTAAAATATTGATAGTCAAAGATCTCTTTCCAAAATGGTTTTACTGTTTTAAAATGAAATCCTGAATACAAATTTGCTTTCTGTAAATTAACCAAATGGCCTAACCCAATGGCCTTGACCTTGCTAAATCCAGATATGCAATTATATACCCTTGTGTAGTGTTAGGGCATGCAGAGTACCTTATGTACTCACAGTCTTGTAATGGTTGGTTTAGTAGGAGAAGCTTTTTATAAGATGTCGAACGACAAGTTTGGTTTTCATTCTGCTTCCCAAGTTTGCTTCTGGCATTGGCCCATGGATTTTTGCTGCTTGCTTCACCTCTAGATGGATAGATCTACTTTGATGGTGTTACTCCTAGTCATATCGCTGCTACAAGTTTCTTATAAGGTATTTTACATTATTATTTACTTGAAGTATGCTTTTGATTATCATATATGTTAAACTTGTGCGTATCAGCTACTAATCTAGGGACTCATACAGAGTGCACAATAGGTCCCAAAAGTGGGATCTGACAACAATGGTGGCTGATTGTTTGGTATTGTATAATATGCAGGACACTAAACATAATCCTTATAGGCAAAGTATTCACCAATATAGGAGATTGATTTATTAGAGCATGATGAACAAGAATGTGAATCATGTTCACTCGGAGAGTGATACGGGCTTGTGGATAGCGTTGCTGCTTACAGTGGTGAGAGAGACGTATACTCAGGTGGGAGTTAATCCAACGATGAGTAGGACAAGACGCCATCCTTCCGAGATGTCGAGCTAAAAATCATGAGCCTCTCTTTATCCCTTCTTTTTACTTACCGCCATTAACTTTCGACATTTATGTGTTGGTCGAGATAGGATTGACGGGACATGCTTGCTATGTGATTGGCTTGGCACTGCTTGCATATTGACATATCACTAGCATGATAGGTTCTCAGCTCACTAGTATTGTGTAGGGATTTGCCATTTGTAGGTGGTGTTAAAGCCAAGTTAGTAAATTTGATTTTATGATCCATAAGGTCCAATTCATCCTCCCTCATCTTGGCACTTCAATCCTTAGATCTTTGAATTATTTTCTCAACATTTTGAGTAATTTACATCAGAAATGCTTTATCACCATCTCTAATATATATTTCCTCCAATTCATTGAGCGACATAAAACCTTGTCCTAACTTCTCCTCATCCTCGACATCTTGTGAACTATTCACTTAAGATATTGTTTACCTGTCCCACCAGGCAAGCCAAAAAATGTGTTGACTCTAAAATATACACATGTGGCCTAGGAGATTTTCTTGACTCTAATTTTTATGTAGCTAATTAATGGTCAGAAGTGGTACTTAAACAACATCAACATGAGGTCACACACATCCTTCTATATGGGCCTTAGGTTAGTTTCTAAGTCAAAAATTGTCCTAAACCAGGCACCACCGCCTTCAATAACCCACTAGAGACCACCATGCTGAAAACTAGGAGGAAAAGCCTAACCCCTAGGTCGGTCGATCTAGGCGGAGGGCCATTCTGTGCACCGCCTTATTCCAAGACACCGGTATGTGGGTCCTTTAGTTGATTCTGATGTATCCGCAGAAGTTTGAGTTGGTTTGCTCCTGTTTGTGAGCCGCTCAAATCCATGGCCTACCTACTTGACTATCTAACATTGATCAAAGTTGTTTTTCTTTGACTTAAGAGTGTGTTTTGTCCTCATTCTTCTACAATATCATCTACTTGCAAATATTTCAAAGTGCGAGTGAAACTACATTGCGTATAAAATGTATACATGAAAGAGATGCTTAGTCTTTTATTTTGAGCAATTGTGATGGTGAAAAATAATACTTAACAACCATCAACAGTGCATAAAACTAAGACCTAAATGTGTATGCATACATGTAGGAGCATAGTTTAGATAACCATGTGAAGGCTTCAGTGTTCTTGTCTTTTTCTACTTAGCTTGGCTGACCGTATACCCACGAGATGGATCGGTTGAGTAGCATGCTATTTCATATTTATCAATTTACTCTGTTTGCTTTTTGCCTTATTTACTCAAAACTTATTCATGATCAATAGTGACTATTGAACCTCAGCTTTCCTTTCGGAAAAATATAAATAAGATAGCCAGAATACTCATATGTGAAATGCTACAACATGTATTTATCCATGCATTTTTTATTATCTTTAAGAGAGAATTTTTTGTATGCCACTGAAAATTACTTCTAATCCCTTCTCAGTCACAGAAAAAGTTATTTTCCTTCATGTGCCACTGAATGAGTTTCTTGTGTCCTTCACAGTCACTACAGGTAAGTTCAGAGGTGGGAATGACACATTTATCCTCTGACTTCTTCTTCATCCTCCAAGTACAACACGCCTGTCATGCGATGCTCGTGTCTGGCAGGTCCGCTGCCTTTGCCTGCGCTCCAGGGGGAGACACGCCAAGTACTCATCGAAGGAGACCGCCCAATGACCTGCGTGCTCACTTGACCTCGATGACGATAACGAATGGCCATGGCGAGGGCGGAGAGGATGAAGACCAAGTGGGGCTGCGTCCCGCCGTTCCTAGTCTCCGATAGAATTCTGGTCGAGCTTGTTGCAGTCACCACACGATTGGACTCCATGGTAGCCATAGGATCGGACTGCCCAAATCAAGTCTAGCCTCCACATGAATCGAGCTCACCCGACGAAAATTGAGCTGTATTGTGGCTCCAATTGAGATTGCATTGCTGGAACCAATTTTGACCCGCTGAAATCAGGCCACTGCCCTTGCTGAAATCAGTTCACAGCGGCCATGATTGACAGCGACCAGGTGATGAGGCATCCGTCCTTTTGGCTGGAAGGTTATTGCACGTGTCTCAAGCTAAAACAAGGATGCTTCGTTATCTGCTATGGATGCTGCTGCTGATAAGTCCTCTGAAAACGGAGGAAGCAGAGAAGGTAAGGGCAAATTTGTCATTTACATAGAAAACTGACTTGCAAATTGCAATTGGGCTGCAGTGGCAAGGAATTTTCTCTATCTTTAATCGATACCAATGAGCAGTCCTAGTACCATTGCATGTGGTGTTGATCTATTTCGTAAATCATAACAAGTGTCAACACTCCACCGTGGGACTCTACCTACATACACATGGTTCGAATGATATTGTTAGTAAAATAGGAGTTTTTTACTATCCAAAATATTGGCTAGTAGTTTTAAAAAATTATTGGTCAGTAGTTGGAGGGTAATTTCATAATTGCACTTTTAATTAATAAATTTATGTTTATTTTTATGATAGAATATTAAGTCTATCAAATCATTAAAATGTTAGTTCATCTTTAAAAAAATATAAAACATTAGTTATTAATAAGATTGTTAATATAACCTTATTTATAATAATAAAAACTAATTACTATAAATCTGTAACTCTTATTTTTTTTTATATTGCCCTCAAATTGAGAAACTACTAGCCAGTAGTTATGATTTTAAATTATAAAAATCTATACCGTTAGATTAAACTACTAGTCAATAGTTTGTTAAAACTACTAGTCAGTATTTAGGATAGTAAAACTCTTAGTAAAACAGCCATATACGGAATAGGACTAGCTAGGACTAGACCTTTTAAAATATTTCTGTTCTTTCCTTTTGGTTTCCTAACAAAATTCATATTTCAGTAGTAGAATAAATCTCTAGTGGTAGTTAGACGAATCTTGGCGTCATGGGCTCTTAATTACTACAGGATGATTACACAATTGATTGTGCTAAAGCATGCATTGATTAGGCTGTCTTTTTACAAGCTACATAGGCCAGAAAAGTCAGCTCACATGTTTTTCTAGCAAACATGACGGTATTCCATACCATTTACAGCTGGATGACAGCAAACTAGTCCATGTGCCAACTTTTAGCTTTGCATTGTTTCATCTTGCTCAACTTGTAGCTATGATTAGCACCTCAGCTCCATAATATACATATATTCTCCGTAAGTTCAGCAATCAAATGTCCTGTTGTAATATTCATTACTGCTGCTGAACTTCGAGGTCTTGCTAGCGTCTACCAAACGATACTCTCCGTTTGGTTTGGTTGTCAATCCTCCAATATAGAATGAATATCAGTACAATCGCGTGTAGACCTTGTTATTAGACTGCTCCCATAGACACGATTAAAGAGGATTAGATAAATACTTTATTATTCTAATGACAATTTGCTCTCGATCGGCGCCAAAACATTGGATCCTTCGTTTCACTCGGAAGTTATGAAGTCATTTATGTCCGATCTTCTTTATCTGAAAATAGGTTATCAATTGTTTATTCTTAAACATCTTGGCCCTTGGGTCATCGCCAAATAGTATTAGATGAGAATCTTTTTGCGTATGAATGGCTTGTGTCACGTCATCTTTGTCTATGTGCGGTGCCTGCCTTCACTATCTGTTTCTTTATATTCGTATACTGGAAGCCCCAGTCCCTTTTGTAGTCTTCGTCTTCCCTTGAGCTAGGATTCTGGAAGTTTCACCAGGTACTTCTTTAAAGAAACAAGTTACTTGTCATAGCTCTGTGTTATTACAGCGTTGAATTTAATTATCTGTATGGAAGCTTATCATATTTATTTAGTTATGTTATGCAAATTCAGTCCCCTTTGATTAGGAATGGCCGGAGATACAAACAGAAGTGAAAGGTCGGAGATCCAGCAGAAATTGGGAAGCATATTGCGAACAAGCTCTTTACCAGCTAGCCCTTTACCAGCAAGCTTCCTGAAGCAAATTACCAATGATTTCGCTGTGGAAAATGAACTCGGTAGTTTCTTTTCTGGAAAAGTTTATAAGGTAGGATATATAAAGTCTCAGCAATAAACTATTTTTTAGAGCAGTCTTAGCAATAAACTAGGAATTGCTCCAAAAATCATTCTACTGGTGGTCGAATATTTATTACTTGGACAAACAGGGAACTCTTAAAGACAGGAGCATTATAGCTGTGAAGAAACTTGCCGAAAACTCGCCTGTTGCATTCGGCTCAGTTTTTAATACTGAGGTTACAAATCTTATGGCAATTAGACATGAAAACATTGTAGAGTTAGTCGGCTTCTGCCATGAAGAAAGAAGTGATGTGATGAGCCACAACAGAAGATATGTGATTGTTGATATCAAAGACTACTTACTCTGCTATGAATACCTACCTAAGGGAAGTCTTGACAGGCATCTTTATGGTACGTGCGCTATCTGAACATTTTACCTTTTGTTTTGTTTCTTTAAGCATTTACATTTGATGTATATGGCCCATTTTATTATTTACCTAAAAAAATACCATTTTATTAAGCTCCATTTGAATCGTGCAGTTTGGATGTGTAGATTCGAAAAATTATGGAAAGTTATCTTTATGGATAATGTCGTGCAAGCTCTTTG
Source organism: Eleusine coracana subsp. coracana (assembly GCA_032690845.1). Taxonomy (NCBI): domain Eukaryota; kingdom Viridiplantae; phylum Streptophyta; class Magnoliopsida; order Poales; family Poaceae; genus Eleusine; species Eleusine coracana. The sequence continues at coordinate 65,199,482 of CM064426.1, read as the reverse complement.
GAATTCTTATAACTCGGCTCACATCGTTATGTCACTTTTTCAAATTAATCTTAGTTTCTTTTGTGCATAAAATTTACAAATAGTTACAAATACCCACTTGCATGTTAAACAGGTTTACATACGCCCAGACTCAATTTTTGTTCCATTCTAAGACCTGTAAGTTTGATTTAGTTTTCATAAGCCCCTGGAAGCTTTTGTAGATCAGTATGGCTTTCAACATTGCTCCTGATACTACAGCATAGCATAACTACTAGTGAAAATGGAGAGAATATATGAACAATGGAGAGAAAATAAAATCACAGCAGTATCAGCAGAAGGAAAATAGCTCTAGGATTTTGATATATTTATAATCCGCATAATATCATATGGTACCCAGTTACATAAACCTGCATGTATTAGACAAACTTGCATGTGTAAACTAACACAAACTTGCATGTATTAGATCCTACGAAACTAACACAAACTTGCATGTATTAGACTGCAGCAAATGTCCCCGTTATTCAGGTGCTATCTTTGTGATTTTTCATACACTTATTGACATTAAAAGAGTTTTGTTCAGTGAACATCCTTGGTTTTTTGAACAAATGGCGCTAGTGATACCTCAATAGATCAATCACAAACAACACAGTTTTAATTATACTAGAGAAATAGATTAAGTGGTACAGATACATCTAAACCATTTGACTAAAAAAATATAGAAGTCATTTTTTATTAAACCCGTAGTAAAGGTGCTCAGTAGTTTCAGAGACAAAGTTGTTGAAACCCTAATCAAATACTGTAATACAGAAGACATTTTTTTTATTTTTGTTTTTCTTTAGAGAATTAAAAAGAAGCATTGTGCCCTAATGGATTAGAAGAGAAGTCAATTTATGAGTGTGGTCCGTCACAGTAAACCATGTAAGAAAGATATAGTCTCTTTTCCGTCATCTTGGGAAATTGGTACCATTGGGAAAAGTAAGAATCAATAACGATAAGTACAAATTAATGGGAAGTTAGTACCATAAGAAATATAAATATTCGAAAGAAGGTGAGAAAAGATTGTCGTCGCTACATGATCAGTGTCCATGATATTTTTTTTAGAATAGGGAATATATTAAATATCCCAGCCTCTACAACATTCATTACATGTAGCCATAACTTATTACAACACAAAGTCCAAACAAACGACCGCAACACCACGGAATATCCATGGTGTTTAATTAAAGCAAATTCCTTTTGGAGAAGCGCCACCCATTTGTAGCGAAAATATCCATGGCCACGGTCTCAAGCATCGTACAAGCTGACTTCAAAAGATGGCGATCCTCTTCCTTCTGTAGCAGACTCCACGAGCGAGCCCAAAATGTTTCCCTGAAGACAACCTGTAGAAAGGAGGGTATTGCAACTTTCTCAAACACCACATCATTATGACATAGCCAAATAGCCCAATATAAACTTGCAATGTTGCACCAGATTAACTTTTTTAACTTAAGATCTGTCTCGCCCAACCAATCAGAGAACAAATACAGAAAGTCTACCGAGATATTATAGGAGACAGAAAAAAATCCTCCAAATAAAGTGAGCCACAACACAATCAAAGAATAAGTGTTAAATGGTCTCATTAAGGTTGCAGAAACATGCTTCCGCTCCAATTTCTTCTAGCAAGATTATTTTTAGTCAAAACAACTCCTTTGTAGAGGTACTATAAAAATATTTTTATTTTAGGTATCTTTATCTTCCATAAATTTTTGGTAAATGGCAAAGCCTGAGTTGTCAATAGAGCTAGGTACATTAATTTCACCGAGAATAGCCCATGTTGGTATAGACCGCATCGAAAAGAATTAGTGTGGTTAGAAAGCTGCACATTAGCAACCGCTAACACAACTTGGTGCCATGCCGCTAAGTTGTGGCCCACCAAAGCTCTTCGGAATGAAACATTAAGAGGAGTGTTGGACAAAACCGATGTCATTGAAGCATGTTTTCTCCTAACTTGTAGAGGTTGGGAAATCGATCCATGAGACATTCTAGACTCAACCACAAGTCCTCCCAAAATCTAACCTGAGAGCCATCCCCGACATGAAAATTACCGAACCGAAGAAAATCTTTTTTAACTGCTAGGAGACCCGACCAAAAATGCTTGTCCCCTGGTACATGCTCAAACTGAGTCAAAGTTTTGGACCTAAGATACTTCCGTCTTAAAATAGTCTGCCAAATACCATCAAAATTAAAAATCCTAAAAAGCCACTTGGTTAAAAGACATTTGTTATGGGTCTCTAGATTCACTATTCCAAATCCCTCTTGGTCCTTCGGAATACATAAAATACTCGAACGAGTGAGATGGTATTTATTCTTGTGACCTTCGTTTTGCCAAAAAAAACTTAATCTGTAATAATCTAGTTTCTGTAGCACTCCTTTTGGGACCTCAAAGAAACAAAACATGAACATAGAAAGACTGGAAAGGATCGAGTTAATAAGACTGAGATGACTGCCCACCGAGAGCAATTTGCTTTTCTAGCAACCCAATTTCTTTTGGAACCTATCTTCTATATGATTCCAATCTGAGTTTGCTAGTCTTCTATGATGCACTGGGTTTCCTAAATAACGGAATGGAGAGGCACCTAGCTCACATCAAAATAACTGAGTATATCCCTGTTCAAAACGAATCGCATCCCCATAACTGAAAATTTCACTCTTATGAAAGTTTATCTTAAGCCCTGAGAGTTGTTCAAATACACTCAACAAAAGTTTTAAGTTTCTAGCTTCTTCCAAATCGTGGTCAATTAGTAGAATGGTATCATTAGCATATTGAAGTATGAACAAACCATCATCTACTAAATGTGGTACAACTCCCTTGATTTGACTATTTGCTTTTGCACACTCAATCAAAATAGAGATACAATCAACTGCTAAGTTGTATAGTAAAGGAGAAAGGGGATCTCCCTGCCACACCCCCTTTTTGGTTTGAAAAAAGGGTCCTATATAATCATTAAGTTTAACCGCTACACTACCTCTCTTCATTAACCTATGAATCCAATCACACCACTTAGCTAAGAAGCTTTTCATTCTCACCATCTATTGCAAAAAAGACCATTTAACTTTACCATAAGCCTTCTCAAAGTCTAATTTAAGCACTACCGCATCAGTTTTCCTCCTATGTATATCGTGCAAAGATTCATGAAGGGTGACTACCCCATCCAGAATGAAGCACCCCAGGATAAAGGCAGATTGAGAAGGGTAAATGTAATTTTCAACCATGTGAGATAGCCTATTGTTCACAACCTTAGTGAATATTTTGAAGCTAACATTTGAAAGACAAATAGGTTTGTATTGTTGGATGCATGTAGCATCAGATTTTTTTGGGAGGAGCGCTAGCAATCCAAAGTTCAAACTATGGATAGGTAATTCCCCTCGATGGAAAGAGCCAAACATTAGGAGGAGGTCATCTTTCACTATTTCCCAAAAGAATTGATAGAATTCTATTGGGAAGCCATCTGGTCCCGGAGCTTTGCTATGCTCCATCTGGAACACTGCCTCTTTAATCTCCTTCTCAGTAAAATGTGCAGCGAGAAACTCATTCTCCTGTTGTGTAACCTGAGAAATATCATCCCTAAAAGCCCCATTGAGGACAAACCCATTATTCTCATGAGGCCCAAAAAAATCCTTATAAAACTTGGTGATATAATTTTTAAGATTTTTATGACCGACAATAGTACCGTCCTCCTGCTCTAGTTGTGAAATCTGAGTTTTTCTATGTCTCCCATTAGCCACTAGTTGAAAATATTTAGTATTGTTGTCTCCTTGCAACAACCTATCTGCTTTGGAACGTTGAAGCCAAAGCCAATAAAGCTCCTCTTCCCTGAGAATTCTATTCAGCTTATACTTAAGTCTGAGACGTAGTTCATTTTCTTGAGGTGAAAGCACAGAGCATTCAGCCTTCCTATCGAGATTATCAAGATCTGCTAGAGGTTTTAGTTTCATAGTTTTATTTTTAAAGACCAGATTTTTGGACCAACCCCTTAAAAACCTTCGTACTCTTCTAATTTTATTCTGCCATCTTTGTAATGGTGAAGCGCCTCTATTTTCTGATTGCCACACATTTGCAACCAGATTGAAAAAACCATTTTTTTAACCAACCTAATTCAAATCTAATTTTTTTTGAATTACCCCTATGACTTTGCTTCCCCGCAGATAGTAAAAGTGGGGTATGGTCGGAAATGTCTCTAGATAGCGCTTGAACTACAGCTAGAGGGAATTTAAGCTCCCAATCCGTGCTCACTAAGATACGGTCGAGCTTCTCATACGTTCATTATTGACCGACCATGATAGTTATGAGTTTCAGATATACTAATTGACCACTTCTTTCATGAAACAGTGTTATCATAGTACAAGAGGATTTGAATTGTACATGTAAGATCACAATGCCCAAATTAATCTACAATTCAACTACAATCTTATTGACTCAAAAAAAAATCAAATGCACCAACAAATATTTACCTCCAAACCAGCTTTCTGTTCGGAACATGGATAGTCAAAAGATATATAGAACAAAAAAAAAATTCTCAGTGAATCCTTGTTTCAATCCTGCTTGTTTCGTAAAAACAAATAACATTGATACCATGTCATGCTGCGGAATCCATTCCATATATGTATGTGAAGCTAAATGGACATATCTATTTGTATTGAGAGTATAAAATAAATATTGTTCCGCTGGTCTGTACCAACACTAACATATATACAAACTAAAAGACATGTCAGCAAGGTTAGTAATTGCATATTATAGCACACAGAATGAAACCAATAAGAAAAGAAAGTGCCAATTGTTGAAACGTCAAACACAGATGAAATATATAAACATGAATTTCATGTGACTACTGAAATTCCAGGAACAATAAAATCTATTCACTAGATTGGGCATCAAATAGCCCGATTATTTGAGAGGCAGGAGAGACAAGGAAGGAGACAGGAGAATGAGGTGCCAAGATATTAGCAGAGAGGAGAGAAGAGGATTAGGTTTGAAGATAGTTGCAGGGCCGGAGATTGCCACAAAATGGTCATAAAGTTGGGTAACACTAAGAGGGAGGACAGAAAATGAACGACAAGGGGCAAGGGAGCATCGATTTTTCATACAGTTTTCAAATGTTCCGATGGATTGATCAGGGGATCGATTTTTATTAGGTTGGTTTCTCCTCTTTTAATAATTTCTAAGTCCAGTTTTTGTGAACCGGCGTGTTTTGTTTTATTTCCCAGGACACATTTTCTACTCGCTGAGTGGATTCTTTTTTATGACCACATATTTTGACTTAGCATTTTGTTGAACCAATTTTCCAATTTTGTGGGGCAATATTCATAATAGTGGGATCCAAATTTTGTGATTTCTAAGAGAAAAATATAAAACATAAGCGAGCGACATCTTGTTTGACACAATGTTTTAAAATGCAGGGTATAAAATTTAGTGAAATGCTTCTAGAAAAGCTATAGCGTTTTGCAAAAAAAAAAAGAGAAGGCAAAGTCTTCACCAAAACATCAGTAACTTTTTTAGTTTTAGCGCACATTTCACAAGTGCATGTCATCACCCAAGCATGTCATCGTTCAAGTATGCATTTGTCATACTTCCTAGAGGCCAAAGAATCGACATAATTAAGAAGGCAATAAGCACCATATGGGCTGTGAACAACCAAATTCGTCACCCCAACATAATTTATGGTTTGTGAATCATAAGTACATATGCTCATAACTTTTAGTTATAGCGAAGTTAGCAGATGAAGTTAGCGGTGCTATCGAACCTTCTAGCAGATCGGAGTTAGTGGCACTAGCAGTAATGTTTGCAATATTGTTGTGGCGCCTCTCTCTAGAAGCTATAGGAGGCTATTCAAAACGTTGGTTTGACATCACTCTCAGATCGCCATAAATATAGTAGTGCACTTGGTTTTTTACATTTGATTGCTTGGGTTGGAATCATTCAACTATTAACGGAAGGCTGCTGTCCCTTCTACCAAAGTTTCTGTTGCGGCGATTGCGTGCTTCCATCTGGGATCACCACTTTTGGAAATAGTGGATTAGGAAAAGTAGATAAGGCTGTTGATTATGAAAGGGAGTACAACTAGGAAGAAACATGTTTCATCACTCAACATGCAAAAGCTCTAAAATTGAGTGAATTAAAACGGGGAGAAGTTTCCTAAAAAGGGAATAACGAAGTGGAGAAGTGGGGCAAGTAGTGATCAACCAAAATGACCAAAATTGTTTTCTTAAATGTACAAAATTTAGCTTTGTCTCAATTTCTTATTTTTTTCAAATGGTTTGTTTCTAATTCTAGTTCAATAGCATAGCCTCATAATAGAGGCAGTGAGATACAGTTACATGTTGAGAATGATTGTATTATCCAAACACCCAACTCCTGAAACAATGGGACGGGATGAATCTAATGTCTATTTTTTTTTTGTTACAGTTACGTGTTGAGAATGTTTGATTTATCCAATAACCCAACTCCTGAAACAATGGGAGGGTATGAATCTAATATCTAATTTTTAGAATAGGGAATACAGAAAGAATTTCAGCCTTAAAATAAATTGATATTTGTAGCTATTCTGTATTAGAAAGCAAGGTTTTAAATTTCTAATAGTATATATTAGTTATATTGTCAATGTTGTATAACCCTCCAGTATCAATAGGTTAAAATACTTACACGTTTTTATTTTTCCAGCTAAAACTCTTGTCATTGACTGGGACACACGATGGAAAATAATAACAGGGATATGCCACGGATTACATTTCCTTCATCAGAGACCCGAGGGTCCTCTGATTCATATGAACCTTGAGCCTTCATCTATATGGTTCGATGATAACTGGGTACCAAAAATTGCTAATTTCGGTCTCTCAAGAATCTTTGGGCAAGAACAAACCCGGATGCATACAATAAATGTTGTGGGAAGAATGTAAGCTGAAATTAACTATAAATAAAGTATATATTACAATAATTCTAGTAAGGCATGTGCATTTGATTCACTAAACCACTTTCAGTGGATACATGGCTCCAGAATACCTTTACAGGGGTGAAATATCAACGAGGTCAGATATTTACTCTTTAGGCATGATTATCATTCAGATAACGACTGGAGAGATAAATGATCTCAATTCTGAGGACATAAGTGGAAGGAAATTTATCGAAAAAGTAAGAAAGACATTACTTGCTATACATACTGTTTATAGGTCTAAAATATTTCCACACCCTGTTTGATATACTTACTGAATGTATATACTATACAGTACTGAAAATAACAATTCAAATGTGTAGGTACACAAAAATTGGTGGTCGTCCGAAGATACGGTAACATCCAAGTATCCTTCATTGGATGAATACCGCATACAACAACTGAAATCTTGCATGATAATTGGACTAAAGTGTGTAGAGGCTGATCGGAACAAGAGGCCGTCCATGGTGGATATTGTTAATAAGCTCAATGGGAAACAAGTAAAGATATTTGATGAGGTACGAAAACTTGGCATATCGTCACACCAATTCTTTCCCCAAAGATTTTTTCTTTTCACTGTCATCTTATGCATGTGCGAGGACTTTTGTTTTGTTACCGAGGATTGGCAAGTAAAACCAAACAGGAATTCTTTGAGTACAGGATAAAAATCACAAAACAGATTAAGGAACGTGGTGAAAATTCAAAGCCCAACATTTTAAACAAAAAAACTTTATGAATGCACGTTGTCACATGTTACCATTGATTATTCAGTATGGGTTGTTTTTCACTATACCAGGCTGACAAAGCCAAAACCTTACTCTAGCACGCTAGCTAGGGTCCAAAATTCATCTAAGACCCCAAATATTTAAGTCACTACAGAAAACGCTTATTTACCGAGTGCAATATAGTGCCACACAACAAACACAGGTTAAGATTGAGGCACTCCGCAAAAAAAAAATACTTTGCCGAGTGCCATAATAAAGACACTCGGCAAAGAATATTAAATACACTCAACAAAGACTATTTTTCGCCGACTGTTTTATTTGGCACTCGGCAAAGATAAGAGTTTGTTGAGTGTTATTTCTTGACACTCGCAAAAAATCAATTTTTTTCCTCTTCTACTCTCAAAACTTTTGTGCTCTACACATACAACATGTATTACTCCATGTTTCAATTTGATATTTTTTATATTTATTTTCTATATTTAGTTAATTAATTACATTTGAAGCAATTTATTGAATAAAGTCAAATTTGAACTATGAGTGAGTCATATAATAAAATAAAGTGAATAAAAAAAATAATATTCATGTTAGTGAGTCCAATCCTTATTTAGGAAATAAAAGAAAATTTTGCGTATCTTGTTCATGAAAATGTTACAACGATTGTGTGTTCGAATTATATTTAAATTTTATTGAAATCAAACAAACTTAGAAATTTATGATAATTGTCAGAATATCATGAGATCATATGTGGAGATTGAGGAAAAAGCTAGAGAATTTTTTGCATAATTTATCATATAAAATGCTTAGATAATGGAGAATCTCGAAAAAAGTTTCATATAGCTGAGAAGGAGTTTCTAAGAGTTTGAGTCAAATTGACATCCATATTTGAAATTAACTTTAAATATTTTTGTATAGGTATTAGATCATATAAATTGCCTCTTTGTCAAAATTTAATTATTTTTTGAATTTATTAGAAATTTCTAAATAAAATTTTCACATTACAAATAATTTTTTTTGCCGAGTGTCCCAACTAGACACTCGGCAAAATGGATGTTTGTCGAGTATTATTGAGTGACACTCAGCAAAATATGTTGTTTGCCGAGTGTCCCACCCCGACACTCGGCAAATAGATCGACCTATTAGCCATTTGGTCGTTCTCTCCCCCGCGCAAGAGCTCTTTCTCCCATCTGCTCGCTGCTCTCTCTCTCCCCCCACCGCCATCTCTGCTCGCCGCCGGCCCCTGCCCCCGCTTGACGCCTCCCCCGGCCCCGCTCGCCACCTCTCCGCCGCCCCTCACCACCTCCCCCGCCCCTGTGGGCCTCCCGCGCGTGCGCTCGCCGGCCTGTTACTGCACTTTGAACCTGGAATATATTAGTATTATTCTGAAAACACATGAATAGTCTCCAATTTGTATGTAAGAACATAAGAATAGTGATGGTTAAAGATGGAATATGATGCTGTGTTTCAGGAGCTTTATAACATAATTTTAGTTTTGGTAAAAGAAACCATTGATTTAGTAAATTTCAGTTTATGCTTGACACAGGTTCAATCAAAGGCAAGTCAGGTTTGTTAGCTCAACACAGGCTCAGGACTAGTGCTTGCTTCCTGTTTCATTTAGCTCACTTAGTCAAGCTTTGCTTGTTTTCAAGAGCTTGCTAGTGCTTATGTTTTCCCGTTAGTAGTTAAGCTAATTTGTAAGTTTGTAGAACCTCGTGGAATACATACAACATGTTGAAGATTTAGTTATTTACTTGAATTAATGTAATAGTATTTTGTCAATGTCTAGCACTGAAATAAGCTAAAATTATGTCTTTTTTTAATATGAAAAAAGTCTTTGCCGAGTGCAATTGACAAGACACTCGGCAAAGTATTCCATCTTTGCCGAGTGTCTTGATTCTAGCATTCGGCAAAGTGTTCCATCTTTGTCGAGTGTCTTTATTCCAGCACTCAGCAAAGAAGGAATACTTTGTTGAGTGTCTTGATTCTAGCACTTGGCAAAGACTTTGTCGAGTGCAAAAAAAAAACACTCGACAAAGAGCACTTTGCTGGAACCTTTTTAGCCGAGTGTTGGCACTCGGCAAAGTCTTTGCCGAGTGTTTTCTAGCCTTTGTCGGGCACTCGGCAAAGCATTGATTTCCCGTAGTGAGTGGATCCCACCAATCTATTTACACCATCTTTGTCACTGTTGTAAAAGGGTTAACCCAATGTTAGTGTTGGATAATCTTGTTTTATTTGTTGGTCATCGTTACACTAGACTAGCAAGGTGGAACTAAATCCCCCCTCCCCGCCCCCCCCTCCCCCTCGTGCACATAATGTCACACCCAGTTTTAAGGTCACAATTGAATGCAATTGTATGTGTACCTATAATTAAGTTTTCACACACACAAGACAATTATTATGTTAAAAGAACAATATCTCAAGTTGATCCCTTACGACAAGGAGAATCCGTAGGAAAAAAAAAGATAATGCATTTCAGCACAATAAACTAAATGTGTCCTTTAACTTCCACGGGATGTCGACCGAAGCTACATGAAACAGATTTCCGGACGTCCATAGAAAAATTATTGCTATCTGCCAGTGAATGTCATTGACTTACGCCCCCGACTGACGGCCTTTATGCAACTACGACTACTGTGATGTGTTGCTTGTTCTTTCAGGACTGAGTATGATGAATATTTTGAGATCTGACTTACTTTAGTTCGTATCGTCGGTCTACTTCTGACAAGTACTCAATCTACATCTTCAATTTTCCATCTTTAGGCTATCCTTGATGTTTTGATTCATTAAGAAACAAATTAAAAAAAGGTATATGATCCACATGAGTACATTAGATACTCAGCAAGTTGGGGAAAGTATGATATGTGGATAAAAGAAAAAAAAGAACTATAAGGGTTTATATGCATAAATGCAATTATGTAAATCATTTCACAAAGCAATGCGTAGTTACAATATGATATCTCCAAACCATGAGATGAAGGAGGTACTCCACCCAAATATACTTAAAGTTTACTCCACTCATCTACGGGTTTTACCACCCGATTGTAGTTACCCCATAGTGATGGACCAACCAAACTTATCCATCTATCACAACTAATCGATTTTGACCATGAGTACATCTATCATGACAGTTTTATCTCCATGAAGGTTATACATATTCCCCACCAGAAGCCATTTCACCACATATTTCTAGGTGACTAAAGCCTCTATCCCACCTGTGCTACTCACTTCCTTTGGTATGTGGCTAGTCAATTACTTCAAGCTTTTTTACAGCTTCCTCTAAATTGTACGTATCCAATGTAGTTTCACACATTGGGAAGTAAAACCCTTAACCTAAGAGACGCCAATGATCTAGATGGTTTTGGGATCCTGTCCCATCACAACATAATACCATGAGACTACCGTTAACCTCGGTTGTAGAAACCATCGTCTTCACATAAAAGTGGCATACGCCATATACTATGCCAAGCCATGCCCATAGGCTTGTAGTTGTACGCTTGTGACAGTTGCTCTACGATCTGGTCCTTAAAATGATGCAGGTGATAGAACAAACCAAGAGACTACCAGTAACCCTGACTATAGCCATAGAACATCTGGAAATAAACCTCGGTCATAGTTCCCAACACTACCACAAAAAGAGTCTATAGTGGCTTTGTAAAAACAAGCATGTAGCAGCGATTTTGAAGAAATCCGCCGCTATAGTAATCCTCCAGTTTTTAGCGACGGTCTAAGATGTGATCCACCTCTAAAAATGAATTTTTAGAGGCGGACCACATCTTGAACCGCCGTTAAAAATGGTCTCCATTATCCGCCCCTAAAAATCGATTTTTAGGGACGGATCATATCTTGAACCACCGCAACAAATTGTTTTTGGTCCATTTGGCCCAACTAGTATAAATAAAAGCACCTCTTGCCTCTCCCAAACCCTATCTCCCAGCTTTCTCCTCCCTTCCCTCTGTTTAATCTCCTAGCCATCGATGCTGCCTCCCTCCCCTCTCCAGCTGCCATCCTCACTCCACGCCGCCCATCTCCCCTCTCCAGCTGCCCTCCTCTCACCATCGCCCCTCCACGACTCCTACGGTCCGATGCCACCTCTCCTTGCACGGCCCTCCTCCGACAGACAACGCCCCCTCCGACCGGTCCTCCTCCGGCAAACGGCACCCACCCCCTCCCCCTTCAGCCGTCCATCCTCCGACATCCGACGTGACATAAGATGGATCTAGCAGTGGGCGGGCGGATGACCGAAGACGTCGATCGGCAACCGCACGGCTGGCCAGAGGTGTCAGCGGACTAGAGGCGTCAGGCAGGCAGAGGCATTAGGCAGGTGAAGGCAGCGGATCTCTGCCAATAGCCCCTTCCCTAAGTGGCGCCATTGTCACCAGATCTCCGCCAACATCCCCTTCCCTCAGTCGTGTCATCGCCTTCGGATCTGATCTCGAGGAGAAGGACACAAGATCTAGCCAGCATCTTCACCGAGCGGGCTCTAGATGGCGGATCCAAGCATGGGCTCTTGCGGGCTGGCTCCAGACGGTGGATCCAAGGAGGCAGCGGAAGCTCCAACAGGAGGGCGGCCGCAGATCCAGGCGGTGGTGGTGTGGATCCGGCCTCCCTCGACATCGGGGAACAGCGGCGGCAGCTCCAACAGGCGGCGCAATTCCAAGGGTGGCGACGGGTACGGCTCCATGGGAGCTCGTTTTTTTATCAACGGCAGGTGATTTCTCCACCCGCCGCTATCATTCTCGTTTCTGCGGCGGGGGCTTGTGGACACATAACACCCACCGTTATTGTGGTTGATTTTTAGCTGCAATTACGTAACCCATCACTACAGTTGTTTTTGGCCCGCAGCTATAGTAGCTGTTTGTGGTAGTGGAAGCTGGTCCCAAATCTCTATTATCTATTTTTCTATCTAGAACTACCCATCAATCCTTAGGTACCATATAGTTAAACATCAATCCTCAGATACCATTACACTAGCAAATTATAACCTTTCCAATCTGATAAAGTAATACTAAACAATGTTCTATCCAACAACAATAATAACTAGAGCCACAAGTAATAATATAAAATTAAAATATATAATCCATACAAATAGAGTCACATTCATATTAAATCAAGGACACTTACCTTTCAATTGATGGCCTGCTAAGTAAATAGAAATCTTGTTTTTGATTTTTTGACAATTACAATGGTTGTAGTTGGATAGCTTAGTTTTATACAAGAGATAGGGATCAAAACACATATAAGTATAAAGTTCCAGGACTAAACTATAATTGAGCTGGTATTCTAGGTGTTCATATACAATTATAGAGATAACTAGATTATATGGCCCACGCAATTATGCTGGCTAGACACTAAATATTCCTATAAAATTATGTGACACTTCTCTCTTTTTGATTCTTCAGTGAATTGTAAGGTAGGCTATTACCTTACTCTTCTCTTTTTTTCTATTAAAAGGAAATAAGTTTGTGTAAATATCTCTTTAATTTTCTTTGTATGATCATGTACTATGCAACACTTGTAGCGTATGGTTGGAATGTAGGATAAAAATATTGTATAAAGAAAACAAAGGGCTACCTAATATCTAAATTCCTAGGTTACCATGCTAATTTAAATTGAACAGTATTAAACAACCTGCTTGCAGCGCATTGTTGAATTGTACTAAAATATGCACAAGGGCTACATGATATCTCAAAGTCTTAAGAAATGCACTGGTGGATTATTAATAAAGGTTCCACAATAGATTTCAATGTAACATTGAACTAAAACCGATATAGAATGTATATATAGATGCATGTTTTCCCATCACTCGTTGCTTCTTAATTTTATAATGGAAGGTATTACGAGTTACTACGTATAGCACTGTGACACCGAGTTAGTCCATCTAGTGGATAATAGCTGTACAAATGACGGTGTTGTTCCAAATTTTAGTGCAACATATTGTTATATCATTTTTTATATGAATGTTCACATGTCTCTAATCTATTATTCAAGCAAAAGTATGTAATGTAACCTGTTTTATGGAAAGTGATGTTAATCTTTAACACCTACCATTCTAAAATATTGAGCTTTTATGGTTACCCTTACCAGGAACAAAAAGGTTAAAAAGAGAGAAGTGATAATATAATATGCACCTTAAAATAATTGAACAAAATGACAATGTAATACACAGAATCTATTCAAGTATAACATATTTTCAAAGTCTCAACAAATAAACAGGTTTGTTTTAGAATGATATAAGATCGAGAGTAATCCATCTATAGATATAGTGGAGTGATGTATGGATCTGAACAGTAAAACAATACCCATAATCTGTCTGGCAGCATGCTGCTGCGCCCTTTTACATGTGTACGACTACCAGATCCACCGTGATCTGCTGGTTCCTCTCATGACTGCTGCCACAATGATCTACATACTTTGAGTCTCTCTATGTAATTGCTGCTGTCTCCATGATGGTCATGGTACACTTATTGCCATGTTCTGCTCCTCACTTCTCCGACAACATCATGCCAATGCTCCAAACTTGCCTCTATGGGAAGTCCTCTTCCCTACTAATGGGGAATGAGCCAATCAACAAATGCCTAAATTTCGTAGCTTCGTGCTTCACTTATCTAAACCAATCGCCGCCGAACTGCAGTGATGTCCTAGGCACTGCTCTCCAGCTTTTGAATCCCATGACTTTCCGTCATCTTCATTGTGTTGGTTCATAATCTTGTTGATTGTTCAAGGGATTTTTAGTTTTGCTGACTTTAAGTCATTTCGGTTGCCGTCTCCGCAAATTGCCTCCGGCTGATGATGAATCTTTTGTTTGCGGTTCTCCATGAATTTTTCCCGATGGATCATTCTCGTCTCCAGTAAATCGTTCCTTCCTCCCTGATTTCCAGCTGAGGCATTGGCTACTAGTTTCCAACTGAGGACGTCATTTAAGGGCTCGATATCATCGAGATGTAGTATAAATAAAAGTTTGGCGGATAGATGTCTTTCTTTTTTGTGAGAATTTATAGCCTATTTTCTCCATGTTTTGCTCTAGTCAGAAACACTGATTGAATTGTAGGGCTGAGAAGTATTCAGGATTTATGTGTTATTACTTGCATCAATTGTAAGACTATCTATACAAAGGCTACTTTGGAAGAATATTTTCTTTGGGTGCCATCACTGTGGAGCATAGATCAAAGATTCGATTGTGGGAACTCTGATGAGGAACTACCCACTTCTCATTGTCGTTTCAGAAGTCAATGTGGGAGCAACATAATCCCGATTGGTAGCTAGCATGTAACTTCCTTTTCTTGATTCTCTACCATTCCCTACCACCTTTTGTTTAGGTGCTATGTTTTATGTTGACGCCGCCAGGAAGGTACTAAAGTGATCTTCTATAATCCAAATGGCTCGGGCTAGTGCGAAAATCACTATATTAAAATTAGCATGGTATGAAAAGTTTAGATATACTAATCATTCCCACCGGATTCATGCATCCCCATACGTAGCATGCACAGGAACGTGCAGGAAAAGTTTCCATGCTCACGTTGGACGTCCTTCCTGTGCGCGAGAAAACAGTTCAGGTGACGTGCTGCAGATCTTGAGGCCGTGCCTGTCAATTGGTCTTGGAGGCCTGCTCTGATGTTGCCTATACAGCATAGGACGAACGTGAGAAGCACATCCTCCAGGATTTCATGGCGTGGTGATTTGGGTAACAAAGATATCATCGGTTGTGATTCTTTTCGATAGATCTATCGATTAAGTCAGGAGGAGGGGCGGGCAGTAACATGACGACCATGTTATTAGAGGGATTAATGGTCAGATGGTAATCTGAGATTAGATAGAAAACAAATCAAAGATCGGATGTTTTGCTTTATTGTGAGAATTTTTAGCCTAATTCTCTTTTTTGCTAGACACCGTGATGGTAAGTTCATCTCCTTTTATTAATAAATAGATAGATAGATGGTACTATGGGTTGATTTAGATAAACAACAGAAGAAAAGTCTAGGAGAGTTACTACAAAATGGTTAGACCTATATAGAATTATAGGAAAGGATAAGGCTTATTATAGATATTAAAATAAAATCAGGAAACTGAGGGACTTGGTTCACGAGTCCGTGGACCATCATGGGGTGCTGGATCATGAATCCATAGCGCGCAGTGAGGCTGGGTGGGGTAGAGAGCATGACACAAGAAATGTGTGTTCGCGTGGATTAGCTGCACGAAATTAAAACAGGACATAAACCAGAATGTTAGACCTGTAGTCACCTTAGCTGGAGATTGCGGGGTTGGAAGGTAGCAAGGGCATATGTGGCAGTAGTTAGTACACTGACCGGGTTCCTTGGGGAGTCACAACAAATATGGTCGAATCCTCTTGTGTACATGTTCAGGACATCATGGAACATGACGTGGTATATGACTTGCATACATATTGGACAGAAGCAGGATTGAGATTACCTCGTGTGCGCTGAATGTGAACTGACATATGGAACAACGGCCATGGAGCAGCAGATCCTGATCCCGGGGCCGTTGGAACACCAATGACTGAGATTTCAGGATATGTTGTAGAGGTATTACACAACCCACTACGGGTCTGTTTGTTTCCTCGATAGACTATTTAATCTGGATTATGCTGCTAGATTATCTAAGCTGGATTGTTTAATCTGAAGGGGGTGTTTGTTTATCCAGATTATTGGTATTCAGATTATTTATTTTAGATTAGATGTGAGGAGTGGCGGACCCACAGGGTGGGCTGCATATGCCAAGTCATACAGTAAGATTTGCCTGGTTCATTAACTAATATTATCCCTAAACTGAGTATTAAGGCCGTGCTGACCTGGTTCGGCTTGTATCGTAGGACATACGTACGCCCTGCGTCATAGACAGATGTATGTAGACAGATATACAAATAATAAATGATTTAATTGTTGATTCATTTCACCTTTAAATTTCAACAATGGTATGTTTAAACCATTTGCATTATAATACATATAATTCTCATATTTAATTATTGGATTTAAAACTTGATATATTATTTTAATTCTTGTTTATCAAAATTCATCGGCAAATTATTTTTTTACCATTCTATTTTTTTTAAAATGCCAAATTGTATTTAAAATTTTTGTGGTGGCATATCCTTAAATAAAATCCTAGGGCCGCACTGGATGTGAGAAGACAGCAATACTCTAGAGTTTATACAAATGTACTCAGGAAAATAAAATGAAATACGGGGAACTCGAGCCTGACGTCACAGCGGATCGACGAGGGAGCCGATGAGGTCGCCAGGAACGTGAAGGTTGTGTCCCGGGAGAACAAAAGCCGCCAGGTTTCGTCAGACGGTCCACCATGAAGTCGAAGCCGGAGTCGCCGAAGAAGGAGGCGGGCTCCGGTAAGTGCCAGGCGGCGACCAAGTCATACAGTGACAGGAGGTTGCTGCCGTCGAAATGCTTGCCCATGAAGCGGAACGGTGGCGGCATCGCGCTCCAGCGGCGGCCGGGAGAAGAACCGTTGCTGCTGCAGCAGGCGTCGATGGAGGGCCCACGTAGGAGGAGAAGGAGGTAGGACTTTGCGGCAGCGCGGGCCATGGCCTTGGGGACGCGAACTAGATGAAGGCAAAGTTGGGGCAAGAGTCCGATGGCGTCCACATCGTCTTGATCCGGTGTCGCAGCACCTCTCAGCCGGCCGCATACTACAGGAAGCCGATGAGGTCGTGGGCCGTCAAACGTCGAAGCCGCCGAAGCTCATGCTCACCGGTGTCGTCGTCTCCCTCAGCAACGCCATGGTTAGGGGTGGTAATGAGCCCAGAATTTTGAACTAGCAAAGTTGAGGAGCGGATCAAAAAAGTGTCGGACCAAAAATGAACTATTTTTTTACTTAAATTAGAAAAGAGCCAAAAAGGGTTCTTCTAGGGCCCGTGGGTTGCGACCCATTACCACCCCTAGTCATGGGTGATTGGTGAGTGGTTCCTCTAGTGCCGCCATGAGGAGGTACGGGAGGGGGGTCGATACATGAGAAAAAAGATAAGGCAAAAAAGAAGGAAGGGGTATCTAGTGGTATGGTGGGTAATTTTCATCAACTTACGGGTAGTGGATTCTTTATTAAAATAATTTAAAATAAACACATCTTAAAAAGATTATTGGATTATCATAATCTGACCTCTAAATTATTTAATCTACTCATATAATCCAGTTTGTTTGTTTACGATCTTCATTATATAATCTAGATTATTTAATCTGATAGATTATAAGCTAAAATAAAGGGGCCCTAAACAACGGGTGGGAAGGTAGCAAGGTCGCACAACCTACTATGAGTCATTAAATGTTATTTCTCTCTTCTCAGATTTTAAACTGAGTCTGTCAGATTTACCTGTCGGCCTTATCCTCATCATCCATTTCATTCTTGTCATGAAGCACAGATAGTAATGCGGTGTTGCATGTTAATGTCTTTTAATGTCAAGCTGCTAATTGGTGATGCCAGCCCAGCGGTTATATTGATTTCAGTAGTGGGTCCGTTGGCCTCAATGCTATACTTCAATCATCAGATAGCACCTTCATACTTGCATATTGCACCACCATCTGGTCTTTCCTCCACGAGATAGGCAGGTCTCTCACATATATTCTTCCATTTCTTGCAGGCAAGTGTTACAGCAACGGAGACACGGACGTTTCTTTCGTGATGGCGATGGCTCGCAGACATGTCTTCTTCCCTCAATCTTGATGGCCATAATTAGCTCTGTTGTTGCATTACCTTGCATTTCAGCATCGTCCTTTGTTCCTCACCGTGTCCACAGTGTCAGATATAAAACATTATCCGGAAACATTCAAAGTCTTCTTCAGTGTTTTTCTTAAGCGTACATTGCATTATTGTGATGGCATCATTATTGTGCTGCATATAAAGGTTGCTACTTTTAACTATGAGAAAGAAATGCAAAATGGTCAGTCTGTCAAAAATGTAATGATTTAAAATTAGATTTTTATTATGATTCAATTTGTAATAATAGTAAAGTATCTACACTACCATAAAAAGGTCTATAGCGGCCTTACAAAAAACCTCGTTGCCACAATTTAAAAAAAATCTGCTGCTACAGTGCCCTCCATTTTTTAGCGGCCGTCTATCGCATCTTGATCCGCTGCTAAAAGGACTGAGGCTCATTTCTTTGACCCATATGGTCCAATTAGTAGAAATAAAAAGGCTTGCATCTTCTCCCAAATCCTAACTCCTACCTTTCCTCCATCCTGTCGCCTCCTCCCTTAGTCCTTGCTCCCAGCCGCCACCCCTTTCCCCACGTCTCTCTCTCCAGTCTCCCCGACTCCACCGCCCCTCTCCCCTCCCCCATATCTCTCTCCTACGACGGCGCACTCTCCTCTGCCCCTCTCTCTTCCCCCATCTCTCTTTCCAATCATGACGACGTGGCTCCAGCGAGGAGAGGTCGCGAGGAGTGGCCTCATGCTCGAATCTGACGCGGCATGGCTCCAGCGAGGCTCGTGCAGGCGGCGATGGATCCGGCCCCCTCGTGGGCGAGCAGCGGCGAATCCATCCCCCTCGTTGGCGGGCGGAAGTGGATATGTTCCCCTTGCGAGCAGGTGGCAGCGGATCGATCTGACCCCCTCACGGGCAGCCACGGGGGATCCGGCCCTATCGTGTGGGCGGGCAGCGGTGGATCCAGCCCCGTTGTGGGCGGGCGGTGGCAGATCCGACCGCCTCAAAGGGCGGCCTTGGATGGACCTTGGTGGCGGGGCGGGCCTAGCGCGAGCTTGCAGGCAGCGTGACGGAACTCGCAATGTGGGCTCAGATGCCTATCTTTTATTATTTTTTTAGTTTGTTGGTAGCGATGGATGACAATAGGCCGCACTGCTACTGTGGTGATTTCAACAGTTAGTCATGGCCCCCGCCATTCTAAATCCTTCATTTTTAGCTGCAGAATGTAAGTGGCGGGGTGGCTTGTCTGCTGCTATAGTACTTCTCCAGTATCTTGAACTCAAGATGTGCCTTTTTAACTTACATAAATCTGGAGCATGAAAGACGTAACTGTTAAATATTATAGCAGTAACTGTTAAATGTTATAGCCCGTGGTTGATCCTTTTCAATCCATTTAAAGCAGTATAGAGTAGCAGGTGAATGAAGATTATGCAGTCTAAATATCTTTTAGATTATTTCCTTCCTACAATCCAATTACTTCCTTCCAAATAATCACGAATTTTGTTGTCTCTCTAGCAGCGTGTCTCTCATTCTAGGGTTCTATAAGTATTTATATGGTTGTACCACAAGACAGAGTTTGTTTCTTGGGAGGGAGATGCTTTTGTAGTCTCCCATAACTTGTTCCTAATAGTCTTATCCATTATGGAGATCATAGTAATTCAAGCTTCATGTTGCAAGCTCCAATAGTTTAACATGATTTCAAACTCCAATTCAAATTCAAATTCAAACCTGAAGTATAGGGTCCAAATGCCAGAAATTAAACATGAAGGGTACAACTTTTATCGATCAATATGCACTTTCACTTCCAAAAAAAGCTACTAACCATGTCTGATAAATATGTTTTACTGCAATTCACAATGTCAATGTTAGTTACCAGACTAGGATGCATATCTATTTTATAGTAAATATCTTTCTTTGATATTAGTGGACTGATGTAAAAAAATAAAAGTTACACAATCTAGCATGTGTATATACTACCATATGGAGTTTCCATGTGTTGTTTCGTGTGGAATTCAGTTATTGGGAGGAAGGTGGAGGCTTCCATTCTATTGGGAGGAGAAGGGAGTATATTGGGAGGGTTCCAAAAGAATATGGTATTGGGAGCCATATTGGGAGACTATTGGAGCACTTTTTGACTCACAATACTGCAGTTTTTTGGGGTATTTGGAGACTGTTGGAGATATTCTTATACCCACAATGTTGTCCTTTCTACCTCTCTCTTCAATAAACTTCCAGAACGACATATATAGGAATATATTGCTATTATTAAGGGTTAGTGACCTATAATGGTAGCATTTATCCTCTAACTAGGATGCTATTGACATGTAAATGGGGCATAAAATAACGTCAATGCTGAGCGATCCCGGTGCTGCTTTAGTATTTCCGGGACCATTGGCGCCGTTTCAGATGACCATGTTGCATATTGTTAGGCTAAGAATATACTAATCAATATTTTTTTCCAACTGTGTAGGGAACTATTATCCTATTGATGTAGGCTATCACTACTGCAATGAAGCTCTGTTGTAGCGGGCTAAAAGGGGGCTCAGTAGCGGACAATAAAATCACCATTGGGCCTTTGTCACTACTTATTCACAACCTTAGTAGCGGTAAGAACCACTATTGTCCTAGGTTACATATTAATTAAAAAAAGCATCAGTAGAGGTCTAAGGACCACTACTGACGCCCTAATATACTACAAAATAAAAGAGTTACTAAGACCCGCCCTATAGACGCATTGCCGCCGACGCCCATGCGCCGGTGCCCTAGCTACACGTGCCCGCCTTCGTCCGCCTTTTGCTCGTCCACTGCGCCGTGTCACGCCACAGCCACTATCGGGGCCAGCGAAGGAGGAGGGAGAGTGCGCTCGTGAAGGCGCACCCCTGCCCTAGGCACCACCGTTGCCGCTGCCACTGCCACCGACATGTCCACAACGTGGCGGTTCACAACAGCGGTCGGGAGACAGAGTACGAGGAGGCGACGTGTTGGCGATGACGATGACGCGCCAGCATCAGGTGCGCTAGACGCACCATGCATGGCCCCAACGACGATGGCTCTTTGTCATCTTCGCTATGGAGATAGAGGAGAGGAGGAGGTGGAGGATATCGAGGAGGCGGCCGGTGGCGGAGGAGGATGGCCAGCCGCGGATGATGAATCCTAACCCTAAAAAAGGGCGGCACGGCACACGAGGAAGTGATACTGCCACGCCACACTGCTCCCTTTTTATAGATGAGTGCAGTTGGTAGTGGCGGGCCACATTGTCAGGTCCGCAACTAAATGGGCCTTAGGTTTTAGTTGCGGATCTGACAGAAACCGCAATTGTGTTCTTCAGTTTAGTAGCAGGCTTTTTGGTCTATTGTTGCGGGCCTATTACGCCCACAACTATTTCTGTAGTCATAGTTGAGATCCGGCTACTGTTCTACACTTAGTTGTGGGCTATTCAACGGCCCGCTATTAAGGTAAAAATTACTTCTGCTACTATAGAGCATGATTGTAATAGTGTATCCCAACTGACCGGGTTACTTAGCACCATACAAGGTTGAATGGTACCATGTTCCATGTTGGAGGAGGGGTGTGCCTCCAAGAGGTGAGCAAGAACATTTCAATCATTTGCATTCAATTATTAGAGATGTTGTTGAACACACATTTGATGTGTGGAAGATGAAGTGGAGAATTCTTATAAAGATGCCTAACTTTTCAATGGACAAGCAAATGATGGTCGTTGCAGCTACTATGTGCTTACACAACTACATTAGTGAAAACCATTCACAAGATAAAGACATTCACAAGTGTGATAGAAATGTTGACTGCAAGATATCTTCCTCCTGCAAATGCTTCGGATACTTTCAACTCCACAAGCAAATGATCGGAGGATGAATGAATTTAGAGATGACATTGCTAGGGCAATTTTTCTTTCTAGATCATCTTGATCATTTACGCTTATGTATATAATTTGAGATGTTTGTCATCATTCAGATATGGTGTAATTTATTTGGTTCAAAAATTGAGAAAATAATGATTATTGATGGTGGTTCGAGTTAGTGAAAGTACATTCAAATATGTATGCTTGGTGCTCGAGTTTTCCTTTTTATTTTTATTTTTCTGAAATTTTCTTTATGGTTTGAGTTCTGGACGTTCATACTCATGAGAATGGAGCAGCACATCCTTGCATCTGATAAATTTGCAAATTGCATCCTTGAGTAGGTGTTGTTTGGCGTAGGCGTTGTTTGTAACAAAGAAACAGAACTGAGTGGGAGAATGTAGAAAATTTTCATCCAAATCCACAATGGGCATTATGGAATTTGTTCCCTCTTATCCTATTTCAAAAGCCATGAGAATGCATTTTGCCAAACACCTCAAAAAGTGCTTCTAGAGAATCTATTTTTGTCGACAAACCATGCCAAAGGGGCCCTTAGTGCTTCACTGTCAGTCAAGAATATCGGAACCATATATGGAATCAAAGTGTTTGATTAACTACCTGATTAGAGGAGTGAATAACTAGCCATACTCCCTCCATTTTAATTTATTTATCATTCTAATTCTGTTTTTCATTGTCTATAGTTCATAGCATCGTCTATAAATCTGGATACTGACTTTGTTTAGATTTGTAGCATTTTTTATGAACCTGGTATAGAGCTAAAATATCAATTATTTTAGAACGGATGGAATACAACTCAAGAAAGGAGAACGCAAGAAAAAAAAAAGCAGAAGCAAACCCAGCAAAAGAATCTCACTCCAAATTGTGACAAGAGGTTAATGTTTCTAGGCCCTGCGTCTAACCAGAACCATATAGAAAAAAAAATGAAACAGGAGATATGGGTTTAGCTTTTGTCAAGGTATAATTCTACAACTACGTCGAAGAAAATGCAGTTTCCCTGATTCTCCTTGCGATTTATTTTTATGCATCACGAGAAGTCAAGGTGAGGAATAAAAATCTTGAGAATTTTTAAATCCATAAAAATCCCTAAAAACATTATTGTAGCTCCAAATGAGTATATCGCTGAACTAAAAGAGAGAGGCGGCCAGAGGAGGGATGAATGGGAGCCAAAAAATATTCTGCACTAGAACTTGGTCTCTATTCCAATTATAACCCAACACACCTCTAACCAAATCACCAAAATCACATACACCAACTTGTGATGTGCTAATTCTAGGAGTGATTCAAAATGATAGCCCACATAGCGGAAGCTCAATGGTGTCAAAATAACAAAGGAGATCCAAAGAAGCAGCTTCAAGAGATTATCAAAAGTTCCGACAGGTGGTAGGAAGTTTCAACTAGGTTGACTAGAGATTTAGGTGGCTGATTAGAAGTTTTGATAGGAGATTGGAAATTTCAACTGGGTGGATAGGAAGTTCTAACTGCTGGTCAGAAGTTCTGACTGGATCAAAATAGGAGGGAGGAACCAAAGTGAAAAATACCAAATTCCTACCAAACAAACTCAAAAATCATGAAATTTGGACCAAAGGTGCGTCATGGAAGACTCAATTTGTTGGTCGTTTATACGCACCTACTTATATTCCATAAGTGAACGGTGTACACTATAGTATTTTTCACTTAGATTATTCCAAGGTTTAATCAAGTCCATAGAGAACAAGTGGAACATATACTATTATTTAAAACTACTAACTTTATGTAATAAATGTATTTATGAAAGGTAGTGAGCAACTGGAAATAGATAAACTAATGATTTTAATCAAAGTTTTAAAAGGATTCCCTCCTATGGTTCATGTTACTATCATGCAACTCACATTATTGATTCATTCGATAAGATCAAAGTTTTTGTGATGCATATCTAAATGTTAAGCCACACTAATAGATTCATTTTGAGATCATGCACAATCACATAGGGAATAAGCACATCACAAAAACAGAATGTATTAAAAAAATATCATAAGTGTTGAAAGTTTACATAGTTAGATCCCCTTCGTCAAGGGAGAGAATATGAGAACTACTCTCGCATCCTACTATAATCCATTCTCTGTTTTTACCTATCTCCTGCATAATTCACATAAATGAGACAACTACAAATATAAATGATAATTGGGGTTATTTGTTAGCAATAATAGCAAAATAAGACATAAAAAAAAACCTCATTTACCATGTAAAATGAGCACTGAAATGACATTAACACCTCCCCCCACACTTAAATCATTGCTAGCCCTCGAGGAACAGAAAACCAAAATAAAGTATCACCTTGCTTTATTAAATCTTGAAACAAAAAGTTCTCACAACATGTCTTACTTAGAAAGTATCAATTATCACATCAAATTGTCATTCCTGCACAAGAATTTTCTCTCGGTTTTTTGAAACTATTTCTCCTCAACATTTAAATCAATTGAATTAGTCACAAGACTTATCACAAAACAAAGTTTTTATTTTTCCTTCTGATCACATAACATCAATGTAAAAAGTTTCAGATTTCAGTCATTCACTCAAATGTGTATCATTTTGTCACCTATATAAATGAAGCTTGTTTGTGAAGCTTGGAAAATATAATAACCAGTTGAGTTAAAAGAACAACTAATTCAACAATTTGCTCATTCATGCATTCTAAAAGGGAGTCTTTATTACGGAGATATAGAATATAGACACAGGGATCAACAAAGTGATGACTAGTAAGCTTGTGCGAGGAACAAATAACATAGGATAAGATCAAGCTCAGATGTGCACATGGAGTTTTAAATTTTGAACTCTTTCTTCAAATCTTCAGTCTGCTTTTTTATTTTTCATATTTTTTTCTTTTACCATGTTGTGCCGATCAGCACCATCGTGTGTCGGTCGACACAGGCCCCCTTTTTATTTATTTTTATTTTTTTTATCATTGCAGACTAAGATCTTGGGAGTGGAGTAATTCTCAGCTTGAACATGTTTTTGCACTTTTTTCCTCGTGGGTTGTATTAAGGAGGAGGAAGAAACAATGACATATATGTTTCGGGTAGAAAGAGATAATCCATGTGGAAGCCTAGAAAACAAAATGAAATTGTCCATTCTAGCTTACTCGTAATCATGAGCATAAAGTTGATAAAGTCACTTCCTAATGAAAAGGTTGTATGTGTAGGTTAGTCTCAACTCATTTGGGCTAAATGTATTAACCATTTATTTGAAACTTAGATTAATTCATCAACTAGCCATGATAGAAGGGGTTTTCACAAATTAGATATAAACCAAGCGATGTTCAATGAACTAAAGTGAATTGGCAAACAATCGTCAAAAACAAGATCAATAATATGGGGTTCACATATCAATTTGATAGCTAATACCAACATTATTCGAGACATTGCAATTTTTCTTGATTCCAATATTTAGCTAAGCACCTCAACAATAACCTTTCTAAGCAATTCTCATACTTTTAACTCAGCGACAGAAAACACTAAACTTAAAGCAATCAGCGACAGAAAACACTAAACTTAAAGCAATCGACTATAAAGGTAGAAGTGAACCACCCCACACTCAAACATGCAATGTCCTCACTGTAAGAGAAGAATGAACCACCCCACACTCAAACATTGCAATGTCCTCACTGTAAGAGAAGAAAACCTAAACCAACCTAATAATCGAAGTCGCTCTGTTGACAGTCACTAAATGCCTATTTTAGACCGTCAATTACCTGCATAAAAGCAATAAAAATGAAGAACCAACTTAGTGGTAGAGCTTTATTACTAACAATTTCCACAAGTGTTGGTAAATATTTGTTGCAGGTGATTATTCCACGTAATTAAGGGAAAAATCCAAGTCATCAAGGGAGAAAGCACACTTCTGCCCAATCAGAGCATGACACAAGGATCCATTGGCCTATAAACAGAGCAAACCAACATTCCGCGGGGCCATATGGGAATAAGCGATGAAGGGACTTTCGGCCAATCAGAGCATGGCACAAGGATCCATGGGCCCATAAACAGAGCAAACAGACATTCCATGGGGCCTCACGGGGATAATCGACAAACGGACCCACCTATCAGTGCCTAGAGAAAGTGGGGTACGAAAGGAGTCGACTCATGTTCGGTCAAACACCCATGTTTGGTCAAATAGAGGGTGGGCCCCCTCTTCCCCCTGCTTCCATGTGTCGGCTTTTACCACCTTTCTAAGGTCGGTTGGCCCGGTTAGGGCGGCAGTTACTGCCTGAGGAATCACCATTGGGAAGGTATATAAGGAGGAGAGTGCTCCACTCTCCACACACCTCAAGATTAGTTTAGTGCTTCATTTCCTAAAGGCTTTAGCACTACCAAAGTGCTTAGAAAATAGGGAGAGAGTGAGGGGAAGTCCGGAGGAGTGGGTCTGTCCACCTCTTCTCCATGCTTGTACCTTGATGGATGCTTGCCATATTTAGTAAGTCTTCATGATTTCTTTCTTGGTATTTAAGTTTCCTTTTTAAGTAAGTTTCATACTTAGTTGCTTTGCTCGCTCAACGCTCTATTTAGTTAGAGACCTTAGTCCTGTACCTTCGTAGCTAGAGATCAAGGGAGTAATTGAAAGCATAGACGTGGTGTCTAGGCTGTAGGTTACCTTTGTTTATCGTGTAGTCCACATATTGCTTAAGGTAGACATTAGGTGATGACAGTCCTATCTATCCTTTGAAATCATCCACGTTCGGCTACGTAGTAGGCTCTTGGCTAGAATCACAGGGATCAATGCCCAATGCAAGCAACCTAGTAGTACTCTTACCTTGATTAGGGCCTTATACTTATTAGGAATCCTCTCTACCCAAAGCCACAATTATCTTGGTCTCCTTAGTCAAACTAGTACAGAAGATTAGGCACACACATTCCCTGTGGATTCGGTACCTTGGAATACACCTGGGGAAAGCTACTTCATATCCGTACGCTTGCGGATTTATTCTATTGTCGTTAAAATACCAAACAAGCTCCTCATATACGAGTGAACGAGTTACCTCATTTTCCTATAATGACCATCGACAAGTCTCTTGGTCCTGCTCCATTGGGTTCCCTTATCACTTGCACCTTGGCCTAGTAACGGGACGGGGTTGGGTCAGAAGAGAGCAAACAGTCCTGCTCTGATCCCTGATCTTTAAATCCTAGCCCTAGCCACAATTGATTAATGAGGAAAAATCCTACTTCGTCCCTATTCTTGATGAATCCCCAAGATCCATTAGGGCCTTGTGGGGGTCGGTGATGAGCACGGCAGTGGCAAACCTCGCCAAGATCAAGGGGCACAACGGTAGCAGACATTGCTGAGATGTAGGGGGTGTAGCAATAGCGATCCTTGTAAAGTTGACGAGGACATGTCGTGGAGGGGTTTTACTGAGCTAACGAGGACACAGTGACATGGAGACTAGAGAGCGAGCGCTAGAGGCAAAGCTACGCTACAACTGCGGTGGCATAGAAGGAGCAACGGGTGGTAGCATGCTCGTAGTGACTCGATTCTAACGAGGGCAGCATGTGGCTATGAAAGGGCTAGTGGGCTGAGAACGTACGAATATGGGCCAGAATTTGAGCCTATTTTGGCTCTCCACGAGGCTCCATGGAGGAAAAACCAGCCCCGCCCCTGCCTCGTTAGTCCTACAATGCAAAAATCATCCCCATCCCCATGGGGCAGTAACCATCCCCAACGACGAAACTGCCGGGATGCTTTGCACCGACATCCCTTCGTCTTGATTTGGTCAACATATCGTCTTTATCGCTCCCATGGTTTTGAGGCTCAACCATGAAACAATATGTGTTTCTTGCCTCTCGATGTGTATGGTGTGGATCACTCTTGACCTCACTCAGCCTCCCGATTGTCCGGCCTATAGTCTCCCATTTATGTCCGATCCTCTCACCATTGACCATCAAGTTGACTCCATTGACCTACACATCATGACATAAGAAAACATTTTCCTTCTCCTATAACATCTCCAGCGCCTTCAGCAACTCTAGTTAGTCATAAACATAAACATGCAAAAACTCATATAATAATCAAGTTTCCGCATTTCAACCCAAACACATAACAAGCCAATGTTAATTAATCATCATAATATTGCAAACCATGGGACATCTTAACATGGTTTCTCACTCATAGAATCTCAATACAAAATTAAAATGTATTAAATACTACTATCTATCTATTTATTAATAAAAGGAGATGACCTTTCCACCACAATGCCTAGAAAAAAAAGAGAAATAGGCATGGATTCTTACAAAAAGGAAAAATATCTAGACATTGATTACATTCTCACATGACCCCATAGAGAGATCTGGCCCTTAATCCATCTATGACTAAAAATCCAATATCCCACGTTCCTTCCTGTCCTAGCGGCCGCAACCTGCTCCTAATCTGTTGCCGCCGTCATATACCTGTTTCTCTCCTCTGCAGTAATGATCCATATATGCCATGACGACCTTCCTTCCTCGTCTCGGTCCCATTAAATATCATACGCTATCATGTGCTCTACGGTTGCAGAGATAAGGTTTATCCCCCATTCGCTGATGATGCAGCTCACCGGCTCCAGGAGATCAACATGCCATGACCCACTGTGATGAGCACCTCTATTGATCCTTCTTGGAACCGCCAACATGGCCTCCATCATTGTCCTGCTCTTCTTCCTTACAGAATACTTCAGCCGATGATCAGGATGTACAGTTTTGCCGGTGAGGATGTACAAATTGCCGATGATAAGGATTTACTACAAGGTGCCCGGAGCAGAGGGCACTGTGCATATCTTGGGATTATTTTTTATTTTTTTGTGTAGGTCAGAATACTAGCGTATGTTTCAGATAGATAACTGATGGGATTTGCCATGAGGTTGTAGTGCAGATCACCATTGCACAGATCAAGATCAAACATATTATGTCCCATGTCTGTTTTCACATTTTGCTGAAGCTTTATTCATTCCTCAACTCAGTCGTTGCAGTCTATATGTTTTATAAGCTATAATAGTTCTCGGATTGTCCGTTCATTAACTGAATAATTAATGTTCCAATCTTCATAATGGTTGATATTCGTATGAGATGAAAACAAGCAGGTGAAGCCCAGAGAATCATTAAATCAGTTGAAGATGCTATTAATGTTGTGGTTCCTAGAAGAACTATGGAGAGATGTGATGGAGAATAGTCAACACTACAAAACCTTGCAGCACAATCCCACAATAGAAGGCGATTTTGGCAGAGCTGTTAACGCCTTATATCTTTGAGTCTCTATGTCGAGGGGAAGGATTCTGCTACACACAACAGGTAACACTACATCATCCTGCAGGACAATTGGCAATAGAAGGCAATGCTGCTAGAGCTGTCAACATCTTGGAGGACGGAGGGAGTATCTTTTAATCTCTATGCTGAGAGGTAGGGTTCTCTCCTACACAACAAGTATTTATCCTAATAAGCGTGGAACTAAAATTTTGCAATGTCCAGGTGATGAGGATATCACCATGCTGGATACACACACGTCATGGTCTTTTCCAAGTTACAAGTTGTCACCAACTCGGTCGTCGCGTTCGTCTTGGATTCAGCCAACACTCCTGCACAGTTTTGATGATATCTCCCACATCCAACGTTCAAATGAGGCATTCCTTGATGCGTTGGAAAGGGGACGACGACGCTATCATTTTGGTTCTAGTCCTAGCTCTAGAAGAGTCGTGAGTCATGTTGTGTGGCCATGACAAGGTGTTGTGTAACCTACTTTGGGCTGACTTGGCATTGTATCGTGTTGGCCCTTAAGCCCATGTTGTGCCCCCCCCCCCCCCCTCCCTGGTCGCCCCCAACCCTTGGATGCCCCTGGTTCCCTCATAAACTCAGTAGCCGTTGCCGTTTAGACTCGGGTTTTATTTAGTTCAGTTTTCTAGAGAGAAACTTGATCGATTTATTATAACTATGGTGACAAATCCTTTTACAGTAATCCAGGGCCTTGTTCTTGTTCTACACTAATGTGGTGATTAGTTCTTTTGTGTTCAGAGCTTGAACCATTTCTTGTGATTCGCTTCATCCATATTTGCAATTTCAGATTGCGTTTTATCTTTTCTTGCTTGTGTTCTCGATTCGCTTGGTGAATTATTTTGATTGATGATTTTTTTAAAAGTTGCATGAGAATCCATTATATAATGAAAAGACCTTTAATTTCGAAATTGTGTAGTATAATTCTCTCAAAAAGTGGAGGCTTAAAATAAATCCATATGCTAGATCAAGTATATTTTTCCTTGTCCATATTAATGCATTGATAGAAAATCCCATTGATAACTAACTCAAAATAAATCCTTACTCTCACATAAAATGGTCTGGAATGTTGTCATCAGAATATATTGTACAAAACTCAACTAAGCAAATTAAAATAAAGAAAGAAACTATCTGGGACTATTTTCAACAATTTGTAATACGGTTGTGGGGATGAACAATATTATGTCGATCGATATTAGCAATCAACTTAAGATTTTTTTTTTTTGATGAATTACTTCCAAATATGGTACCAAGAAATTGATGTGAAATGTTGAAACAGTGTCCATGGAGGAGGACGAGAAGAGTCACTGTACTCATGTTGTGGTGATTTATTCATGCCCTTGATGACATTTTTCAGTAAAGCAAATTTTTTGTAGATTGTATTAGATTCGCAAGTCACATGAGTAGAACTAAAATCTCTAAATAATATTTATAAGAAGAGACAATACTCCTAACAGGTTATTGTTCCATCCCTCTTTCAGTAGTAAGGTGTTATAGTTGACCACGGAGTTTAATTTGGGTCATTCACTATGTCTGTAAAAGATTTTAAAAAAAAAGTGTTTTGTAGAAAATCTGTGTAGGGAAAGGATTTATAGATAACAGTTTTTATTTTGATAACTTGACTAAGGATACTTCATGTGATAGCAACACATGAAAGATGGTTTATAAAGTGGTACTACTTTCCACACATGTTCTCTGAATTTAATAATGATTTTTAAAGAGAGTGTTTAGTATCTGGACTATTATGTTCCTAATAACAAGTGCAAGACATATTTCATATGCACAACATTATTTAAAAAGGGAATTTATATACATAAGTAATTAATTGGAAAAGGATAACATCCAAAAGTAGGTCCGGGCAATCGTGCGGGCAAATATGCTAGTTTATTAATAAAAGGAGATGAACTTTCTACTAGGATATCTAGAAAAACAGAGAAATAACCTCTTAATTGTAAAAAAAAAAACATCTAGCCTTTAATTTATATATCACAATTAAAGAGAGACATCCGGCCCTTGATTTCCATATGATCCTCACGTGAACATAGATCCTATTTTTGCCCACTTCGTACCCCACCCTGATGTACGAAGGAAAGGATCGGTGTAGACTTGCATGAACCCTAGCAAGTGTAAATCAATGGCGTTGTCTCAACGGATTGAAGCACAGAATGTTGGAAATAAACCTGACCTTGGTGCCTTCCAGGTCGAGGTGCGTGTGTGCGTTCAGTTTGTTAGTTAGGTCGTGTGGTTGCATGCAGATTAGCTGCAAGTGTGTTCGGTGGGTGCACGTTGGCCATGTCTAGCGGCAAGCTCGGACTCTGCCCTGGTCTCGCGGAGGAGCGAACGGCTCACGATGAGAAGCGACCAGGTCGTGAGGAGTATAGTGCAAACATGCGCGTGAAGGCCGTAGGAGTCAGTTAGCAGTGCTAGCACCTATAAATCGCTTTGTAATCATGGCATTCGTTGCCGAGTTCAGAGAAAAATAAAACCTTGGCATTGCGTCGCCGTTGCGGGCGTTCTGTCGCCCGGCAAGTCTCTTGTGTTTGATCCTGAGCCAGTTTCAACGATTGGTCTCAGAATCAGGTGTGAGAGAGAGGGAGATGTCGACACCGATGGCTGGAGATGGGCCGAAGGCTGGCGTCGCCGTGGAGAATGTTGTCTCCAACTCTGACGCCGTGGAGCTACCACTGCTGACCAAGGCCAACGACCATGAGTGGGCATTGGTCACGCAGGTGATCGCTGGAGGCACTGGAGCTGTGGGACGCGGTGGAGGCGGTCGCCAACGATCACGCCAAGGACCGGCGGGCGCTAACCGCCATCCTGCGTGCGGTGCTATCGGAGATGAAGGCTGGGCTCACCAAGAAGAAGTCGGTGAAAGAAACGTGGGATGCAGTGAAGACGTTGATGGTAGGCGACAACCATGTGAAGTCCGCCAGGGTGCTACCTGATGAAGGACTTCGAGAACATCGTGTTCCATGTTGGGGAGTCCGTAGACGACTTCACTATGCGCATCAACGGGATTGTCGCCAGCCTATGTGAGCTTGGCGAGGACATGGCAGATTGCTGCATGGTGCGAAGATCCTGTGCTGGTCCCGAAGAAACTGAAGCAGGTCGTGGTGGCAATCGACATGTTCACGGACTTTGACACCACAACCGTGGAGGAGGTCGTCGGTCGGCTGCATGTGGCAGAGGACGCTGCCGGTGATGAAGTGAAGGAGGTCTCGAACGATGTCGGGCAGCTGCTTCTCACGGAGGCGGCATCAGCGCGGCGGCAAGCAGCAAGCGTATGGCGGCAGTATACGGTGTGGCGGAGGTGAGAACAGTGGCCGCCATGGTGGTGATCGTGACGAGAACGACGATAATGACAGCAGCAGAAGCATCACAAGCTCTGGACATGGGGGAAGTCATCACCGAGGACGATGCTTCAACTGCGATGAACAGGGTCACATCGCAAGGAACTGCTCCAAGCCGAGGAATGAGATATCACTGTTCACCGATGCTGACGAGGGGGCAACACTGCTGTGATGGCAGGAACCTGCCATGTCGTGTTTAGGGGGAGTTTGTTGGAAATAAACCCGACCTTGGTGCGTTCATTGCCGAGTTCAAAGAAAAAGGAGGAGGACTTTTACTGTCCAAAATACTGACCAGTAGTTTTAAAAAACTACCTTGGTGTAGCCGTTGCGGGTGTTCCGTAGCCCGACAAGTCTCTTGTGTTCTTGTGTTCGATCCTGTCATCCTGAGCCAGTTCCAACACAGAAAGCATGCAAATGATTTGCCTTAGAGCACTGGCAGTAGGAAAGTTGAAGTGCAGAATAAGAGATCTATACACAATCACTAGGAGAGTGAGTGAACCCCATCTACATTTGTCCCATCCTCTTCCCTCGTGATTAGGCAGCCTGCAGAATCCAAGTGATCAGCGGAGCGGATTTCATGGCATGCACACGGCTAGCACGACCATGTGCCGGATTCATCGGCTTGCCATCATATGCCTCCATGCTGCGTTGGCCAGGTGGATCGTTGAACGGTAAGTGGAAGAAGCACGCTGGGTTATCAATATTCATGTAGAGAAGCCTTCGATGATGGATTATTCTCAGCATGAACTAGAGCATGGAGTTCGTTCTTCGGTGTCCAGGTTAGTTCAGCTTGAATTGCACACTAAGATCATCAACACTATATATAAGTTCATCAGCTGTCACGGTAGTCTATGGCTGAGCACAGGGCATGTGGAGCCTGAGGTGTCATGTTTTAGTTACCTGATCCTGTCCTTGGCTTGGCCGATGGTCAGGGTCGCGACCCTGCTAATAAAGGTTAGTACACCAATATTATTGATGGCTGTGGCCTAGTGAATCCATGAGTAGGAAGGATCCTTTTTTCAACTTCAAACATAGATCACTGACACCTTCGCAGCTAGACTGATCTATCTCTTTTTTCATGATTTCGATAAGAATACAGACACTGACATAGAAGATGATATTTTTGTGATTGTACTGACATGAAGGTCATCGCAATGAAACAAGCTGATGTTCACAAGGTATGAAGCCAGTTGTATGCCATCTGCAGTAACAAACATGAATTGGGAACCATATTATATTTTAATTCTGTAATGATGAACCTAAAGACACAGCAGTTACTCGCCCTGTGCTATACAATTTGCACGTAGGTATATTACCTGCAGTTATCCTGATATAAACTGTAGAGAAAGGGTATGTTTGGTTTGCCTATGGCTGTGAAAAAAGTTGTTGTGGTTGTGGTTATGAGCTCTGAAAAAAGCTGTTTGTGGTCTGTGAGCTGTAGAAAAAACTAAAAGCTGTTTGGTTGAAACTACTGTGGCCGTGAGAAAGATGAGAAAATATCTGTAATGCATGTAATGGTCTGAGATGCTATGTATATGTAAATTGATCATAACAAAGTGTTCTTTTTAGATATTATTAACATATAAACAATCATTTTTAGACCAAGCACATTCAGTTTCTTTTTTTTTCGCGGGTAAGCACATTCAGTTTCATTGTTAGAGTTCAAACAAGCTTCAGCTCCCTATACGTACGTGGATCAACCAATTTGCAAAAGCATCACTGCTCTATCGGCTAGTAATCTCTTGTTTGCTCACTGCAAATTTGCAAAAGCATCACTGTTACTTTGAAGATGGCTGCCGTCTGCCTGCTGCTCCTGTGCATCGCGTCAGGCCTGGCTGTTATAACTGGAGATCACTAGGTGTAGATCAGTGGGGTTCTTCTGTAAAGGGTGTACCGTTTCTGTAGATCCCGTTTCCAGCCATGTCACCGGCGGCGAGGTGTTGAGGCGATGACAGTGACGCTGGCTGGTGGTGCATCCCGCCGCTGGCAGTGCTCCCTCTTAAATCGGATTAGAGACATGGAGGTGGGGTGAACAGTGACGGCGATGAACCTCGTAACCCTAACCACTAGTCCCCACTTCCCCTTTTATATGCATTGTGCGACGGGCCCACCAGCCTCTACTGGGCTGAGCACCCCCGATCAGGGTGCGGATCAAGGCCCGACTAGCCGTTGGGCCAGACGGTGGGAGATCAATCTAACGTTCTCCCCCTTGATCTCACCATATACTTTTAACTTTATACTTTAAAACAATTTTTTTCAAAGTACTTGTTCCATTACAGACTTGTATGTAGAGCATGTTTCGTCATCACAGTTAATCACCGATAGAATCAACAGCTACAACACACTCCTCTGTTTTGAAACAGATCATTTGACCTTAGGCCTTTGATTGTACGAAAAACATAGGCTATACCAATAAACCCATGTCAAATGTGTGTTCTCCGAACACACTGGACAATGAGCCTTTAATGAGCAGATATGCTAACACTTGGTCATTCCTTTAATGCTCCAATCATTCCAACATAATTCCAGACATTCTCCTTAACAACATATAACTTGTGTCAATGTGTTTGGCACCACACTTAACTCGTTGTCACAGGAGTGAAATACTTAATGGTTATTGTTGTTATTAACCATTATCAATTTCGGGTACAGGTTTCCTTAACCACTTCGCCTGTCCCTCAATCTCATATCATGCTAAGTCATATCTTTTCATCACATTGATGATAATTCTTTTATTCTTTGAAGCTTTTTCACACAAAAATTTCAAGTGTGAAAGTTAGCGACAATTGTGGATTTCGCTACACATTTCACACGTTATATCTTACACTCACAACCTTTTGAGAGCACTTGTACATATCTATCTTTGTACTCACAACCTTTTGAGAGTACCTGTTTCTTTTAGCATGAGGCTGATATCTATAACTCCATTCCAGTGATCTATATCTGAATTGGACATTGCCAAAGCAACCCGGATACATAAAACTGTGTTAGGGTAATATCAAGCTTCTAATAGTTGAAGCATATGGTACCATATTCATTTGATCCTTTTCATATTGTCTTTTGGAACACTAAAGTTCCCAAAACCATTACCCTTGACTATAAAAACAGGCGTATGTTTTCTTGTATGCATACATTAGAGACTTCTCATCATGCATATGTAATTTCTAATACCCCTTCTCTTTATCTCGGTGAATCTCGTCTCATATAACAAGAGACATTCAATCGAGAACATTCTTTTGAACTTTAAGGACAAGAGCTTCTTCTTCTTCTGCATTGGATTGACATCACCACTAGCAAGTAAGACGTCATTCACATGATTAGGAAATGAGTTTCCCATTCTATATCTTTTGTATAAATGCAATTGTCCTCTTACTCTTTAAGAAAACCCAAAATTCTTATTAATCTAACAAAAACTATAAACATCTCCTTTTAGAAAAATATCTTCAATCCATAAATGGATTTTCTGTCAACAATGTCTGAAGTTTCTTTTCTTTTCATAGCAAAACCTTTGGTTGTGCCATGTAAATACATTTTCCTTGGATCCTCACTAAGAAGAATCGTCTTTGCATTTATCTGATATAGCTCAAGATCATGATGTGCCGCTAATGCCATTATAACTCTAAAGAAATTATTATCTCATAGTAACATTTCTCTTCACTTTGTGAAAAGCCTTTTATCATATATTCTTTCCAGAGTCACATTTAATCTTATAGACCCATAACGGCCTACTGTTTTGACTCCATTAGGAATATCTTCAAAATCTAGAACATCATCAGGATTAATCAATTACATTTCATCTTTACCATTCAGGTGGGATCACCCATCTTATTCTTTGCTATGGGCACTTCTTTCATATGGGGCTCTCTTTTATTGCCTACAGGCAATTAATTCTATAATCATTAAAGTGGATACAAAGTCCTACTTCTCTTCAAGTCTTACTCCCCCAGATTATCCATCTCCTCCAAAGATGGCGTATCTCTTATCTATATGGGTTTACTTTGTTATACATTTTAGTATTCCTTCGTTAAAAAATCAGGAATACATCTATTGCTTTACTTTAGGGGTATCATTAATATGACCGCTGTACTCCCCCAGACGATCACATTTTTCTTTGGTAGATCACTTTAGATGCACAATATGCATCACATTATCATCTTTACAGGAGAGTTTCATAATTCTCCCTCCCCCTCGAAATGTGGTACGAATCTTTCTGCCACAATTTCGAAAACCATTCGAAACTCTTGTGAATTGAGGAAATTTTGATTCTCTACTTCATTCACTTGATTACATCATGTGAAAGAAGTTATATGTTAACTCTTACGGGAGTACTTCTTTCTCATTCCATTTCAAAAACTCATCAGAGTTCTTTTATCATCAATACTTCTGCAAGTCTTACTTGCACATCATTCTTATCTTTTGGTTCGTCTTCTCTTTAGACTCATTAAGTGCTTAATGACTATTGCACGTAAAGTGCACGATCGATACTGGAATAACATAAGAGTTACTCCATACTTTTCTTAAAGTGCGAGATACATTAAAAGCACATGAGTCAACATATCTTTCTCCCGCCGAGCAGGATAAATCTTTTCTCAAACTTCTCCCGCCGGACGGATTTTTCATGACACAAACATTATGCCATCTTTTCCCCATCATGCGGGTATTTTCCCAGACTTTGCCCTTCATAGGGTATAATCATAATCATCTCTTTCCTGTCATGCAGGTAATTCCCTTGAAGGGACATGAATACTTGTATTGGATCATATTCAATCATCAAATTCAGAAATAAATCTGAATATTCTGTGACACATATATGCTTAATCCAACGTTGGTCAAATTAAACACGTATATGCCTTGTCATATCATAATCATTAAAATGATTATAAAATCTTGTTCATAGAGACATGAAAAATAATTTCTCAGGACTCTCAATGATACATCTGTTTCTTGAATTAATATCCAAGAATTTTATTCTTTTGAAGCCATTCTTTAGAGGGGAAAACCCTTCCTCACTTTATGATCTTTTTCATGGTTATCTTTCGGGTCAAAAGTACCCAAATCTTTTGCTTTCATAAGTGAACGCACCAAAACTTCTTAGTCTGAGAAAATAATCAACAACAATAAACAATAATAAGCATAAAATTAACCCTATGTTGGTCTGATCAATAATATGCACATTAATCTTTTAATATTTTATCTTGTATTCTAAAACACTGTTGGGCAGAAATAGAACAAACATCATCTTTATACATAAATTCTAAATCACTGTTGGGCAGAAGAAGAATAAATGCATATAACTCATAAATAAAGTAATGACATATCTATTAAACAACTTTGCTATGAAAGCAATATTATTATCAACTTTATTGTAGCGGAAGCATGAAAAATTTTCTCTAGTTAAAGAGCATTTCTTGATCTTTTATCTGTTCACTAAAAATTGATCACTATAATGCAAAATGTAACAGAGATTTATAAACGTTTAATCATAAAACTCATAAAATTATAATATTGTTATCATCAACTTTGGTCAGAAAATAACAATACTATAATTATCTTTAAACACATATCTTTTAACTCCTCTAATAAAATTTTCTCTAATTTAATAAGAGAAAAAATTCTTTCTTTGCAGCGGAAACTTCTCTTTCTCTTAGAAGCAATCAAACTTCTAATCTTTTATGCATAGAGTTTTTTTAAAATAATTTCTATGTATTCATTTCATCTCCAAACAATTTATCTCGTTGGTTCAAAATTATAAGTAGATTTAATCTTTCACATGAACAAATTCATGAAAATAATACTTTTAGAAGTATTTATTTGTTCTTATATTTTCTCCCATCAAAACCATGAAATTTGAATGGAGATTCTACTTTTGACAAAAACTCATTGTCATAAAACATTTTTCTGTCCTTTGATTAAATTCTCCCGTTGGTTCAAATTTAATCAAAGCTTAAACAAATACATGAACAGTAGCAATATTCTTATATTTTACTCTCTGTAAAATTGAAATTTTGACAGAGGTAAAACTTCAAAATTATTATTTAAATTCTCATACAAATTGACTAAAAACAGTCAAATTGTAATTCAAAATGCTACTGTTCATTTTTAACTCTGTTGGCCCGAAACCAGGCCCAATTCGCACGCACGCCCATACATACGCGCGAGCCATTCGGCCTGCTCATCTTCGGCCTTGCTGGTGCACATGAGGCGTCGTGGTCCAGCGTGGCACGCGGCCCAACAGCGGTCTCGCGGCCCAGCAGGGCATACGGCCTCACGGCCCAGCACGGTCTCGCGGCCCAAACGTGGCCTCGTGCCCGGCCTCTCCTGGCTGTCCATCCAATGGATCTCAATCCGACGGCTGGCCAACACTTTTGGTTGAGCAAAAACCCGGGTCGGCCGGCCTCCTCCCCAAAACCCTAGAGCATTTACTCTTTCCTCCCCCGCCTCTCTTCCGCCGCTCGACAGCTGCGGGTGCAGTGGCATGGCCGGCATTCCGCCAACGACGGTGAGGGTCTGTGCTGCCTGCCCGAGGCCGGCTGCCCCCTTTCTTTTCTTTTCTCTGTCTCTCCTCCCCTGCTCTCTTCTCCACTCGCAACGGCGGGGAGCAGTGAGCGGCGCGGTGCTACACGCGCGACCGCAATGGCCTGGAGAGGAGAACATTGCGCGAGACTACACCGCTATGAGTCCCTCGCTGGCGTGCGCGCTCACCCGAGAGTGAGCGCGCCGCCGTCGAGCGATTTGTGGCGGCGCTCTTTACTTTCCCGTCTCCGACGAGCCGGTGGACGGCTTGACGACGGTGAGGCCCACGTAGGTGCCCGGATCACCTCCCGTGCGTCTTTGTTTCTTCTTCTTTGCCCTCCCCCTCTTCCTTATCCTCCAGAGAGATCGAGAGCGTTGGCTGCACCCATGGTGGCCGGATGAGGAGGTGGTGGCGCCGTCGAGGTCCCCTCGCCGGAGCGCGTGTGCCGGCTGCGGCCAGCACGCGCCTCTGTCGAGCGGTTCTCGGCAGCGCCCGTAAATCAAGTCCGCACCTGCGCGATGGCGGTGCACCACAAGAGTGCCGGTGACGGCGGAGCACCACCAGGTGAGCACCACCGCCTCTTTTCTTTCTAGGGTAGGGTTTGGGTTTCCCCTCTTTTCTTTCTCGATCGGAGATCGAGTTAGTTCTTTTCTGTCGTCTTTTGATTTGAATGAATCTGTTGTTTTTATTTTGATTCACGGAGGAATCTATCTTTCCCGAGACTAGATCTACATGCTAGGTAGGTTCTTTATACCAATGTTATAACTGGAGATCACTAGGTGTAGATCAGTGGGGTTCTTCTGTAAAGGGCGTACTATTTCTGTAGATCCTGTTTCTAGCCATGTCACCAGCGGCGAGGTGTTGAGGCGATGACGGTGACGCCGGGTGGTGGTGCATCCCGCCGCTGGCAGTGCTCCCTCTTAAATCGGATTAGAGACATGGAGGTGGGATGAACAGTGACGACGATGAACCTCGTAACCCTAACCACTAGTCCCCACTTCCTGTTTTATATGCATAGTGTGACGGGCCCACCAGCCTCTATTGGGCTGAGCACCCCCGATCAGGGTGTGGATCAAGGCCCGACTGGCCGTTGGGCCAGACGGTGGGAGATCAATCTAACACTGGCACCACCATCACCCGATCAGCAGTTGCGCACGGTGGAGGAGGCCCGCCAGCAGGAGGAGGAGGATGCGGCGACCAGTTGCGGGAGGATGCAAGTGAGCCACTGGCGCTGCCGTCGATGAATCTGCGCCACCGCACGCGAGCGGCGACCAGCAGCTGCGCGCAGGGGAGGAGGCACGCCAGCAGTAGCAGGAAGAGGAGGAGGAGGAGGAGGAGGACGTGGCGACCAGCAGCAGGAGGACGCGGGCGACGCGCCAGCGAGGATGGGATGCAGCGGCGGCGCTAACCCTAGCATCACGACAGGGAGGGATATTTTTACTCGATTCGCTGGTCTGTTCGCTAAGGGCAAGTACAATATGTTAGATATAATATGGGCTGGCCCATATTTTATTTAATAACTATTAAAGTTTGGGCTCATATTAAATATAATGGTTTAATCTCACATGAAGTATTTACTACGTGTTGACTCGACTTAATAGGTGGACTCTTGTTACACCTATTAGAGAAGTTGAGAAGGGCTAGAGGTGAGCCACACACCCGCCGCCGCGCACGGCAGGCCGGAAACGGAAAGGCAAGATTCGAGGAAACCGAAGTTTCCAAAACGCTGAGGCTATATATCTGCCTGTCGCGCGCGTGTTTCGAAGTTTTGCAGCGTGGAAACGAAAAGGCAAGATTCGAGGAAACCAAAATTTTCAAAACGTTGAGGCTATATATTTGTGCATCCTGGAAATGGAAAGGCAAGATTCAAGAAAACCGAAGTTTCCAAAATGCTGGGGCTATATATTTGTGCATCCCGGCACTGCTCAACATATACCGCACACATTCCCATTCTCTGTCGTGCTGCCTTACAAGTCTTCCCCGTCCCGGTGATCCGCGCGCACGGAGCTTCGGGAGAGCAGGCCTCCGGAACCTCTCCCGCAAGGTGACACCTGCTCGGGTGTGCGGACGATCAGGTTTTTGGGGAGCGCTTGACGGCGTGACTGCTCAATCTCGTCGACTTCTTGCGGACACATCCCCGATCCGTTCGAGGGGCTGCACGATAACGACGTTCTACCTGCATCAACTTAGATCGACTACTTCAAGCAACGTACCATGACGACTGGTACAAATGGAGCCGTCGGTACCTCTAGCACTGGTCTCTCCACGGGGTACATTCTTATTCTTCTTGTGCTTACTAGTCTGATTGCGATCGTAACTAGTAATTATAAATTTGTGAAATTTGTCATCACCTATATGCTGCTAATAACATGGATTAAATTCAACCTAAAAATGTCTAATTCTTTAACACAATAGTGTTGTCTCATAGGCCGTCTCATGCATGTCATGTAATCTTAAGACAGGTTATGAGACGACTTATGTAATGGATGGTCTTATTAGTTGTCTTCTATTAATTATAGGACTCCTTAATTTATGGACATAAAAAGGAATTTTTATATATTAAAAGACTACTAGAGCCCATATAATGGTGTGAGAACCGTCTCATACTCCTAAATTTTAGCGCATGAGGTGATTGCTACGTGAAACAACCACCTCTTTCTCTCACCACCCTCTCTCTCTTCCACGTCATAAAAAATCCTATATGGCAATACATGAGACGGCCTATGAGATTGTCTATGTGTAGCATTGTACTTACCCTAAGGCGAAAAGAATTGAATTGGTACGCTACTTACCGATGGCAGGCGGGTAATTTTTGCAAGATTGCACCCCACAACCGGTGAAAGTAGCTATGGCGTGGCTGTGAGAATTGCACATAAGAAAAGCTGTTTTTTTTTTGTATAGAATACACTACACTTGAATAAGCATGTAATATTTGGTCACTAATTACTATGACATACTCAAGGTGCCACAAACCTTCTTGTAGCCTGTAAACATTATAAAAATCCTAGGAGCAATATTGTTGTTCACGGGTCATTAATGGACATCTTTGTGTTATGGTCATTTAGGTTTACATTGCCATGCTTATCTGCACCATGCTCCTTCTACTTAGACTTATGATATAATGTTTTTCCTTAATGTAAAATAACAATCACTCACCAAAACCATATTGGACGTTCAACACAGTTTGATTCAATATACTATGCTATATATTTCTTCACAGACTCAACTTGGCATAGTTTATATTTGTTATTTGTATTTTATTATTCATTATAGTGGATATAAAATAATTTATTATATACTACATCATTGTTCATAGTCAAGCAAAATGTCCAATTAAAATACATCAATAAATTTTAGTACATTATTTACTGCTAGCCCGTGCAATTGCGCGGGCAAAACAATCTAGTTATCAGTAAAAACAATACATGAAGCTGCCCATTGGGGAAGGAAAACAAATGCTATTGCCTGCTAGAACAGGACCAAGGCAATGGGCCTTATGTAGACATGCCATGGGGAGGGGCCTTGGGCCGCCATCCTGCCAGCCCACCTCTTAGGGCCGGCCCTTTGGACTGTGAGGAGCTCAAACCATCAACCTTTTGCCATTCGCCCTGCATTTGCTCCTCCTTCAA
The DNA here is from genome assembly GCA_032690845.1 of Eleusine coracana subsp. coracana. Taxonomy (NCBI): domain Eukaryota; kingdom Viridiplantae; phylum Streptophyta; class Magnoliopsida; order Poales; family Poaceae; genus Eleusine; species Eleusine coracana. The sequence goes on along the minus strand of CM064426.1, from coordinate 65,156,516 downwards.
CAGTAGATAAGCCGAGCGGACTGAATAATGGCCACGGCCCTCATGTGCCCAGGCCAGGACATCCTCTTGCAATCTCACCCCAGGTCGCACCTTCAGATTTTCTTCAACATCGATTGAGATGAAACAATCGCAGACAAGCTGCTCATTCCAAACCTGAGTTCCTGGAACAAACAGTTCATTTACCTTCTGTACTTGCGCCTCCTGCAGCTGCACTCTTGGCTTCATAGATTTTATACCTTGTATCCAGTTGACCTCTCACACCTGAATCGACGTTCCTGGACCAATTCTCTTGAAGTCTTGATAAACCCCCGATCCAAAACATCCCTGCCATAGAACATCCCTTTCCAAGTTTCTGAACTTTTCTTTTTCTTTGTAGCCGCCAAAAACTCCCCTTGCCGAAAGTACTTGTCTTTAACCACACGAGAACATAAGGTATCAAGTCTCGTTAACAGTATCCACCCTTGCTTGCCTAACATGGCTTTGTTGAAGAGTTGTAACTATCTGAAGCCCATACCTCCGTCTCCTTTTGGCCTCGTTAAGCTAGACCACTTCTGCCAATAAATCTTGTGATTGTCTAACAAACTACCCCACCAATAATTAGAGATGTATGAGGTCATCTTCTGGCAAACCTGAGAACAAAAAACATGAGAACAGAAAACAAAAAAAAAATGGTTTGCAAGATCCAGAAGTGGAGAACATATTGTACCTGCGTATCTCATTGGTTCAGACGCAAAGCAGAGTATTCTTATAGCAGTTTGTCACACAGCATTGCTATGCTCGCCCTTTCTCTTGGTAGATACAACCCTTATAAAATAAATTACATATTTAGTACAATTTTCTTGAAAACAAGATAACTGAGTGCAGTCAATTAAAGTATAAACAACATTTTAACATGGGACAAAGACACAAAAGTAAACAAACTATAACACAAGAAAAAACTATAATACAACTATGAATATGTATCACATCACTTAGCAGAAAACATATACATGATTTAACGGTCAATTGAATCATACCATATGAATATCAGTACAAACAGAATAACAAAGTCAAATTACTCATGAAAACAATCTGAAAGCAAAAACACCAGACTCACGTAACCTAGGCAGGTGCTAATAGTAACTGCTAGGGATAGACTCAACCCATTCAAACAGGTCTAACAGCTACTATGCCTATGCTCGCAGGAAACCATCATTTCAACGCTGCAGAGAATTTCCTCGGAAAATTTATAGACATTTTGACTGACTAACATTTGATTTCCTTTTTGACGAACCTTGTTTTCACAGAGTTGGTCCTGCTCCCACTGCTGCTGCTGCCTGATAACAGTCCCTGTCTTTGAAGCTGGTATGCCTCGAGTAAATAGGAGAGTCAAGCAGAGATCTTCTTATCGAGGAAAGGGAGTGGCCAAATTGATCTGGCACTGGCTGATTGTCTTCACACAACGGATCGACTGAAGCATCTGCGGAGCAAGTAGCATAACTTTGTTAGTGAATTTCATGACTTGGGATTTGTACATTTCTAGCAACTCTTGGTGACAGAAAAAGCATACAAAGATTAAATTAGTCAATTTCACAAAATCACACAACTCTGAAACTATCACAAAACCATAATTTTAATATATATTATTACCACTGCCTGTGAATGGTAGTATGTTGTAAGACTGCTGATCCATTGTCATGGGTGCTTGTGTTAATACCACTGATCCTGTGATTTCATTTGCCATGTTGGCGGCGCAATGAAGTGTTACTAAACCTGTGATGTCATTTTCAGAGGTGCTTGCACAGTACTGGTCAAAGATAGGATCCAGGCACAAGCTGAAGTCAAATGATGCATCCTGCAAGAGTATGATGAAGATAAAGAAATCAGAAGTGATATATTTGCTATCCATGAGGAAGATTGTGAAATATAAACAATCTCTTCTGGGTCGATTGGTAGTGGTAGCAGCATTTAAATTGCATAACATTTTGTCTTTCTTTCTCAAGAAGATCAAGTGCCAAGCATTACTTACTTCGTCGTTATGTGTAACTCTCACGGATCCCAGCCTTTTTAACTTGCACTGCCTCGAACTAGAGTCCGAACAATCTTGATGATCATCAGTTTGGCAAATATATTTACCAGCAAAAGATAAATGTTCACAGTTGTTAGTGAACGATTGTAAATTGTTCTGGAGTTAATGAACAGTCCCTCATTACTCTCTTCACCATTAGTTCCTTGCAAAAGGTCAGTGGATTTATGCTCCAGCATGCTCAATTCATGGAACGGACTTCGATTGTTGACTGGCCTTGGCTTGCCATTATCCAGTTCATAATCAGGTAGATGGTAGGTCATATATTTGTATGCAACTTTGCTCCATTCTACTACGAGTTTCTGTAAAAGTGGAACCATATAAGGTGACAATTCATTCAACATGTACATGAATTTGTGTCTCAACAAAAAAGAACAATGTATGCTCCGTATATAATTGAGACCGAAGAACTTATTTCTTCTGAATCCAACTGTACTAATCTGGCCTTTAAGAAAAGCTGTATTAATCTGGTATGCACTTGACTGTTGTCTGACAAAAAAGATTTGTGGATGTGCAGACACCAAAGGAAAGTAAAATAAAGGTCAGTTCAGCATCAGGGAAAGACCTTTTTATGCATATCAAGAATACCAAAGGGTGTGTAATTGTCACCAAATGCTGCTCCGACGATCTGGCAGACAGAATTGAAGAAAAGTATGGTATTTTCGCCTTGCACAATAAAGGAGTGAAGTTCTTTTCCAGGATCACACTTCTTGGCATGCTCTACAATACTGGTCCAAACTTTCTTTGTGGCATTGATAAGAATCTAAATATAGGGAGACTGAATTAGCCTGTAATAATCATCAATACTGAATATGAGAAAAATGTGCATAAGGATTCTCGTCTTACTTTCCCCAGAGCTTGTTCATCCTTATGATATAACCTCAAGAAGTCCTGCACATAATTAATGTCATGACTCTTCAGCGCCTTATGGAACACACCATCCTTTGCAATCTTCTTCATGCGCCACACATCATCATTTAACAGTGGGATTTCATGCTTCTTTGATCCTAGAAGTATAAGAAAGAGACCCAACCCGATCGATCAATTTTGTGCCATTTCAATTCTCTAGGTAACATTAATTAAAACTTCAGATTCATGATTACCTTCACCTCGGCGATCCTTGACAATGAAAGGTTCGGTTATGCCTTCTAGGACCCGTTCACCAAGATTGTCATCAATCATCACCCCAAGCCTGAACTTGCCACACCTGACAAACTTGGAATTATCGTTTAAAGCAACTCCACACAGAAACGCTTCTCCATTTTTCAGGCTAAGTTCTGAAACACCTGTAAGGACCGACCCAATGTTGTCTCGTGGCAATACTATATAGTTCTTGAACTCCTCTGAAGTCCAGCATTCTTGATTATGTTTATTGAAGTCTCCATCCAAAACAACAATTTTAATATTAGCAGAAAGAATACGACGATGGAGTTCTGTCTCTTCAACCCCCTGCGGGTCGTTTACTGACACACATATCTTGATAAGCTCTCCATTTGTTCCAAAGATATCCTTCTTTGTGAAAACTTCACTATCCAGGCCATTCATGAAGGTCAGCCTGTATCTTGGAGGGCGGTTCTGATCAATGTGTGTTCTACATAAGCTATGTAACATTAGACAAGTGAAGGTGGATGCAACCACTCCATACTGGATATTTGCAATTGAAAATAAAAAATTGTTCTAATAAGAACCTTGGAGCATGGCTTAAGAAGCTTGTGATTGCTTTTGTAACATCTTCTGTTATCTGTTGAAAGGAAGAGGAAAAGATTATGGAAAATTAACCCAATCCTTATGAGGGATGAGACAATTCTGTTTATTCTGGCACATAACGAAAAAAAAGGTTTGTGTCTCGATCTGGATTCTGGACTACGAATATGTGGAATTTTAACCAAACAGTTTCCAACACAAATGGTGGTGATACTAGATATAGATTATGCAGCATACCTGGAATCATAATTTTCGAGAAACAATACTACTATGGTCTCAATATCATCTGATCCTACTGTCGATGTTGATGATTCTTCCGACCAAAAATTATCAGTCACCTTAGATCTAGATCTTGACAATTAACCTTTATTACAAATGGTAACTCTTTTATCCTTCTACAGTTTGTTGGCATCTCATTGTCGCGGATACAAATAACTCTTGCCTTTCCTATTTTGGCTAGTCACACTCCATTCACCTCGAATTTCATGGTTATAAGGTTTCACAGAACATCTTCTTAGCTATGGTTGCTAAAGCCTTCACTGCATCGTACTCAAGTTCACACCAAATTAAGCCATATGATTTTCTATTTCTTCTCTCTTATTATCAACAACAAAAAGAAAACCTGTAGTACGATTTATCATCAACGCCAACAAAACAAACTAACGGGGGCTCATGTCAGAGTGCAGAAGGGACGGATAATATAGGCCCTGTTTGGATTCATGGGTTAAAGTTAGTTTAAGTTACTTTGGACACAACTAGCCATAAAATCTCCAAACAGGGAGGGTTAGTTTGGACTAGTTGCATCTAACCCACCCAAAAAAACTATCCCACCCAAGAGGCCAAGAGGTGCTAATTAGAGCTAGTTTGAATAGGATCTACTAAAAAGTTGTTTTTTCCTCTATCCTCAAAGGAGACAAATGATTATATGTAAACGTTTATTATTAATCTGACCCTTACATCCAAATACCTCAAGAATTAGAGTTAGTTTAAAGTTAGTGATGAGCTAAAAACTAACTCTAACATCTAGCACTGTTAGAGTATCCAAACAGGGCCATACCCGGGCGACGGCGGACTCAACCGCAGTTTCCAGCCTGACCTGAACGGCCTGCACGCAGGTAGCGACCAACTCCTGCAGGTGCCTGCACCCCCTGATCTCCCTGCAGGTCCAAGATTCCATCTTTCATCCATCACGATTCACGAGGGAAAAGCCAAAGACAACGATAATAACAAGGAGGAGAAATCAAGGAGAGGTACTCACAGGTCCAAGGACCGGCAACGCTTCTTCAGCACCGGCGGGCAGCCGCCACGACCATCAGCTCCTCCTTCCCCTCCTCCGGCGCCCTGCTGGTGGCCCCGCTTCATCGGCGGCACGGTGAGGTCCTGCTCCTGCGGCGCAGCAGCGAGCTAGTGCTACAGTTGGTCAACGGGCTCTGGCGGTCTTGCCGCGACGCGACGCTTGATTGCCTGTTGATTGCTCGCCTGCTCCGGTGGTTCAGTGAGCGAATTGGGGAGAAGTTGTGTGGCTGGAGAGAGCACGAGGCGGGCTTATATATACTGCATCGTCGGCATCGGCCCTGAGCAGAGGGGAAGTGGAGGAGAGGAGGGGATGGAAATGTTGCGCACTCTTCCGCTCTTGTCCTCTCTCGGCTGGGAGTTTCCACGAAAACGCGGCAACGGGGAAGAAAGAAGAATTCGGTGACGGGCGGAGCCGCGTCGTGGCGTCTGGCGTGGGACGGGGGGACGGCCCGGCCCGGTGACCGTCGACGGTCGCCGGGAGACGGGGAGCGCAGAGTGGACTAGTGGAGACGGTCTACCTTTATCCGAAAAATGCACTTCGAATTACTGACATAGGGCCCAGCAGATGTGCGCTCCACATGCCAGTGACGACGTAACTGTAAACCCTAGGGTGAAATCAGATCGGACACAGACGGATATAGTTTATCCTATATTTTATCTCGTATTTTTTTTATTAGATCTGGAGTCGGGATGAATAGTATCGGATAATTATTTCTTGATCTTGTATCCTATCCTATATTATATTTCAGGGTTGGAATCAGACACGAATATCATTATAAGGTTTGATGGATAAAGAATTTTGTAATAATAATATAGTTAGAGTGGCATATGAATATAATGATAACTAACATATGAAAATAAATATATTTTGTGTTATTATTTTCACCTAATTTATTAATTTCATTCATATTTCCAATATCATAATTACTTAAATTTAATTAAATTATATAAATATCGGATTTCAGACAGATATTGCTCATCGTTTTTCTCGGATTCGGATTCAAACACGGATAGTGTCAGATGACTATTAATGTATTCTATATTTAGCCACATTTATTTTCTCAGTATTCGAATGAATATTATACGTCCAGTTTTTATCCCCAATAAACCCGGGAGACGATTCTATGGTCGTGGGATGTACGACCGATCTTTTGGCCTTTCAGCTTGGAACATGGATATCGAGCGGCTCCATTATCGGTGATCGCATAGGTTAGCTCGTGCTCGTTATGCCTTGCAAGTTAAATTTTACTCTTCTGATTTTTTTTTTTTGATTGTTGTCGCCGACGAGTTTAAAAATGAACTGACCGACCATAGCAATATACGACCAGAGGGAGTATTATACATATGTTTGCGGTGACATAAGATTTCGTATTGCAGTAAAAAACTAAATTTTTGAATTTAAAATAACACTAGCAGTTATTAAGATTTAACTTCTCTGTTCACTTCATTGGTCTCTTGTTCTTCCGTCAGATACTCTAATAATATTTCCTAGCACAACGAAAGAATCTGTAGGCTAGTGGTTATAAGAGTCTTAGTAGCATGTTAGATCCTGGGTTTGATTTTTTATGGGAGCAAATTTTTTAAGATTTAACGATATTATGCTTTTAGTGGTAGGTGACGCTCTCGTCGACAGCGAGACGTCATCGATGATGACTTCATCAATGTCGAGAATTTGCCCGCTCGGTTTTTGAAGATACTCATAGGAGTAGGATTTGCTTACGTATGTTCATAGGTGATGAGTATACGTGTGTTGTGAGTGTCTAAATTGTATTGTGTAATCTAAAAAAAAATCCTAGCACACTCATTACGTATACATGCAAATAGATCTATAAATTTAAGCTAATAAAATAGAGTGGACAACTCACTAGTACTTCAACACTCCTTATGTCCAGTCTTCCGTAGGCTGTAAGTGTGGAAATATGAGTCTATTGTAATTTATTTAATTAATTACTTATGGTAAGATTTGAATTCGAGATCTCTGACCCTAGTACCATATCGGAATCAATTACACCTAAAAGTTTAATCTGATGAGAAAAAATAAATAATTCATTTATACTTCAACATACAATAACCTCATTTCGTTCCCCTAAAAAAAATGATTCCACAAAAGATTAAAATTGGACCCCATTAAGATTTATAGGCTTCGGTCCTTTACCTGCCGAGGTCACCTTTTCTTCGTATGGAAATTCAAATGGAATGTGGTACTTTCAAATGAATACCTTGTTAAAAATGTTATGTTTATTTACAGCACAAACTATTGTTTCTTGTGTCCCTAAAACCAAAAACTATTGTTTCTTGGAGTATATCGCAACTCACACCCATCACCAAACAGAACGTATAATACATATTGTATACCGTGTTACTTTTCGACCTGATTGTTGCCATTGCTGATCTGACCTGATCCTTTGAATCAGTAAAGCTAGCAGGCTAATAGTAATTCCTAACCATGTTATGGATGAAACACAATTTTATTTTATTTTTGTTGAGGATGTAGAAAGCTGTGCCATGTTGATCATAAAATGAGCCGTTCCAGGGCATGTTTCCTTGAAATTGAGACCACTGTCCGGGTGAAAGGCTGCTTTGACCACTGTTGGCCAAGTGAGCTTCCACCTGGCTCTGCACGCTCCCTTGAGCTACTCCTGGAGCACCTATATATAGGAGAACAAATTAAGAAAACAAGAATAGTAAGTTTGGTTTTTGGTACTCTATATCACCTTGGAGTTTCTCCAGTGCTGCTTGGCAGGTGTGAGGGGAGGTGTGTGTGAAAGAAAATACACATACCACTGCTTACAAGTTGCTGCGGTGTTAATGTCATATTGCTGTGAGCAGTTGTTGCTGGCTCTAATATGTGATTGCTTTGTAAGAAACTTTGCCTCTGACTCTGTATCTCCACCTCGGCAAATCCTGGTGCCACTGCAACAATGCAAGGGAAGGAAGCATGAATTTTTTTTATTAATAATCAATTTTTCATTATTTAATAAAATAATAGAACATTTCGAAAATTTCCAAAAATAATCACCCTGTTGCCCAACCAACGGGCGACAGGGGGTGCCACATCAGTTAACATGGGCACAGTCATCTGGTGGATGGGTGACAGGGATGTATTGCTAGGCGATGGAATCATAAGTCCCTTTCTTTTTCTGAATTATCCTCACAGAACTGCCAAAATCTCAATTTAAAATACTTTTAGAGATCTACAAATAATGTATATTTTTTATCTGATAGGGTAAATATCCTAACATCCATTTTAGCATATTTTGATTCAAAATGTATTATGGGTTGTGAAATAAAATTTCCAATAATAGATTAGTTATTAAACACTAATTGAATTTTTAGACATCCTAACTATCTCTAAAAATTCATAAAAAAAAATTCAAGTCCATCTTGTCTAGAGAACTATCAATGCGAACTTTTGTCATAATTCTATTCTAGTAAAAAGTTTTGTGTTATTTGAATTCAATTCAAGGTTAAATTTGAATATAAAGTATAAATGATGTTACTTCAAACTCAAACTTCATGTTTGACCCTTTTTGTATACTCAAATATGCAAGAACTTAAAAGAGGCGTAAAACATGAAGTTAGAGTAGAAAGTAGCTAGGGTTGTTTCTATGTTACATATATATCTTTTGCATTGATACTGCTCTGGGTAAGATGAACTTGTGTATTGTTATGAATTTTTGGAGAAAATTAGGGTGTCCTAATAATTAAATTAGCGCTTAACAACTAACATATTATTTGAGATTTTATTTAAAAAATCCTAATACCTCTTGGTTCAGATTAACTAAAATGGATGTTAGGATAGTTGTTGTACCATATAAAAAATTGAAATAATTTTTAAATCTATAAAAGAATTTTTAATGGAGAGTTTAGGAGTTCTAACTTTTAAGCCAAAACAATAAAAAGACGTACAATCTAGTCGCCCACCACCGGGTGACTGGGCCTGCTTTAGCTGCCCTTGTCGATTTTGGAAATTTTTGAATTGGCCTCTTATTATTATTAAATAATAAAAAAGTTTAATGATTAATAAATAAATATTCATAGCTGCCGGATTGAAACAATTGGTCAAAGCAAATAATACCGCCGCTTGTCGGGTCCTGTTCTATAACGAAATTACATAAAACAGGTGAACCACCGTTGATGGTGTATCCTGGATCCAAGAGGCGTGGTGCTCCATTACCTTGATCTTCAAAGCAGAATACCTGCAGCAAGCAAACAGTGCAGTCAAACTGAAAGTCTCAGTTCAGTTGGTGCGGTAGGTTATTCCTAGGTAACGCTGTCAAATTTAAGTGCCAGCTCAGTTGGTGCAGTATTCATATTTATATATTTTGACACCTAGAGTATTCGTATGTTAATGTCATTGGAATTTGCAAAGAAACATTAGAACTCCTCTGAATAGGGCTGATTTCTTTGTTCAGATTGAGATATGAATAATGACTCATGAGTGAGGGACGAACTGACACATCTATCTACTTACCTTAGATGTCGCGACAGAATAGTTCGGCCGTCCAAGAAGACCCTGGCACCAGCCATTTAGAGAAGCCGAAGGCAGTTGCTCCTGTACAACCAGTCCAGCTCCTATACCTACCAAGTTCAAAAACCGAAACTTCCCGTGAAAAGTGCAGATTTGTGAGCATAGGGGTCATGTCCCAGAATGGATCAGCTACAATTTACCACACTATGATCTGCAAGTTGCAGATTATGCAGATACTAAAAGAGTTACATGACTGAAGCAAGTACATTGATAGTTATGTGTGTTGGGAGTGTGATCACTGTTTGCATTTGCACAGGATAGCACAATCTGAGCATGGTTCAAGCCTTCAACAGACGACGTAACTTCACATGAAAAAAAAATAGTTTTCAATACCGTGGTAATACCATATGTTGCATGTTTGCAGGATAATCAGACAAGTAAAAAGTATCTTCAACCTTGATACGCTGTAGAGGGAGCAGAACAATTTTTCTGAGTTGCACATGACTTGTAGGATGGACCAGTGTCTGCATCCGTATTAATTGGCACCGGACATTTGTGTTTCATTACATGATCATCAATAAGACCATCAAGTTGTGCATACGCGTGCCTTTTCAACTTATCCACCGAATCCTGCAGTCAAACACATAGTCACTTCCAACGAAGAGAGTGGTTATTAGGACCACTTCGATTGCAATGCAATGTTCTTGATATCAGAACATGTACCTGTTGATCTGAATCAAACATGTCAGATGCAATGTAATGGTCACCAAATTTCGCCCCCACAAGACGGTCCACGCAATCAAAGAATAGTACCACATTTGCCTCTATGCTACGGTATGACTTCAGCTTGTGATTTCCTTCAAGACAACAGCCCTGCGCATGCTTCACCATCTTCTTCCAGGCCTGGTATTCCTTCTTTATCTGGAGAATCTGCACAGCAAGAAACAATGATGAGGTGAGGCGTAAATTAGCTGATAGAGGGTGAGTTCGAAAAAATGGTTGAGAGATTTACCCTGGCAAGGTTATCTGGGTCCTTATTTAGAGCCTTCAAGAAGTCCTGTACAGTAACAATGTTCTCCTGCCGAAGCCTATTGCAGTACTTTCCACCGTTGGCAATTTCTTCCAGACGATGTACTCTATCATACAGCTTTGGAGGATAACTCTTTTCATTTACTACAAAAAAGAAAATGCAAAAACAAAAAACAACTTTATCATTATCTCATGAACGCCTGATATGAAAATTGGTCCATTGTGGTACATCAAGAATGATCTAGAATCTTTCCCAAAGCAACAGGAAGACATGGTGAGGATGGAGGCAAACTTACATTTATTTCTACAGTCCTGCACAATGACAGGGTTCATGACCGCTTCTTGGACTTCGCCGTGTTCACCGTCACAGACTCTTGCTCCGACAACGAACATCTTGTTTGGAGCATTACATGACCTTTTATGAATTTGATGTCATTTAGATCAACCTCTCCATTTACAAGCCGAGCAATGCATTTACCTGCCAAAACATTTCGTTTTCCGTCCCGACCACCGACTATATGTTCACTGAACTCTTCGGATGTCCAAATGTCTGAAGCATCATAAGGAAAGTCGCCGTTAAGTGCCAAGATCTCAATCTTCAAACTTGAAAGCTGGCCGGATTTGATTATATTGTTTCCATCAAATATGCCAATCCTAATGGCTGAATCCCTATCAGATCTTATCTCATCTTCATGATAAATAAGGGACTTCATGCCATTCAGGAACCGCAGCCGAATCCTCATCCTTTTGCCCTTGGCTTCATTTGTAGCCAACCCTCCAGCTTCAGCACTATTCCGTTCCTGGTTAGTCTCTTGCCTAAAACAGAAGCAAGATCAAAAACACACATTTTAAAAAAGCACAAGGACAACATTAAAATGTGGCTTATTTGGAACATTTCACGGAAAACAAGTTTTGTTCCATTATTAAGATAAAACAAATTACAGGAAGATCCCTTACATCTTCCATTCGTGATTGTGGCCATTACGAGAGGTACTGGTTATATTGTCCTGCAATTATGAAAGACACAGCATAAATAAGCAAAGAGTAACTTTTTTTTAACCCTTGCAAGGACACTAGTGCCTGTGATGGGTGCAACAAATGGAACACTTGGCAAGTAGAGGAAACAAAGAATGTCATCAGTAGCTGTGAACATGAAAAGAAAGATAAATCAAAACTAACCACTTTCTGGGTGAGAGCACAAATCCTGCTGTCCATGCTTTCCAGTTTGCTGCATCCAAATTCCAAAAACGACATTATATTCTTTTGCACTCCTCTTCCTATATCATTTGTAATGTCAACGTAACAAAATAATCGGAAACTTAGCCTAATAAGATAAGATTATATAGAAAGATAAATTCATTCAAGGATTGGTAGGACAGCAGTATTAGAGCTGATCTAGAGTTTCAAAACAACTTATTACAAATTTTTACCCTAATTATTAATGCATACACAGTTTTTATTGAAGCAGATGGATTTATATAACTACAAAGTAGTTTGGTCGTGTGCCCTCTTTGATAGAAAAACAACTTTCAAAACTGAAATTGTGCCAAACCTGAAATAAGTACTAACAGGTGCGTTAAAAGATTATACTCCCTTCGTTCTTAAATTATTGTCGTCGTTGACTTTTTTATTTACTTTGATCATTCATCTTATTTAAAATATTATTTTAAATATGTAAAATATTAAGTTATATTTAATTTTTCTTTAATAACAAAACAAAATATGATAACATATATGATATTTTTAAAAATTTTGTGAATAAGACGAATGGTTAAAGTTGACTAAAAAAATCAATAACGATAACAATTTAAGAACGAAGGGAGTACATGTTACCTAACAATGGGTCGAAGACAATGACGAATTTGCTCCCTCACCTATATCCAAGTACAAAATAAATGAGGATGAGCTAACAGCTAATGCCGGTAAAATACAAAGGGGGAAATAGCAATCAGATTTTGGACTTTTAGAAAAGAGAAGAAGATTCTTGTCAGCATCGTGAAGTGAACTGAGCCGAATTGATCCGAAATATGAAAATTACTAAGGTGGTATAAATTCACAGCTAAGCTAAAGGAAAAAGGGGAAGATTTTTCCCCCACGAAAAACCACATCTTTTTTGGGTTGTATAATGCTCTCACCACTCGACCAATTTGTGAGAGGGTAAGGTCCATGTTGTCCATGTTCCTGTCCTTCCTGCGTGAACAAAGAAGCACGGTGAGCAACGACGTAAGGCAGCGGGGGAGGAGTTTGACCGGCGCGCTTACGCTCGTATCAGGAAGAGGACGACGAGCACGGTCTGCCGCAGGAGCCGCCGCCCCGGCGACGGCGGCTCAGCTGACTCGTCGGGGATGCCACCGGTCGCCTGCGGGCGCTTCTCGGGACGCGCCGCCATGCCATCGCCGGCGGCCACAGACAGCCGCCTCTTGGGTGACATCGACCACTCTCCCTCTCTATCTCTATTCTCTAACTATGTGCGCCGTTCGCGTGCTCCAATCGATCCGTTTGTACTGGTCGACGCCGCTGTGCGACTGCGATATATACACAGTTAACCCGTGTTGACCCTTGTTGTCACTTGTCAGGATTGATCTAGTGTGGCTCTCACAGTAATCAAGGGTTGTCACCGGTCACTTGATTGCTTTGTTCCGACGTGATTAGTTCTTGCAGGTCAAGGACAAACACTATACTTAGCTGCTATCGCCAGTATATAGTTAGCTCAGCGGTAAGAGAGATGTATTTGATCGGTCCTCTTGTCTAGAATGGTAAAATGTAAACGAAGTAAATAGACTTTGAAACCCTCAACTGTTCTTAAATACAGATATTTGTTAACCCTCATTAACTTTATTTTAAAGTTAATAAGGGTTAACAATTATAGTGCGCCGGGTGATATACCGTGTTGCTGACCAATGTGCAATATAAACAAACAAAGACCTTTTTTCTTCATCTAAAATGGCTGACATATGAAAGGCTAGGAAAGTGACATATAAAGCATTTGTGTTGGCTTGGATAAGATGCCAGGTCAAGCAGGAATATTTCAGTATAACAGAATTCTATGATTGAGAAATGACCACAGAGGGTTTGGATTTAAGACATGTTGAGATGGAGAAACTATATCAGAGTTTTGATTTATACATTCAGGTCTAGAGAGAGAGAGAGAGAGAGAGAGAGAGATGTCATTGTCAAAGTTGAATGTGTGCAGGAATAAAAGAAAGAATGTGGATTTTATACACCCGTGGGTAGCTACCCACCCTGTTCCACCTACCATCGGATCAAGATCTAACGACCATCAGAGGGGGTGTAGCTATACCACCAGAGGAGGTGTAGCTATCTATCCTATTTTACATGCCATTGGATTAAGATCTGACGGCTATCAAAGGGGGTGTAGCTACACCACCAGAGGGGTGTAGCTACTCACGAGTGTATGCAGTTATTTAGCATAAAAGAAAACACTCCAAGTTATGGCATGGATAAATGAAGGAGGTCCTAAAATTCAGCGGAAAAGCTGTTACCATTTCCTGCCATTATCCCGGTATCTTCTCATGCTTTTCTAGCTTGCCGCCATCTCCATCCTTCAATGGTGAACATATATAATTAAAGGTTTAGGACCGTGGTTTGACGGCGATGCATGTCAGTGGTCCAGGTCTCGATCGGCTAAGTTCTCTCTGCGCGTTCATGGCTACCACTACTAGTTTCAAGTCTCGGCCAAGTCATCGCTTTCTCTCTTTTCAGTCGCGCGCGCACGCGTGTGTTCTCTCTCTGCAAATCCAATCCAAGCTCCAATCCACTCCACTGGCTCTTTGCATGAGAGCAGTTGAGCCGAGTGGCTCGTAGTCAAGTCACGCCGTGTCGCTGGCCGAGGGTGAAAGGTGTCTTCACTTCACAGTTCACACCAATCATTCACGGGACGCGGTTTGTTCAGTCACCAATGAGTGTTATCTTTCAGCCACGGGACACGGTTCCATGGAAAATCACGACCCCAGCGCCGGAGACAGAATGCTCGCGCCCGCACATGCGGCTACGGCGGCGGACCCATTGCCTTGTCACGCCGCCGGGCCGTCCCCACCGGCTAGATCGCGGCACCCGTAACTGGAGCCCCTTTCTATGACTGACAGGAATATATAGTAGGGATGTAACTTTTGCATTTTGTGAGTTGATAGGTCGGTTTAAACTCTCTAAAATGAATTAGAATTTCTCTCACCTCATAAAACTAGCATAATAAATAAACTAGACACTTAACCCATAGTTATCCATTGGGTACGCACTTACATCCTTAAAAATATAAGACCCCCAATAACTCCCAAACCTTAAATGACGTGCTCACCCACCATCTGTCCTGTTGTCACACCCTGCCACTCACTGGTCTAATTTATCTTAGAAATTAGAATGTGACTAATGTGGGCCTCTGCCACTTATTCTAGTTGGCCTGAGTTTTAAAACTAGTCTAACAGTTGCAGACTAGCAGTGATTTGTGAACAATTACCGTTGTTTAATATGCCATTCATGCTTGCAGGGGTCTTAGAGTATCTCTAGCAAGGCCTGTAAATTTGGGTTTCCAATCCAATTTTATAAGCCCCCTTATAAAATTTGAGAGCTCAATTTTACATCCAACTCTAGTCAAAACTTGTAAATGGACTCTTGTACAACATGGGATCGTTGTTAGGAGGAAAAAAAAAGAAATCGGATGCCTTCTACCACGCACGCCGCCTCCCCGCCGGCATCGTCGCCTCCTCCCCGTTAGCCCTCTCCCATCTCCCCGCTCGAGCTTGCCCCAGCACTGCCCGAGTGCCAGCCCCAGGCGTCGTTCGAGCCCACCCTCGGCTACGCGTGTTTGGGCACTGAGCTCTAGCTCACGATGGTGCGGATGGCGTCTTTGGCGGGGAGTATACCTGGCCAACGGGCCGAGCCGTTGGCTTAACTAGCCGTGTCGTGTTAGCACGACGGGTCTGTGCCTAAGCCCAAGCACAACATGGCTCATCTTACGCGGGCCGTGCCGACTCGTTGACCCAACGGATTATCCGGGTCGAGCTGGTCCGAAGCCCAATTAAATTTTATATCACATGATTTTTCTCCAAAATTTGAATTTTTATATAAAAATATTTTTATCAATAAATTTGAACTAAAAATATGATTTTAATTGTAAATGTTGAAAATTTGATCATTTTATTTGACGGACTGTGCTGGGCCAGGCTGTGCCATACGGGCTAAATAGGCCATGCTAAACGGGGCGTGCCTGGGCTAGCACGACGGGCCTGTGGCTAGGCCCAGGCATGGCCCGTGACGAGCTACGGGTCGGCACGACCCATCAAACATCATGTCAGGTTGTGCTCGAGCCGGGCTAAAATAGGTGGGCCTCGTGTTGAGCCATTTAACCCATTCCACTTGGCTAGGTATAGCGGGGAGGCGGGAGACGATCGATGTCGCAGAGGAGCGCAAAGTGGAGGCCGCTGATGTGGTCCTCGCCAGAGGGATTGGGGCCAGGGCGGGCAGAGAGCATTGAAGAACATGTTCAGGAGGGAGGTGTAGGGCGGCGGGGAGAGTGGAGGCACGTCGGGCTAGCGATGGAGGGTGAGGGCGGTGTGGGGAGCAGCGATATGTGGGGCCGGTGGTGGAGGGAGGGAGGCGGTGCGGCGTTGGGCACAAGAGAGAGGAAGATGAGAGAGAAAGAGAGGAGAAGGGAGGGAAAAAAGAAAAAATGGTTTGGGATCATAATTTGGCAGGACATGGAAAATAAAAGCAAATTTAGTAGTCTCACTAGAGTTGGATTTTTTACTGGGCTTCTAAATTTTTGTAAGCCAAGGCATGTTCTCAAAAAAAATTAACTTACATTGTTTAATTTAATCACTACTATGAAAAGTCTGATGACAAGATGTACGTAGGGACGACGGAAAATACCAGGAAACTCCAAGATTTTCTCGCTGTGTTGTTTTCAGGCTGACATCCTCGCAGTTGCAGCTTCTCTGAACCAGGGAGGGTATGTTGTGTGTTGGACGCGCCAGGTGTCTCCGCCACACGGTTAACATTTTCTAGCAGTAGTAAAATTACACTATATCCTTTTGACAAACAATAAAGGGAAAGGAGTTCTAATAATGATGCGTCGGCTCGAGGCGGGCAGTTCAGCTAGTTCCGTGGTCAGCTTCAGGTAGTTTTACGGCTCATCAGCCTCTAGCGGCTGCAGCACTTGTGGTTCTTGATGTTCCTGTACAGACGGTCAGATTCTGGTCTCGGTATGGTTCACTAATATTCCAGCATTCTTAACGATGTGGACATCTTGAGACACGTGTGTCTCTCACTGCAATGTAAAGAAAACCAAGAACCAAAGCATTGAAAATCATAATTTATCATGAGAGATTGAACAAGTATCATCACTATCATAAATCTGGCTTTTAGCGACGGTAGCCTAAAGGCTATAACGGCGCTATCTAAAGTGGGTCACCGCTATAGAGCTCAGGAGCCTGTCGTGAAGCTACCCGCCGCAATAGAGGTCATCTTTAGTCAGTGGCGGACCCAGGATTTTACCAAGGGTATGCCACGGTAAAATATTTATATATAATTTATTTTAATTCATATTTAACACGATAATAAATAATAAAATTTGTAGAGGAATTTTATAGCCGACAAGAAAAAATAACATATCAAGTCTTAAATCCAACAAATAACTACAAGAATTGTATATATTATAGTAGTCCAAACATACCTTAGCTGAAATGTAAAAGATGATCATTATACTACTTCTTGTCCGGCCTACGATTTCTAGAGGCCATGAAATTCTCAATTATGTCTTCTTCATCCACTTTAAAGAAAATTTCTCTCGCAATAAATGTGACTAGACAATCATCCAAAAGACTATCACTCATCTTATTTCTCAACTTGTTTTTTCACTAAACTCATTGCAGAAAACACTCTTTCAACACTTGACGTCACCACCGGTAAAACCAATACCAATTTAAGAAGCAAATAAACTAAACGATAAGCTATATGCATTTTTGTCCCAACGAGCTTAACTGAGAGATCACCAAGATTTTCTATGCCATTGAACCTAGCATCTTGCCTTACGACATTAATATAACCATCAAGTTGCATCTCAAGTTTAAGCAAATCGGTGCCAAAGATGTCTTTAGGGTAGAACTCAGCAAGCTTGCGTACCTTCTGTGCATCAAAAGAAGCATATGAGTTGGTAGGGTCGAAGGCCGTCATACAAGAAAGCAACTCCATATTAACCTCATCAAACCGATTATCAAGCTCTTGACTAATTTGATCAATGACTCTAATATATACTTCTCTTCTAAAGTGGTTATCATTTGTTTGATTCCTAGCATACCGTGCTGATTTTCCATAAGGCACATAATTATCCTCCATAGTAGGAAGTTGGACACCATGTTTGTTGCAAAATAAAGTGACCCTTTCAAGGAATTTATTCCAACCATTAGACCACAACTATTGCATTCTACTCTTTGCCACTTTAACAAGAGAGATTGCATTAAGAATATTTTGCTATATTCTTTGTAAACACTTAGATAATTCATTTGTGTGTCCAAGAATAAGAAATATTAAATGTGCAATGAAAACAAACTCAAAGGAATCGAGTGCTCCAATCATAAAATGTATTCTTGTCCAATCAGCCTTATGTGTAGTATCATCTCCAAGAATGGTTAGTACGTCATGAATTGAAGGGTACATAGCAATGATGTTGCAAATAGTTTTGTAATAAGAGCCCACGAGTCTCACCAGGCCTAGGTAATCCCATTTCTTGATTTAATCCACTCCCAATTTCAAGTTCACCACAATCAAGTGCTTTTGCAATTTGCTCAAGCCTAGCAATTTGAAGTATTCCATGACGCTTACAAGAAATTCCAACAATATTCAATAAGATAGATACTTGATCAAAAAATCCCTTACAATCAGTATTGCCCTTGGCAACAACAACAAGTACTAGTTGGAGTTGATGTGCAAAATAATGAATATAATAAGCAGAAGATGACTCTTGCATGATCAATGTTTTTAACCTTTTAATATCACCTTTCATGTTGCTAGCCCCATCATAACCTTGACCACGGATTTGACTCATACTCAAACCATGGCTAACAAGTAAAGATCCAATTGCTGCCTTAAGTGATAAAGAACTAGTATCATCTACATGAACAATTCCAATAAAGTGCTCACTTGGCCTTCCTAATTTATCAACAAAATGCAAGCAACGGGCAAGTTGTTCTTTATGTGATATATCACTAGACTCATCAGCTAAAATTGCAAATGGTTCATCACCAAGTTCTTCAATAATTTTCTTTCTAGTTTCTATTGCACAACTTTGAATAACTTGCTTTTGTATCTTTGGGTTGGTTAAGGAGCAATTACCTAGAGCATTCTTTAGGACATACTTATCAACTTCTTCACTTTTTGAAGCAAGAAATTTTAATAGCTCAATGAAGTTCCCTCTGTTGCTAGACTCTTCACTTTCATCTTGTCCACGAAAAGCCAACTCTTGATGTAAAAGGAACTTGATACATCTCAATGTATAAGTTAACCAGATCTTATATGGACGACGATCCTCATCACTCCACTTCTCAATTTTATCATCAATTTGTGTATCGGGATTTGTAAAGCCAATGTATTTCTCTTGAGCTGCCTTGTATGCAAAAGAATCCATATGTATCAAAAGTACTTTCTCACCTATATTCCAATTTCTCCAACCTTTAACAGTAAATGCATCAGTCCCCTTGCCCTTGCCTTTTTCTCCTTTGAACAAGTAGCAAATAAAGCAAAATATAGCATCCTTCTTGATACTATATTCAACCCAATTATGTTTGTACAACCATACAAGAGAGAACTAGCGATCCCTAATTCTAATTTTCCTCTTTGGAAATTCATGTGCATAAGGTTTCAATGGACCATTAAAAATATACGCTCTTCTAATTGGATCTTAATCATTTACATGATAACTTGCAATGGGCAGCCTTTCACCTGGATCATGTGGAAGATGATTGATATCATAAATTGATGGTGCCCGTGGCGCTGGCTGTGGTGGTGGTTGTGGCAGCAATACATCTTGATATGTAATTCCTTCAAAAATCCCAGAAGATGGCATAGGACTAGGAATCATGGTTTCTTCAACAACCCTCTCTTGCTCCTGACCTCCCTCATCGTCTTCCATCACAGTTGCAGCAGGATTGAGTGATGGAGATGAAGCAGCAGCGAGCTTTTTAGCTGCATGTTCTCTCCAAAGAGATGCAATATCCCCATTCCTCTTCATACTTAAAATATTCTAGAGACAAAAAATAAACTAAATTAACAATTAATACTTTATATATTTATATTGCTATACTATTACGAGGCTAAGAGGCTTTGCAAATTTTCAACGCCAAATACCTTGAGTGCCTAAAAACTAGTGGTCACAGTCTCACGGAACGACAGAAGAGAAAGAAGGCATGCGATGCACAACAGAAGGAGTGTTGCGATCCCCTCGGCGCTCGGCGATGGCCTCCCTCGGTTCCTGTTCCTCACACGATGATGGAACTTCGCCTCTCGCAGCCTCCCTCACGATTGTCGATCGCCATTGATGTATTGATTTCCTAATTTGCTTTGCGAGGACGCGAGTGGCCGCCAAGCAGTTGTAGGTCGGTGTTGCCCTCATATCCTCGTACACCCGTACAGCTAACAGGCCTCAAACCAAGGAACAAAAGTTTATTTTAGACTTAAGAATTTTTTTAATGGGCCAGGCTTAGACTATGCCATGGCATATGTGGCCCACCCTGTGGGTCCGCCACTGTCTTTAGTGTCGTCTTTAAAAATTACCCAGGCTATAAAAGCCACGTTTGGACAGTTTCAATCTTCAAACAGTGGTGATCCAAAAATTTGGATAAATCATCAAAATCAAGAGGGAAAGATTTTGAGTTCTTTTTTATAGGCTTTTACTCTATAAGATAAGGGCAACTCATTCCATATGTTTTTTTTACTTTCATTTTAAAATAAAGTTGAATTTTTAGTGTTAAGTTTGTTAGGTTTTCATAAAAATTTAGATCAATTCTTTTGATTTGTATGGTTCTAGTGGGTTGGAGTTGAAGTTTATACAAGCATACATCATCTTTTTTTTTATCCTAACAAAATAAATCAACTGTACATAAGCTCTATATGGATCCAAATCTACATCTAATTTGCTTACTAGACGGAGAAAGAGAGGAAGAGTTAGGACATGAGGATGTTTTTTTTAATTCTTGATAAAAATAAAATAATATATAGAATAACTTATTGTTTGTTATATGTTACCTTTTATAATTTTTTGCATTACATGTATTTTATTTTTCAATATACTAGTTTACATTTTAATATTTTCAATATACTAGTTTACATTTTAATATTTTTCAATGTAGTTAATTAATTAATTAAAATATTTGTTTGGTTTACATCTTCAACCTCGCTATTTACTGAAGTATTAGCGGGGTTAACATCTTCAACCATCGCTAAAAAGGCATTTACAGCTGTGGTTTGTTTCCTTCTCAGGTCACCCGTTGCTACAAACTTGTATTTTTAGTTGCAATGTCGTTGCGGCGGACAAGTGTGTTTGCCGTTACAGTGCTTTTTCAATCGCCTCTACAGGCTAATTTTGTGGTAGTGCGTGAGATACATATTAGCAATGACAGAAACTTGAAACACATTTAGCTGATGTGATGGTAATTGTACTAGCTAGATTAGAGAAGAAGAGAAAACCATGCAGGTAAGTGAACATAACAGGTTATATATGTCAAGGAATCACAAGTCTTGCAGTTACAACGACATGCCCTGTGGCTGGCGGCCTAAATAGTGAAGATCTCCTCACGGACATCAGGTGTGCATTCTCTTCTGATCGTTGATCATCTATGAATTTACAGACATATTAAGAACCCGCACGTTTATGTCCGGTGTGAATCTGTCAATGGAATAAACAAAATATGAACAGTTAACATAATATAGTCAGATCTTAGGTTGTAACTTGATCATGAGCAAATTTGTTGATGTTGCACCCACGAAGTATGGAAAGTGCCAAACATTGGGAACTGTAAGCCTTGCATCTCCATTGAGTAATGCCTGAGTCGCAGCATCCATTTGATGTGTTTGACAAGCTTTAGCACATGACTGTACCCCATAACCACATAGGCCATGTTATTAATGGCGCAATGAATATATTCTAGTAAGTGTACCATACAAGAAGTACATCCTACCAACAAATTTGATGTCATATGACGTATATAGCTGTATCTTCAACACATCAACATCCTTGATGAGGGTGACAAAGCTGTACACATAGCCACGACCTAGTGGAGGCGATAGTCGCACTCATTCTGTGTGCAGTGAGGACAAAATACCTGGTGACAGTGGAGGCAAAAAATGCAGTCCTCTCTGCTCTATTTTCTTTTATGTGTCCCCCACTGCTACATGGTTCCCAGTGTGGAAATTCAGGAAGCGATGCCCTCAATCGAGGTTCGCATGTTATATTTATACATACAATTGCCTTGAGATACATGTCTCATAAAAGTAGTTAGGATCTTGACAACCGATCCTAATTCTTCTCAAAGTACCAGATATACACACGGTAAAACATAACTAACACACATATCTCAACACCCAGGACCTAGCCCTGTGCAGCACGTGTCAATGTGTCATGCCACAGTCCGGAGAAGTGAGAGAGGGGGCAGTGGCTGAGAAGTCGCTTTTTGCTAAGGTGTGGTTTAGGATCAGGGTGCGACTCTAGGGTCATGCACTGTATGGACTTTGGTTGTTTTGGTTAGAAGTAGGTTGGTATGGGCCTTTGGTGACTTTCCAATTCCAAGCCTGTATTTGAAGAACTTCTGAATATGTAGTGAACTGTATCTTAACACAATTCCTTGACCTGATCAGTAAAAATGAAGTTGGTCGTGCATGAGTTGTATTTGGCAAGGCTCGCAAAGGATCCGGATCATCTGAATTCGAGTTATAAATTCAGAGAGGCTACAACATCAAGAATTTGTTCGGACTTCACAACGTTGGATCAAAAAATGGATGGCTTTGGCCTCATTCGTTTTCTGGAGAACAATTCTGGCTCAAGAACTATTATAGGCCCTGATGGAGTGAATCCAGTTGATTCACTTGATCCGGCTGGCTCCAAGCCGGAGGGTAGAAGTAGTGGATTTGTTCTAGGCCGTTTAGTGTAAGAAAATTTGATTTTGGACAGTTGATATAAAAATCACCATGCGTGACTTAGGAGATTTGCTTGACTCTAGTGCAGGCTCAATACAAGAAATCGGGACGTGCCAGTCGATTTTCCCTGCAAACCGACAAAGAGATAAACGGTCAGATGACACAGGTCACCGGCCTAGGACAGGCCGATGAAGAGAGTCGATAGTCACTATTCGTGAAATCAGCCGAGCCTATAAAAATAAAGAAAATGAATGAAACTAAGCCACTCGGCTAATTGTATCAGCTTATCGACAAAATTTAATTAGTTAAATAGTCTAGGGTCATAACCGCCGATAAAGGAACGAGTTGACTGGCCAGAATCGATAAATCTACAGTATTCATAAAAGGATTGACCAAGTCGATGATCAATGAAAAGTGACAGAGTCGATAGAGCTAAGGGTGTGTTCGTTTCTTGGGATCTAAATTTTAGTGGGGTCACATTAATCATTAAAATACTACATATGATTATTAAATATATATTAAATATAAAACTAATTACAAAGTTAAATGCGCATCAACGTGACAAATTCATTAAGCTTAATTAAGTTATCATTAAGAGATATTTACTATAGCATCACATTATCTAATCATGACATAATTAGTCTTAATAGATTTATCCCGTCATTCAGAGGAAGGGTTATGAACTGGGTTTTGTTAGTAATCTATATTTAATACTCCTAATTAGTATCATAATATTTGATGGGACATGTCTAAAAATCAGAGGGATGAAAACGAACACACTCTAAGTCGATAGATCTACAGTAAATACGTAAAAACTCGCTCTATCGATGGCGTCAGGTTACATCTAATTAGCTGGTATTGTAAATATGCCTTCTAATCATTAAATCTATCTTGTTTAAACATGGGGGACAAACGACTATCAAAATCAATGATATGATCAATTAAGCAACAGAAAGTTGATTGAACCGTGATAACCTATCGGCTAAACATCTTGATAGAACCCTATCGACCCTACCTATAAACTGATCAAATCTATCCCCATCTACCCAGCAAAAGGTCGAAACCGATACAGCCTTACTGATTCGAATAGATCGAACTTAATCGAGACATTCTTCAAACACAGTAGATAAAACTAGATTTAATTAATTTATAGATAAAGTTAACAAAGTGGCTCGAATAATCAGACCTAAATAATACTTATAAAATTTATCAATATTACAACAGATCGGTTTTAACCAAGACAATATTGCAATCAGAGTCGATAGAACAAGTACTAAATAGATCTAATTATCGGATAACTAGCAATTCTAATGATAACAACTAGAGTGTCAAATTAATGAGAAAGTACTAGTTAAAATTGATAGAATTATCGAGGGTGACTAATCCAAATCTCACGCCGAGATCGGAGCCGATGTAGCCCGCGCGAGACGAGAGTTTCGTCGAAAAGGTTGACGATGCATCTAATTGTATTGATGAAAATATTGTTCTTTTCGTACAGATGTTATTACATATTTATAACCTCATATAAGAGATTTTGATCCGACTCGGTCAGAACTACTAAATAAACTGATTAGATTTTAAAATTAAATCTAAACTAAAAACAGAAAGAAATAAACAACCCTATTGGACCCACTTAACTTTCTTCGGTCATTGAATATCATTGACTTTAGCTGATTTTAATTTCCCGATAGATGGACCGATCAAAATCTGATGCCAACACGGACCAAATGTTTTTCCGAGCTTAACTCAAACTGAACGGTGAATTCGTCGTGGATCTGATTGCCGGAACAGGCCTCAGAATTGGCCGTTCCGAAGGAAACGAACAACGAGTCCTTAAAGTGAGTTACAAAACCTGTGAACAGAAATGGCAATACAGTATCTTGACGCATTGTTTCTACATTTGCCTGATTTTTTTACCCCTACTGCGGAGGACCCCGATGCGCTGGAAAAAGTCAGTATAAAGGCCGTTGCGTCAGCAACAGTAACTGACCTTACAGCAGTGCTCAACTCTCGCCGGACCAATCATCTGACATCCGGTCCCCAGTAGTCCAGTGTACCAACAACAAGAACTTCTCCGGTGTTTGCTGTTCTCACTCCTTTTCATTCTGGTTTTAGTCTAAAGAATACTCCTTCTATCCTAAAATATAAGCATTTAAAGATATAGGGTGTGTCATTTCAATTTTTTTAAAACATTTGACAAAAATCCTAGATTCAGATTCTTAAAGCAAAATGAATTAAGTGATTCATGAATCAGGTAAAACATAATTTTAGGTGATTCAGGTTGGTAGTGTAAAAAACTTGAAATGTTTCAAGTGATTCACCCCTGAAATGTTTCACCTTTTTGCTGTTTGGAAGTGATTCAGGTGATTCAGTCGTGAATCTAAAATGTTTCACTCAGCCAAACAAATCCTTAGTCTAGATTTATTGTATCTTCAAAGAATCTAAACTACATGATATCCTGGTTTATTGGAAATATATAAATCTCGACATCTTCTCTCATATATTCAAATGCATATATATTGAGATGGAGAAAGTACATGTAAAATGAATAGTAGAGAAGGAATTGTGCATTCTAGGACGTGATTGGTAGATTGGGTACCTATTCTTGCATCGTCTATGGGAAGCTTGGCCCATCTAAACCAGGTTCTCAAGGTGCAGAAGTGTTTTGCAGAGCCGTGATTGGTTGCTAGCATAAGCTCAACCAGACTCACATTTGTATTTGATTGGTATCCTGCATAACATAGTATGATTACCTTATATAAAAGACATGGTAGAGTTACCATATATTTATCTAAGGCTAGAGGCCATGTACAGCTCGCTTACCGATGTTCTTCAAATGAAGTGTTTTTTTTTTTTTTGAGAATCTTTAAATGGAGTGTTAAAGCACCAAAGGTGAATAAAATGGCTCACTGGGTGCACTCCATTTGCATCGAATGAGCCTGGCTACAACATCAAGATTTTGCTGCATCGAATGAGCCTGGCTACAATTCTCATTTTCGTTCTTGATGGTACAGGCTGAGGGACCTTTCTTGCATCCAATGAGCCTGGCTGCAATCGACATATAGACTACCAATCACCAAAAAAAAAATACTGCATCAACCGATATAATGCTGGACAGATGCAGCCTACCAATCACGCCCCTAATGTTCAGGAACTGGAAATGAGAGGGAGCAGATTTTGGTATGTTGATCCCTCCCGTTTATTGGGAACTGTGTACATATATGTTGTGTTGTCCTTGTAAAGACAGACTCGCCAGGAAATGCAGGCCAAACAGAACCGAAAATGACTCTGCAGCAGCGTCTGTACAGGAAGAAAGAACATGACAATTAAAGAACCTGCACGTACATTGTTTAACTACCAGAAACTTCGAAGCTCCCTGCTAGTGTCAAAATGTTTGCAGCTTCCGAGCAAAATCATATCTACCTTCGATCAAAAAAAAAAATCATGCCTCCCAATAAGAGTATTTCTAACGGGAAACAGGGAATATACTTGGTGTTGGCATCAGCTTGACATTGTGTATTTGCCGTTGACGCGTACCCTCGCAGCAAGGTCGTCACGATCTGCGCTTCACGTACGCGTCGGACGCTGTGTAATGGATTATTGCAAGGTGCACGACCACTTCAATCAGGATTATGTAGTCAATGATCAGGATTACTACTAGAAAACTCGTCCCCTGTCAGAAGAACAAAAAGGTGAACCGCGTCTCGGGCCTCTAGCCAAAGAAACGATGAGCACTTCACCAACATACTAGGCTACTAGCACCGTCTCATGGATGTCTTCAGATTTCGACTCTTGTGCCCTGCTCTGCAACTTCAACTTGATGTCCTGCGACGCGTTAACTTGACAGTTCTGAATACGCGTAGGCGTTATAAAACTTTGTTGTTTTAATCCCTCGACAGATCGTCATTGGAGGAATGAAATGTCTGAGATTGTGTAGGAACAACGCGGGAAACTCTAGAGGCTTTTCACTGTATTTCCTGGCATTTACCCGTGCAGCTTCGTTCTCTGAAACAGAGAGGAAACTGATTCAGGATTCTCCTTCGGTCCTTTTCGGTTTTTTTTAGCGCCGGTCCTTTTCGTTTCTCTTCTGGTTCCTTCGACATGGTTAATCTTTACGGAAATCCTGTTGGTCAGTCGATTCAAAATGAAACAAATTTCAGTCGACGGCCACAACTTTTGTTTTCATTCTTTTTGTTTCTTTTATTATTTATTTATTTATAGGATTATATGTATTAATTAGTATTATGTATAGACTATAGAAAATTTTTATTCTTTTGTATCTATTAGATCTAGATCCAAGGGCTAAAAGTGTTGATTAAAAGAAACCCCTATTTTTAATCGATTGAAAATTAGACACTCCCTAATCTTTATGCCATGGTAACATATAGTAATTTTCTTTTTCCTTAAAAAACGACATGAATTTGATGCGATTGCTTATGCAGTTTTGCCAGCCGACCTTTTTGTGTTCTTTTAATATCTCTGCATATATATAGCATGATTTATATTTTATATAGTACTATAGCAGGTCAACTGAGACGTGCTTAAGGGCTAACGTGAGGCCGTGATTTTTAGCACGACTCAATAATATAGGCGTAAACAGGGACCCGCTGTTGGGGGGGGGGGGGGGGTATTTACGAGATTATAGACAAAGTTACTCCTTTTCCGTCGTGTACATAAGAAAACCAGTTTATATATCATCAATGTTTATTTATGGACTTTGTTATGCTACTGCTAAGTTATTATGCAACAATCAGTTGCACGTACCACCTAAGCTGATAGGAAAAAGTGGATAATTCACTTATGGTTCAACACTTCCCTTCATGTGCAGCTCACACAGAGCGCAAACATGAAAATAGGAGCGACGTAATGGAATATACGGTCGCTAGGACTTGAATTTAAGACCTCTTGTTTGATACCATGTTAAGATACTATATATCAATTAATTACACCCAAAAGCCTAAACTGACGGAGAAGAGTGAGCAATTCACTTATAGTTTAACACTTCCCCTCACGTGTAACTCCCTCTGGGAACAAACGTGAAAATAAGAATGGTGCGACGGAATATGCAAGTCATCAGGTCTTGAACTCAAGACCTCTGGTTCGATACCATATTAAACTACTATGCACTTATTAGTTGCACCCAAAAGCCTAAATTGATGAGAAGGATGAGCAATTCACTTATAGTTCAATAGCTACCTCCTTTCTTATCATGAAGGGGCAAGAATTCAAATCATTATCATAACTACATATTTTCTAGGAGAAAATAAAATTAGTAAAGGAATCAACACGGAAGCAAATATCTTTGGCTCTCTTACGCTCACACTCTCCCTTACTCTTCAAAGTCCACCATTGTTGCCATCACGTAGCACGGTGTTGGCCATGCCTTGGGCCAACTCCCAAGCATGACGCACGTTAAGAGGCATGGCAGGGAAGGTATTTTAGCGACCTATTAAATAAGGCCTAGTAAGACCTTTAGCTAGAGTCAATCTAGCAAATCTTTCAGTCCGAGGCAGCCCAGCAAAACAAATGTCATGAAAAACAGCCCATTTCATGGTTGGTCGCCTCCCCCCAAACCTAGTCTTGCAGTGGCGCATTCCTCTCATCCACTCACCCCCCCCCCCCCACCCCCACCCCACAAAAAAAACCAGCATCGACATTGGCGCCTGCACCCATAAGCTGCCACGTCCTTCTCGCTCGCTGCATCCTCCTGACTCGTCGCTCCTTGCATTTCTACTTCCTCCCACACCTCTCCCTCTATCTCGCAACTCATGCAAGATGGGTTTACTACCTCGCTAGTGAGCTCCCACCGGATCTGTCGTCTGCAATACCGGAGGCTAAGCCGACAACCATGGCGGTGGCTATCCTGCACCGTGAATCCATAAATGTGTGTTATCGAGGAGTAATGGAGGACGGCCCATGTGTCGCTGTGTTGCTTGTCCTTGAAGGCCTTTTGGGTCAGCACGACACAAAGGTCCTAACTTAGCGGGTTGTGCCATGGACTGGCCTTTATGCCCATGACCCCCTGTGGTGTGACCTATTGTGCCTAATCGTGTTGTGTGGTTCCGTGCAGCTCGAATGTTCAGCTATAGGTCAAGCTTTTGGAAAGATTCTCTATGTTCTAATTACAATCCTTTCTCTTGCATAAATTCACTTAGTCTTTAATCCTTTCTTATGTCTCACAAACATCTTCATACTCTTGCTAGTGGTTAAAGTGTAGTAAGGTTCCTATTATTCTTAATGATTTGATATAAACCTTGTAATACTTCTTGGGAAAAGCTACAATTGACTCATACACTTCCGATTATAAATCAGCCACCAACAGACATCATGGTGAACTCTACTTTGTTCTCGGCTCAATCAATGGACGTACCGAACCATACAACTGTGCCCATGGTATCCTACAACAACTTTTGTTGCAGATGGAATTCCCTATCTTCTTATTGACCTTACTTCCAACTTCATCCACTTGGTTCCTTGACATTTTTTTGTGCACTCTAATGTCTGAGAGACTCTTCAACTAGTATGACATATATAAGAGAAATAATTCAACCTATTTTTATGGACTCAAAGTCTAATGACTACACCAAATTATCGCTCACACTTCAAACTAGCTTATCATTACCCTTAATCAACTCCTTGACCATGACTTCCATCAAGATACTCAAGCCAACGCTTAGAGTTATCAGCAATCATGGAGGCAACCAACCATTGAGGTCTATGTGACTATAGATAAGAATAAGTGTTACAACCACACACGTTAATCACACTCATGGCTTTTATTTAATCACTAAAACATTCATACTTAGGGTTTCAATCTCCAACTATCCTGAAGCTTACACCCATAAATCTTGTATTGATTCAGGGATATTGCTAAGACTAATAATAGGAATATCATTTCAATAGCGCTAGGAAGAAGCCTCGTGGGGCGTAGAAGTTG
Source organism: Eleusine coracana subsp. coracana (assembly GCA_032690845.1). NCBI lineage: Eukaryota > Viridiplantae > Streptophyta > Magnoliopsida > Poales > Poaceae > Eleusine > Eleusine coracana. The sequence continues at coordinate 65,126,873 of CM064426.1, read as the reverse complement.
GTGGGGAGGTTGGTGTACCGCTAGACCATTTGAAAATTTTAGAGGTATCAAAACTTAAGAGTTGAATCAAACATAGCCATCACCATCACTAAACTTCAGGGACTCCCTAGTTGGATCTCTTTTATTTTGACGAAATGAGCAATGTATCAAAGAAATGGTGCCCTTTACAGCTCCACCTTCTTATGGGGCCTCATGTAGAACGAGTGGTTGTTCAAGTCAGAAATATTCACTACTAATGATGCCCACTAGCTCGAGAGTACCAATTTAGATCCATGGTTAGCCTTTAATGGTTGCAACATTTGTGGTTGGATGTTCCTACACTGGCGCTAAGCTTATGCTCCTAGTCTTGAGAAGTTGTCTTATGACATGTCTGCCTCTCCCTACATCCAAAGAGAATTGAGAATAACCAAAGCATTAACAATCATAATTTATCACATAATGGAACATGTGTCAAATATGCTTATATATTAGCAATCTAAGAAATTTGAAACATAGTTAAAGTAATTGTTGAGTTGTTGATAATTGTACTGCCTAGACAAGAGTAAATTCTAGCCCTTTGTAGGTAAGTGAATACAGGTTACGTGTGTTGTAGATCCAGCAACAACATATCTTGTGGCAAAGTTATCATTTGGAGGCCTAAATAGAGGTGATCTCCTCATAGACCTTAAGTGCACCCCCTTTTGGTCATTGATGATATATGCATGAACGGAAAAATGTAAAGTTTATTTTACTATATTAAACCTATTGTCATATATTACAAATCCGCACGGTTATCTCTTGTGTACATATGTCATTTATTGATTAATGGATCGACTAAGATTTAATTTACACAAGATACATAATATGTATCATACATAATCACATACACATGTTAGCGATGCAGCGAGTATATCCTAGTGGGTGTACCATACATAAGATGTACATCCTACCAATAAAATTGATATACTTATGTATATAAATTTATACTAAACACATAAAGCTCATATATATCCTTGATTAGAGCTAATGGAGTGATACACATAATGACAACCTCTAGGAGGCAATGGCCGGGATCACCGTGTATCGTGTGAAGGCAAGAGACCAGGCAGTAGTGGAGGTAAAATATGGAGTCCTCTGATATGTTCTCCTTTGTATGACCTCTGCTACACGACTTCTAAAACTTGATCCTCAACATCATCTGCAGCCAGTGCAGCATGGAACCTTCCTCCTCAACAAGCGGTAGCATATGCTCACTGTCAAGATGATCATCCAGCATGTGATGTTCTTCCCCTTTATCAATCGCACAACAAGAGCAAGTCTGCCAAACATCAGCACTACAAAAAAGTTAGTGTATAAATTTATTGCAGATAATGGATAACTTAGTCTCATGAGTACAACGGATGAGTAGAGAAAAGACTGCTACATATGCAAGGACCACCACAATTTCTTGTGTGATCCAACTAAGATAGCTAGAGTAAGAAGAATGAAGACTTAGCTATGGTGTTGAAATATGTATTTTTATTTACAATATAGAGACCTTTGTTTCCTCTTCCAAATTTATGTACATTTATAAAAGCTCATGCCCTCGTTGTTTACCTGTGCTATTTCCTTATAAGTTATATTAATTCATAAGTCCTAATGTTCCGGTCTTTCTACACGTCTTAGTGCAGCTCTTTATATAACAATCCAATCAAGGTAAACAAACCGATCTTGTCGACTTAGCCAAATGGTTTTGTGTTGTAGAGATCTTTCTCTATATGAATCTTTAAATGTTGAATTATTGATTTATTAATAGAGGTAAGTAGTCCTATACTCATTCTTATCTCTACCGAGTTCAAGCACAATAATCTTGCTCACGTTAGGGAGGGTCATTGGATCTAATGTAGTTAAGTGGCTCTTTGTCGTCCAAAAAAATCAATCTTCATCAAAAGTTTGTCATAGGTCACTTTTATTTGGATTTAGCATGGCTGAATTTGTTTTTTCTTGGTTGAGTATAATTGATATCTGATTTTGTATTTCTAGTGGACATGATGTGTGTTATGTCTAAGTACATAAATGCCGCCAACATCTGTAGGTGCTGGTGGTTGTGTGGTGGAGGCGTCTGTGGTCCTTGCAAGCACACACTTGCTACCAAAAATTCTTTTACAGGACCGATGTATGCTACATTCAAGCATATGCATGCCAAACAAAGAAAAAATTGATCAAAACACTGTGTTCACTGATAGTGTCATATTTGGGATAGAGTTATTTTGCAATGACTCCTAGAAATTATTCCATCTATATAATAAGTTTTTCCCAGCCCACATCATTAGAACAATTATATAGTATTACATGTGACTTCTTATATTTTATTTTTAAACAGACATTCTACATAAACTATACTTGTAAATACATTTTTGATAAACTGGCAGGTGAGGAACAATCTCAACCCCCTTTCCTTAGTGTTGAATACACACACCTAGGTCTTGACGGCTTACTTCTTGAGATGGTATCACATTTTTCTGAATGTGTGTTCCCACTAGCATTTTGATCTAATTTTAAGAAAACTAAGAAAAAAAAGGACATGCCTCAAAGAGTATATGTATCATGATAAGAATTGTCAAAAGTCTATTATAATTAATTTCTTCTTTTGCATCTGGAACTATTAACACATTGATGCAAATCTAGCATTTTATTTTGTATCTTTGTTTTCTTGATGATTACTTTTAAATATTTTCACATAGTTATAGTAAAAATGCACAAGAAACCATAATAACCAGAAATAGCAAAGTACAAGGTTGCATGCATTTTTATTGTCATAACCAAAGTGATATGTTCGTTTTGACACCCAATAGAGCTGACTTTTTCTCCTCTTAGCAACTAGCAACGAGTGTTTCTAGTGGTAAATAGGAGAGGGTGAAATTTTCATCATGAGTTTTTCGAAGTTAAGTTCTAATGCCAGCCAAAAGTAATATATAACTAAGTATATATAATGAATGGGTAGAGAAAAGGTTGCAAGCTGCATATGCAAGGGCCACACAATTGACATTTCTTGTGTGAACCAACTAAGACAGCTAGTGTAGAGAATGAGGCAAAGCTATGGTGTTGAAATGTGTGTTTATTTTATTTTCACCGTGGATACTACTTTTGCTTCTCCATTTGAATTTGCCTATTTATAGAACCTTATCCCTTATTATATCCCCAAAACATTTTCTTATAATCCCCTATAAGGTATACGCATACTTCTCCTTCGATACGTTTTAGTGTGACTCAGTTTATCCAATGAATATTTGTGTGTTGGAGATTTTCCATACCCTAGCTAAATCTTCAAACATCTGAATCATTGAGTTATTGTTGGTAGAGGTGGTCCAATACCCGTTCCTATGGGTAGTGAGTTCAGGCATGTCTAAAAGTTTTGTAATTTTTTGTGGATACAATATGTGGTACACTCTAAAGACCACACGCGTGCTGCCAAACATTTTAGGACTGTTAGCATGTCTTATCCACCTACTAATATTGATATATGTGTGTGACACTTTTCAATATATAACTTAAGATTTTTACAACTCTTGTAGTTAGATCAATTGTGTAGCTACGAGTACACAAGTGCTTTAGTGTTTGGGAGTACTTATTAGTTATTAATTTTGTCTTGCATTCAAATTGAAGTTTGGGAAACTCAAGATGAAAATATGGCCCTCCCATTTCTCACTAGAAACACTCTTGGTTGTGAAGTGGAGAGAATCCACCTTTTTATTGAGTCTCCGAACGGATAGTATACTTTATTGTTCATGTGTTTGACCCTTTCAAATATATGTTTCTTGTGCATGCATGCCAACTGATGTGAAAATATTCTGAAATAAAATAAGGATAATTTTTACCAAGATGCATATACTCTTTGGCACATGTTTTTTTTTTGTCACTAAAATATAACTTCAAAATGCTAGTGTTCATGCATTAAAAAACTGATATCATCTCAACAAGTCAACACTACACTCCTAGATCCATGTTTGGAGCATTAAGAAAAAGGTTTTGAGGTTGTTCCTCACCTGCCAATTTGAGCTGCTAAGAATGATAGGGACCAAGACATCAAGTCGTGGCCTCATAAAAGGGTTTCCATGTCATAAGTGACAGAGGGGAGGCACATTGTTGGAACAAGATGTCAAAAACGCACAAATCAATATGAAAGATGTTGCAATGGAGAAATATATACCGAATAAAGGCAAGATCCATCAAAGAGGATAACGTATTCCCAGTCCTTGCCTTATTGAGCGTCATTCGCTTAATGATTGACACACTTGTGGATTTTCAAAAACACCCAAAAGTATAATGTAAGTACTGATAGAAGGAATTAATAAGTCTACTCCCCCTCCCCCTTCTCCCAACACACACACGCATCTTCGCAAAACGTGTAATTAAGCCTCTTTCATTTTTTTTTTTTGGATAGTTTGCACCTTGGATTATGAGCAGGCCCTACCTGGCATTGATAATTCTTCTTTAATCACATAACTCTTCCATCTCCCATTGTTAGAACTAGCATATGACCATCTATAATTGCATTATATAATGCAAGGAATGGAATTTACATGTAAAGTGATTAGTTGTCATATTTATAAGGATCACAACAATTCTCATTGGGAAGAATATCTAAACAACTGACAGGCCACATGAAGGTTCTACATATAGTTGGCTGTGAAAATCCTCGTCAAATGAAGTACTTTGAAGAAACAATTATGAGAACCCATGATAACACTACTAAAAATTATCAGAAAACCTTGAAATATATTGCACATGAAGAAAATGTTGTGACCAATTTTGTAAACGGAGAGAATATTAAACACTTCCATCAACACTTGCACAATGCACAGATAGAAAGCTCTGCGATAAATAGGAAAAAGGTTATTTTAACGGTATTTTAACCTCCCAATATACATAAATCATGGCCAGTCTGCCGCTCGTATCTAAACGTAGCACATAATCACTAAACTATACAAATCCTAGTACATTACATAATAAAGATACTGATATATACAATTTTATCTCCCCTCTATTTCAAGGGCAATCCCAACATCATCTGATGCCAACCCAAAGTGCCTTCACTCTTCAGCAGCAGCAGCAACAGCTTCTTGCGCTTCACATGACATTTTGCTGGTGGTAGCAAGAGCTACTTTCTCAATGGTTAGCTTATTTTGACGAGCCACTCTTCACAAAATGTCATCGAAAATCAGAGACAATACGAGTCCCTGCACAAAATGGCTCCTCCTAGTCCGCTCCTCCTTAACCTCAGGGAGCAAAGGCTCCTTAGAACTAGTAAATAATAACAAACCAGTATTAGAGCATCATCATAACATGAATGCTGTTATTGTAAAATGAATACTTTCATAAAATCTCACTATTTATCATATATATTCCAACATGCAGAAGGGTAATTGCATTTCGAAAGTGAAAAGTTGTTGCATCAACCTACTCATAGATTACTGTTAAAGAGTTATGAATATGAATGGACTGCATATCTATAATTGACATTAGAACATCCATATCCTTTCCTACTTTCAGGTAGCGGCCCCTTCACAGTTCCAAACTTTGGGTATAAAGTGTTTTCTCATTTTATACACATATATGATCGACCAGTATAGATATATTCAGCTTCAGTATGAACTCATATCACAACAAAAATAAAAGTGGATGGTGAATGAAGTGTGCCAAATGTGAACAAATTTCCATACCTTTCTCTTTCTGCTGCTTTCTGCTCCAAGGTATCACTTCCCACATTGGTTTCGTTCAAGAGCCCTTGTGGTGCCTCCTTTGGCAAATCCACTTCAACGAAACATCCAACAAAAGAAGATAATAGAGGATCAGGCTCTGTGCTCACTGGGGCAGCACGTGAAGATACACCATAAAGGGACTGCCGGTTCCTCTCATGTAGATCTTTTTTCAATAAGGCAAGTGTTGAAGAATGTGACCCGTTTGAACTTCGCCGGTTCCTCCATTTATCCTACATGTCAAGTTCGGTGAAAGGAGTTAAGTTAAAATGCATGATCTGATATCAATCATGTTCGGCCACCAGGTGCATACTGTTATAGGTATATTATTAAGGTGGTTGACTGGTCATGAATGTGCAAATTAGTGAAGTAACAATATATCGACCCTTTTAGCCCTTGTTAAAGATTAGCAGAAAGGTGAACCTTAAGGAAACTTGGATGCTCTGAGGTGATATGTGTGACCAAGTTGATCCCCATGCTATCTGAACAAACTGGACATACCTGAAAGAACAAAACATAAAAGGTTAAGGACCCAAAATAAGCAGCAATAAACAACTTACAACATATATCTCAAAAAGAAAAGGTACACATTATTTGTGTATCACAGGCACCATAGCAAGCAAGAAACAGGCAGAATTATCTCTGCCACATTCAACTATCAGTTGGACACTACTGGATGACATATGTACTGTGTAGCACACACAAGCAAAGCCAACACAAGCGCTAGCTACAAATAACTTGCTGATATGGCAGAGCTTAGCATCGAAAGGTATCATGAGTACACAAATTCAACAACCAAATTCATAGTAGTGAAACTGAATAAGAGATTCAGATAATTTTTTTTCTTGCTATTACACCATGCCAACAACCCCTCTTCCCATGTACCTTCCTATAGCAACTAGTCAGTGGGGTGTGCTTCTCATTCTGGTTTCATGAGCCATCCATAAACATGGCATTATTGATAAAGTATTATGTCACCTGATTGAACGAATGTGAGTGGAAAAACTTTGATACACTTTGTAGTACTAGATTTCCATACATATATTTTGTATAACTAGTGTGTGCGGCAGAGAGATTTCCAAACATGTGTGCGCGCCTCACACCCACACACACGCATGCATGGGGTATTTTTCAACAGGGGAATCAATACTATGCTAGGTTATGAGTTAAATGGGTAGGACATTAACAGAATATACTTGCCAACAAACCAATGAAGAAGTGCACATACATTCATCATGACTAGCTACTGACCTGTAACCAATTAGAATACATAATTCATCTGCATAACTAAAAGTATGACACAACTAAACCTGTTATATATTCTATCACCTCAATCACATGAGCACTGAACCACGCATTTCTTACGACATCAAATGTATGATAACAATTAATAACAGAGAGATGGAGAGGAGTAATAACTAGATACATCCATAACCCAATCAAGCAAGGAATATACCAGTCAAAAAAAGGAAGCACCATTACAGAGCCGTAATAATCTAGCAGAATCACTTAACTGCAGCAAAAATAACAGATTGTGGCAAACCCCCTGAATCCAGAACTGAAAGGATTTGGATCCAACAGAGGTCCATAAAAAATATAGAAAATTTTTCACATCCTGTCACATCAAGGAGCAACCTCAACCAGAATACTTTACAGAACCACCCAAGAGTACATACTCAAAAGAATATGCATCAATAAATTAGCCCTGAACATCAGGAAATCCCAATTATTTTAAAGCAATCAGTATTTTTAATCAATTCTTACCAACTGAAATGAAACATTCTGGGATACTATAAATTAATGGATACATTACATCGAAAGCACATAAAACGACAAGTTGTCCTCGTAAAAGTAGCCAAGGGGAAGATAACCCTATTAAGTCTTTGGAGGCTACAGCAAACAGGTCTGGCATTCAATAAGCTAGCTTAATGTACAAATGCTAGGGCAAAAAAGATGTTATTAAAAATAACAAAACCATCTAAATTTAGACTAATCAATACATGAAAATTGCACCACTCAAAGTGTGAATTCGAAATACAAAAACCATTGCAGTAACATTAATCCAACCACACAAACATTACATCGTTATCACTCCAAACATGACTGGAATACAAGCATAACCAGCTTGTGCACCTGAAACATCATATCTTAACAACTAAAATCAGGGTTCTATAGCTAAAGCAGCAAAGTACACTTGGTACACAAGCAGAAGCAGTTTACACGCCCCTAAATCCCGTCTTTGTAACAGACAATAAATGGCCCAGACATAATTTTTGTATGTTATGCAAGCAACAACACTCCAACCAGAAAGTCACAACTTCATAAATAAAAATCTTATTAGGGCCGGAACTACAGTTGTTACACAAAAACAGCCATTCTCCAAAAACATCAACAATAATAATCCCAACAAAAAAAAAATCTCCCTCGATAAAAAAGTAGCTCAAACATAAAATGTAGGTCATACACACATTCTATGTTAGCAGTAGCAGCCTAATCGTCCGAAAAATCCTAGCATTGCAAGTAAAATCTACGATTTGGAATTAAAATCACCACACAGGTGCAGGCATTCCCCCAAAACTACAACAATAACCCTCCCAGGATATCACACAAAACAAGCTAGTAAAATCATTTCAGTAATAGTTGCAGCTACAAGCTCTTAGTAGACTAGAAACAAATAAAGGTTGCATTTTTGACACCAAATCTGAGATTAAGGAAAAATTACCCCGGCCTTAGCCTCCGCGTGGTGCTCGCCATCGATGTGGAGGTACAACCCGACGGCGTCGAATTCCTCCCCGCAGAAAGGGCACGGAAGCTCGTCCCCCGCCGCCGCCGCCCGCTCCTCCTCTTCTTCCTCCTCATCCTCCTCCTCCGCGTCGCTCCCCTCCATCTCCTCGAGCCCGATCAGCGCATCTGTGGCCCACAAAACCCACACATCAAACATCCGGGTGAAATCCCCCAAATTTCGAGACGCACACACAATGGAAGAACAATACAGCTTTGACTCACCAAAGCACGTGCCGTGGCGCCTCCTCTCGCCGGTGAGGCGCTCGTACGAGTCCGTGCTCATCACGCCAACGCCGCAGGGAAGGAGGGATGAAGGTGTTCCGCGGAGTGTACTCACGGCCTCAAGGCGATCGGCGGCCGAGACCCCTAGGGCTAGGGTTTTGCGGCGGGTGAGGGGAGAGGGAGACACCGACACAAGGACGGAGGAGAGAAAGGGGGGACAAGTTGTGTGGGTGGTTCCGCGGGAGGCTGTGTAACCTCTTCTTGCTTAGGGAGGAAGGAGGTGATTTTGCCGAAACCTCCTTCGAGTTAGATTGAAATTTCCTGGTGTTATCAGTTGTCGTCACGCGCTGCACGGTTGCGGCCCAATTGCCACAAGAAAGTTAACCTCGTGCTTACATGGCAGTATGGCACAACGGTGGTGTTTATCAGTTGTCGTCAGTTCGTCTCATAAGCAATGTTGGATAGAACTACTCCTCCGTTTTTATTTTGTTTGTGAACTGGTCGACGACCACATTTTAAAACCGGAGGAGTACACAAATTATGTATATTATGTGTCATCCATCATAAGTTTTACCACATTTGTTTGTATGGAGTAATAGTTATTTTTATCACATAGCCTTGTCTGTGAGGTTTTAATTTGACCTACTGTAGCATCCAACTGCTTCCACTAACCAACAAGATGTTTGATGTATCATTCGATTTTATACGTGTTTATGTAGAAAAAAAATCATATAACTCCTCAGATACTACGAATTTTGGACTCTACATGATAGCCACACCAATGATTATTTCAAACTTTTTTGGTGGCATATAAATGAAATCCCGTTTTGCATACACACATTCAAAGTGCATCTGGTAGTGTGCATGTCTCCTGGATACACGTATGAGTAGGCCCGGCACTAGTTGGACCAGACTAAAGACATGCAAAAGCTTCTTGTTTGATAGGCTGCACGTTATGGTCCAGGACGAGTTGAGATTGAATTTGGTTGGGTGCATTGATGTGGGTCAACTATGATCAATAGATAGGGAGGAGACTTAAAACACATGGGTTACTGCAGTCAAAAGGATGAAGTAAGCCTGGCTTTAGAGGAAAGCTCAATTTGAGCGTTTCCACAGATGCAACATCTTTGATCTCAGTTATATCCATACAGTCTGTCTCAAAGCCCCTTCAATCTACCAAACATACTGGGTTGCAACTGCAGATGCAAATCCCGAACACGTCCAGCCTATCAAACGCCCTGACTCACACCATCCATCCTCGAGACCCAACTAATATATGGTCAGAGGATAAAAATAGTAGACTATTTTAGAGGTGATGGAGTTGGACCTTCTCTTGTTTCAAGCCTCAGGGTATCAGCCATTTAGCCCATGGGCCATATAGGCCAATCTGTTATCCAATGTTCAAACCCATTAAAGCCCACACAAAGTGAAATTAATCATCGATCAAACTTCTCCAGGCTCCAGCGTTGCCGCTAGTGGTGGCCAAACGGACCGCCCGACATGGCACGGCCCGGACATGTCATGGGGTTCGAATGAGAGGCCTTATGCTCCAAAGAAAGCGCCCCTACCGCTGGACCATACTGCCTTTGTTGGTGAAGTAATAACGACATGTCTTTTAATTAAATATTTGATTTTTTGATGAGCCATCTCATAAATGGGCTGTACCGTGCCGTTCGTTGGACCAAAGTTCTGACCCAAGCACAGCCTCGTGCCAGGCCGGCCTAGATACAAATTATCACGTGCCGGGCCAAAATTTCCGTGTTTTGGACCGGCACGTTTGACATGACCCGTGCCGGGCCAAAATTTCCGTGCTTTGGACCGGCACGTTTGACATGACCCATTTGGCCACCACTAGCTGCCGCTGAGCGCTTTGCAGTAGTCCTCCAGCTCCGTGCACCTGCTGGATATATATGAACATGATGCCAGTGCAGCATCTTGAGCCGCACGCAGACGTACGAAACTAAACACAATATAGAGTTTACAACCTGAATGGTCACTGCGTTTTGGGTTGGACGAGTTTGTCAATACCGAGTTTTAAGTACGCTAATTCAGAAAGTTTATCGACCAGACGACCACACCACAGCTCGTTGCAAGCTTCGAAAAGATCAACGTTGGCATTGGCTACTAGAAGATGTTAGGATGGTAAGATAACGTATTTTATTTATAATAAATAAATATCATTGCAAAATCTTAAATTATCAAGCTCTCGTAGCTCAGTTGGTTAGAGCACCCGTTTAGTAAGCGGGAGGTCTTGAGTTCGACTCTCAACGAGAGCATTGTTAATTTTTTTTGTCTTGTTTGATTTTTTTTTCTTTTTTAAATTTCCTCGTTTTCATCTGCCTTTTGACTTCTGACCTACACAAAATGACAATCTTTATTCGACCGCAGCATTTCTGGTGCACGCTAGTAGTGTAACACGATCGAGAAGCTATTGTAAACTTGTACTAACAGCGCGCTTAAGGCATGATGCTGTTTGAAGTAGCCCAAGATGAGCTAGGTAGGGAATTTGCTACAAATTTTTTGGAGTGGAAGGTGTACGACACAATGGCTCAAAAAGAATGAGCTATGTTGTAAGAAAAATATGATGTATTATTCAAGAATGTATAGAACTTCCCTGCACCAAGGTTTCCTTTTGATAGCTGAAGGATTTAATACTCAGAGATGGAAGAAGCATCAAAGGGTGCAGAGCTGTGGAACTCCTCAAGGCTTCTAACTGAAACCTTCTTGAAACACAACCAGACCTTACTGTGTACATGCATTTGTTTTCTTAAAAAAAAGGTTGAGTGAAAATAAAGAGCCGCGTGACAGCTCACGGTTTCTATCTGAAACTTTCTTCAAACAGAACCAAACCCCACTCTGTCCATGCCTTTTTTTTTAGATCAATTGGATGAAGATCAGGTACGATTGGACATAAGTTCGATGGTAAGGCTAACCAGTCCAATCTCCATTACAAGAGAACTGAACCATTTTGTATATAATCCCATTTGGAAAAAATTCTGTTTCAGGATAAACTTTTCTTGGTCAGCAGAGGACAACGACAGATCACGCGATGCTCTGTTATGTTGTGGATTATTATTTGCTTTGAGCTGAATACAGAATACATATTACTGGGAGCCACAAGACTCACGGGTGAGCATGGATGGATACTCCATCCAATATGCAGTCCGTGTTCCACACTCCAAGGAGAAACACTGACACAACGACTAAAATGCACTATGCACCAGCACCACGAAGCAACTCAAACATAAGACTTACACGCAGTGTGTTCGTTTTCACTCCTCTGATTTTTAGATTTATTATATTAATATTATGATATTAATTAGGAGTATTAAATATAGATTATTAATAAAATCCAGTCCATAACCCTCTCTTTGAATGATGAGATAAATCTATTAAGACTAATTAGATCATGATTAGATAATATAATGCTACAGTAAACATCTCTTAATGATGATTTAATTAAGTTTAATAAATTTATCACGCTGATGCATATTCAACTCTGTAATTAGTTTTATATTTAATATATATTTAATAATCATATATAGCATTTTAATGATTAATATGACCCCACTAAAATTTAGACCCAAGAAATAAATACACTCTAGTACACATGCTAAAGTATAGATATAGTATCAGAGCATCTTCAATAAGACATGCATTCAAGTCCCTATCTCAAAATTTATATATCAAGTAAAAAATTTGCTCCAACAAAATCTCTATATAAGCATGTATTTTATATGAGCTCCCAAATTGTCTTTCTCCGCCTCAATTTTTGAAGACTCCTATGTCCCTTATATGGATCCCATATTATTTTTTTCTCTCTTTTTCTTTCCTCCTACTTTCTCTCTTCTTCGGTTCTTCCTCTCCATCTCCCGCTCGCACCGGAGCTCGGGCAGCGGTGGCGCGGGGCGCAAGCGAGAGCGCGGGCGCGGGAGGGGCGGCGGAGGGCGGCGCCGGGAGGCGGGGTGGCGGAGGGCGGCGCTAGGAGGGAAGCTCGGGAGGCCTGGGAGCGGGCGGCGCTCGGGGCGGGCAGGGCGAGGCCAGGGGCCAACGGGGCGGCGCCGCCGACGCGGGCGTGAGAAGGGTGGCGAGCTCGCCATCTTCCATGGCCGGACAAGCACGGGATCTCCACTGTCGCCGGCGTTGAGGCTCGGCTCCGAGCCAAGAAGGCTTAGGTCCTAACCCACGGCGAGCTACCAGCGCGTGCAGAGGCTTCGCTCGCCGGCCCCGCCTCCATCTCCTCCATGGGCGGGCAAGCCGGGCCACGGTCGGAACCCGACGTCGCCATCCCTTCTCGCGGCATTGAGCTCCAATCGACGACGAGGATCGCGCCGCCGCAGTCCAGATTCCAGCGCCCGCTCGAGGTTGCCCTCCTCCCTCGTCGAGCTGTGCTCCATCAGGGGCGTCGCCGGCGGTGGGCAGAGCGGAAGGCGTGGCGCCCTGGGGGCGAACAGGGTGGCGGTCCCCGGCCGCTGGCGTGGCGCCGGCATCCACCCGCCTCCGTCCCGTCGTCGTCGAGCTCCTCTCCCCCGTCAAGCTCCCCTCCGCCACCAAGCTCCCTTCCCCGACTGGACGAGCTGCAGGTGGAAGAATGGGTCCCACCGAAGGCTGTGAGTCACTGACATGCCGGTCCCTTCTGTGAGAGAAAAAAATAGGAGTCTGTTTGGTGGTACTGCTGGAGTGACAACAATTTTTGCATGTTCAAATATTCATGTCAGCCCTAAAATATAGAAATAGGGGCCATGTTTTACATGCCCTTGTTGGAGATGCGCTTATGCAAATCATTCGTGAACTGAACAATAAACATCCTGACCATTGGACTCTTGACGATGGCAGACGAGACACATGCATGTTCACTAGACGTTCTGGCAGCTATTGTAGCAGCTCTGAATGCATCCGTTCCAACACTTGATGAGAGCCGCCTGCACGGACGAGGGACGACTGGCAGCTTTGCAACGCTCTGTCGGCTGCACGAGTTATCACAGAAGTAGCCGACGCATTGGCTGAGGCAGCTGCTCTTGATTGCATGTCAGAAATACTTTGGTCTTGACGTCCCCACAATTGGAGGCGGTGGCACCGCTGCAGACCTCAGGACAGTGCGATCGAGGCGCAAGAAGGAGCACAGTCTCTTGGCGCCCCTGGCAACTGGCCCGACGAAGAAAGGACCAGAACGGCACATACGGCGATGAACAGAGCGGTGACCTTAAGAAAGGAAGTCATGGCTCTTTAATTTGTGGATCAGTGGATGGATAAACAAGCTATAGGTTCAGAGATGTAAAGGGAAGGAGAGATGGCAATACGTTGTCAGTGGACCCTCTTAACTGGTGCTTGGTTCATTTGGTGGTATTTATAGGAACCTCTAGCAAGCAAGTTGACATTTAATTATATGGATGAATGCAAATATGGAAACTACACGTACCAGATTATAGGTTGAGATTGGCTGCTAGTTTTCCATTCTGAAGTCAAGGGGAGCATGAATGAGTAACTTATTACTACATTCCTGATATGATGTACGAGTTGACTTTGCGGAATAAATCATCACGTTCGAAGGCAAAGTTACAGATTTGCCATTTTCGTAAACTTGGCTTGGATCCAGTAGTGCATGTACAACTTTATGCCATCATTTATGACTTGGGCGTAAGAAGTTTGATGGTGAAGCAATATTGTGCCAACCAGTCCAACCTTGAACTCAGGTAAGGATTGAGTTGACTATGTTATCCTAGAAACCTCTGAAGATGAGAACAGCAAATAAAATAAACCGAGTTGTTCCTTTGGAATCATCTGAAGGTTTCCCTGTTGTGTTTATCACAGTACATTTGTATCTATTTCTAAACATTTAGCTGGAGTTTATGGGCCTGAGTTTATGTCTTTTGGAGAAACGTGCGCTCAGCACAGCGGTAAGGTTTGACAGCCTGGCGGATGAGCTCGACTCCCTGATCTTGAAAAAAGAAAAAAAAAGAAGAAATTGCCCTCTCCTCCCTATGCCAAAACATAGTTAAAAACATAAGCCACAACTCACACAACCAGTTAAGTCCCTGTGTATAGTTGGGGACGGCGGGTCGACTTCCTGACCTTGTAGAAAAGAAATTCCCTCACTTTCCCATGTGAAAAGCATAGGTAAAGACATGTCTCACAACTCATAGAACCAGTTTAGTCCTTGTGTATGGTTAGGGAGTGAGGTTCGGAGATTTTCTCGATTTGCGTAAAAAGATTTTTTTTACTTCTTCTTTGTTGTGGTTACAAAACCTAACATACATATTGTGGGTGATGTCAACCCGAAGGATTGACAAAACTAGAGGAAGGATACAACTAGCTAAAAAGAGAAGGAGTCGACATCAATCAATCAGCCCCCCACATGACCTCTAGGGTCTTGTATTTATAGAAAGGGGAGAAGAGGGGAATCCCTCTTCTACCCTCAATGTGTTACAAATTAACATTTTACCTTTAGTGGGGGTATAAGTACACAAATGCCCTTAGGCTTACAATTGGACCAAAATACTACATGGGCCAAACATGAGGTAACTGAGCCCATGAGGAGAAATAATGAGTTCCTTGAACCCTAGCTCCAACAGTCCTCCCTCATCTGTAGACTCTCGGAGGCACGAGGGGCTACTGATGAAATAATGCCCATAACTCCTCATGGCTCAGAGACCCAATTTATAAACTATCAAATTACATGTCTTATTACAAATTCTACTATAATATTACATGAAGAAAGAAGTACATAGCAATATTCATGAGGTTCTTTTGCCTAGCCCTTGAGACTTGAAACTGGCCGAAGGTGAGAGCCTCTCTTCAGGAGTTAAAGTTAAGCCAAAGGCATCCTTGCTTTAGAACCCAGAGTCGTGCTGAAGGCGAGAATCTTTCTTGGTAATGATAGCTAGGTCGAAGGTATGGCCGATGTCTTTATTATTTTGGACCCAACCTAAAAGTTGAATTTTTGACAGAAATGGTTTCTGGAACATGCATATACTTTTGTTAACTGCTATGAGTCCGAATGAGAGGTAAGTAATTTCACTTTCTCACATACAACAGTCAAATATAATAGGCAAATATTTATATGTACTCCTCCTTTTTAACTGTCGTTGGGGGAAAGTGAAAAAACCACTAAGTTGTATTGCAAGACCGGGGGGTTAGCCCCCTCCCTGGTGTGGATGGATTTACTGTTGCATCTCAAGGCCGTGGGCTTACACCCCTCCCCAGCACGGGTGGACGAATTGTTGCATCAAGGCCGAGGGCTTACACCCCTCCCTAGCATGGATGGATGAATTGTTGCATCAAGGCCGAGGGCTTACATCCCTCCCTAGCATGGATGGACGAATTGTTGCATCAAGGTCGAGGGCTTACACCCCTCCCTAGCACCGCATGTTGTCTACAAGCTTCAAGTGTCACCCTTCGAGATTTTGTTGACAATAACATCAAATAGAAGAAATGCCATAAAAAATCGTGCACTTGCCCTAACTCACAATTTTTTAGAAGTCGTGGCCTTCGGGCTACATGTAGAAGCTTATGCCTTCGGGTAACACGCACTCACTCTAGTGCCCTCGGGCTTTCTATATAAGTTATGGCTTCGGGTACCATGTATCATATCATGTGCCCTCGGGCTCTTTAATAATTACGAGGGCAAAATAATTCATGTCGTATAAAACATACGTGCCGAGCGCCTCGTTAGGCCTCGGCATGCTTCGAACCGTAGTTGTTCGGCATCGGGAGGTGCTGTCCCCGGCTTTCCGGGCATGTCCTTCTGGAGCATCAGGTCGTAGTTGCCCGGCATCAGACCGTAGTTGTCTGGACTCAGGCTGTAGTTGCCTTTGCAAGAAAAGTAAAAGACACGTCCCTTTGGACCCTCAGGCCGTAGTTGCCCGGCATTCAAGTTCAAAGAAGATAACCAATATTTTCACCATGCATTTGTATGCACGATGCATGCTCATGTGATATGAATGTTTGTGCATGCTCATGATGCACATGTATGATATGAGAACTATGAAAGGAGTCACAGTGTGTGGCACTTAACCACATCTCTTGGCTTCATATTCCTGCACAACATATGCCATCAATTGCATATAAACGCTATGCAAGAAAAATATTCAGATGTATAGAGGCCTGCATATAATAGGATAGTTAGCACATGGCACAACATTACACCATAAATGCAATAGTTTAGTTTGTGGTGCATGTTCTTAATGGTACCCTTCGGTTGCATCTGCAATTTCAGCACAAACTACAGACAAGCTAGTATAGTTAGGTCCAAAGGCAAATGTCATATTGAATGATTGACAAAGCTTATTCCCTAATAAGCAGGATAAAAGGAAGGAGTCAATGTACAGTTATCCTTCGGCTAGGATGTAATTTCCCTTCTCTAGTGTCGGGCTTATCGCATTAGCATTGTGCCGAAACTCAACAGAAACACGCTTCAAATGACAAGTTTCAGCACTGCACTCAAAGCATTCTGCCATCATCTAGAGTTGCGATCGCAGCGGACGGTGGCATATTGGCATTATGCCAACGGGCTACCAATTTTCGGTGTTCTGACCATGGTCGAAGGGGACTCTATCACAACAACAAACCGTGTGTGTTTGGCAAGGACGGTGCAGCACTAAAAATCTTATCATCGCTTGAAACTACAGCTTCAACGATACAGCCGGTACGATGGTGACAACATATGGAGCACGTGTTAGGCTTTGGGTACAACAACTTTCTGCATGATGACACTCTGAAATGCATCTTATTCATGCATGCATTCTTCATAACAAGAGCTCGTAGATTTTACACAATAGTTGCCCTTCGACCATTGGGCCTTCGAGCAAGACTAGGCAAGCACCTTAGCATTTAGAAGTTATTAACTTTTCATTCCTCCAACCGAGGCCCTCAGGCTTAACGTGACCGTAGTCCCTTCGGTGTTAGATCTCGTTGTGAGTGGTGGCTTGACCGGGTTGCAAACTGGTAGGTATCTATGGTTGTGACAGCAAGGTGCCGAGGAAATTTTTGTTAGCCCTCCCTAGCCCGGGCCTTCGACAAAGTGCCACGCATGGCACTAGTGTCCTGTATGTGGTTCACTAGCGCTCTCGGCTCAACAATCCCTCATTGCCTTCGGAGCAATTTTTATTTTTAATTTTATTTATTATTATTATTATTATTATTATTATTTTGCTTCGGGCTCCCGAAGGTAACCCTGGTTAACATGCATGGTGGAGCTCGATTATACGTGTGTGAATAATGTGTGACCACAGAAGCTCAATGGCACTACTAACCACTAAATTCCATCTGGATCCACCCCCGGGAGCATGCATGACATGCGTCGTCTGTGATATGGTTTGGAGATCATTTTATCTTGCATGACCGAAGGTCCCTTCGGCTGACAGAGACTCAGCTGTGTTTGGAATCCTTGCTATCGCATACCCCATTTAATTTTCTCTCTGTTTTCTTGGTTATTATTAATAGTGTGTCGAGGACCCCGGAACAATGACCGAGTGTTTTCTATATAATTTTTTAGCGGCAACGCGCATCAACACCGGAACCTTTGGTAGTGCAGCGTCTAGCTGCACCAAGTGGACTTTCGTTAGAACTAGTTGTGCATATACACAAGGGCGGGGAGCCTCGGTGGCCTCTGCTGAAGAGGTGCTCGACTGATCAGTGCCTCCGAACGCTGGCAAACCTCTACTAAACTATAGTGCCCGCGCACAACCCGAAGGCTAGTTTTCATTCGGTCCAGCTCTCATATTGCCGTAATATGGCCTCGGGAGCATCACTTAGCCGAAGATTGCCGTAAGATGGCCTCGGGAGCATCACTTAGCCGAAGCTTTCCACTATAAGTAGTTCTAAAAACTAGGATAATTTAATCGGCCATGCCTAGGGACGCATCAACAAATACTAGCTTCAAAGACAATAGGCTACGGGGCATGCCCACCGTTATAGTGCTTCCGGACGTTGGGTCCCAGCTGAGAGCTAACTCCAAATATGGAAGACAACAATAATTTGCAAGTCTCCATATTACTCATCGATGTGAATTGTTATAACGAGTTTTGGTGGCTTAAACTTACAGCAGTGTGCCTCTCGGCTGCCATTAGCGGGGTGGGATCATGCAATGTAACCAGCATTGGCGTGACTCATGGGCCTCGGTGCCGCTTGACCCTTTGGAATGGCTCTGGCTCAGGGGCCTCGATATTGGTCTGCCGGTAGCACCCTTCAGGGCAAGGCACCAAATGCTTTCGTTCGACCCTTTCTTGTTACTATTATTATTGTTAGGCTACGCGCCAGCTTGCCGGTGCATCGGGTTTCAAGACAACGACAACTTGGGGCCTTCGGACCAGACAACTACCGGAGGCCTGGATGCTACTGGTAATTCGGCCGGGTGTCCCTCGGGTCCAGACATCCTCTTCAGCTAGCTAGTTGGAGCAATCTAGCACGTGTTTAGCATTGGCATTTGAGGATGACTAGTAAAGTAAGTAACAGGCTCAATAGCTAGACTGAAGCATTGGTCACATATCTCATGTGTCACGATTTTATACTGTGATCCACGCACGCATCTATACATTATATACAGAACAAAAGCTTAGCGGCATGCATGCCCTCCTCTTGATCGCCATTTAATAGCGTGCTAACAACATTGTAATGACGTTGAGTAGAGCCCTATGGAAGGGCCATGGCACCCTCGGTGTGCCTCCCTTGCGCGTGCTTTTGGCAAATCAGCTAAAACTATCCTTCGGGGTTTCTCATCCGGCCAAAGTGCTTTAAAATAATTTCCAATCTCAGATTTTGGAGTGAGCTCCAAAACGTACTCCTAAGCATACAAAACATGATCAGGGAGTCCCTTCGGGCTACGCACGTGCGCACACGACCATCGCTTGTTCTGGGTTTTTTAACACAGACCTATGTACCTCTCGACGACTGGGCTAAGGTAGCTTTTAGGACATGACTGTCTTCCTTCGGGAAATAAGTTGCAGTATACATGTGGTGCAACTACGGCATTGGTGTCGATAGCTCATAGCCTCCAGTGACTCATTTGAAGCTACCCGTGCCTACGCCTTCGGCAACATACGGTACAAGGTTCAGAAGCGTTTGTGTTCTCTGAAGGCGGCCTCCGGACGACAATTGCCGAGGGTTGTGTCAACAAGCCAAGGCGACCAGTCTTAGGCAGTAGTGACTCTACGGGGTAAAAATTTAAAAGTCCCAAAGACCATGCGAAGCCGAAGGCTAGCTCACTTCCAGAAGTAAATCACGCGTATTCCCAGAACTTAATCAAGTTTAGTGAAGCAAGAGAAGCAACCTAAGTGTCTCTCGTAACATGCATGGTGGAGCTTAGCAAAACCATATCCACATGCCTAAGCAACAATGCGCTTGTGTGCATTGGGATTGCATAATTTGATGTTATCGTTGTTTCGGGGTATCCCTATTTAACCTTTGGAGTGGCCTGCGGGTTTTGGTGCCACTAGACCCTTCGGAGTGCTCATGGGCCTCGGGATCAGTCCGTCGGGGGCAACCTTTTGGCTAGGACGATTTTCGAGGGTTCTTGTCTGGCCAATTTTTGCTGCTAGGTTGAGCGTCGGCTTTCCCATATGCTATGAGAAGGAAGCTTTGCCGATTTGGTATATTGGTGGTTTTTCCTTAGTATTGTGCTTCGGGTATACACTCATCGGCTATACACGCAGCCGCGGTGTTCGTAGATCATGAGCTTTAGTGACGTTATGACTACATCATGGTAACGTCACCACATAAGTTATAGCTTGATGTTAATTAAAAGCTTTCGACTATGTTCCCTCGGTTGCAAGTTTCTAGCACTAGCCTTTCGGGATAGCTCGCACGTCTTTTGGGGGCCGTGAGAACTTTCTCCATTTTTCAAGTGATTATTATTATTATGATTATTCTTTTTAATCAGGTCTCGGTGGGTGGCCGAAGGCGATTCGGTTTGACATGAACTCGACAGTGTTTCAGGTCATCGCTATTGCATATACCGGCAAGTTCTAGGCAACTACTCTCCAGGAGCAAGTCCGGTGGTGTTTTTGTCACGTGCCACTCATCAACGGCTTGCGCGAGAGCCTCGGCATTCCGTACAACTACCAAGACTAAACACACTAGAACATGCTATAAAATAAATGAAGAAAGAAGCAAGTCTGGGCTGCTAAGTCGAAATGTTGACGTGAAGAGAAAGAAAAAACTTGCAAAGTTCAGAAGGCATAGATAGATATCACCTTTGAGGCGGAGTTGTGCAGATTCTTTCTGAAGTGCGAGAGGGCCCCTTAAAGGTTGATGCCACAGGGCGAGTCTGAAGGACCCCGAGACGATTGATATCGAAGGGCGTGTCCGGAGGGCCCCCGGTAGGTTGATACTGAAGGATGAGCCCGAAGGGCCTTCTGAAGGCTCATGCCGAAGGACCCTCAGAAGGTTGATGTCGAATAATGAGTCCTAAGGTTTTTTTTGCATATCCTGAAGGATCAACAAGAAGCACGCCCGAAGGCACATCCCGAAGGACGACAAAAAAACCAGCCCGAAGGCACATCCCGAAAGACCAATCAAAAAACGAGCCCGAAGGCACATCCTGAAGGATGAATAAGAAACTAGCTCGAAGGCACATCCCGAAGGGCCACTTATAAACATGCCCGAAGGCTGATCCCGAAGGGCAACTTGTACCGAAGGACCCCAGGAGGGAAGATCCTGAAGGGCTACTTGGAAATGAGCCTGAAGGTAGATTCCGAAGGGCAACTTAAAACGAGCCCGAAGGCTGATCCCGAAAGGCAACTTGTGCCGAAGGACCCCCGGAGGGAAGATCCTGAAGGGCTACTTGGAAACGAGCCCGAAGGTAGATTCCGAAGGGCAACTTAAAATGAGCCCGAAGGCTGATCCCAAAGGGCAACTTGTGTCGAAGGACCCCCGGAGGGAAGATCCTGAAGGACTACTTGGAAACGAGCCTGAAGGTAGATTTCGAAGGGCAACTTAAAATGAGCCCGAAGGCTGATCCCGAAGGGCAACTTGTGCCGAAGGACCCCCGGAGGGAAGATCCTGAAGGGCTACTTGGAAACGAGCCCGAAGGTAGATTCTAAAGGGCAACTTAAAACGAGCCCGAAGGCTGATCCCGAAGGAAGACTTATAAACAAGCCCGAAGGCTGATCTGAAGGGCCTCCAAAAAAGGTGCCCGAGGGAAAATACCAAAGGGCCTTCAAAAAAATTGCCCGAAGGGCCTTCGAAAAAGGTGCCCAAATGGCTGTCCGAAGGGCCTCCAAAAAAGGTGCCCGAGGGCAGATACCGAACGACCTTCGAAAAAATTGCCCGAAGGGCCTTTGAAAAAGGTACCTGAAGGGCTGATACTGAAGGGCCACTTAAGCCAAAGGATCCCGGAGTTTTGCTTAAAAAATTCAACTTCTGCTCATGAGACTTTTTGTATCACTCCCCATGATCGACGACAGCTGTTATGGTTACAAAACCTAACAGACATATTGTGGGCGATGTCAACCCGAAGGATTGACAAAGCTAGAGGAAGGATACAACTAGCCAAGAAGAGAAGGAGCCGACATCAATCAATCAGACCCCTCATGACCTCTAGGGTATAAGTACACAAATGCCCTTAGACTTACAATTCGACCAAAAGACTACATGGACCAAATATGAGGTAACTGAGCCCATGAGGAAAAACAATGGGTTCCTTGAACCCTAGCTCCAACATTCTTAATCAAATGTTCGAAGGCCCATCATACCCCCATAGGTAAAGTTTTCAAACTCGAGAGTTGATCTAGTTTTGAACCAGGTGAAAACTAGTCGGTTAACCAGGAAAACTGTCAGTTAACCATACAGTATCAGGTTCAGTGTTCATCGAAAACCAGCTAAAAACCAGCCATCCTGTAAAACTGGACCGAACCGGTTTTCACCTGGTTCTATATATTAAACGGGTTTTCCGGTTATATAGATTAAACGGGTTGACCAGCTTTTAAAACCCTGCCCATTTTTTTAGTTTCTTGTCTTTGATGAATTGATGTAATTGTAGTGATAAAGCTGATTCCTTTTCTAATGGCTGCCGGAGTTCCTGCCTCTTTTCCAAAAAAAAAAATGTCGTGGTATGAGTTGCCGGGACGTGGTGGATTACACGAAATGACTAGAAGCGAACCACGCTATAGACTTTTTTTTTCTATTTTCTCTGAACAATATATAATATTCATATCTTGTTAGTATTATATACACATATACGTGATGCATATTCTGCACTTATTAGCTATGATGAGTTGACTCGAAGAAGACAAGTCTACCCGCACTCAAGTAAACAAGACATGTTGAGCAATCAACGTACGCTTCATTTGAGTTTCGTAACTTGTCCTTTCTAATCGGAGTATGAGCATTGCTCGCCATGCATGCCCTGGCCTCCTGGGACGAGAGGGGAAGCTCAACAGCCAGCAGGCGCGGTTCGAAGGAACAAGCAGCAACGCATGCGAGTGCGTCCTTGTGGAATGTGGATGTTTTCTGATCTCTCTTTCCTCCATGTCGCGAAGCAAAGAGACGAATACCGTGCCGGTGCGGAGCTGTTGGCCTTCCGATCCTCGTCTGCAATGGCTCCTCCACCTATCGGACTCATTCGTTCATCGCACTGACTTCCCAGCGTCTTGCCAAGATTCTGGGCTAGTTCATCCATATTCATGTCCGCAAAGCATCGAACAGTTGGTGCGCGACTACGCAGAGCCCAAGCAGATGTCCGCCAACATGGGAGAGGGACGGCAACCATCGATATCGACCAGCCCCGAGAGCTTCGGCAGATAGCGAAGCGCGACGAGGTGCTGCTCAGTCCCGTCCTGCGCCAGCCACACTACAACCGAAATGGCCTGTAGAGGCGGTTCGTAAGGGCCTGTAGCGGCAGGCAGACCGAACCGCCGCTATCTTAACGCAGCTAAAAATCTAGATTTTTAACGGCGGATGACCTTGAGCTGAAACTGACCGCAATTATAGAAGAATTTGTAGCGGCGAGTGATATCTTCACCTGCCGCTACCCTTAAATCCAGAAAAAACTCCCCCACCATCCGCCGTCCACCGGACCCACTATCACCGCCATGGAGGAGGAAGGACAGGCGACGGGCGATGCAGTATGTGCTAGGGGCGACGCTAGGGAGGAGACAACACAGAGGGGAGAATCTTGTCGAGGTGGCCCCGTCGCTGCCGCTCGGACACGAGGCCTCCCACCGCCGCGCGCGATGCCTCCCGCCATCGCCCGTCGTCGCGCCTAGGGGCCTGGATCCGGAGGTGGAGGGGAGAGGCACCGGATCCAGAGGGGAGGAGCCCGCTGACACGCCTGAGGGCCCGGATCCGGAGGGGGAGGGAGAGGCGCCAGATCCGGAGAGGAGGCACCGCCGAGCCGTCGGGGATGGGAGGGGTGCTGTACCCTGAGGGGAGGAACCTGCCGCCACACCTAGGGAGGGGGAGGGGCGCCGCCGCCGAGCTCGGAGGTGAGGGGGGCGAGGACGAGCTCGACGGTGAGGAGGAGGGGCGCCACCCGTGAGAGCGCAACGCATGGAGTGCGGTGGGTGAAGTCCCCAGGGAGAGAGAGAGAGAGAGAGAGAGAGAGAGAGAGAGAGAGAGAGAGAGAGAGAGAGGGAGATGAGAGGCGGCGGTGGTGGGTTGAGACATCCGACCTACTAGGGTTTGGGGGTTTATATAGAAACTGATGGTGATTATGGGCTGGGCCATGACAAATATAGCGGCGGTTGATTTATTAGGCCATCGCTATAAAATATAGTAGTGACGGATGATTTATTAGACCACCGCTAAAAAAATAATAGCGCCAGGTAGCTAATTAGGCCACCGCTAAAAATGAGTCTGATTTATAGCAACGGTTCGTTTTAGGATGTGCCACTGGGCCATTTTTGCTGGCGCCGCTACAGGGCATTTCTATTGTAGTGCCAGCATGTGCCGATGCCGCTCTAGTCGGATGATAAACAAGACAAAATAGCAGCCCAAAGTCATCAGAATATTCAATAATGTCCCAAGTGTACAATGTTTAACCTCGTAATAAGAAATCCATAGCAAGAACACTATCACACATCTAAATTATTATTGAGTTTGAAATGTTACACGTGTTACAACTTACAAGTTCTCCTTATATTCAGATGCCTGTCACACAAACCAAACTATGGTGAAGTGTTTATTACATACAAGAACGGAGGGAGTAACTTCCAAATATCTACCATTTGCATTGCACTTGTACCAATCATTCCAGACATTTATTTTCATCGAAGCTTACTTCAGTTAATATAATGAAATAAAGATGTGCAATATATATACAGTGTTTCACAAATATTATCAATTTATGAGAAAATAATTTCACTCATAGGACAATTACAAAGAGGAAGACGAACTACTTAAAAAATATGTGGAACGTATAGTGTAGGACAGTGGACACTAGCGAGCTAGAAGTTATGTTTCAAGAGCATAAAATTGAGAGAGAGAAAAAAGGAAGGACACTCAGAAGAAAGGACTGTACATTATAGGTTGTTTAGTGTTCACCTTGTGTTGGTCTATTCTCTCTTTTATCTCTTCAGCATTTTCATACATTATTTGCTTATAGAAGTGAAAACAAAGCACACTACATATTATTGGAAAACCACACATGATTCAAGTGTGAGCATAGCTACTCGAGCCGCCTTGCGCGTACTCCGCGTTTCACTTCAGGGAGATAAACTGACATGACGACTAAATGCTTGTGCACCATGAACTGAAACATGCGAGTCACGTGGTGTGCGCGTGAGATAGGCACAAGACAATGCAACACACACACAGTTATCGACTTTAATTTGTGGGGATGCACATACAAACACATATACACATGCATGTAGTTCATGCGTGGTGTCTTCATCAGGCGTTGTAGCTGTTGTAGCTGCTCTCAACGCAGCCGTTGAACTGTGCCACGAGACCTTCGTTTGTCTCACCGGTGAGGCAGGCGTTGAACTGTGCCTCGAGGGCCGGCGCGCGGCAGCCCAGGATCTTGGTCAGTCGCTCGTGCGCGCCTCGTCGGTTAGTATTACTGTATTAGTAGGGCGAAGAACTCGTCGCGGACAGCTTGGTCCGACTCAAATGATGTCGTAACGTCGTGTAGGAACGCGATGATGAACATCGCCGCCTCGACGGATGGCGGCAGCGCCGTGACGATGCAACCCAGGTCGATCCGCTTGAGTCTTGACACGCAAATAAGGACTTCCTTCTGCTGTGAAATAAAATTTGCTGAGACTTGTAAACTGTGTCGACGATCACAAATTCTAGTAGATCGATCCTTCCTTTCTCACATAGCACCATATAATATGCATTTGAGACGAGATACGAATAGCTGCGTTCTATGTTTAGTCCTTGTCTTGTCGCCGATGAAGCGCGTAGCCACTTGCTGAGTGTCGCTGGCACACGAAAGGACGGCTGGCCATGAGCGAGAGGGGCAAACACATTTCTTCCATATTTTATTGTTTAATAGAAAAAATTGTTTGTTTTATGATTGATATTACAGAGAAAACTTCAGTGGTCTACATCCTGCCACATCTCATATCTCCGTATCTACGTTGTGTTAGGAAAGCCGACAATAATTAACATCAATTTCCTCTCATCTTGTGCTGAACAATGAGAAAAACATCAACCAACAGCCCTGCAGCGGAAGAAGCAAATACAATATACAATGACACAGCGATATACATGGAAAACCTCCTCGGTTTGAGGAGTAAAAACCATGGGACCAACGGTCCACTCCAACTTCCACTATAATCAATAATGGGTACAATGGAGTCTTCTCTAGAACCTTAAAGCTTACAACAGCAGCAACACACTCATCAAGTTACAAACTTGGCCACAATAGCAATACTCACAACAACTAGAAGAGGTATGACAGCAGCTAGCAGAGATGATACAGATTCTGTCCTCTTCGGTAATCAGTTCATAACTCCCAAACTACAGCTCCAAAGTGAACCAATTTTGGTAGGCAAGTAGTTCCACGAGTACTCTATATACTGACCAAAATTCAGCTCAATCCGACACTGTTTGACTACCCAAATAATTCTTCTACCATAACTGCTCTGTTCTGAACTGCAGCAACTCGAACTGACAAAACACCTCACAAATCTGATGCTCCACTGAACCAATACCTATACCAACTGACCAGATCGAAGTGCTCTAAGTGAAGAACGAGCTAACCAAGTTTGGAGCCAATCCAAGCACGTTTGAGCCCCCAATCAACAGCTTAACGCCGGTAGGTTCGAAGCCACCAAATCTGGACAGATTCACCTCTCCTTCTTCTTCCTCTCTTCTCTCTTTGTTGTGTGCTGGTGTGTGTGTGCTATGGACAACCTGAAGTGTCCAGGAGCTTCTCACATCATTGAGTTAGGGTTTTTTCTCACATATATATCAAATGTGAGGCCATCTCTACCATTGATCTTGGCTGAAATCAATGGACCACAATTTCTGGACTTGTGGGCTGAAACTATGACTTGTTGGACCTCAAAGTTCATCCTCCATGTGGAGGGACAGCCCAACAAACTCCCCCTCCTGACATCATGGAGGGTCTTACTGCCTTCCGACAGCCATGCTAGCGATCTTGCAACATAACTCAGCTTTCCCTTTGTCATCACCTTAGTCAACATGTCGGCACCATCGTCTTTGGTGTGAACCTTCTCAACGTACATCTCTTTTGAGTACAACACATCCCGAATCCAATGATATCGGACATCCACATGTTTTGACTTAAAGTGGAGGCTTGCATTCTTGCACAAATAGATAACACTTTGGTTATCACATAACAGCACATACTTGTCTTGATCAGACCCAAGTTCTATCACAAACCTCTTCAGCCATAATAGCTCTTTAGTTGCCTCTGTTGCTGCAATGAACTCAGCTTCAGTTGATGACAATGCTACACA
Organism: Eleusine coracana subsp. coracana; assembly: GCA_032690845.1. NCBI lineage: Eukaryota > Viridiplantae > Streptophyta > Magnoliopsida > Poales > Poaceae > Eleusine > Eleusine coracana. The sequence continues at coordinate 65,099,287 of CM064426.1, read as the reverse complement.
TTTTTGCAACTTGCTTTGCCATGACACCGCTCCCCCTGCATAGGTTATCAAGTAACCTGAAGTAGACTTTCTTCTTTCAACTTCCCCGGCCATATCTGCATCTATGTATGCAACCAACACAAGTTTACTTTCACCAAAACAAAGTTTCAGCTTTGTGCTACCCCGGAGGTACCTCAAAATCCACTTTATAGCTTCCCAATGTGGTCTTCCTGGATTAGACATAAATCTGCTCACAGTACTGACCGCATGAGCAATGTCAGGCCTTGTACACACCATAGCATACATCAAACTTCCAACCGTTGAAGCATAAGGAACATGCTGCATTTTCCTCTTCATCTCATCAGTGGATGGGCATTGCTTGGTGGTTGATTTGAAATGAGCTGCAAGAGGACAGCTCACTACTTTTGCATTATCTATTCTGAATTTCTGAAGTACTTTCTCAATATACCTCTCTTGAGATAAGTATAACTTGTTGGAATTTTTGTCTCTCTCAATTCTCATGCCAAGAATTTGCTTTGCTGGACCCAAGTCTTTCATTGCAAAAGACTTCCTCAACTCTTTCTTCAGCTTTACAATCCTAGAGACATTCTTGCCAACAATCAAGATATCATCAACATAGAGCAACAAGATGATAAAATCATCGCCTGAGAACCTCTTAATGTACACACAATGGTCTGTGCTACACCTCTTGTAGCCTTGCTCCCCCATAACTGAATCAAACTTCAAATACCATTGTCTTGGTGCTTGTTTCAGGCCATAAAGACTCTTTCAATTTGCACACATAGTCTTCTTTGCCTTTAACAAGAAACCCCTCGGGCTGCTCCATGTAAATTTCTTCCTCCAAGTCACCATGAAGGAATGTTGTCTTCACATCCATTTGCTCAATCTCCCAGTTGAGACTAGCTGCCAAGCCAAGGATTAATCTAATTGATGTCATTCTTACAACCGGAGAAAAGATGTCATCATAATCAACTCCTTTTCTTTGGCCAAAACCTTTCACAACCAGCCTGGCCTTGTACCTTGGATGTGGTTTGTGCTCTTCATGCTTCATTCTGTAGACCCACTTGTTTTTCAATGCTTTTTTGCCCTTAGGTAACTTCACCAGCTCATATGTATTATTCTTATGCAAGGAATCCATCTCTTCTTGCATAGCCTTCATCCACTTCTTGTTGTGCTCATCTTCCATTGCATCTGCAAAGCACTCAGGTTCTAAACTGTCAGATAGTAACACCACATACTCATCTGAAGGATACCTGGTGGAAGGAACTCGATCTCTGCTAGATCTTCTAAGTGGAACTGCTCGTGGCTCTTCTTATGTAGGTGGTTGTTGATCTGGATCATTAATTTCAGCATCAAACTCATGCTGCTGGGGAGCATTCTAATCACCTGTATCTTGCACATCATCATGTGCCCCATCTGCAACTTCACCTTCAGCCTCACCTTCAACTTGTTGTGGAACTGGAGTTGCATGAACCGGGTCTAAATCAACAAGTGGATCTTACTGCTGAACATTATCGTTACCCTTTGCCTTCACAATATCCTCAATTGTTTTTGGAGGTGTGGATTGGTGCCTAATACCTTGCTCTTTGCAATATGCATCAAAAGGACCAATATACTCTCCTCCATTATTAGTGTGAATGCACTTAATCTTTTTCTCAGTTTCTCTCTTAACTGAGGCCTCGAATTGCTTGAACACCTCTAGCACTTGATCTTTGGACTTCAAAGCATAAGCCCAAACCTTTCTGGAGAAATCATCAATGAAAGTGACAAAGTACTTAGCACCACCAAGTGATCTCACTGACATTTTGCAAATGTCGCAGTGCACCAAATCCAGCAACTCTGGCTTCTTGTGAGGAGGTTGAGTCTTGAAAGCAACTCTGTGCTACTTCCCTGCTAGGCAATCTATGCACTTCTTCAAATGCACACCTTTAACCCCTTTCAAGAGATTCTTCTTCACTAGCATGGTCATCCCCTTCTCACTTATGTGTCCAAGTCTCTTGTGCCATAGAACACAGGGGTCTTCTTTCTCTAATGCATTCACAGAAACACTAGAGAGGTTAGCATAAACATGGTACAAAACTGAAATCATTTTACCTCTTGCAACTATCATGCTGCCCTTGGTGAGCTTGTATTGTCCATCTCCAAATTTTCTCAAGTACCTTGAGTCTAAGTCCCTCAACATGCCTCATAGACTTGAGAATTAATTTGGTACCATTTGAAGTCACCAAATGCACATCTCCCTTTCCAATGATTGTTGCCATATCATTGTTTTCCATCTTCACAGCACCAAAATTACCCACTGTGTAGTTTGTAATAAATTCTCTATCAGATGTAGCATGTATGGTAGCACCGCTGTCCGGTATCCAAATTATCTCACCACCATTTACATGGTTTATTGTTGCTGCACCATCAGAAGCTACAGTGACCCTCTCAACAGTGGAACAAGAACAACCCAAATTAACTTCATTTTCAGCATCAATGACAACAACCATGTCCTCTATAGCTGAAGTAATCCGGCCCACTTCACCGTCACTATCACTATCTTGCTTCTGAGATGGTTGTTTACCTTTCTTCTTTTCTTTTTGCCACTTGCGGCATTGCCACTTTATATGTCCCTTCTTATGGCAGTGATGATACTCATAGTCATCATATTTACCTCAAGATTTGCTTCTACTCTTTGTTGCACCTTTCCTTGGACCGCGGTTTTGGCTTCTCCCCCCGTGCTTCGTTGGCCAACACCTCAGAATGAGAGGAGGAATTTCCCTTTTCAGCAAACCTTCTGGTTTCTTCATTTAGTACCATTGTCTTGACATAAGTCCAAGTAACAACACCATTAGGAGTTGAATTACACACCATGACTTTAAAAGTCTCCCAAGTGTCCGGCAATGAGCCAAGTAGTAGCAATGCTCGAATCTCATCTTCAAATGTAATTCCCATTGAAGATAGCTAATTTATAATGCCTTAGAAAGCACTAACATGATCGCCACAAGACTGCCCTCTTTGTACCTCAAACACATCAATTGTTTGATCAAGAACATCTTGTTTGTACCTTCTTTTCGGGCATACAACTCTTCCAATTTTTGCCATAAGGCGCGTGCATATGTCTCATCACTGATATGGTTCAAAATATTATCATCGACCCATTGTCGAATGAACCCACAAGCTTGCCGATAAAGAACCTTCCACTCATCATCGGATTTATCATCCGGCTTCTCAGTGGCAAACACTGGCTTCCAATATTCTTTCACAAAGAGCAGGTCCTCCATTTTACCCTTCCAAGCTTGATAATTTGTACCATTCAGTGATATCATTCTGCTGGTATTTGCTACCATCTTCAACACAAGGAAATCAGCAGCTAGATAATCTTGAAACAAGCTAAAAACAGCCTCAAATTCAATCACGGCTCTGATACCACTTTGTTAGGAAAGCTGATAATAATTAACACCAATTTCCCCTCATCTTGTGCTGAACAATGAGGAAAAGATCAACCAACAGCCCTGCAGCGGAATAAGCAAACACAATGCACAATGACACAACAATATACGTGGAAAACCTCCTCGGTGTGAGGAGTAAAAACTACAGGATCAACGGTCCACTCCAACTTCCACTATAGTCAACAATGGATATAATGCAGTCTTCTCTAGAACCTCTAGAGGCTTACAACAGTAGCAACACACTCATCAAGTTATAAACTTGGGCACAATAGCAATACTCACAACAACTAGAAGAGGTATGACAACAGCTAGCAGAGATGACACAGATTCTGTCCCCTTCGGTAATCAGTTCATAACTCCCAAACTACAGATCCAAAGTGCACCAATTTTGGTAGGCAAGTAGTTCCACGAGTCCTCTATATACTGACCAAAATTCAGCTCAATACGACACCTTTTGACTACCCAAATAATTCTTCTACCATAACTGCTCTATTCTGAACTGCAGCAACTCGAACTGACAAAACACTTCATAAATCTGATGCTCCACTGAACCAATACCTATACCAACTGACCAGATCGAAGTTCTCTAAGTGAAGAACGAGGTCACCAAGTTTGGAGCCCATCCAAGCACGTTTGAGCCCCCAATCAACAGCTTGACGCCGGTAGGTTTGAAGCCACCAAATCTGAACAGATTCACCTCTCCTTCTTCTTCCTCTCTTCTCTCTTTGTTGTGTGCTGGTGTGTGTGTGCTATGGACGACTTGAAGTGTCCAGGAGCTTCTCACATCATCGAGTTAGTGTTTCTTCTCACATATATATCAAATATGAGGCCATCTCCACCATTGATTTTGGCTGAAATCAATGGACCAGAATTTCTGGACTTGTGGACTGAAACTATGACTTGTTGGACCTCAAAGTTCATCCTCCATGTGGAGGGGCAGCCCAACACATTATTCAAGAATCTAAGTATATGCAGCGTTGAGCAAACATTTTGCACGATATTTAGCTCAAAATAATGTGACCATTATAAAGCATATACATGTTAGTAGAATATCATATGGAACATCCTTGTTACTTAGAAAACTTAAATGATCTTCATAATTTCTTGTTTTAGCATGCATGGGTTCTCGTTGCTGGTAGTGGACTTCTTCTTAGATCTCCCTAGCAAACCATGTGGTGATTGGTGGAACTAGGGTCCAACGTGTGATTTTCTAATCTAATTGATGTGTATTATTCTTTCATAGCCCTTAGAAAAATATGTTAACGAGATCATGTTTTAGTAAAATAAATGACTTTACTAATAATTTTTTATTATATATAGATATAGCGTAGTATTGAGGTAATATAGTGTCATATGGTATTCTGATATGGTCAAACTCGACAGCTTTATTGGTGCATTCAATGTTTAACCAGCAGCATAGGCCTTATCGAAGTTGCTTCATGCGGTGACGATCTCTACATGGACAAACTTCAGTTTATTTCAAGCTCTAGCTACATTGCTATGGGCATTCTCGAAGATCATCTAGTCATGTGTTGCCGTTGTCTGGTCTTAGAACAGAATATAACGGCTTTCTTTCCGCGGGTGGAATCAATCTCTCTTTGGGTTAGCCTCCCACGTGGGTTTAATCCAATGCAAAAAGAGCAGGTTTGAATGAAAAATATATTGACGCTCGAGTACCCTAGCTCCCCCGTCGTCGGCGCTTTCCCACTTACAACTAATGTTCATCTCAACCACATCAGCCTCTCCAAGTTGCTTTCTTTGTTGTACAATGGTATTCTAATTAATTGTTACACCTGAAGTAAAAATAAACTAGCAAGATGTTCGTGCATTGTTACGAGCTTTTTTAAAAAAAAATGCAACAAACTATAGGTACCGATATATTTGATAAATAGAGTATAATTAACATTTTTATTTCATAACAAAAGATATAAATCGCTACTTCTGAATAGGTTAGGTGAGTCCACCTATCCCTCTTCTAACAAAATAGTGGTGGATCCAGATAAAAAATATAGGGGGTTGAACTATATGTCACAAAAATTAATGTTAATAAATTTTAAATAAGAAAAATAATGAATGGTTTTTAAACTTGGAATTACTTAAATTAACAGAGGAATTGAGAATGATTTTTTCATTGCTAGTTTAGGATGTTACACATGTGTTACAACTTAATTACAAGTTCTCCTTATATTCAAATGCCTGTCACACAAACCAAACTATTGTTAAGTGTTTATTACACACAAGCAGACTCAATTGTGTGTTGAAGCCATTTTCTTATTCTTATTATATTCCTCTGTTTTTGTTTTCACAAGGGATACAGTTTATTTTTGAACCGAGATGTCTATCCTAAAGGCAACAAAACAAGAACGGATGTAGTACCTTCAAAATATCTATCGTTTGCATTGCACATGTACCAATCAATCCAGACATTTATTTCCATTGAAGCTTACTTCAGTTAATACAATGAAATAAAGATGTGCAATAAACAGTCTTTCACAAACATTGTCAATGTATGAGAAAATAATTTCACTCATAGGACAATTACAAAGAGGAAGACGAATTACTTAAAAAATATGTGGAACGTATAGTGTAGGACACTGGACACTGGCGAGCTAGAAGTTATGTTTCAAGAGCACAAAATTGAGAGATAGAAAAAAAGGAAGGACACTCAGAAGAAAGGACTGTACATTATAGTATTGTTCAGCGTTCACCTGGTGTTGGCCTGTTGGGTCTATTCTCTCTTTTATCTCTTCTGCATTTTCACATATGACGAAGAGGGTAACATGCAAAATACAAAGCTAAGGCTGACTCCAACCGCAAAGAGGCAAATTGAGTAGGCAAATGGAAATTGCCTTGCCTGTACAGTAGCTGAAAGAGGCAATTTTTTTTTGTGATGTCTCCAATAGTGGAGATGCAAATCCAGTCCTTGCTCGCGGCAGCTCATTGCATCGCCACCTCCCACGCAGCTCGTTGTCCCACCACCGCCTCCTCCCGTGCGCCGCCGCTCCTCCTCCCGTGCGCTGCTCGCCCCGCGCCACTGCCTCCTCCCATGTGCCGCCGTCGTCATGCGCACCGCCACCTCCTGCATGATGCTCGCCACACGCTGCCCCCTCCCATGTGCAGTCATCGCCATGCACGCTGCCGTCGCCATGCGCGCCTCCTCCTCCTCCTCCCGCGTGCTGCTCACCACGTGCCGCCGCCTCCGCCTCCTTCTGCGCGCCGTCGTCGCCATGCATGATCTTGAGCACCCCTGTGCGCCGCCTCCTCCCACGCGTTGCTCGCCTCACCGACGCCTCGTCCGGCCACCGTCGCCATGCGCGAACTCAAGCGGCCCCGCCCCGCCTCCGTCGCCCTTCGCCCATGCTCCGGTCTCGTGCGAATCAGGAGAGGAGGAGGAGACCGAATGCATCGGAGGAGTCTCCTCCTATCCATTTTGCATGGCCGGTTGCATGGTGTGTTGGAGAGGGAATGGAGAGGCACACTACCTCCTGGAGAGGCAAAAATGGATTTGCATGCTGTTGTTGAAATCAGCCTAAAAGATACTATATGGCATTTTACGTTCGGCACAGTGTCCACATTATTTGCCTATAGAACTGAAAACAAAATAATGTGAGCACACCCTATTTGGAACACCACACAAGGCGTTGTTGCCCTCCACCCGCACCCTGTTCGACCGCCCCCAGCCTCCTCCGCCCGTCTATGCAAAGAGCTCATGCTCGTCCGACGCCACTGCATCAACGCAGATTTAGCGAGCTCAGCCCGCTACCGTTTCCCCGATGCAGATCTAGGCGCCCCCGCCCGCCGTCGATGGCTGGGAAGGTGAAGGTCCGCGTCGATGAGGGCGAGCTCAGGGCCGGCTCAATGAGGGCGGAGAGGATCAGGAGGGGGTGAGAACTCGAGGCGGAGGGGGGCTAGCTCGAGTCTGGGGAGGGGGGAGAGGGCGGGTCGTGGGCGGGCTGCCGAGCTCGCGCCACCAGGGCGGATGGAGGCGGCCGAATCTTGGTTGTCGTGGGAAAATTTGAGGAGGAGAGCTTCAACGGTTTTGCAGTTTTGGGCGTGGAGGAGAGCTCCGGCGGCGGGAGGGGCTTGTGGCAGGGAGAGGAGAGGAGAGGGAAAAGAAAATATGATGGATCCTACTATTTGAGAGGGCTCCAAAAGCTGAGAGCGCACGTGGGAGATTTAGGAGCCCTCTGAAAATGAGAGCTCAACTAAAAGCTCTACTGTAGTTGAGTTTTTAGAGTAGGTTCTCAAAAAATAGAGTAGGAGGTGTATTTGAGAGATTCTCTAAGTTACATACGTTGCCATCTGCAGTGGTCCTGCCTCTGACGGCGTGTTCCGAAGCTCTCAGTCGTCCGTGCAGGAGGTTTGTTCCGAGGGCTGCGTTGAGAGCAGCTACAACAGTCGATAATTGTGTGTGTGTCTGTGTCTGTGTGTGTTGCCTTGTTTTGTGTCCATCCCACGCCACACCACGTGACTTGCATGTTTCAGTTCATGGTGCACAATCATTTAGTCGTCATGTCAGTGTATCTCCTTGCAGTGAAACACGGAATGCGGGCGAGGCGGGTCTAGTAGCTATGCTCATACTATTTCAGTGGGACCAGTCTATCAACAATAAAAATCATTCCCGAGCACACCCTGGCCCATGCCCCACCCGCCCGCCCGCTGCTCCGACGCCAGCTGCTCCGGCCGCCGACCTGGCCGCTCCCTCTCGTGCATCCTTCCGCGTCCACCGTCATCGTGTCACCCATCGTCACGTTCCCGTTGGTGCCACCAAGCCCAAATCCAATGTCATCCACCCCAAGGCGCCGACCTCCTCCTACCTGGCTGATGAGGAGGATGAGGCTGAGCTTGGCCTGGGCGCGTGCAAGCAAGGCTGGGGCTTGGTGGTGGGGCCAAAGCGTGAGCTCGATGTGGCTCGGTCGATGGCGCCTTAGCGAGCAGCTCATCATTGAGCTCCTTGATCCGGGTGCAAATCGAGGCGGCAAGGTCAAATCGCGTCAGGGCAAGGCTCCCAGCGAGCTCGGATGAACGATGACTCGGCCATAGTCGGGTTCTGTCGGGGAGCGGGAGCCGGATCTGGTGGGATTTTGGGCTGAATCCGGGGAGGGGGGGGGGGGGGAGAGAGAGAGGTGGCTGCGGCTGATGGAGACGTTGCCACCGCTGGAAGATGGCGGCGCACAGGGGACGGGCATGAGGGAGGCAGCGATCCGATCGACGACGAGGGAGGGAGGCGGCACTCCGGCCGTCATCGAGGGAGGGAGGCAGTGTCCGCGTCGGACGCAAGAGAGAGAGAGAGAGAGAGAGAGAGAGAGAGAGAGAGGAGAAAGTAAAAAGAAAAAAATAAGGAGGGGAAATAGGTGAGGTTGGATGTCCATGTATTTTACATGTCCAGATAGGGGTCTTGTTAGAGAATATTTTTGATTGACATGTAAAATTTGGGATTAGGTCTAGATACATGTCCTTGCTGAAGATGTTCTAATGGGCTTTCAAAGGCTATGACAAGCTTGCTTTATTTCCTTCCCGGCCAGCTGGCTTCCCTGGGAAATGGCCGGAATCCCTGCGGAGGAGGACATTCCTAGACAAGCCTTAAATATTGCAGATGTTATGGCCTTTTGTGGATGTTGATGAGCAGAGCTTAGCTTGTGAGATGGGAATGAATGTAGCTTCCCAATTGGTTCATGTCTCATCTGAGACTGTTCACCTGGTCTAGCCGAAGCTACGTTATAGGTGCCTGGTGCGACCACAACCAGTCGAATGAAAATTTAAGCTTATGAGTTCAAATTTTACTATATAATTAGCTGTAAAATTCTGTTTTTTCAAAGAGCCGCACCCCAACATTTTACTCTAGTTCTGTCTACCACGAACTCGAGCGCCGGTGAGAGCTTGCACCCCTGGGACTTTTCTTTGTATTGCAATGTGGTACAGTAGCTTACATGTTACTTCCTTCGGATTTTAATTATTGACGTAGTTGACATTTTTAGTTGCGTTTGACCATTCGTTTTATTTAAAATATTTGTTCAAATATATAAAATTATATGGTAGGTTTCAACTTTTTTTAAAGATAAAAATAAATTATAACAAAATATATAATAAATGTTTAACTTTTTTGAATAAGACGAATGGCCAAACATAACTAAAAAAATTAACTGTATCAACAATTTAAATCCGGAGGGAGTACAACTGATAACTACAATAGGTTTTATAGCCCGGGGAAACACACCATATAGAGCACGTGCGTGACACAGCGCTTTCGCTTCCACAAGACGCCAGTGTCTCCGTCTCAGAGTCTCCCTACACGCAAACGCACACTCCCTGCATGACGAACACCATGACACACGCGCACTGCATCTGGAACACGCCCGATCAAATTATTTGTGTAACAACACCGTGTGCAACTATGCTGCCAATAGCAACGACGCGTTTGAGCATCTTCAATAGACCTCTCAAACATACCTCCTATCAAATTATTTTGAGTCTAGTATAAAAAATCAACTTCAACAGGCCTCTTAGTTGAACTCTCATTTTCAAAAGACTCTTAAATCTCTCATCTGGGCTCTCAGATTTTAAAACCCTCTCAACTGTAGAGCCCACCATTTTCTTTATCTTTTTCTTTTGTTTTTCTCTCTTTCCCCATGCCTTGCTCCTCCTCTCTCTTCTCCTACCCCAAGATCCAACGACACTTCACCGGGTCCGAGCGCGGGCACGGCGGCGGGGCAGGGCGCGGGCAGCGCCGTTGGCGGGCGGGGCGGCGGCCCCTAGCACGGGCGACATATCCCTCCTCTCGCCGACGCCTCCGCCCCTCTCCTCTGTTCTCTCGCCGATGCAGCAGAACTGCGCTGGGGCGGGCCGCAGCAGGGCGGCGTCGAACGCGGGCGCGGCAGGACGGGGCTGAGCGCATCGGAGCGGGGCGGCTGCGGGCACAGGCGGGATCTTGCACTGGCGGCGGCGGGCTTGAGCAAGGCTGCGCGGGCCGCTGGTAGCAGTGGGCTCGCCTCCCCTCTCTCTTTCCCTCACGCGTTGAGCTCGTCTCGCTCCTCCTTCCACCTCATGGCGGGCCAGCGGGCGGCGGGTGAGAAGCGGGCGATGAGCGACGGGGGCAGCTCCGGGGTCAGGCTCATGTGCGGGCGCGGGTGGCGCGCGACGCCGGGGGCTAGCATGGGTGAGGCGGCGGCGCCCGTCGCGAGCGGCGGTGACCGATCTGGTAGCTTTCTTCCCCGCCTGACCTCCTCACGCTCTCCGATGCTAGCCAATGGAGGGAACGCCGTCCAGGCCGGATCTACGGACACCGGGCTCGAGCTCACTATCGTGCTCCCCTCCTCCCTCACCGAGCCAGCCCGAGGTTGCCTTCCTCTGCCTCTTCAAGCAGCACGACCGACGGCCGGTGACCGGGGGGGGGGGGGGGGGTGTTGGCGGCGGACGAATCGCCGGCGGCAGGCTGCCCGTGCAGGCCTAGCTCCGATCTGGTTCTGGATTTGAGACTGATCGATGGGTACCACGTGTGAGAGGAAAATGAGAGGTAAAGAATGAGCAGTACTGCCGGACTTGATAAAAGAAATTAAGCTACTACAAGTGGGACCCGACTCTAAAATATATAAATGAGATATAGTATTTGAGATCTCCCACTAGAAATGCTAGCTTCGCGGTGGGCCCGCTCTCTCTCCCTCTTGTGACGCAGCTTGTTCTCTTGCTCGTAATCTACATCACCAACGCTTGCTGTGCCGCGGCCTTCGTTTGGTTCGCCGGTGAGGAAGGCGTTGAACTGTGCCACGAGGGCCGGGCGCGCGGCAGCCCAGGATCTTGGTCAGTCGGTCACGCGCGCCTCGTCGGTTAGTATTACTGTATTAGTAGGGTGAAGAACTCGTTGCGGACAGCTTGGTCCGACTCATATGATGTACATCGGGTACGTCGCCACCTCGGCGGATGGCAGCAGCTGCGCCGTGACAACGCAACCCAGCTCGATCCTCTTGAGTCTTGACACGTGAAGGACTTCATTCTCCGGTGAAATAAAATTTGTTGAGAGTTGTAAACTGTGTTCGACGATCACAAATTATATTGTAGTCGATCGGTCCTTCCTTTCTCACGTCGCACCATATAATATGCACTTGACATTTGGTCGGATCCCGAGATACGGATACCTGCGTTCTAGGTTCAGTCCTTGTCGCCGGTGAAGGGCGCAGCCGCTTGCCAAGTGTCGCCGGCACACGAAAAGGACGGCGGCTGGGCCACGAGCGAGAGGGGCATACACATTTCTTTCATATTTCATTGTTTAATAAAAAAAATTGTTCTTTTTATAATTGATATTATAGAGAAAATTTCAGTGGTCTACATCCTGCCACATCTCTTATTTTCCTATCTACATTATTCAGGCATTTAAGTATATGAAGCGTTGAACAAATATTTTGCACGATGTGTTACTAAGAAAATAATACAACCATTATAAAGTATATACATGTCACTAAGAAAACTTAAATAGTCTTCACAATTTCTTGTTTTAGCAGGAATGGGTTTTGTTGCTGGCAGTGTAACTACTTAAATCTCTCTAGCAAACCATGTGGTGATTTGTGAAACTAGGGTCCAACGTGTGATTTTCTAGTCTAATTAAAGTGTACTCTTCTTTCATAGCCCTTACAAAAATATGTCAACAAGATCATGTTAAAAATATGTCAACAAGATCATGTTTTAGTAAAATAAATAACTTTACTAATATTTTTTATTATACATATAGCGTAGTATTGAGATAATATAGTGTCATAGGATATCCTGATATGGTCAAACTCAATAGCCTTGTCGGTGCGTTCAATATTGAGCCAACGGCGTAAGACTAGTCAAGGTCGCTTTAGACGGTGACGACCTCTGTGCGAATAAACTGCAACTTGTTTCAGGCTACAACGACATTGTTACCGGACTTTTCAAGCATCATCTAGTCACGGTTGTTGTCGTTGTATGGTCTAACAAAATGCAATGGCTTTCTTTCTATAGGTGGAATCGACCTCATTTTAAGGGATATTAAACTCTCGCTTGGGTTTAATCTAGCTCGAAGAGGGCAGATTTTAATGAAAATAGTGTCGCCCTAGTATCCTAGTTCCCGTCGTCGGTGCTTTCTCTCTTACAACTATTATATGCTATTTAAAAAAGCAAATTATGTTCTGCTTGGGTGACATTGTGTCCTAACACTCTTAGTGTTACTGAGGTTCATGATGTAGACACCAACTAGTGGGTCCCACCTATGCCGATGGAGAGAGTGTGTTTTCATGTGACACCCAGTGTCCTGTGAGCAGAAAGTCAAAATCAAGGAAAAGAAAAATCTTCCTCTCCTTTTTCTATCTTTGTACTTGCATGTGACACTCAGCCTTGCACACCCCCTTCTTTCTCCCCACTCACCAAGCCCACAAATGTGCATGCGAGCAAAGCCTCGCCACCGCATGTCATGCACCACTTAACTGCTTACACTGCACGTGCCACTAACACCCCCCCTCCCCTGTGTTGGTTGTTGCGACTTTAAGGCCAGAATGATCCGGCCACCTACTCTATCTTCCACAACGTCGAGGACATTGTTGGGCATCTCAACCACCTCAGCCTCTCCAAGTTGCTTCCTTTGTTGGACAATTATGTTCTAACTAACTATTGTATCCAAAGTAAAAATAAACTAGCAAAGTATTCGTGCATTGTTACGAGTTTTTTTTTAAAGGGTGATATTTCTTGAAAGACTTGGGATAGAAGAGAGTGAGAGAGAGAGAGAGAGAGAGAGAGGAGGGGAGGAAGGAGGTGGGTCCTACTTAGGGGCTTAGAGGGGGGATTTGGGAGCCCTTCTAGAATGAAAGTACAAGTAGAGTAGAATCCTAGTGGAGTTTAGTATTTTGGCTTAACTCCGGAGTTTTGATTTGAGAGCCTTGATAGAGATGGTCCAAGCCCTAGGACCATCACGCGGGTCATGCAGCTCCATCAGCTTGATCAGGACCGAGTACCCTGTCGCAAACTCCCATATAGGCCGGAAGCGATCAACCACAGCCGTTGCTAGTGCGCTGGGTGAACCGGTCAATGGTGATGTCGGAGCCCACTGATGCACCGCGCGATGTTGTAGTCGTCGTTGGTACAGGGAATCTTCATGGCGGCGACCAGCGCGTGGTCACCACCAGTCTTGATGTTCCTACGCCTCCGCTCCGCTCCTGGCGACGTGCCTGCTGCTCCGCCCACTCGGGCTTTCCCGGGAAGCACTGACGTGGCAAATCGTAGACCATGCCGGCGTCCATGGCCCGGTCAACCCGCGCGTCGAACACCACCTTGAGGAACCGCCGATGCGCCTCCTCCTCCCCTGCGACACGCCTCACCGGCCCGAGAACTCGACCGCCTGGGCGAAACGAGTGTCCTCCTCGACGTGAACGACGACGGCAGCGGCGGCGGCGCCGCGTTTTGCAGCATGGCGGGCCGGCGCGCTCCCCTCTCCGTCTTGAGGCGCAGCCTGTTCTCGTGTTCGTCATCAACGGCAGCATCGTCCGCCACGTCATTTGAATCCTCCGCGGCCGGCATCTCTGCAGCACCGGACGGCTCTGGTTGCTGCGCCACGGCCTCGTCATCGGGGCCGCGACGCCTTCGTCTGGCCCACCCGTGAGGTACGTGTCGAACTACGCGAGAAGGGTCAGGCGGGCGCCCAGGATCTTCGTCGCGCTCGCCAAGACGGGTGGATTAAGTGCCCTTCGTCTTGCCACATCTTATGGTACACTATTCTGGGACTCAAGAATCATACCAGGTGTTTAACATGCCTTTCACATAATATGTACCTTAATCTATATAACCATTGCAGGCATATACTTGTTTTTAGAACATGTGATTCTTTATGGTCTCTTGATGAGAGTTGAGCTAGACAAGATATCTAGTTTAATTTTGTTTCATCAAACTTAATAAAATGTGTTTAGATCATGTTTTAGTAAATCGAGTGATGTAATATGTATGTTTTAGCTTATTCATATAGTATATTGAGATAATATAGTGTTATATTGTGATATGGTTTTCATATCTCACATGCTTCGTCGATACTCGATAGCGCTCCATTTCCATCGGCTATTACTGAGATGAATAGGACAATGTAGGGGGTGAGACACCTTCTCACGGCACCATTTCTCGCGACTACTGGAAAGATAAATGGAACAACACAACGGGTATAGTGGTTGCTCTTTGCAACATTAGAATAGTTAGATAAAAAAGAACAAAAACTATCATATATGTGAAAAGGACCTTTCTAACTCAAATGTGGCCGTATTTTGTCTAGGAACATTACGAACTTAGCTAACAAACTCTATTTAGCTGATATTCTGAATATTTCTACTCTAGTTTTATAAAAGTATAGAAGTTTATAAATTGCCTAATAAAGTTGACTTTTCTCATATGTTTTCATGACTGATGATAAAAGTCATTGGGAAAAGTATGCTTCATGAATTTTAATTGATAATACGATGATATTCTTCCTCTTCTTTTTCTCTTTTTGTACTTGCATGTGACACTCAGCCTTGCACACCCCCTTCTTTCTCCCCACTCACCAAGCCCACAAATGTGCATGCGAGCAAAGCCTCGCCACCACATGTCATGCACCACTTAACTGCTTACACTGCACGTGCCACTGACACTCCCCCTGTGTTGGTTGTTGCGACTTTGACGCCAGAATGATCCGGCCACCTACTCTATCTTCCACAACGTCGAGGACATTGTTGGGCATCTCAACCACCTCAGCCTCTCCAAGTTGCTTCCTTTGTTGGACAATTATGTTCTAACTAACTATTGTATCCAAAGTAAAAATAAACTAGCAAAGTATTCGTGCATTGTTACGAGTTTTTTTTTTAAAAAAAATACGATACACTATAGTTGTCGCAGAGTATAATTGACATTTTTATTTCATAACAAAAGATGATCTACAAATTGCTACTCCTGAATAGGGTAGGTGAGTCCACATGCCCCTCTTCTTATTAAATAGTGGTGGATCCAGATAAAATGTAGGGGGTTGAGCTATATGCCATGAAAATTAATGTTAATAAATTTTAAATAAGAAAATTAATAAATGATTTTTAACTTGGCATTACTTAAATTACCAGAGAAATTGAGAATGATTTTTCATTGCCAATGCTTTTAAACTTTTCTTTTATTCTTTTAGCAAAATATGAGCCATTAATATTTGATCACATGCTAAAGTAAATGGAGGCTAGACATGACACGAGACACTGAAATGTGCGATTTGCATTGGCTGGATACCAGCAGCAGTCATGCGCAGCCTTTTCTTTTTGAGAATAGCAGTCATACGGAGCTGGTTAGAGCAGCAGGGCAATGTCTGTAAGTGATTGGGCTGACGGGCTCCAAAGATTATCTTCGGAGACATTGTGGCGCTTCTCAATCACCTCATCAGCCTCACCTAGTTGTTGTTTCTGTTGTTAATTAAAGACTGTACAATGGTGTTCCAACTAATAACGGTTTACTCGAATTAAAAATAAAAAAAAATAGCCACTTTTGGAAATCCACAGCACCACCGAACTAGTTTGCAGCTGCTTGAAGAAGCTGATGAATGAATGTGATCTTGGTAACAACATTTTTTAGCTGATAAAATCAGGGGCTATTTTTGCCTCTTGAACACATGACTTGTAGCCAAAGTAACATGATATGACTGCTATTGTTGCGAACAATCCTTCTGTAACCGTGATGCGTTTATTTATTGATATAATTTACAGTTTCCCAAGCTCATCTGGCAAGCCCGCCCTTCACCTGTGGCCGGCGTTGCTCCTCGTCGACGACGAGCTGGTTGAGCCTCTCGGCAGCGCGTGCTCTGTCCCTCCATTCCCTGGCGTCCTTGACAGCCCTCTCCTCCGTCCACCTGAGGCTGTCCATGACTACCCGTAGCGCTCGACCAGCGAACCTGCTGTCCTCGAGCCCCTTCCTCATCTTACTCCACCGCGTGCCGTACATCCGCTCGAGAAACTTGCGGCTGTCCCGGCTGGGGTACAGCTTCTCCAGGTCCAGCGAGTATGCCCCGTCATCATCGTCGCCTTCATCATTGAGGGACGGCGGGGCGTGCAGCTCGATCATCTCCTCTGTACGCGCCATCGTGGCCACCAGGATTGAGTACCCCGTCTCGAACTCCCATAGAGCCCGGAAGTGACGATCGGCCGGTGCCTTGCTGCTGCCCGCTCCTTCGCCGTTTCTGGCGCGTTGGGTGACCGTGCCGATGCTGGAGCCGGTTAGTGCCTTGCTCCGTGCGGCGTTGTCGTCAGTGCGGGGTTTCTTCTTCTTGCTCTGCGCGTGATCACCACCACCGGTGTCGTGCCGGCGCTTCCGCTCCGGGCGACGCGCCTGCTGCTCCGCCCAGTCCGCTTCTCCAGGCAGGAAGAGCGTGGCGAAGCGGTGGAGCAGGCCGACATGGGCCGGGCCGAGCGCGGCCCGGACTGCATCGTATACCGCGCCAGCGTCCATGTGCGGATTGGCCTCCGCGTCGTACACCACATTGAGGAACCGCCAATGGGCCTCCTCCCCCGCGACGCGCTTCACCCGGTCCACGAACTCCATCGCCTCAGCGAGCCGCGGGTCCTCCTCGACGGCGCGCTTCCTCTCCCTATTACGGTGCAGACTGTCCTCCTGGTCCTCGTCGACGGCCAAGGCGGCGGCGGCGGCACGTTTCGCGGCGCGGCGTGCCTGTTCCCTTTCCCTCTTGCGACGCAGCTTGTTCTCGCGTTCGTCGTCCAGGTCCAGCTCGCCGTCGGGGTCATCTACCGCCACCCGGATCATCATCGGCGCCGGGCGGCTCCGGTTGCTGCGCCGTGGCCTCGTCGGCGCCGCCACGGCACCTTCGTCCGGCGGGCCGGTGAGGCACGCGATGAACTGTGCGAGTAGGTCCGGGCGGGCGCCCAGGATCTCCGTCGCGCGCGCCACCACGGCGGCGGCGTCGGCGCCGCCCGTGCCCGCTCCGAACCCCGTGACCAGGGCGAAGAACTCGTCGCGGGCGGCCGGGTCCGACTCGAACGCCGCCGCGACGTTGCCCAGAAATGCCACGATCCCGGCGATCTCCTTCGCCGGGTACGTCGCCGCCTCGCCCGCTGGCGGCGGAGGCGGTTGCGCCATCAGTCAGGGTTGCTCAGTCGATCCTGATGCGAGCGCGGTTGATCCTGATGCCACCAGGGAAAGGAAAGCCAGAGGGAAAAAAAAAAAACAGAGGGGAAAACAGGGAGGGGAGAAACAGATAAAAACAAGAGACCGAGGTGAACACGTACGTGAGAAAGAGAGAAAAACAGGAGTCTTACGTCGGCTCGGTCTCGGTTTTTTTTTTTTTTTGGCAGGTGGTTGTATCCGACATGGAATTCTAAAGTGATCGGAGCTGAGGTTTGCAACTTTCTGAAATTGAATATCATGAGTTTGTGTGAACCAGCTCAAGCATAACTTTCTTTCGTATCTGGTGCATGCATCGACGAAAAATTCGTGTGTCTACTAGTTCCTATTTATTGTTTACTGTGGGACGCTGAAGAGTATGGGTTATGGAATAGAAGAAGATAATGATATTGCCACAAATATTTAAGACGGTAAATCTTGTATTTCATAACAAACTATGAAAAATCTTCCGCTACTCCCCGGTTCCTCGCCCACGCACATACGAGTGCGACTTTTCTTCTCTGGTCACCTGCTCCCATATACATGTTCCCTCTACATGTCGAGTGTGTTTGGATGCCATTATGGTAAAATACCGTTCCACAACCAGTGATTGTAAAACAGTTACCAAGGTAACCACAGTTGTCCACACCTGCATGTCTGCCACACATAAATGTGAAAGACACATCACAAAAATTATTTATTCATGATGATCTATCTCGAAAAGGCAAGGAACCCAAATAATATAGATGCACATTGAAAGCCCTAAGCACACGTATTATGATTTATGAACATTAACCCGTTCATCTTCCTATGTACGTTGTCCAGGGTAACAAACCTTTATTTCACCTATTTCAACACTGCACCAGAATGGCATCAATCTTCATACTTGACATGACCTATTCTACGAGATGGTAAGTTAATGCGACTATGTGAGCCCTACTGGTAAGAAAAAAAGTAAGAGTTTGTGCTCGCGTGTGTGGCCCATTCAAAGTCAAAAATCAAAGGACTGATGATAACACCCAATTTAATAGCTTTTGTCTACCAAACTGAATCAACAGATCTGAAGGTATATAACATTTTTGCATGTTTGTGTTCCCATCGAAGCAAGAAAAATGAAATGAAACAATAGGCGAAACCTCTTTTGTCCCGTGTTTTTTTTTATCTTGCCATAGAAAACATTTGGATATTATCTTAGCATTCAACTCTATGAACTTAAAATGTCTCACTGTACAAATCCACCGCTCTATAATTAAACCTATAGCAATACACGAGCACTTTGCTAATACTACTAACAAATATTGTAGACTAGTTATTTGGGATTGTGTACTTCAGAGAAGTTCTCCTCCTCATCTGTACCTTTCTCTAAGCAAGGTTCACATAACAGACTGGGCTGATGTAACTGGCTGAGCCCAGTTCATCGGTTAATTGGTTAATTGGTTAACCGGTATAACCGGCCGCCAACCATGCGCCAACTAAAATGACTTTTGTCCGGCTAACCGACCGGTTATACCGGTTAAGTGGTCGGTTAGATAGGTTTTAGTGATATATTTTGAATATATATTTTTATATTTAAAAATATTAGTTTTTGTGTGGTTTCATCGGTTAACTGGTTAGTTATTCTGGTTAACCGATCAGTTACATCGGTTTCGTCTAATTCGAATTTTTTGAATTTTAAAAATTTTAAATTTAAATTATAACCGGGATTTAACTGGCCCGGACCGGGTTACCCGGTCGGTTAACCCCGGTTATTTCAACCGTGTTTCTAAGTCTTCTCATACCAATCATATGCATGTGCTTCTCAAAAGTATTGGCTGGTAATGCTTTAGTGAACATACATATGCTAGATTTTTCATGCGATCTGATATGATCATCATAATTTCATTCTTTTGCAATTAATGCGTATAGAACTTAGGTGCAATGTACTTCATGACATTTGACATTATATATCCCGATTGTATTTCTGCAATGTAGCTAGATAATAGTTGGGGATTCATCAACACTCATTCCACATGTATTCTGCACATGTTAGTGACTCTTCTCAACTAAGTGCATCTTCTAGATGCTTCATATAATGTTATAATCTCTGAGTGATTTGTTGGAACCACCAAGGTTTGATTTGTAAATCTCCATAAAATAGCAGCACCACCACGATGAAACCCATAACTAGTCTTTTTAAGTCAATGTCATTTTTTATTTGAAAATAAATTGTCTTTTTCAGATTGATATTATTAAGAAAATTTTCAGTCATCTTCATCGTGTCACATCTCATATTGTCATATCTATATTGCTGAAGTATTCAAGTATATAAGGCATTGAACATGCATTTCACTTAATGTGTAATGAATTCTATATAGCCATTGTATGACATATGCTTGTTTTTAAAGTCGATGTCTCTTACTCTGGACTTGAACATGCAAATTCTTTCCTATGTGTAAGGATTATTTTTTTTTCTAAATCTCTCTATGTAGGAACCACCATCTTGTGTGGTCACGGTTGAACTAGGGTCAAGCAAGATATATTTGTCTAACTATGTTGTAATTTTCTTTCACTGCATTTATTAAAATGTGTTCATATCATATTTTAGTAAATTGAACCAATGATGTAACGAGTAAGTTTTAGCTTTTTTATATAATATATTGAGATAATATTGTGTCATATTATTATATGGGTTTCCATATCTTACCTTTTTGTTGGTAATTAGCCACATATTAAATAATCACTACCAAATTGCAAATACAAGTTAACATACATTTTAGATTCCTTTTTGTATATCATCACTATTAGATTAAAAGGATCATTAACATGAGCGACTTCTATGATACATATGATTCAAATTATGGTTGTCATTAACATGGCTGATGTAACTGGCTGAGCCCAGTTCATCGGTTAATTGGTTAACCGGTATAACCGGCCGCCAACCATGCGCCAACTAAAACGACTTTTGTCCGGCTAACCGACCGGTTATACCGGTTAAGTGGTCGGTTAGATAGGTTTTAGTGATATATTTTGAATATATATTTTTATATTTAAAAATATTAGTTTTTGTGTGGTTTCATCGGTTAACTGGTCAGTTATTCTGGTTAACCGATCAGTTACATCGGTTTCGTCTAATTCGAATTTTTAGAATTTTAAAAATTTTAAATTTAAATTATAACCGGGATTTAACTGGCCCGAACCGGGTTACCCGATCGGTTAACCCCGATTATTTCAACCGTGTTTCTAAGTCTCCTCATACCAATCATATGCATGTGCTTCTCAAAAGTATTGGCTGGTAATGCTTTAGTGAACATACATATGCTAGATTTTTCATGTGATCTGATATGATCACCATAATTTCATTCTTTTGCAATTAATGCGTATAGAACTTAGGTGCAATTAATGCGTATAGAACTTAGGAGTCTTACCTCGGCTCGGCCTCGTACTTTTTTTGCAGGTGGTTGTATCCGGCATGGAATCGTGAGTCTAAAGGTTGTTTCTAAAGTGATCGGATCTGAGGTTTGCAACTTTCTGAAATTGAATGTACGCCATAGAAGAGATCATGAATTTGTGTGAACCATCTCAAACATAGTTTTCTTTCGTATCTGGTGCATGCATCGACAAGAAATTCGTGTCTACTTGTTCTTATTTATTGTTTACTGTGGGACCCTGGAGAGTATGGATTATGGAATAGAAGATAATGATATTGCCGCAAATGCTTGATACACTGATAATATTTAAGATGATAAATCTTGTACTTACTACCAAAGTGACCGTGCTGACGGGTTTAAGAAAAATAAGTACCTGTTTGGATCCTCTTAGTTTATAATAAACTAGTTTATATAGTTTATAATAAACTAGTTTTTATAAACTGAGAGGCCTTCAAATGAGACAGTTTTTTTCTTGATTTATATAAACTAGATTACTAGTTTATTAGAAACTCATAATCTACTCTAGACCACCTTAAGCCAGTTCATAGATTAGAAAAAATAGAAACACTGGTTTATGGTTTATATAATCTGGCCTCCAAATACCACCATTCAATTTTTATTCATAAACCAGTTTATATAAACTATAATCATAAACCAAATTTTATATAAGATGAAAGGATCCAAACATGGCCTAAAACACTCTGTATGATTTAAATAAAAAAAATCATTTACACGGTATACTCCCTCCATACTTCAAAAAGAAGTTATTCTAGGTGCATGTCTGATTTTACAAAAACAAGTTATTTTTTTAAAAAGCAAAAAATAATTATGGTTGTGGAGAATTGAACCAACAACCTCATAGGTTAAATATTTTCTCTCACAAGTAGCAACCACTTAGGTGAGCACATATTATTGATTTGATAGTTTCAAGATGTCTTTAATAAGGACAGAGAGAAAAAATACCCTTAAATATGCTAAATTATGTTCTAAACGACATCCTTTTGAAGTATGGAGGGAGTATTTGTTAAACATATATAGTATTATTAATATTTTTACATGAAAGATCATATTTATATTATTGTTGACACGAAAATCACACGCGTGATCTGGGAGATCGGCTTGGCTCCAGTGCAGGGTCAATACGGAAACTGGGGCATGCCAGTCAATTTTCCCTGCAAATCAACAAAGAAAACGAACGGTCAGATTCCATAGATCACCGGCCTAAGACAGACCGATGAAGAAAGCCAATGATAACTATTAGTGAAAACCAGCCGATGGCTATAAACAATAAATAATATTAAAAGAAACTAATCGGCTAATTTGTATCGACTTATCGGCAACTCAATAAGTAAATAATGCATGAATAGTGCTGATAGGAATTGAATTGAAAGAACAGTCGATGAATTTATGATAAATATGCTAAAACTCGCTCTGTCAATGAAGTAAAGTCGATGACCCAGAGTCGATAGAAGTACCATAATCATGTCGATAGATGCTAAGTCGATAGACCTGATAGCTGGTATTGCAAATATGCCTTAAATTCACAGAACTAGTCCTATTAAATAAAGAGGGGGCAATCGACTTCTAAGATACAGTAGTAAGTAGGCAAAACACTGAGAAGTCGATCGAACCGTGATAACCTATTGGCTAAACGTCCCGACAGAACTCTATCGACTCTACCTATAAACAAATTGAACCTAACCCTATGAGCCCCACAAGAGATCAAAGTCGATACAACCTTGCTAATTCGAACAGATCGAACTTAATCGAGACAGTGTTCAAACACAACAAACAGAGTTAGGTTTAATCTAATTATAGATAGAATCGATTGAGTGACTCGAATAATAGATCTAAAACCGGGCCTATAGAACCCACAAAAATCATAGAAGATCAGACCTAACCAAGATAGTAATGCAATCTAAGTCGACAATACAAACCAAATAAAGATCTAATTAACGGATAACTAGCAATTTCAAAGATAACAACTAGAATATCAACTTAATGAGGAAGTACTAGCTAAAGTCGATGAAATTACCGAGGGTGACTAATCCAAGTCTCTCGTCGAGATCAGAGCCGATGCAGCCCACGTGAGACGATGATGTCATCGAGAAAAAGTTTGGCGATGCGCCGAATTATATTGAACGAAAGTGTTGCTTTTTCATACAGATCGTATTACATATTTATAGCCTCATGCAACGGGTTCTGACCTGATTTGGTCAGGAATCTTAAACAAATTGACTTGATTTATTTCTAAACTAAATCTAAAGTAAAATAGACGAAGACAAAACAACCTGAATAGGCCCACTTTATTCTCTTCGACCATTGAATTCCATTGACTTTGGTCGATTCTGACTCCACCCAACTGATCCCTGGGACCGGGAAAATTCTGGGGCCAACACATGCCCCCCCCCCGAGTCCAGGGTACGAAATCCTTCGTGCACTTACCGTGCCTTTACCACTCTGCTGCTTTATGATCTAGTAAATACAACCAATTAGGAGCCATCCACTCATTAGATCACGCCTTCAATACACCACCCAACCACTCGTGGCCTTTAAATGTGGCCTGCTGTTCCTGTGTTATCTTGACTGCTGGTTTTACTTTTTGACCGTCCTCGTGCTTATCTCTTCCCCTCGGGTTCCTGCACAAGCCTTATCGCTTCCTATTCCTTCAATGAAGCGACATTTGGATTTCCCAAAGGCTAAATCCAAGCCCTATAAATACCTCCTTCCGCCGACCCCTTCTTCTTCATCTCGCTTACCACCTTCAACCATGGGACTCTTATTGAGAGCTTTGATAGAAAAGTACCATCTATCTCCCAACCTACTAAATATTTTGTGGTGAGTACTTTTCGCTTCTCTTGCCCCCAGAGTCCTCCTTTCAATCTAAAGTCTATAGCTCCTCCTTCCCAGAAGCCAACCCATTGGATCTTCTACTCCCGGATAGCAGCACGGGTGTCTAGAATGGCATCGACGGAGCAGCCCTCTCTCCCTCTTGTCCGGTGGGTAATGTCTAATGACACTACCATTCTTGAAGGGGAAGCGGAGGAAGCTGCTAGTGCATTTTTTTCTCTTCTATGTACCTCCCTCCATGCGCTTGGGATACTAATAATTACATCTTCGTCCCCTAGCGATTATAGAAGAATAGGTTTTACCGAAAGTAGGTATCCAGCTTGTTTTTTCATCTTTAACATCGACCATCTGTAATCAATGGAAAACACCTCTGTTCTATAAGTGTATTACTCTTTGTCTTGCACGTTACGCTTTCTCCTTCATATTTTTTCTACTAAGGGCGATACATGTGATATCGGCCATCTGAAGTCGAAGTGTACGCATCAGTTGTAAAACACTCACTTTCTTCTTCAATCTTTTATTTTTTTTTCCTGCTAAGGACGATATTTCCATATCGGCTATGATGAAGCACTCAAGATCATGAGCCAACCCAAATGCTTGGATGACATCTCTTTAAATATTTACCATTAATCACTCTCCTAAACTCTTCTCCATTCAATCCTTGCAAGAAATATGCATTACCAAGCTCAGTTTAAATGGTCCTTCCCAAGTCGGAGACCATTTTCCAAATCGACTATCTCTAGAGCCGATGGGCATAATTAACTTCCAGACAAGGTCACCATCTACAAAACTCTTGGGCACCACCTTTTTATTGTAAAATTTAGCCACGCAAGCTTTATTCTCTTGAATTTTCTCGAGGGCCCTCATCCGATGCTGCATGACATCTTTTAACTCATCAAACATAACTTGCCGATAATCATTGGTTGATAATTGATCTTACAACTCTATTCTTCTGGACCCCAGATTCATTTCCCATGGCAAAACTGCTTCATGTTCATAAACTAACTGATACGATGATACCTTTATAGACCCATGACATGCATTCTGTAGGCCCATAGTGACTCACCCAATGTCGCATGCCACTTCTTAGGTTGCTCGTCAATCTTCCTCTTGATAAGCTTGATCAAACTCTTGTTAGATGCTTCTGCCTGACCATTGGCTTGAGCATAATAAGGTGATGAATTCAACAATTTGATGCCCATACTATCAGCAAAGCTTTGAAACTCTTCCGAAGTAAACATAGAACCTTGGTTAGTAGTAATAGTCTATGGTACATAAAACCTATAAATAATATGCTCCTTCACAAAGTTGATTACATTGTTTGTTGTCACATTCTTCATTGGCACTGCTTCGACCCACTTTGTGAAATAGTCTGTCACCGCCAAAATATACTTATGACCTCTACTCGATGCTGGATAAATTTGGCCAATCATATCCATTCCCCATCTTCTAAATGGCCATGGCTTAATAATCGGATTCATAACTGATGCCAATGCCCTCTGAATGGCTCCAAATCTCTGGCAATCTTGACACCCCTTGTAATATTTGAAGCAATCTTCTAACATACTTGGACAATAATATCTAGTTCTTTTCAACAACCATCTCATTTTATAGGCCGATTGATGGGTACCACAAATGCCTTCATGGACTTCGCACATAACCACCTTGGCTTCTTCTTGATTTAAACATTTTAATAATACACCATCAATCATCCAATAATAAAGCGCTCCCTCTAATAGAACATACCTCAACGCCATGTATCTGATTTTACGAGAAGTATGTTGTGCTGGTTTTTTGAGATACTGCACAATCTTGGTCCTCCAATCTTGTTCATCGACATTGATCTCATCGACATCAGCTTGCCTAGCTTCATTGACACCAACCTTATCGACACTAACTTGCTTGGATTTATCGACATCGGCAATTTTAACAATTGTACCATCAGTATATAGTTGATATCCTGATGCCTTCTATGCTAAATCATTTGCCTCCATATTTTGCTCCCTCGGGACATGCTTGAAACTCACTGCCTTGAAGCTTTGTATTACATCCTGACACTCGGCATAAAATAACCTCAGAATGTCATCTCTGCATTCAAAATCTCCTACTAACTGCCTGAGTACCAACAACGAATCGCTAATGATTTCAACAAAACCAGCTCCAGCATCTCACAAAATTTGCAGACCTTTGAGAACAGCTCTATACTCAGCTTGATTGTTAGTTGATACCTCCATAGCAAATGCAAACTCAAACCTTTCCCCTCGAGGCGATATGATGACGAGCCCGATATCACATCCACTCTTGCATATAGAACCATCAAAAAACAGCAACCATGGTATCGGCTCCACCATCAAAATATTCGATCCACAGTGTTCAACAACCAAAGCAGCCAGAACCTGACCCTTGACTGCCTTGGCAGACTCATAAGTCAGATCATATTCGGCTAGAGCAAGCATCCACTTACCAATTCTCCCTTTCAAAATAGGAGCCGATAGCATATATTTGATGACATCGGCTTTGCAAACCACCAAACACTCGATCGATAGTAGATAATGCCTCAACTTCACACCTGAGAAATATAAACATAAGCACAACTTTTCAATCTTGGTGTACCTGGTTTTAGCATCAATCAATCTTCAGCTTAAATAGAAAATGACCCTCTCCTTGCCGTCTTGTTCTTGAATCAAAGTCGATCCGATGGACTTCTTATCCATAGCAAGGTATAGCTTAAAGGGCAAACCTTCTCTTGGTGGCACCAATACAGGAGGCGTGATCAGATACCTCTTAATATCATCCAGAGCCTTTGGATGTTTAGGCTGCCACACAAATTTTTGATCGGCCTTCAGCTTCAATAAGGGAGTGAATGCATCTAGCCTACCAGACAAATTGGATATAAATCTTCTAATAAAATTAACTTTGCCAATCAAGGATTGCAGCTCAGTCTTATTAGCAGGAGGCTCAATATCATTAAGAGCTTTAATACTCTTAGGTCCAATTTTGATCATTCATTCATGCACGATAAAACCCAGAAACTGACCGGCCAATACGCCAAAAGCACACTTCTTAGGATTCAGTTTTAAACCATACCTTCTAGTCCTTTCGAGTACTTCCCGCAAATAGGCCACATGATCCTCTGTCCCCCTGGATTTAACCACAACATCATCAATATAAATTTCCACTAACCTACCAATCAAATCATGGAAAATATAATTCATGACCCTTTGATATGTGGCCCCAACATTCTTCAATCCAAATGTCATGACAACTCATTCATATAATTTAATAACCCCTGGACATCTGAAAGCAGTCTTCAATATATCTTCTTCTGCCATAAAGATATGATTATAACCAGCATTGCCATCCATGAAACTAACAATCTTATGTCCAGCTGCTGCATCAACCAGAAGATCTACAACCGGCATTGGGTAATCATCGTTTGGCGTGGCTTTCTTTAATGGTCTGAAATTGATACACACCCTCAACTGGCCACTCTTCTTGTATACAGGCACAATATTCGAAACCCACTCTGAATATCGACAAGGCCTGATAAACTTAGCATCATATAATCTAATGATCTCAGCCTTGATATCATCATAAATATTCGGATCTATCCTCCTTGGCGGTTGATTGAACGGTCGATATCCAGGTTTAGTAGAAGGCAATGCTCAACAATTGATCGGCTGAGTCCAGACAGCTCAGAATAATCCCAAGCAAACAATCCTAGTACTCCTTCAACAACTTTATTAATTCAGCCTTAATATTTTTGTCTAATTTCTTACTGATAAATGTCAGCCTGGGCTTATCACCGTCTCCTATATGAACTTCCTGTAACTCATCGCCCAACATAAATCCTTTTTGCAGCTTGCCATCTTCTACAAATTCCATTGGGGTATCTATCAGAGAAACAATTTTGAATTTGACTGGTCCACTACCTCAAGACACTGAGAAGTAATCTTGACGTAATCTCCTTCCCAAATCTTGCCAGACAAACATTCCATATAATCCGCATGCCATGGTACCAAATCGACCAATGAGACATTGACGGTTTCATCAGCCGAGACTATCTCCACTCGATTGCCAATCCACTGGATGACTGACTGGTGCATAGTTGATGGAGCACAACAATTTTCATGTATCCAATCATGTCCCAGTAGAAGGCTATAGGTCCCCTTTCCATCAATGACAAAGAATGTAACCGACAAAGTGTTATTGCCAATAGTAAGCTCCGCATTCAAAACTCCTTTGGCTGCTGCAGTACGACCACCATAATCCCACAAAATCATATTAGTATCAATCAAATCTTCATCAGTCCTACCCAACTTTCTTGCGGTGGTGATCGACATGATGTTAACTTCAGCCCTTCCATCGACCATCATCTTTCCCATCGACATCCCATTAACAAAGACTTTCAAGTACAAAGCCCTCAAGTGTCGATGCTTAGCCTCATGTGGTTTATCAAATATTGTCTGTTGTATATCAAATACTAGCTGTGGTGCTCCACTCTCATCAGCAAACAATTCTTCTTCTGAAGCCATGAACTCTTGTGGTAGCATCATCACCATGCCTACTGTAGCACTGGGTATCTGCACTTGTGATTTTACCTTGGTTATCTACACCTTCCTAGGTGGCTCATCACTTCCTTCATCATAATGCTAATGGCCAACCCTCATCTGTCTGCACCGTATTCTCTAAACCCTGCACTTTTGACTTCTAGAAAATATTCCAGATCGACACCACTGATTGCTTTGTTCCTGGTCTTCTTGGAGCTCTTTATCGACTTCTTCATCAAAGTGAACTTCTTCTTCTGTCTTTCCGGAGCCAAGTCGATCAAAAGCTGACACCCTTTCATTCTCATCGACTTTACCCACCATCGACTTTCTAGAGTCACCCGGCTGATGTTGATAGCTACTCAAAGCCCCTCCATACATTTGCTCTGCTCATCTGCTACATCTAGGACAGTTATTAATCGATGGAAGCTTCATATTGTGGTCCCAACAATACTAAAAGAATGGGCATTCCCAATGTGGATCAAACTGTGATTCCTTCATCTCTTTGTCCCTTTTCTTCTGATACCAATTTATAAATGCTTCTACATTGTCGATACCAGCCATATTGATATTCGTAGGGAACGGATGCCCATCAATCTTCATGGTTCTCTTTGTAAACTTGATCTTTCCTTACTCAATCACCGACTGAATCTCTCTTATGAATACCTTGCACTCATTAGTGTAATAAGACAACAAATTGTGCCACTTGCAATATTTTCTTTTCTTCAATTCTTCAACAGGTGGAATCACGTGATTAGGTGGCAACTGGATGTGCTTCTTCTGCAATAGCATATCAAATATCTTATCGGCCTTAGTGATATCAAAATTATACTTGTCTTTTGGCTCATTTTGCTTCACCCATGGGCACGATAACATATTCTTGTTTCTGGTCCACTTAGCCATATTGACTTCTCCGACATCTTCATCAGACTCAGACTCATAATCATTGTAGTTGACTTGAATATGCCTTGACTATGCCCCCCGAGTCAGATTCTCTTGGATAGATACCTTTTGTACCAATAGGGACAAGCTCTCAAACTCGGCTGAAGAAAACTTTTCCCTCAATGGGGCAACTAGGCCATTAAATGCTATTTCTATCATTTGATTATCGGCCAATTGCAAGCTGAAACATTTGCTGCGCACATCTCTGAACCTCTGCACATAATCATGCAAAGACTCCCTAGCCTTCTGCTTCACAGAAATCAGATCTAACAACCTCATCTCTCTTGTTTCAGCAAAGAAGTATTTATGAAATTTCTGTCCGAGATTGGTCCAAGTAATAATGGAATTAGGGGGCAACATTGCGAACCAGGAAAAAGCTTACCCAGACAAGGATAGAGGAAATAGCCTAATCTTGAATGCTTCAGTAGTAACTGCCTCTCCACATTGCACTGAAAACCGGCTGATATGCTCAACCATGGTAGTATTGTCTTGTCCAGTAAACTTAGTAAATTCTGGTGGCCTGTATCAACTTGGCATAGGAATCAAGTCATAACTAAGAGGATACAGGGGTCGATACATATAAGTCTGCTGTTTTGGCTTCAAACCGAATTGTTCCCTCATTACCTCAGCAATCTTCACTGCCCAGTCATCGGTCGAAGCATTGGTATTTGGAGTAGCCAATGCAGGATAAGACGCTAGCACTTGTGGGGCTGTTTGTGAACCAAAATTGACAACAATATGCTGGCCTCCCAACTCCCTTGACAATGCATACAATAATGGTATTCCAAACAAACTTGGATCTACATTCGGTGTTGTACCATATGTGACATTCGGCTCTGACGTCTCCTGTCTGTAGAGCTATGGTTGTGTCTGTAGAGTAGTTCTTTGCAATATTATCGTGCAAGGTGTTCTCTTAACTGTATCACTATTGGCATTCTTCGTGGGTGAGTAGCTTCAGAAGTTGATGGCCTTGAACCCGTAACAGGATGTGTTGTGCCCACCTTTGGCTGTTGTGAGCTAGGCGCTTCAATTATAGGCTGAGGAATATTCCTAGATGTTCGGAAATACATCAGCCCACGTACTGGATCATCATATATACGGCCTTCAACGGTCTGAATAATCAAAGCCCTCAGAGTATTGACCAACACAGATGACTGGTTAATCAATGCATGGTGTATGGCTGAATGTATCATGGGTTCAATGTAGCTTCATCAATCACCTCTATTGGCAGCAACAGGTAACTTTCCCATCTGTATAATCTTGCTATGCTTGGTTTTGCTAAATATGCTCAACAAAAGGCTTTCATACTCTGCCAGCTTCTGATCCATTTGTGCTCTTGTTTCATCACTCAGATCATCCATGTTAACAAGCATTATGTTCTGTATCTTCAGATCCGCACCAACATCATGTTTTGGTGGAGGATTATTAGAGAGCTTGGGATCCTTTGGCATTCCAAGTTCAGACATATTGAGAAGCTTAAAGTCCTTGGTCCCACTGGGCATGCCAAAAAGCGTATTGATGCAAAAATCACACGCGTGACCTGGGAGATCTGCTTGGCTCCAGTGTAGGCTCAATACGGAAATTGGAGCATGCTAGTCGATTTTCCCTGCAAATCGACAAAGAAAATGAACGGTCAGATTCTGCGGGTCACCGGCCTAAGATAGGACGATGAAGAAAACCGATGATCACTATTAGTGAGAACCAGCCGATGGCTATAAACAACAAATAATACTAAAAGAAACTAATCGGTAGATTTATATCGACTTATCGACAACTCAATAAGTGAATAATACATGAATAGTGCCGATAGGAATTGAATTAAAAGAACAAAGTCGATGGATTTATGATAAATGCGCTAAAACTAGCTCTGTCAATGAAGTAAAGTCGATGGGCCAGAGTCGATAGAAGTACCGTAATCATGCACGAAACTCTGCCCGTCGATAGATGTTAAGTCGATAGATCTGATAGCTGGTATTGCAAATATGCCTTAATTTCACAGATCTACTCCTATTAAATAAAAAGGGGGCAATCGACTTCTAATATACAGTAGTAAGTAGGCAAAACACTAAGAAGTCGATCAAACCGTGATAAGCTGTCAGCAAAATGTCTCGATGGAACTCTATCGACTCTGCCTATAAACAGATCGAATCTAACCCTATCAGCCTAGCATGAGATCAAAGTCGATGTAGCCTTGCTGATTCAAACAGATCAAACTTAATTGAGATAGTATTCGAACACGGCAAATAGATCTAAATTTAATCTAATTATAGATATAATTGATCGAGTGACTCGAATAATAGATCTAAAACCCGGCCTATAGAACCCACAAAAATCATAGAAGATCGGACCTAACCGAGACAGTAATGCAATCTAAGTCGATAATACAAACCGAATAAAGATCTAATTACTGAATAACTAGTAATTTTAAAGATGACAACTGGAATATCAACTTAATGAGGAAGTACTAGCTGAAGTCGATGAAATTACCGAGGGTGACTAATCCAAGTCTCTCGCCGAGATCGGAGCCGATGCAGCCCACGCGAGACGAGGATATCATCAAGAAAAAGTTTGGTGATGCGCCGAATCTTATTAAACGAAAGTGTTCTTTTTATACAGATCCTACTACATATTTATAGCCCCATGCAAGGGGTTCTGACCCGATTCGATCAGGACTCTTAAATAAACTGACTTGATTTATTTCTAAACTAAATCTAAACTAAAATAGACAAAGAACCTTAATGGGCCTACTTTATTCTCTTCGGGTATTGAATTCCATTGACTTTGGCCGATTCTGACTCTATGCGGCTGATCCCTAGGACCGGTCAAATTTTGGTGCCAACATTTAATATTAATGCTACTCAGTGTACACCCTTCATATCTAAAATATAATTTGTTTTAGCCTTTTAACTAGTTGTTCACAAAACAATTCATTTTGACCTTTTCCCTCCACTGCCAGCCATAAATTGGCATGCAAAAAGAGTGGCCATGGGGAATCGAACTCCCATCCTCTAATGTTAAACGTAGTGGACAAAGAGCATGGCTTATGCACTCGCCAGCATGCAGGCTAAATGAAGTGGCCATGTCACATGGCACCTTCAATGTAGCCAGTCCATATAATGAGGATGGCTATTCAGCTGACTCAAAAAGTATTTGTATTAAAGATGAAACACTTAATGCTAGCATGTATATGCAATCTGATGTAATATGGATCTCTGTAGCCCTTTATGAAATAACATGATATAAGAACAATATACATGCTCATCCAGAAACCGTATGGGATATCCCAAATACATCAACTTTAGGGAATACAGTTCATAATAAGTCCATGGTTGATCTTCAGTAGACTGGAGCAACATCACTGCAAGTTGAGAAGTAGCAGAATAAGCAAATCGTATTGGGCTCAGTAGAATAAAATGAACTAGTAGCAATTGCAAAGCAGTAACAAAGGCCTTCAGTTAGAGAACATACCTGTAAGCAGCAACGATTTGAGGATGGCAATTAGGGTGTATGTGACAAGGAATTGGTGGCGATTAGTACTTGATTCCGCGCGGGCAAGATCGAATTGGAGCACGGGAGGAAGGTGTGGCGTGCGGGAACTCGGTTTTGATGACCAACTTGGCACGAAGGAGGAGGCCGGAGCAAGGGATCGATAGGGAGGCCGAAGCGCCGGCTCTGTCGCTTGTAATGGGCTGGGAACGAGCGGTTCCATCTCGGGTCCGCTCCATCACGTCGGCGACTCGCGAGACGCCCGCCTTGCTCTCTTTCTTCTTTTCTCCGTCTTCTAGCTCGGACTGGGCTGATGTGGCACGTTTTCTTGCCTGCTGAGTCAGCCCCATAATACTTGCTCTAACCAATAGGATGCGAGAGTAGTTTTGACTAATGTGGACCCAAAATCTATTTAATAAGGGGGAAATATACCACTTAATTAATTACATCTTGATATGTTAAATGCTGTCTAAAATGAATTGTATTTTAGACATGGAAGGAGTACCATTATATATGTAGAAGTAATCATTTTCTCACCATTTTTGACCATATTATCAGCAAGTAATGAAATTTGTTTGATATGTTACAAAAGTAGATAACCTGATACATATATGAAACCCGACTCCAGATTTCCCACAAACCCATGGCACCTACAAGATAACCTGATACATAC
This sequence comes from Eleusine coracana subsp. coracana, assembly GCA_032690845.1. Classification (NCBI taxonomy): domain Eukaryota; kingdom Viridiplantae; phylum Streptophyta; class Magnoliopsida; order Poales; family Poaceae; genus Eleusine; species Eleusine coracana. Next base: position 65,065,833 of record CM064426.1, on the reverse strand, counting down.
ATGAAACCCAACATGCAAGTCCAAGGTCGTGACCCAATGACTAAGGATTTCTAGAAGGTTTATCCGAAAGGAAAAAAAATCAATTTACGCAGTCCTGAAACAACACTATATTGCATCGCAATTTTGGACTTCAATACTTGCTCCAATGGGAAATGTGACTACAAAAGTTATAGATATCGTCGAGAGCTTTCCGGAACATATGTGCATCATATTATTTGGACTCCGGAGCTATGAGATATAGTGAAAGTGCCTAGAGGGGGGGGGGGGTTGAATAGGCAATTATCCATGAAAACCACTCAATAATAAAAGTTGAATGCGTAGTGTCAGACTTGTCCGACGATTGTGAGGAAAGTCCAATGGACTTGTCCGATGGCATGTGATTGAAAAATAGATCGGCCGATTAAAACTTCAAACTAGTGCAAGGCAAGCTAGGAGCTTGTAATTATAAGCTAGAGGAAGCTGTAGAACTAAGGAGAACAACTAGCAAGCAACCTACACAAGTTAATAAGAGGAATAAGAAGCGAACCCTAACTAGCAAGTTATGAGCAAGAACAAGTAAATGACAAGAAAGTAAGAGGAGACAAGAAAGACACAAGATTTGTTCACCGAAGTTCAGCTCCACAAAGAAGCCTACGTCTCCGTTGAGGGATCCACAAAGGACCGGGTTTCTTTCAACCCTAACCTCTCCAAGTGACCACAAAGATCGAACTTGGCTTTCCACTAGCAATATCCATGAAGGAGGGGTCAATACAAACTTCCCAAGGCATCACCACACAAGTTGGGAGCTCTACGGGCACCTCTAACCGTCTAGGGGATGAATCCCCAAGAGTAACAAACACAAGAGTGGTCGGCGGTGAGGATGAACCAAGAGCTCAAGAGAGTGGAAGCTTGGAGTCGATGGAGCTCTTCAATCTTCTCTCAATCCCTTCACAAATCAAGATTGGAAGCAAGGGAGGAGAGTTGGGGAGAGCAAAGTGAGATTGAGAGTGTTTTTGAGTGGAATGGATGACTCTCCTGCCAAGGGACGAAGTGGAGGTCTATTTATAGCCCAAGGAGAAAAAGAGCTATTTGGATGGGCATTTCTCAGATCTCCATCGGACTTGTCCGATAGTCATCGAACATGTCCGATGAAACAAGGTGGCGAAGCTACTGGAGTCCGATGGACTTGCCTGATGCCTCGGACAAGTCGACCATCGGACAAGTCCGAAGATCATCAGACAAGTCCGATGGCTGGGGTTTTGGCGTAGTTACTGGAGTCCGACGAAGATATCCGATGGGTCGGACCTTGGGTCATCGGACAAGTCCGATGACCGTCGTACATGTCCGACGACCCAGGGTGGCAAAGGTTCTGGAGTCCGATGGACTTGTCCGACCCATCGGACAAGTCTAATGAATTTGCCCTAGAAAAGTTTATTTGGCTATGAAATTTGGGTTTTGCACTGTTCATCATCACTTCATACTTTTGTGTCCCTCTTGATAGTACTGCTTTTCCTATACTCAAAAATTAAAGAAAAACTTCATGAACTTTATTTTTGAGCATATTTTTGAATTTCATCATTGAAGCACTTTTTCAATATTCTATTCTCCCCCTTTTGTTCCGATGTACATTGTCATTGATATTTGAACTATTTTCTACACACATGCTCATCAAAAGGTTAGTCCATTCTTAATTGTATTCGCACCAATCACCAAAATCAAATTAGGGGCCTAGATGCACCTTCTATCTCCCCCTTTTTGGTGATTGATGACAATACAACTAAAAATTCATAAGAATGTGCAATAACGATTCAATTTGTGAGGCGCTCCCCCTAAATGTGTGCATGAGAAAAAAAGATATAGGAATTTAACAAGTGCACATATTTAAAGATTAATGTGAGAGCTCCCCCTTACACTATGCTTATGTGTTGATTTGCAAAACAAAGATACAAATGGTAGAAATAGTGCATATGACAAGTATTTTCACACAAATGCATCTAAAAAGATGAAAACGAAAGATACGTCATAACAAGACATATGAAAAGCACACAAACTCATTAAGCATAAATAGAGAGTTTTACAAGCACGAGAATTAAACAAGTTTTGCAATCCACACGATACAAGCAAGCAAATAGGAGTTGTCCATCACTCTCACAACTCAGAAACTAGAAAAAAAAGCGCACAAACTAGGAAATGAGATAGATTACTTCTCCCCCTTTGGCATCAAGACACCAAAAAGGAGAAAAGTGAGGTGATGAAGCGCTACTCCTCGGAATCCTGATAGTCCTTATCGTCATCATCGTCGTCTTCCTCGTCGTCTTCCACATCTTGAGATGGTGCTTTGCCCTTACGCTGGAGAAGAGCATAGGCGGCGGGATCTTCTTGTTGCTCTTCTTCTTCCTCTTCTTCCTCGTCAAAGCGGACATGTTGCCCACTAGAGCCAGCTCCTGTGTGAAACTAAGGAGGTGGAGGATAGTACCCAAAATAGTTTAACTCCTCTGTAGAGAAGTTGGGAGTGGGGTCCTGAAAAGCAGGTGGGTGAGAATCTTCTGTCGGGGGTGATGGAGGAGGAGGAACTTCACATTGCATCTTCTCCATGATGATCTTCTGGTTCCTCTCAATCACATCAATTCTTTGGTTAATGCTCCTGCACATGCCAATGAGGGATTCGAACATCATCATAATCCCACTCCTCTTGCCACGAGAAGGTGGGGTAGCACGAGAAGAACCGGTGGTCCTAGAAGGAGCTCTGGGAACCTGAGGAGACGGAGCAGAGGATGGTGGCTGAGCTGCACAAAAGAACTGACCAGAGGAGGTGTCAGGAGTCCAATTAGAAGGAATCTGAGGTTTGAGACTCAGATGCTTCATGCCCTTTTTGAAAGTCAATCCAGAGACCTTCTCAATCATATACATGATGTGCGGGGCTTATCCACAAGCACGCTTGGGAGAGATGGAGATGTCCCATATCTCCTGATAGACATAGTCAAAGACATCAAAATTTTGATTCCCATGAATCCAGTGCAAGATATCCCTCTGATAGGCAGGAATGCGGTCAGAGTTGCCACCTCTTGGAGCCAAAGTGCTCCTACAGATCCTAAACAAGACTGAGAAAAAGAGTAGCAAGCCATTTGAGTTTGGAGGGACACTGTTCTCCGGATCCTGTACATGATCATTATGTTAGAGTGAATCATTAGTCAAGATTAACAATAGACACTTCCATTCCCGACATAGCAAACTAAGCATGACGTACCCATACTAATAAGCTACACCAAAACCCAGGCGACAAGGAATAATATGGAATAGGATATGACACATGGGATTCAATATTAACATGTATGCATAGAGATAGAGAGAAATGTAAAACATAGGTTCAGAATGCATCAAGGACACTTGCCTGGTTCCCCTTGCTGCTGCTGCTCAAAGTCTTCTGGCTGGAGGTCCTAAAAGTTCTCCAGCTGCTGGTTGTCTACTAACATCACACCAGAAAGACAAGCATACGAACATACTAAGAAATAACACACCACACCGTAACAAACTACAATGAAAACTATACTAAGAAAAAGTACGCGTTACTATAAATCGCCTCAATCCGAGTTACAAGTAAAAAGTTATGAGCATTTGAAGTTCTAGAGGCTAAACTGCAAAAATAACCTAAATAGCATGGTCAAGGACTTATTTGTAATTATGAAAAAGTTTAGGGACTAAAGTGTAAAAAATTAAGGACTAAATTGTAATTAATAAAAAGTTGAGGGGTGTAAGTGAAAAATTATAGGATCAAAATATAATTAAAAATAAGTTCAGGGGTTAAAATGTAAAATAACAGAAAAGGTATATTCTTTATAAAATATAAAATACTAAAATATAAAATGAAATAAGTTCAGGGGGTTTCTGAAAAATTATTAGGACCTAAACCTAATTTCTAGAAAGATTGGGGGCCTAATCATAAAATAAACAGAACATACTATTATTCAAAAATTAATTAATTTATTAACTAAATAACTAAAAACCCGTGGACTAGGTCCACGGGGTCGTGAACCGGCCGTTGACCCATGGTCCACAGGTCCACCGTGGACCACCGACGGCGACGGCCATTGTCGGCTCCCGGAGCTCGCGGCAGCGGCGCGCGGGGCGGTGCGGAGGCGGGGCAACGGGGCGGCGAGGGGAGGGGAGCTCACCGGAACAAGCGCGGTGCGGCGAGGTGGCCGAAGGCGGCAGCTCAAAGCAACGGCGGCGGCGGCGCTCGGCGGCGGAATCCGGCAGCGGTGCTAGGGTTCACGGGGGCGCGAGAGGCGGCGAAGCTTGGGAAAAACAAAGCAGAGGAGGGTGGGGTCCGGTATTTAAGAGGCGCAGGGGCCGAGCTTGCCCTGGTGCGCACGCCGAGACAGGGAGGTGGCGGCGCGGGCGGCGTGGCTCGGGCTAGGGTTCGTGGGGGCGGGCGCGGGCGCGGGCGCGGGGTGGGCCGAGGCGCGAAGTGGGCCGAGCGGGCGGGGCTGGCAGGGCGGCTGGGCCAGCGGCGCTATGCACGGGCAGGCTGGGAGAGGGAGCTAGGCCGCAGGGGAAAAGAGGCCCAGGCGGGGGAAGTGAGAGGAGGGGAAGGGGAAGAAAAGAGAATGGGCCCAGGGGAGGGAGATTCGGCCCAAGAGCCAAGCCTAACTTTCTTTTTTTTTTCTCTTTTTAATTTCTCTCTCTCTCTCCTAAAATCAAACCAACACTTGTCCTATTCGGGATTTTAAATGGATTTTTCGAGCAATAAAACCCTAGTGCAGCTAACCAGCATGAGTGCAACATTCGAAATTTTAAAATACTTAAAAATTGAAAATGAGGGTGTTATAAACCTACCCCCCTTAGGATGAATCTCGTCCTCGAGATTCGGTTGGGTTGGAGAAAAGACCGGGAAACTCCTTCTTCAAGTCTTCTTCTCTCTCCCATGTGGCTTCTTCTTGTGAGTGATTACTCCATTGCACTTTGCATGTACGGTACTTCTTATTCCATGTCACTTTCTCTACCGTCTCGAGAATCTTCACTGGATATTCTTGATAGGCGAGATCTTCTCCAACCTCCAAATCCTCTATGGGTACCTGTCCCTCTGGAACTCGTAGGCACTTCTTCAATTGAGAGACATGGAAGACATCATGCACCTCGGACAACCGGGGAGGTAGCTCCAACTGATATGCCACTTCACCTCTTCGTCCCAAGATCTTGAAAGGACCAATATATCGGGGTGCTAGCTTGCCTCTAACATTGAAACAACAAAGTCCTCTCATAGGAGACACCTTCAGATACACAAAGTCACCAACCTCAAAACTCAAATCCCTCCTTCTGTGGTCGGCATAGGTCGTTTGCCTAGTCTGCGCGAGCTTGAGGTTCTCCCTCATGATATGGACTTGTCTCTGTGCCTCTTGGAGAATTTCTAGTCCAAACACTTGATTTTCTCCGGTCTCGTTCCAAAATAAGGGAGTCCAACACTTCCGACCATACAAAACCTCAAATGGGGACATCTTCAAGCTTTCTTGGTAGCTATTGTTGTAAGAGAACTCCGCATAAGGAAAGCTCTTGTCCCAGCTATTACCATACTGTAATGTACAGGCTCTCAACATGTCCTCAAGAATTTGATTCACCCTTTTAGTCTGTCCATCCGTCGGTGGGTGATATGCTGAAGTAAAGTTGAACCTAGTATCCATCGACTCATGTAGCTTCTCCCAGAACCTTGAAGTGAATTGAGTTCCCCTATCGGAAACTATCTTCTTAGGCACACCATGTAGACACACGATCCTAGACATATACAGTTCTGCCAACCTTGGTCCACTATAGGTAGTTCTGACGGGGATGAAATGCGCTACCTTGGACAAACGGTCCACTACTACCCATATGGAGTCATAGCCACTTTGCGTCCTTGGTAACCCCACAATGAAATCCATACTAATCTCTTCCCATTTCCACTCTGGTATCTTCAAGGGTTGCAAAAGTCCTGCTGGTCGTTGACATTCTGCCTTGACTCATTGGCAAACATCGCATATAGCAACATATTCAGTGACAACTCTTTTCATACCATACCACCAATACCGACTCTTAAGGTCATGATACATCTTAGTACTCCCTGGATGAATCGAGTATGCCGACTCATGTGCCTCCTGTAGCATTACTTCCTTGATCTCCTTTACGTCTGGCACACAAAGCCTTTCCTTGTACCATAAGGTTCCCAGATCATCTACGGTGAAGCCTGGAGCCTTGCCCTCTGCAATTTGGAGCTTGATCTCCTGTACCTTAGGATCTTCAAGTTGTCCCTTCCGGATGTCATGCTCCAGGGTTGAGTCGACTTCCATAGTCACTACCTCAGTATTAGCAACCCATCCCAAGTTAAGCTTCTCAAACTCCTCGTACAATCCTGGCTGAATGTCTCTCGCTGCAAGCATACTCAAATGTGACCTCCTACTCAAAGCATCCGCTATAACATTGGCCTTTCCTGGGTGATAGTTGATATTTAGGTCATAATGCTTGATGAGTTCCAACCACCGACGTTGCCTAAGATTGAGGTCCGGTTGAGTGAATATGTACTTTAAACTCTTGTGGTCCGAATAGATCTCGCACCGCTTTCCAATGAGGTAGTGCCTCCATATCTTGAGAGCATGAACCGCTGCTGCTAACTCCAGGTCATGAGTGGGGTACTTCTCCTCGTGCTTTCTCAATTGCCTCGAAGCATACGCGACCACATGACCTTCTTGCATGGGCACACATCCTAGGCTTTGTCCAGAAGCATCACAATAAATGGAGAAAGGTTTCTCCATATCGGGCATGGTCAGAATTGGTGCCGTCGTAAGTCTCTTCTTCAACTCTTGGAAACTCGCCTCACGCTTAGGCGTCCACACAAAATCCTTTAGCTTTTCCAACAATTCCGTCATAGGCTTGGCTATCTTGGAGAACCCTTCTATGAATCGCCTATAATATCCTGCTAATCCAAGGAAACTCCGGATGTCGGTGACATTCTGGGGCGTATTCCAACTTAACACATCTTCTACTTTGCTAGGATCCACAGACACTCCTCCAGCGGAGATGATGTGGCCAAGAAAAGACACCTCCTTGAGCCAAAACTCACACTTGTTTAGCTTTGCGTACAACTGGTTCTCCTGAAGCTTCTGCAATACCAAACGAAGGTGCTCGTCATGCTCTTCTTCATTCTTTGAGAACACCAAAATATCATCGATAAACACCACCACAAACTTGTCCAAGTACTCCATGAATATCTTGTTCATCAGATACATGAAGTAGGTAGGGGCATTAGTCAATCCAAAGGACATGACAGTATACTCATAAAGTCCATACCGAGTGGTGAAGGCGGTCTTGGGTATATCGGATGCCCGAATCTTCAACTGATGATACCCGGAACGTAAATCAATCTTGGAGAAAACGCATGCTCCTCTCAACTGATCAAACAAGTCATCTATCCTAGGCAGTGGATCCTTGTTCTTGATGGTGACAGCATTAAGGGCTCGATAATCTACACACATCCTCTGGGTACCATCCTTCTTAAGGACGAAGATAACTGGGGCTCCCCATGGGGATGCACTAGGTCGGATAAATCCCTTATCTAACAATTCTTGTATTTGCTCCTTAAGTTCAGCTAGTTGGGTAGTGTCCATCCTATAGGGTCGCTTAAATATAGGTGCAGTACCAGAAATCAACACAATAACAAACTCGATGTCTCGATCAGGCGGCATACCTGGCAACTCCTCTGGGAAAACATCAGGAAACTAGCATACCACCCGGATATCTTGGGTCAAGGCCACATCCAATTGATTCAACTTCACTCGGTTGATTGCTCCCTTGTTAGTGAGCAATGCATCAGCCACATACTCCAATTCCTTCCCGGTACTAGACGTGAGCTTCACTGCTTTCTTGGAACAATCGATAAGTCCCTTATGCCTGCTCAACCAATCCATCCCAAGAATCACATCGATCACCTTTGACTCAAGCACAATGAGGTTGGCGGAGAAGCCTACCCCCCTTATCTTAAGGTTTACCTTAGGACAAACATGCCTTGCCTCCATCTCTCCCCCAAGAGAGCTAACAATCATCCTATTCTATAGCATGGATATGGGTAGGTTGTGTTTTTGAACAAAAGCAGCAGATATGAAGGAATGTTATGCTCCAAAATCAAATAAGACAACTGCATGATTATCATTTGCGAGGAACGTACCGAGGACGACATTTGGAGATTCTTGAGCATCATCAACAGCCACATGATTGACACAAGCACGAGCTTGGTTCTGTCTGGCTTGCGTTGGTGCACAGTTCACATTGCGGTTAGGAGCAGTGTTCCCACCTGGGGCTGGGGTCTGGTCTAGGCGTCTCTGGGGACATTTATTGGTGAAATGTCCTGGGTCACCACAACGATAGCACGCTCCTCCATTGGTAGGGCTCGGTCCGTTGTTGGTCTTTGGCGGGGCGGTCATAGTAGGACGAGGGGTCTGGTAAGCGGGACGCTGAACCTGACGCTGAGGAGTGAAGAACCCTTGGCCCGTAGGTTGAGTCCTCTGCTGTCCACTATGCTGTCCAGAGCGGAATACAGGCCCACCAGAAGATGATCCAATGCGAGGCCGAGTGTTGCTGCCTCCTTGCTGACCCGGTTGCCCCATCTTGCGCTTGCTATCCATCTTCGCCCTTCGTTTCTCTAGGACTAGAGCTTTATCCACCATCTCCTGAAAGTTCGCATAGTCACGAGCCTCTAGAGCATAGGCAAGGCCATTATTCAACCCATCTAGAAAACACTCACACTTTTTCTGATCTGTGTCCACTTCTCCTGGGGCATACCTAGATAGCTGGGTGAAGCGTGCAACATACTCACTCACTGTCATGGATCCCTGCTTCAGATCTTGGAACTCCTTCTTCTTCAGTCTCATCACTCCCTGAGGCACATGGTGAGACCTAAAGCTGTTCTGGAACTCTTGCCAGTTAATACTATCTGGCTCCTCATGAGCTGCAACATAAGCATCCTACCAATCAGCAGCGGGTCCCACAAGCTGGTGTGTAGCAAACAACACCCTCTCCCTGTTGTTGCATTGTGCAACTTGTAGCTTCTTGTCAGTGGTCTTTAGCCAGTCATCCGCATCCATGGGTTCCACAGAGTGAGAGAAAGTTGGAGGCTTGGTCCGCTGGAAGTCTCCAAGCTTGTCTCTAGGTTGCGGTGCAGCTCCTCTGACATTGTTGTTCTGTTGTTGCACTAAAGTCTAATGCATGGTCTGGAGAAGTTGTGTCTGCATAGCCATGAGTTGCTCCATAGAGATCTACGGAGGTGGCTACTCCAGTTCCTCCCGGTTGTTGTTTGCGTTACAGTTTCCTCTTACCATCTGGTGTAGATTCATAATACGGTCAGACAAAAATGGGTTGCAAAGATATGATGAAGCAGAGCCACAAGATAAAGGTGCAAAATAAAAGAGGTAGACAAAGATATATCCCCAAACTACTATTCTTTATTAAAAATATAAAAGATAAGTGTGTTGCAAGACATGCCTTACAACACAAGCACACTCATGCAAAAATCCAAATCACACTCATCACACCACTCACACTAGCAAACCAAACAGGAGGACGTGCTAATCTAAAGCTCTCTCTCGTTAAACTATTACATAGATAAGACTCGACTCTAATCGATAACTAAAGACCTATCCTCATGACTCAAAAGACTTCCCTAACGAAGGCTACTCCTCGCCATCCTCATCTTGGTCATCCTACTTGTCGGCTTCATCCATCCAAAGATCAATGCAAAGAGGGGAACTCGGTGGCACTGGGGTTGGCGCCTCTCTGGGTCCTCATCATCAGAAACTCCATCATTCTCCAGCAACCTGATCCTCTCCTCCTGCTCCTTGTACAGCCTGCAGAGGTCATTGATCTCATCAAGGGCCTCGTAGTAGTCCTCGTCCATGGCTGAAGAGAGGTGGACTTGTTCTGGCAGCCGTGTCAAGTTGTTGTTGCTTCCCACAGACATCATACGATTGTGCAAGCTGCCACTGGGCCTCTACGGAAAGTGAGCATACTGAGTGTCATGAAGATCCTCATCCTCCTCATGACGAAGAACCTCCAAAGCACGACGGGCTGCATCACGAATCCCGGCGTCAAAAGTGTGGTGTACGCGCTGAGTGTGCTGGTGTCCATCGTCTGTAGCCTTCTCGTAAAGCACCACTCGCACTTCCCACTTGTAGCGGTCTCCTTGAATGGGCATCTTGGTGCCGATGTAAAGCGGTGGGGTGCTGTAGCCGAGTCCCTGAAGTATGCCCCGTAGTGTCCTCGGGTAGTAGCCACAGTGTCGTCCATCTGAGTGCTGCTCCACCACTGGATGCGTCATCCAAAGGGCGCCTGGTGGAAACTAAGGAGCTGGGATGCCCCGTAGCCATCTATGAAATTTTGAAAAGAGTGAAAGAAAGAAAAGTTAGCAAGACTTTTATAAACTAAAAGATAATAAAGCAACAAAAAAAAGGTAGGCAACAAGGAGTGAAAAACAAAGATAGAAGCCAAAAGTTTTGGAAATAGTTTTATGGTAATATAGGTAAAATAATCTCTAAGATACGACCACTCTATCTAAGCTAGCGTCCTATGGTGGACACGGCTCTGATACCACTTCTGTCACACCCGATTTTAAGGACAAAACCGAGTGCTAATCATATGTGTACCCAGGAACAAGTTTCACATATATCGACAGTAAAAGTGAATAACAGTATAACCAATGTCATTATTACAATGTACCGTTATTACATAAATAATTGTTAAAGACTGAAACGACTCTCAAACTAAATAGCAGCGGAAAACACCATAACTCCACAGGCAATCGACCTGGGGCACGCACGCCTAGTAGTAGTCTTCATCAATGTAGTCCGTATCTCCATCTTCTGAGCAGTAGTTTATAGTACAACAACAAAGGGAAATAGCAAGGGTGAGCACATGCCGTACTCAGCAAGTGGGGGAAAATATGACATGCAAGCTTAATAAAAGAAACGCTAACACAATGGTTCAATTGCATAAATGAGCACCTACACCTAGTAGAAAAGCCATCCTATTTACTAGGTGAAAAGTTCCCACCAGTTATCTCATCTGTCCAACACTACAGGTTAAACCACCTGTAACCAACCATGGGTTAAACCGCCCATAGGAAACCACACTACATGTTACACCACCTGTAGCAAACCATGGGTTAAACCGCCCATATGAAACCACACTACAGATAACACCGCCTGTAGCAAACCAAACTTGGCTACCCATCAAGTCCACCCATAGACCACCATCCTAAATGTGTGAGGATCCAGGCCGCTCATGACCGTGAGCACGGCTATTATAACAGTTTGACACTCTGCAGAGGTTGCACAACTTTACCCACAGGTTGGTGATTTCGTCACCCGTCAGTGACTAAAGTCTCCCTGTTGCCCAAATCACACTACCGTAGGTGTGAGGCCAAGAGATCACCACAAGGTCTTTCAGAGCGCTTCCCAGCTTGCAAGCAATCCACGCTAAGGTTTCACTGCTGCGGAATTAAACCGTTCCTACAGAAGCCCCCTCTGGCACCGTGGCTAGGAGTAAACCGTCCATCGCCTGAGTCCGAGATTAAACCGTCCCGTCCTCCTTCCTCGACTGCTCACAAAACTGGGAAGACATCTCGATACTAAACCAAGCCTACCCATATCAGCCCTGTGCTTTGCACTATTTTCCTAGGTGGCCGCTCCATAAACTACTCTTGTGATCCCAAGCAGGTACCACCACAATCTCACAGTACTATACCGAGTACACGTGCATACCCGCACCATCCTTGCCATCCTCCTGCTTAGATCACATAGGTTCCATGTTGCTACGAAGGATTACCCATCCCTTAAGATCATTATGTTAGAGTGAATCATTAGTCAAGATTAACAATAGACACTTCCATTCCCGACATAGCAAACTAAGCATGACGTACCCATACTAATAAGCTACACCAGAACCCAGGCGACAAGGAATAATATGGAACATGATATGACACATGGGATTCAATATTAACATGCATAGAGATAGAGAGAAATGTAAAACATAGGTTCAGAATGCATCAAGGACACTTGCCTGGTTCCCCTTGCTACTGCTGCTCAAAGTCTTCTGGCTGGAGGTCCTGAAAGTTCTCCAACTGCTGGTCGTCTACTAACGTCACACCGGAAAGACAAGCATACGAACATACTAAGAAACAACACACCACAGAATAACAAACTACAATGAAAACTATACTAAGAAAAAGTACGCGTTGCTATGATCGCGTGAGCGCAAGAATCGCCTCAATCCGAGTTACGAGTAAAAAGTTATGAGCATTTGAAGTTCTAGGGGCTAAACTGCAAAACTAACCTAAATAGCATGATCAAGGACTTATTTGTAATTATGAAAAAGTTTAGGGACTAAAGTGTAAAAAGTTAAGGACTAAATTGTAATTAATAAAAAGTTGAGGGGTGTAAGTGAAAAATTATAGGACCAAAATATAATTAAAAATAAGTTCAGGGGTTAAAATGTAAAATAACAGAAAAGGTATATTCTTTATAAAATATAAAATATAAAATGAAATAAGTTTAGGGGGTTTCTGAAAAATTATTAGGACCTAAACCTAATTTCCAGAAAGATTGGGGGCCTAATCGTAAAATAAACAGAATATACTATTATTCAAAAATTTATTTATTTATTTATTAACTAATTAACTAAAAACCCATGGACTAGGTCCACGGGGTTGTGAATCGGCCGTTGACCCGTGGTCCACGGGTCCACCGTGGACCACCGACGGTGGCGGCCATTGCCAGCTCCCGGAGCTCGCGGCAGCGGCGCGCGGGGCGGTGCGGAGGCGGGGCAACGGGGCGGCGAGGGGAGGGGAGCTCACCAGAACAAGCACGGCGCGGCGAGGTGGCCGGAGGCGGCAGCTCGAAGCGACAGCGGCGGCGGCGCTCGGTGGCGGAATCCGGCGGCAGTGCTAGGGTTCGCGGGGGCGCGAGAGGCGGCAAAGCTTGGGAAAAACGGAGCAGAGGAGGGTGGGGTCCGGTATTTAAGAGGCGCGTGGGCCGAGGTTGCCTTCGCACGCACACCGAGACGGGGAGGCGGCAGCGTGAGCGGCGCGGCTCGGGCTAGGGTTCGCGGGGGCGGGCGCGGGCGCGGGGTGGGCCGAGGCGCGAAGTGGGCCGAGCGGGCAGGGCTGGCAAGGTGGCTGGGCCAGCAGCGCTGTGCGCGGGCAGGCCGGGAGAGGGAGCTGGGCCGCAGGGGGAAAAGAGGCCTAGGCGGGGGAAGTGAGAGGAGGGGAAGGGGAAGAAAAGAGAATGGGCCCAGGAGAGGGAGATTCGGCCGAAGAGCCAAGCCTAGCTTTCTTTTTTTTCTCTCTTTTTAATTTCTCTCTCTCTCTCTCCTAAAATCAAACCAACACGAGTCCTATTCGGGATTTTAAATGGATTTTTCGAGCAATAAAACCCTAGTGCAGCTAACCAGCATGAGTGCAACATTCAAAATTTTAAAATACTTAAAAATTGAAAATGAGGGTGTTAGAATGGAGGAGGACCTCTTGGCCTCCAAACTTGCTCCAATGGATGGTGGGAGAGGGAGATCGCCTTGGGGACGCCTTTGGGGGAGTTCTTTTGGAGAGAGAACGTGAAGGAGGTGAATGAGGGGGTGTTGACTGAAGGGGTAAGTCGGGCTGGGTTAAAGGGGTGAAAGGTGGACCGTTGGACTTGTCCGATGGACGTCGGACTTGTCCGACCCGTCAGACTTGTCCGATGCCTCCGGACTTGTCCGACGCCAGAGAGAACGGATGCAACAGATTCTCAGCCAAGATGGGATTGGAAATTTTCAAAAATAGTTTTGATGGACAAAAAAAAATCTTGACAACATTTGGTCATCCAACAATCAACAATACATAACAATGACCATATTTTGACAAGATTTGATCTAGCGATCAAAAACCAATAACAATAGCACGAATAATAGGTTTCTGACATAAAGCAATAGTTTTGTACTACCAAAACAATCACCATTCAGATGTGCACATCCTCTACATCACATTGCTAGAGTCAAGAATATTTAGTTCACTCCTAAGATAGCAAAATCTTTTCTCATCTAGTGGCTTGGTGAATATATCGGCTAATTGATCTTTGGTTCTCACATGACTCACTTCTATACCCCCCTTGATAGAATGATCTCTCAAAAAATGATGGTGGATATCTATATGCTTTGTGCGTGAATGCTCAATGGGGTTATAAGCAAGCTTTATGGCACTCTCATTGTCACATAGGAGTAGAACACGGTTCAACTTGTAACCGTAGTCCCTTAGAGTTTGTCCCATCCAAAGTAGTTGTGCACAACAACTACCGGTTGCAACATACTCCGCTTCGGCGGTAGAAAGTGCAACGGAATTTTGTTTCTTAGATGACCATGACACTAGGGACCTACCCAAGAATTGGCACGTCCCGGAGGTGCTCTTTCTATCTACCTTATCCCCGGCATAATCCGCATCGGAATAGCCTAAAAGGTTGAACTTTGAACCCTTAGGGTACCAAAGCCCTAGGTTAGGTGTATGAACCAAATATCTCATGATTCTTTTAACGGCCACCATGTGACACTCCATAGGAGCGGCTTGAAATCGTGCACACATACACACACTAAGCATGATATCGGGCCTAGATGCACAAAGATAAAGCAAAGAGCCTATCGTGGAGCGGTATACCTTTTGATCAACGGGTTTGTCCTTTTTGTTGAGGTCAATGTGTCCATTTGTTGGAATAGGAGTTTTGATGGGCTTGGCCTTGTCCATGTCAAACTTCTTCAGTAAGTCTTGAGTATACTTGGCTTGACATATGAAGGTGCCCTCCTTGAGTTGCTTCACTTGTAAGCCTTGAAAGTATGTCAACTCCCCCATCATGGACATCTCAAACCTCTTGGTCATTATCTTGCTAAACTCATCAGAAAAGTTTTGGTTAGTAGAACCAAATATAATGTCATCGACATATATTTGGCACACAAAGATATCATTGCCAAAATGCTTGGTGAAGAGGGTTGCATCGGCCTTGCCAATGACAAAACCCTTTTTAATAAGAAAATCCCTAAGGCATTCATACCATGCTCTTGGAGCTTGCTTGAGCCCATAGAGCGCCTTATGGAGCTTGAAAACATGATTAGGATACTTTGGGTCTTTAAAGCCTGGTGGTTGCTCCACATACACCTCTTCCTTGATTGGCCCATTGAGGAATGCACTTTTCACATCCATTTGGTACAACTTAAAATCATGGTGAGTAGCAAAAGCAAGTAATATTCTAATAGATTCAAACCTTGCTACGGGGGCATAGGTTTCATCAAAATCCAAACCTTCCACTTGTGAATGTCCCTTTGCCACGAGTCGTGCCTTGTTTCTTGTCACAACACCATCTTTGTTTTGTTTGTTACGAAACACCCATTTGGTGCCCACAACATTCTTGTTCTTTGGCCTTTCCTCCAATGTCCACACTTCATTTCTTGTGAAGTTGTTCAATTCTTCTTGCATGACCATCACCCAATCCGAATCCTCAAGTGCTTGTTCTACCCTAAATGGCTCCATAGAAGAGACAAAAGAGTAATGTTCACAAAAATTACTAACTCGAGATCTAGTGATTACCCCCTTGTCAATATCTCCAAGAATTTGCTCGACGGGGTGATCATGTTGTATATTTTGATGCACTCTTGGGTGTGGTGGATGTGAGCTTCCTTGACCACCATCTTTATCAATCTCTTGATCATGTCTTTAAGAATCATCACTTGATGTTTGTTCATGATCCCCAACATCTTGATCTTGACCACTTGCATGATTGATTTCTTTATTTTCATGATGTTGATTTTGTCTTGAGGGAGAGGGTTGACTTTCAATAGTTGATGTTTCTTGTGGTCTCACATTACCAATGGCCATCCTTTTTATTGCATTTCTAGGAGCTTCATTATCTACATCATCAATAGCAACTTGCTCCTCTTGAGAGCTATTAGATTCATCAAATGTCACATCACATAAAATTTCAACACAACCGGTGGTTTTGTTGAACACACGATAGGCATGACATTTGATCCATAACCAAGCAAGAAACCTTCATCAACTTTTAGAGCAAACTTTGAAGTCTTGGGTTTCTTGTTTAGCATAAAACACTTGCTCCCAAAGACACGAAAGTAGGAAATATTAGGCTTGTTACCGGTTAGTAGCTCATATGGTGTTTTCTTCAAGAGTCGGTGGAGATATAACCGGTTGGAGGCATGGCATGCGGTGTTGACGGCTTCGGCCCAAAAATGGTCCGACGTCTTGTATCATCAAGCATTGTTCTTGCCATCTCAATGAGTGTATGGTTCCTTCTTTTGGCCACCCCATTTTTTTTAGGGGAGTAGGGTGCCAAAAATTCATTCTTGATTCCTTCTTCATCAAGGTACTCTTCAACTTGATTGTTCTTGAACTCAGTGCCGTTGTCACTTCTTATCTTCATGATCTTCACTTCATATTCATTTTGTGCTCTCCTCATGAACGTCTTGAGCACATCTTTCACTTCACCTTTATCATGCAAAAAGAACACCCATGTGAAGCGAGAAAAATCATCAACAATAACAAGACCATATTTGTTACCACCAATGCTTATGTAGGAGACGGGTCCGAAGAGGTCCATGTGCAACATCTCCAATGGCCTTGTGGTGGTCATCGCATTCTTCGCAGGGTGTGATGCTCCAACTTGCTTTCCCGCTTGACATGCACTACAAATTCTATCTTTCTCAAAACAAACATCGGTTAGTCCTATGATGTGGCCGCCCTTTTGGAGTTTGTGAAGATTTCTCATACCAACATGGGCAAGCCTTCTATGCCACAACCACCCCATGTTGGACCTTGCTAATAAGCATGTACCAAGTCTAGCTTCATCCATGGAGAAATTCACAACATAAAGCTTTCCTTTAAGCACACCCTTAAAAGCAACCGAGCCATCACTCCTCTTATAGACGGTCACACCACATTCGTTGAACAAGCAATCATAGCCAACGAGCATAACCTTAGAAAGAGAATACAGGGGAGTGAGAGGGACTTTACCATAGCCTAGTACTTGTCCCATTCCGTTGTCACCAAACGTGATGTACTCATTGTTGTTGTGACTTGGCTCAAATGACTTGAACATCTTTTTGTCTCCGGTCATATGATTAGTGCATCCACTATCAATTATCCAACTTGACCCTCCGGAGACATAGTCCTATAAAACAAGTTAAGCTTTGTTTTGAGGTACCCAAATTTACTTGGGTCCTTTCACATTAGTCACAAGTACTTTGGGAACCCACACACAAGCCTTTGGCCTCTTGTTGCATGGCCCAACATATTTGGCATATACACGACCATGCACATTTCTCATAAGCACATATGAAGCATCAAAGTCATGAAAGAGTGCACATGTAGGATTAGGCACATTAACATGAGAATCATTAGCAAAATAAGAATGGTTAGTGTTCATGTTCTTGGCTTGCTTCTTTTGATAAGATCCTTCCTTGGTGAACTTAAGGAATTCCTTCCCATTCTTGTTCTCCCGTGCATTGTGCTTGGCACCCTCAACATAGCCAATGCCATCCATGACATGGGGCATTCTAGTGTATGCGTATGCACCTCTTGCATACTTTGCCTTTTCATTGTCAACAACATTCTTCCCTTGTTGTATCTTGCTTTCAAGAGCCCTCACTTTCTTGTTCAAATCATCAATCAATTTCACATTAGTAGCGCAAGCATCAACATCAATGTCATAGCACCTATCACATCCTTTGCTAGTGGAAGCATGAGAGTTGTTGGTGGAAGTAGATGTGAAGGTTGAAAGGATTTTGTATTGTTCTTCAAGGGACTTATGAGTCTTTTCCAAATCCTCATATTTCTCTTGAAGTTTATCTTTAGTACTTTTAACATTTTCACAAGTATTCTCAATTTTAGTGATAGACAAGGTTAATTATTCATTTTTATTTCTTTCAACTTCTAGAAGCTTCTCTAGTTCAAGGTTTTTTTTCTTTTCAAGAATAAGCAAGTCTTCTTGTTTTTCAAGAAGCTCCTCTTGTCTATCATTTTCTTCCTTTTGTTTCTCAAGCAATTGCATGAATTCAAGCATTTTGGGAAGTGAAGCACTTGCAACATCATCATCATCATCATCACTACTACTAGCATAAGAGGAACATTTGTGTTTAGATTTTGTTACCTTCGATCCTCTTGCCATTAAACACGTGTGAGTATTGTCATCATCATCACTCAAGCTCCCAAATAGTGAGGTGTTGGTGGGAGTAACGCCGATGGCAAGTGAAGCAATGCCTCCCTCATCCGAGTCGGATTCGGAGGAGGAAGATGATGAGGAGGATGAATCATCGGAGTTCGATTCTTGACCAATATGAGCTTCACCTCTTCTATGCTTCTTGTATGTCTTGTCTTTCTTGTGATGCTTGTCTTTTCTTCTTTCCTCCTTGTTCTTCTTCTTCGGACATTCCGTAATAAAATGTCCTTCATCACCACATTCATAGCAAGTCCTTTTTGACCTTCTTACTTTGCCCTTGTCAAAACTTTTCTTCTTGTAACTATCCTTCTTGAGAAATGATTTGAATCTCCTTACAAGCAAGGCCATCTCATTATCACTATCTTCACTACTAGAATCAACTACTTTGTTCTTCTTCTTCTCTTGCTTCTTTTCACTTGTGGCATTGAGTGCCACATCACTCTTGTCACCATTTGCTTCTGCAATTTGCTTGACCAACACATTTATCTTGTTGGCTTGATCGTTTTGTTGTTTTTGGGATAGAAGCTTCCCAAGTACCTCATCGGTGGAGAAGGTTTTGAAATTGTCCTTCTCTCTAATGTTTGAGCAACTGTTACAATCCCATGGTCTCAATGCTTGTAATAGTCTCTTGTTGATATCCAAGTCGGACATTCTAGCTCCAAGTGTTCTTCTTTGATTCACAATTCTCATGAGTCTATCATGAACTTCTTTTGGGCCTTCTTCCGAACCCATGATGAACAAGTTGAACTCATTTTGCAATTCTTCAAGCCTTGCATCTTTCACGGAATCAATACCCTCATATATAACCTCAAGCTTTCTCCACAATTGGTTGGCATTCTTGATTCCGGCTACTTTGTCATATTCGGTGGCACTAAGTGCGGAAACAATTGCACTAGCCGCCATGGCATTGCGATGGATGTTGAGTTCATCCTTTCGAGTTGGATTATCTCTATTTTCCCACAAGAAACCATTCTCGGTTATGCTTGCAACATGCGGACTCATAGATTCCAAGTACATCATCATCTTGCATTTCCAATGGTCATAAAATTGTCCATCAAAGTACGGAAGCCTACCGGACCCTTGCCCAATGCGATCCTCTTTGAGATCTTCATAATCAAACATGACATTGTTGTAGGTTCTTGGTTGAGCATCATGTCTTCCAACTACATCATCTCCATCATGAGTACCGCCAGCACCATCTTTGATTGAGAGAGCGGTAGTTGGTTCTTCTCCCAGATTTGACATCTTTAATCTTCAAGTGGTTAAGCTTTTTAGAAGATCATTGCTTTGATACCAATTGAAAGTGCCTAGAGGGGGGGGGGGTGAATAGGCAATTATCCCTAAAAACCACTTAATAATAAAAGTTAAATGCGCAGTGTCGGACTTGTCCGATGATTGTGAGGAAAGTCCGATGGACTTGTCCGATGGCACGTGATTGAAAAATAGATCGGTCGATTAAAACTTCAAACTAGTGCAAGGCAAGCTAGGAGCTAGTAATTATAAGCTAGAGGAAGCTGTAGAACTAAGGAGAACACCTAGCGAGCAACCTACACAAGTTAATTAGAGGAATAAGAAGCAAACCCTAACTAGCAAGTTATGAGCAAGAACAAATAAATGACAAGAAAGTAAGAGGAGACAAGAAAGACACAAGATTTGTTCACCGAAGTTTAGCTCCACAAAGAAGCCTATGTCTTCGTTGAGGGATCCATAAAGGACCGGGTTTCTTTCAACCCTAACCTCTCCAAGTGACCACAAAGATCGAACTTGGCTTTCCACTAGCAATAAAATTTGGATTTTGCACTTAGTTCATCATTACTTCACACTTTTGTGTCCCTCTTGATAGTACGACTTTTCCTATACTCAAAAATTAAACAAAAACTTTATGAACTTCATTTTTGAGCATATTTTTGAATTTCATCATTGAAGCACTTTTTCAATCTTCTTTTCTCCCCTTTTTGTTCCAATGTACATTGTCATTGATATTTGAACTATTTTCTACACACATACTCATCAAAAGGTTAGTCCATTCTTAATTGTATTGGCGCCAATCACCAAAATCAAATTAGGGGTCTAGATGCACCTTCATATAGGCCCTGCAAGGAGACGTCCATAGAGGAGTCCAAATCGAAACATATATTTTTGCATCTTATATTTAAACACAAATACTTCCGAATCTATGAGTCCATTGAATACCAAAGTTGTAAAATTTTTTGAGAAATACAAGATAGAGTTCGAGTTTGTTTGATTTGAACTCCGGACGCGAGAGTTATGATTTTTAAAATTTGATACTTAATATGAAAGGTATAAAACCGATTTGGATTCAATCTCTAACTTTGTGGCCACGAAGTGAACGACCGCGCCTCAATTAATAAGTTGTAGAGATTTCATAACAAACTACAAAAAATCTTCCACTACTCCCTGCTTCATCGGTCATCGCCATGGAGAAACGGTGGGCATGGGGCTTGAACCCCTCACCCACGCACATACGAATGCGACTTTCCTTCTCTGGTTGCCTGCTCCCATATACATGTTCCCTCTACATGTCTGAGTATGTTTTGAATGCCATGGTATTTTGAAATGTCAGTATTCGAAAGCCATAGTTTTACAGGTAGATCAGATAAAATACCATAGTGGCATAGTTTATTAGTAATACAGTACTTTTTAGTTTTGGGTGAAAACCATGATGTGTGCTTGGCAACGTCACAGTAGTTTAACATTAAATTTAGAAATGGACTTGTAGCCTGGCTATCAGTGATTGAAAAATGGAATAAAGTTGACGACGACCCAGATCAATCTAGTAGACCGGCAAATATTAGTAAGCAACTGTATTAAAACGACTTTTCTATTGCAATGTAGTAGACATGATCTCGTATGGTGCACATAGGTCCCGTTTGTTAGGGTGAGATGTAAAAACTATAATTTCGGCTTGGGCAAAACATCTTATACTAGTACGAAATTGGAAACGGTTTATAGGTGCTTATGGCCATAAGCTGTTTTGATCTAACCTATTTGGCAGACTCTATGTCATTAACAATGCTAAAGTTGTTCCATAAGCTTTTCGAAATGGGCCCTTATACAGATTTAAAGATGCTTTCATATTTTGTTTGGCAATATATTATCTCCTTTAGGATCGATATTATTAAATAACCTTTGATGGTCTTCACGATGCCACATTTCAGATTGTCATACCAACCTTGTTCAAGTACTTAAGCATACTACTATTTTGCATGTGCGACACGCACGTGCTGTCTTTGTTGCCAATTAATTTAGTGGCATAATCTATTATTATCACTTGAAAAATATAGTAGCACTTAGTGTAAGAATCCAATTATAAAGTAAACACATGCACTTGCGAAGATGCCACTAACATTAAGGCTTCTGAATAAAAAGAAATGACAACACAAGATGGCGAAACTCCAGGCATAGATATAGAGGACGAAGCACCACTGGACAAACAAAACATCATACTTTAACTACTTCACCTACATGCTTTCCAACAAATATAAAAAATATAGAAATATTGTGAATCACCTCAATGTTCAACAAGCAATCGAACTAAAAAAACAAGATGTTTAGTACATTAATGCACTTAGCCAAATTTATCTATTTTTTCAAAATCACAAAAAGAGTTGTCCCTTATACCAGTAAATGGGGACGTGCATGGGTAAAGTAAATATATAAAGTGTGACAGCTATATTCAAGTGCACATTCAAATTCAGCCCTTCTTTATGTGTTCAAGTCAGTTTTTGATATCTTCGGATAGACTGGGTCCATATCCATTTCGAGAAAAAGACAACACATCGACCATAAATTACATCTTTAATACTTGTCCATCCTACATTGGTATAATAGAGCAAATGTTTTAAATAATTGAGGATCAATACTTCTAATAACAAATAATTGACATGCTAACCTGATTTAATGTAATGTGAGGATCAGTTCCATTCCAGGTAGTGATAGCAGCTAAAACTCGATCACCAGAAAATTAATGATAGGCCAAAAGGTATGAGTTCAAGCGTTTTGCACACATAAGAATGTAATACTGCCTGTGATTTTTATTAGTATGACTAAGTGACAGACAAGATATTTTAATCTGTATATATCTTTCTCTTTCCTCCATCCCTTTATCTAGAATTTGTGTCTTAGTACTCCCACTCGGCCATGCCCCGATTTTCCAAGAGATTGCGGGCCATTCTAATGAATAGGAATAATAATAAATTTCATATACGTGCAAAATGTTTGAAGTCATACCTTTTGGCCCATGTTGGTGTCGGTGTCGTCATATCGAACAAGAAATTTTTTGATTCAACATTTGAATTACAATAACAGAATAGAAACCTTCACAGTTAAATGATAGGTAAACCTATAAACATAGAATAGATCCAGTACTACAAGAGATGGATCAAGTAACAAATAAACAACTATGAACATATAGAGCATCATGGACTTACTGATTTGCAACAACTAAAGGCACTCTATTTATTTGGGCCATATCTGAACATATCCTCCAGCCTTTTTGGATCAACCTCGTTCCCTTTATGATGTATGAAAAGATGCCACCATGTGAACTTTGTCTGGCATGGCCCATAATAATTAAGGCGAACATGTCAATTTTTAGCTATTAGATGAGGAAATTTAATAAAATTAAAAGTAACTAATGTGTACAATTTTAACTTATACAGAAAGTAAGGTCCATGTAGTCATTTGACATTTTTGCAACTCGCATGCTCTCAAGTTGTTGTGCACCGGATGTTGCTATCATCATTCCCAAATTGAAGAGTTGTCCAGTCATCTCCACTCTCTTTTAGTGAACCTTGGAGTTCTCTTAAACTAAATTTGAGTTTGTACGGGTGAAGGCTTATAACCTAGAGTGTCCTGAAAAGTTCAACAATAATAATGCAAGCAATATAATATATATTCACGGGCAAAGGAAATAGGAGTATATTTACTCCAACTACATGGATCACTTATTGATTTGATCTTGTTGCACAGGATCTGAACCATTTCTTCTCTGCTGATATATATAGCTCATGTCCTATGGTAGAAATTTATACTATAATAGCCTATACGTGAAAAGGTACGGTCAGAAAATAAAAGGCTTCACATAATTCATAAGAGAAAAGAAGTAACATCAACAATTACTGAAATCGACAAAGGGTTTTATCAATTTAACGAATTCCAACATAGGACCAATGTACAAGCATGACCTATTAGACGCCAAAACTAAACTGAATTTCAATGTTTCATGCAGAACAAGATATGACAAGCAGGTATTTTTGGCAAAATTAAATATTATATCAATCTAATCTGTTGTGCTGGAAACAGAAACAATATTTTTGAGCCACAGCTAAGAAGTCAATGGCAAATATATTGTATCAAACATATGGAATGGTACACAAAAAGCAATCACAAAGTTAACTGTATAGGATTGTCTTGTTCTAAGATACTATGTTATATGCAAAGTATCCTCGCGTAGACAAGAATGACTATTTTACCTCTCCATTCTCTATACAAGCTGCTCGAGTGCACCAACCAGGCTATGTTTCAGAATGCGACAGACACATCCATTTGCTAGCTCCACCCGTTCCTCATTGATAATTGCCCAGTCAACCCAGCAATTCGCTCTCCAATCTCTTTTGGTATTATGACAATTCTCTTCCCCTGCTGTGCATTCAAAATATAGTTGAATCTGCTCATTTGGGTCCCCATGGATCTGCTCATGCCTTTCACTGCCAGCAAGCTGAAAGCGCCCCTTTAGATGAAAATTAATTGCAGTAATTCCGGAAAAGAAAACAAAAAGAGAACAAATGAAAATGAATTGCATTATTTTAATTGAATCCTTATAGAAATGTAGTTGACTAACGAAAGCCAAACTATGTCAGGGCATGCCCCACTATTATGTCAGGGCATATGTTAAATCCCATGATCTGTCAGATAAATGTTAATGAAGAAGAGGATATCTAATTCCCAGGGAGGAAAATTTTCTTATGCAGTGGATGTGGACATACTAACACTTCATTGACCAATAATAACCTTCATGATGTACTCCCGGCCTTGATCTAGCCAGTAGCCACGTAGGAACCCTCTCACCGGACGTCATCCTTGTGGCAGGGACCGGGGCTGATCTTGGCAGCGGTGGCGTCGGGGACTCGGGGGCCTTGTCATGGAGTCCGCCTGCGGTGAACCCACAATGGGAGTCGTTGGTGATGTCGACATGTCGTGGAGCACAGTGCAGTCCCACGACGGTGGCGTTCTTGGGCTGAGTGAAGGGGACGGCAGAGTTGCTGATGCTCTTTTCTAGAAAAAAAAAAATCAAGAAATGATTGTCAGGATTCAGGAAGCACATACAAGGAATGGAGAACAGATCTTGGAGCCGCATCGGCAAAATGGAATTGCATGGCGAGGGAGATGGGAAGAAATTTTTAGATAAAAAGGTGATGGGAAGAATCTCTTACGGGTAGAAAAGGCCATCTGTCGCTGCCACGATGAGCCAGTGGGTGATCATCTTGAGGCGTCTCCATGTGTGCGGATTGCGCTTTCTTTTGGCGGGGTCAGATATCACCGACGCGGCGGCATGGGCGCAAAAAAAAAAACGACGCACGAGAGGGAAGATGGAACAGGGGCAACGGGTATCCACCCTCCTCACCTCGATGCTCAGCTAGGGAAAGAAATCACGCAGAGTTATTGACGGTTTGGGACACGGCATGCGTGGGTAACCGAAAGGAAAGAAAAGGTGCGGTGTTGAAAAAAGGAAATTTAGCAAACCATGGAAGGAAATAAAG
This sequence comes from Eleusine coracana subsp. coracana, assembly GCA_032690845.1. Classification (NCBI taxonomy): domain Eukaryota; kingdom Viridiplantae; phylum Streptophyta; class Magnoliopsida; order Poales; family Poaceae; genus Eleusine; species Eleusine coracana. The sequence goes on along the minus strand of CM064426.1, from coordinate 65,040,812 downwards.
TTGCGAGTCAATCAGGCCTGCAATCAAGGAAATTTATTGACCGGGTATAAGCGGGCAGGTAAGCTGGAGGTTGGGTGAAAAAAGTAAGCAAAAAAGGGAAGAAACAAACTGGCATTCTGTAAACAACGTGATGAGCGTCACGGTGGTCCCACAGGGCCCATTTAAATGGCTAATCAAATGGTTAAGAATAAAAACGTGATTAAGATCAAAGGCTGAGATTAGAAGGGCTAGATATTGGCAGGGTAACAGATTTTCGGAGGGATGTTTAGCCTTTATAGTAGAGATCTTGCGTGGCACCTGCATTTCACATTATGTGTAGAGTAAAATCTCTATAACCATTGTATGCCATATACTTATTTTTTAATACGAATTAATTTATGTCTACAATGTATCATATTATTATGGATTGCCATTGACCATCCCATCTTGCGTAATGAAACTTGTTCTTAAATTTGTCTATTCCATACCACCGTGGTTTGATGGCGAGGGTCTACATAGAGTGAGGCAACATGATCTTCCCGCCTAGCTCTGATGTAATTTTCTTTAGTTGCAGTTAATAAAATATTTTTAGGGTCATATATTGCTAAAATGATGATGAAAGAAATATACTTAGCTTATGGATATACTAAAATATTGAGATAATATAGTTTCATATCATTGCACTGAGGACACATAACACTAGACGCAGGAAGCTGATTGAATTGATCTGCTGCGGAAGGTGGTGGGAAAAAATTGATCAGAACTGTGATGATGGTCTAACTCTGATCCCTTTCGCACAGCAACTACTGAGGTCCAGGTGCTCGTCGACGGTGAAGTGTACGACATGGCGAAAGGCGGCGCCGCTCTCCTATGTTGTTGGCTGACACCATGAAAGGAAACATGAAGGTTACAAATGGAGAGAGACAGGAAGAGGCGAACACAGGAGAAAGGAATAAAAAAGACTCCAGGCTGAAATCTGGTTCGGGTTCGTAATCTAGCTTGGTATCGGGACGGAACTGGCTCCCCTGTCGTGATGGAGGTATGGCATGCATGACTATAAGGATCATGACCATTGAGGTTATCCCGAGGTATCAATATTTAGGTGATGAATGAAAAACATAAAATATGACTAATGTCTACACGAGGGTTGTTCGTGTAGAAAACCTTTTTTACTCCATGATGATTGATGACGGTTGTCTTGGCAGTGGATGACAATGACCACAAGCATGGAGGCTTGTGAGGTTGACGGAATCCGAGGGTTGATGAAGATGGATCAAGGCTAAGGACAAGCTATGGAGCAAGTGTTGGGAACACTTCTCTAGTTGTTAGGGATTTGAGTTCATAGAAAAAACCGGACAATCAAGGGGGTCTAGGTCATATCTCTTAGATCATGTCTAGTCGGTGATGTGTATGGATGCTTAGTGAAATCACAGGCACTAGGTGATAGTGGAGAAGCCAAAGAGCTGCTTGAAAAAGCAGGGAAACGAAGTGAAGCAAGGAAGAGGAGTTTTAGCTTCTGGACATAGTGACCGGACAGAGGGGTCAGTGGAGACCGGACTATATGGTGACTAGGAGAACAGGAAATCTAGCAAGAAGACTCAGCGAGGAAACTGCCAGAGTTGAAGTCTATAGAGACCGGATGGTCCCATCTATAGACCGAATGATCCAGTTTGTACAAGTCGACTCTGGGCAGCGAGGAAGCGAGCTCTAGAATGTTTTTGTAGTGGAGAGACCGGACGGTCGGGTCAGCATGGAGATTAGCAGTGGGCAGAGCCGTTGAAGTAGGATCTGCAGTGACCAGACGGTCCGGTCAGGCAGTGTCCGGACAGTCCGGTCAGTACGCCCAGAAGGCTGATTTCATGGAGCAACGGCTAGTTGGAGGTTGGAAGCCTATATAACTTTATTGCTGGGGTCTTCGAGACCTCTCTTGGACAGTGGAATAACTTGGAGCATTCAGTGAGAGCTAAGAGGAAAAGAAGAGAGCACTAGGAGGAGATATTGCATATCTTGAGAGTGCTAGTGAGAGTAACTTGAGAATTGATGCACATCTAAGGCTAGGGTGTCCTTAAGGGTGTGATCTAGGTTGTTACTCTTGGTCTATGGTGAGACCTAGACCGGTTAGGTGACGGAGATCAAGCCTATCATGATCGGTTATGAAGGTGGTCAAACGTTTGTACCCGGTTTGACCCCATCGGTGAAAGGAGCATTGCTAGTGAGGGCCCGTGACGGCTCGGGGAGCCCGGCAAGTTCTCGAGAGAGGCGAGCTTGTGCCTTGGTGACAGCGGTGACGCGCACCGTGTCTTCACTCCGGGAGTGATTGCGGGCTCGTGGGCGAGAACTCCACATTGGTGGCGGGAGGGACCGGGACTCTGGCGGGAGTGGTCCAATGAGGAGTAGGGAAAGGCGCCATCCTCTGATACCTTAGAAAAAAATCATGACCCATCTCTTACTCTCCTTACTTTGATGCATTACTTTCTACATTTACATATTGTGCTATTCATGCTTGTGTACTTACCTTGCTCTAGTTGATTATCTTGTAGAATTGCATGAATAGGCTTCATGCTTGCTAGTTGTGCTTTAGCTTCCACTTTTGACCACTAGGATGTCTAGGAGTTGCATTGGCTTGTTTGATCGTTGTAGTATGTATTGTGCTACTCATGCTTGTGTGCTTATCTTGTACTTGATGATCTAGTAGCTTTGCATGAGTAGGCTACTTTGCTAGCTTGATGTGTGCTTCCACTTGTCTTTGATGACTAACTTGCATAGGACTTGTATTGTCTTTGTATGATCTACTAGTATGCTTAGGTTATTGTTCCTTTCATAGGTTTATTATCTTATTAGTGTGATCACCACTAGAATTGCATGAAAGTTGTTTTGAGTGATCGGTTTTAGGAATTGGCGAATTTCGTGCATATAGCGAGTTCCCAATTCACCCCCTCCCCCCTCAGTCACTTGGTCCGTGTCCCGGGTCGACCTCTTGGCGCGCGTGCAGCCCAGGCAGGGGGAGAAGGAGGCGAGGCGTGGATCAGGCTGGGCCAAGGGAGGTGGCTTGCATGGGCGGGCCGTGATGGGCCAAAGGGAGAAAGGTGGCCTGTGCGAGGGGAGAAGGAGGGTGAGCAGCGGCTCTGGTGGGTCGACGAAGACCTGCGTGGCCCCGAAGCAAAGGGTAAAGGAGTTGGCCTGAGCATTGGGCCAAAAGGGGGGGGAGGGGGCGTGAGGCCCAAGCAGGAGTGAAGGGGAGAGGGAGCTGGACTGGGCCGAGAAGGAGAGGAGGGGATGGGAGTCGGCCCAGGGGAGAGATAGGAAGGAAAAGGCTTTGTTCTTTTTCTCTAGGAATTTTGGATGTTAGATTTTTTGGTAGGTTTCAATCAGTTGGAGTTTTAAAATGAAGTGACACGCAACCAAATAATTGCAACAAAAGAAAAACAAGCACTCATCAAGATTTATTATGATCAAAATTTTAATTATTCAGCGAGGTTTTGTTTAAAAAAGAAAATTAAAATCATGAGATCGTATTACAAACTAAAAATTTGATATTCATTGTGATTTTTCTCCGAGTAATTTAGTGTTTTAAATTTGGGTGTTACAATTTGCGCGTGTGTTGCATCGGTTACATCTTTCATATCTTGAGATTAGCACTAGGCTTTGGACTTCTAGTTTGGATTGCTACTTAACTTTACAACAACTAGAATTCAGATTGCATTCGTTGGTAATACTCCCCACCAAGCTCCACATAAAAGCCATAGTGATCGGTACCTTGGTCTTGTATTCGCTTAACCATCACTTTCTTGTTACCACCACACATTGAATTTATGTAACCTGCAGGGAATTCACAAGAGCTTTAGTTGGTAAGAGAAGTGAGGTTGTGAGATTCCACATATTTTTTCCCTATTCCACATATATTGTTGCTTTGTACTCACTAATTATACAAGAAGATATCTGCTCCACCTGAGAGTGATGATTGTGTAACCATGGCACAATTCAATGAGTTGAGGCAAGGCATGGAAGAAAGGCAGGACAGGTTGACACAAGATCTTCAGGCTCTTATGGCTGAAATGAGAGGACGTCGCCTACCTCAAGATGGTGCAAGAAACTATGGTGAACATGAAGAAGAAAGTGCAGGATCTGCTGCTAGAAGAAGAAGAGAACAAGGAAGGAGGAACCGAGATGCTGCACATGATAGAAGAAGGGGACGAGGTCAAAGAACTGATGACGATGATGATTCTGAAGATATGGATGATGATATCCATTTACAAAATCCTTTTGGACACTGACCTCATAAAAGAGGCAACCAAGAGTAGAGGTCAGGTAAACTGAAATTTACCATGCCAAAATTTGAAGGAGGATCTGATCCTGAAGCTTATTTCACTTGGGAGTTGAAGGTGGATAAAATTTTTCGCTTGCATAATTATACCGAAGAGAAGATGTTGGCAATGGTATCTCTAGAGTTTGATGGATATGCTATGATCTAGTGGGAACAACTTCTCCATGATCGTGAAGAAGATGGGGAACCTCCTATTACCACTTGGGAAGAAATGAAACATGAGATGAGATTTTGATTTGTGTCGAAGCACTATCGGCGTGATCTCTTTGATAAATTGCAGAATTTGAAGCAAGGGAGTTTCTTTGTTGAAGAGTATTATAAAGAGATGGAAAAGGCTCTGATTAGAGCCAATGTGTATGAAGATGAAGAGCAAACTATTGCATGTTTTATGGCTAGTTTGCATCGCAATATTCAGCGTATCATTAAATTTCAGCCATATAGATGCCCTATTGATTTGGTACATCAAGCCACCAAAGCTGAACACCAACTACAGCAAGATACTAAGAGTAGCAAGTTCATGCCATTCGGTATGAGGACTACATCAGGAGGAAGCAAGCCAGTTTCAAAGTTTGCTGCTGCGTCCTCAGTTGCAAAAAGCTCATTTGGAGGCTCGCGTTCTAATGATCAAGGTGTTTTTAGTGGGAAGAACACTACTGCCCCAAGCATGAATTCTAAACTGCAACATCCACCTCTACTTCAGTAGGTTCTACTACCAAGAGTCGTAAATGCTTCAAGTGTAGAGGTCATGGACATGTTATTAAAGAATGCCCAAATAATCGGGTGATCATTGTGAATGACAGTGGAGAGTACGAATCAGCTAGTGAAGAGGAAGTAGAAGAGGAGCATGCTAATGAGGTCCAAGAAGATGAGGAACATGCTGGATGTGAGTTTGAGCAAGGTACTGCTCTTGTAGTGACACAAATATTGAGTGTTCAGATGAGGGAAGCTGAAACTGGACAGCAACATAATTCATTTCAAACCAGAGCTAAAGTGCAAGATAAAGTAGTGAAGGTGATCATTGCTGGTGGGAGCTGCCATAATCTTGTGAATCGTGAGATGGTTGACAAACTTGGTTTGAAATTGCAGCGACATCCTCATCCATACCATGTGCAATGGTTGAATGATTCGGGAGATATCAAGATTGGATATAAGGTAAAAGTTCCATTCAAAATTGGTGAATATGTTGACACAGTGGAGTGTGATGTGGCACCCATGACAATGTATCACATGCTGCTTGGAAGACCTTGGCAATACGATTGATATACTCAGTATTGTAGGAGAACAAATCAGTACATACTAGACCTGAAAGGGAAGAAGTTGGTACTCAAACTTATGACACCTCAACAAATCATGGCTGAGCACTTACAGAAGAAAACTGAAATTAGTCCAGCAAGTAAAGGAGGAGAAGAACAAAAGAAAATGAGTGTCATCCACAATTCGGTGAGTGAGAGCCACAAGCCAAATTTGAGAGATAAAAAGAAAGGAGAGGAAGAGCATCTAGTTATGCTAGCCACCAAATCTGAGATGAGAGATGTGAGGAATAACCTAGATCAAGTGCTCTTTGTACTTGTGTGCAAAGACATTTTACTTTCAGCTAATGATATCACCTCTCTTCCTAGTGCTATGTCTCATCTTTTGCAGGATTATGAAGATGTTTTTCCGAAGGGAACACCAGCTGAACTACCTCCGATTCATGGGATTGAGCACCAAATTGATTTCCTTCCAGGTGCTGCACTCCCCAACCGTCCACCATACCAAACCAATCTAGAAGAAACCAAGGAGATACAAGGGCAAGTACAAGAACTTCTTGACAAAGGTTTTGTTCATGAAAGTTTAAGTCCTTGTGCTGTCCCTATGATTTTAGTACCCAAAAAGGATGGTTCCTAGAGAATGTGTGTAGACAGAAGAGCTATAAATAATATAACTATTCGCTACCGTCATCCTATCCCACAGTTAGATGGCATGCTTGATGAATTGAATGGATCTACCATATTTACTAAAATTGATTTGAGAAGCGGGTACCATCAAATAAGAATGAAAACTAGAGATGAATGGAAAACTGCATTTAAAACTAAATTTCGACTGTATGAATGGTTAGTTATGCCTTTTGATTTGACTAATGCTCCTAGTACTTTTATGAGATTAATGAACCATGTGTTGAGAGCATTTATTGGGAAATTTATGGTTGTTTACTTTGATGACATCTTGATTTATAGCAAGTCTTTTGAGGAACATATGAGTCACATTCGTCAAGTTTTGGATGAACTTCGAAAAGAGAAATTATTTGCTAATCTTGAGAAGTGCAGTTTTTGCACCGACCATGTTATGTTCCTTGGCTTTGTTGTTTTAGGAAAAGGAATAGAAGTGGATGAAACCAAGGTGAAAGCCATCAAGGATTGGCCAACTCCAATGAATGTAAGTCAAGTAAGAAGTTTTCATGGCCTTGCTAGTTTTTATAGCAGATTTGTGAGAGATTTCAGTACCATTGCTGCTCCTTTGAAAGAATTGACCAAGAAAGGGGTTGAATTTAAATGGGAACAATCACAAGAAAATGATTTTCAAGAATTAAAGAAACAATTAACTGGAGCACCATTACTTGTTCTACCTGATTTCACTCAAACATTCGAAGTAGAATGTGATGCTAGTGGAATTGGCATAGGAGAGGTTTTAATGTAGCAAGGAAAACAAGTAGCATATTTTAGTGAAAAATTGGGAGGTGCTCAATTGAACTATTCTGTGTTTGACAAAGAATTGTATGCTTTGGTTCGTGTGCTTGAAACATGGCAGCATTATTTATAGCCAAAAGAGTTTATAATCCATTCTGATCATGAAGCTTTGAAGTACTTAAAAGGCCAAGCTAAGCTGAACTGACGGCATGCCAAATGGGTTGAATTCATCGAAACATTTCCATACATTGTAAAATATAAGAAAGGCAAGGATAACATAGTCGTTGATGCTTTGTCTCAAAAGAGTGTGTTGCTGAACCAACTAGAGGTAAAGGTTTTGGGTCTTGAAAGTTTGAAAGACATGTACAAGAATGATGCTAAATTTTCAGAACCATATAATCATTGCAAAGATGGAAAAGGTTGGGAAAAATATCACATGCATTATGGATTTTAGTTTCGAGCTAACAAGCTTTGTGTTCCAAATTCTACGGTTAGATTGGTATTATTATAGGAGGCACATGGAGGTGGACTGACGGGACATTTTGGACAAAAGAAGACTTATGAAATACTAAGAGATCATTTCTATTGGCCCAAGATGACGAGAGATGTCATCCGATTTGTAGAGCGATGTGTCACCTGTCACTGAGCTAAGTCAAAACTGAACCCTCATGGATTATACACTCCTTTACCTGCCCCTAATACCCCTTGAGAAGACATAAGCATGTATTTTATTTTGGGGTTGCCTAGAACTCGGAGGGTTAAAGATTCAATTTTTGTTGTGGTTGATAGATTCTCAAAGATGGCTCATTTTATTCCTTATCACAAGAGCGACGATGCTCACATGTTGCTAATTTATTTTTCAAGAAAATTGTGAGGTTACATGGAGTGCCTAGGACCATTATATTTGATCGTAATGTCAAGTTTGTGAGCTATTTATAGAAAATATTATGGGCCAAGCTTGGGACAAAGCTCTTGTTCTCGACCACTTGTCAACCTCAAACCAATGGGCAAACTAAAGTGATGAATCGTACATCATCAATGTTGCTACGGACAATGATGAAAAAGAACTTGAAGGATTGGGAGGATTGCTTGCCTCACGTGAAGTTTGCTTATAACAGGGCAGTACACTCTACCACTAATTTGAGTCCTTTTGAAATTGTTTATGGGTTCAAACCTATTGCTCTGATAGATTTGTTGCCTTTGCCATTACAGGAAAGAACCAACATGGAAGGCTCCAAATGTGTTGAATATGTAAAGAAGATACATCAGAAGACCAAGGAGACAATAGAGCTGAAGACGATGCGCAAGGCTGCAAGTATGAACAAACATAGAAAGAAAGTGTTATTTGAACCAGGGGATATGGTGTGGATTCATTTGCGAAAGGATCATTTCCTTAATAAGTGAAAGTCAAAGCTTATGCCACGAGGGGATGGTCCATTTCGTGTTCTTGCAAAGATCAATGATAATGCATACAAGATAGGCCTTCCAGCAAGTTATGGCATAAGCAACTCCTTCAACATGGCTGATCTAACACCATTCACTAGTGAAGATGGTACATAGTAGAGGATGACTCCTTTTCAAGAGGGGGAGGATGATATGACCACGCCGACTACACCGTCCAATATGCCAACTACTTCAACCAAGATGACTACTTCTTCAAGCCAAACTACTTTGTAAATTTTATTTGAACATTATTGAGAATTATATACTACCTAAATTATGCATGTTGATATTGCTCAAGTTCACCAAGGAGGATGACAACAATACACCAAGAATGAACCAGAGAGATGGACCGCGTCAAGTCAGTTCAGCCTGAGAGAACCGTCAAGAAGAACTAGTCATATCTTTTATTTCCCTTAAGCTATGAAGGCGCATGAGTACACATTGGAAAGCTCATGAAGTTAACTTTCTAATTAAACTAGTCTTGACTAGTTTGGTGATTCCAGTATGGCAGTCGAGTACTTTTAGTACAGACTAGTTTGAAGGTCAACAGCCAACCTAATGTTCATGTTTCCGTGCAAAGTTGTACCATTATACAATATTTCGTGGTACATGCTGCACATGGTGTGAATGAGCATCAAGTTAACTTTCCAACGCAACAAGCCTCATGTCATTTGGACTTCCCAATATGGAGTTATTGTCAAATTACTGAAGACAGCTCAGAAAACCAACAGCCTCGTGGGACGACTTCAAGAATTCTGTTTAAGGAGGCCTTTTCACATACTCCGCCTTTTCATTTCCAATTCGTGTTTACACCCATCTAGGAAGTTGTTCCTAGTATAAATATGTCATCTCTTTATAGCAAATGAAGACTTTTAATATTGAAGATATAGAACCCCTTTTGTTCAGTTGTGTGCTAACAAACATTGAGAGTGATCTCTCCCCCTTTTGCTCTTGTGATTTCCTTCGCGGGATTGCAAAAGAGGCGGCTTCATCCGCTCCCAATTGGTGCTCCTACTCCCTTCAAGGTTTGCCTTGATTGATTGTAGGCTGTGTTGGTTGGTTTTTTGAGAGTGTGGTTGGGTGAATCCTCGATTTAAGTTGCCGGTTAAAGACGATGGTTGGCTTCGAGTTTTATTTGCCAGGTTGCACTAGTTATCGCTGCTTGCAGCAAGTTATTAGGTTGTGTTGCAGCTAGTTATCAAGAACAAGATCCTACGCCATGAAGATCGGGGGCCCATAACATATCAACTGCTCTATATGAGGCAAACGCCTTTGGATTTACACTCAAATGCCATTATATTGTGATAGTGAGGCGGCGATCAAGATGGCTCCCAAAACTGGAGATCATGGTCATGCAAAACATATTCAACTCAAGCATCACTTCATAAGAGATAATGTTGAGAAGAAGGATATTGAGTTGGTGAGTGTGCGGACTCATGAACAATTGGCGGATATATTCACCAAGCCACTCGGCGAGAAGACCTTCAACAAGCTAAGGGGAGAACTCAATGTTCTCGACCTTTCAAACTTCACATGAGTAAGCTTATCTCTTGTACATATGTAGAGCCTTGTTTGTTTTGTTTGTTGTTTGTGCCTTTATTTTGTGCTTATTTCTTTTTGCTTGTAGGTCAACATCGGACCTCGTTGAGATAGCAATGGACATGGGTTAAGCTTGGGAAGGTGGTTCATGGTGTGCCCAAGGCTTTGAAGAATGGTCCATTGTGAGTAAGCTCGAGAAGGGAACAACTCGTCATTGGCACTTTGGTTTGTAGCCGTTCTCTCTCTTTCCTTTAGTATATCATCATGCATTTGTATACTTGTTGCATTTGCATTCTTTGCATTCATGCATTCTCACATCATGATACCTTACATGCTTCCAAGCATGTTTCTAGGGGGACTTGCTTATTTACATTGTAAGTATATGACCCTCTAGATGATCACATAGTCATCTTTGTGCTTCATGCCGATTGAGTCATGTTCAAATGAGCTCCACGGCTAAATCTACTCATGCGGTCCAAAGACAAGTGACTCATACATTCCCATCACACAAATGACTAACCATTGCATACTTAAGAAAATATTTTGTCGAGTCATGTGTGTAGGGGGAGCTATGGTGGAACATCATCATGACCAAGAAGGAGCACCATGAAAGGGGGAGTTTTCCTATCTCTTGTCGCTTATTATTTGATCTTTGTTTATCTTGTGTTTTGTCTTTGGTTTGTGGTTTTCTTTTGGTGATAGGTGACAAAGGGGGAGAGTAACGTATGAATATCCAAAAGTCAAGTCAAGATTAAGGATAGCAAAATGGAGGACGTGAAAACATGAAGATCAAACAGTCAAGTCTAGTAAGGGAAGATCAAATGAGAATAACATAAGATACGAGGAAGAAATGAGGTGGCAAAGAGGAAAACATGAAGATCAAATGGAGATGATCAAGACAATGGTGCATGTCTACAACAACAATGAAGATCTACACCGACATGAGCATCTACGTCTTTGGTGCGTGTCTACGTCAACAAGATCAACTACCACGACACCATGACGGGCGCAAATTCAACTCAAGATCAACAACTAGTATGCTACATGATTGGGTAGTTCTCCCTCAACATCTAGCACATGCCAAGGGGGAGACTGCTTCCAAGGTAAAGACCAAGATAATCTTTTCAAATCTCTATTTTCTCTTGGTTCCTTGTTGCTCGTCTGTTTTGAATCATCATAAGTAGTGGTTGTCATTCATCACCCAAAAGGGGGAGATTGTAAAGATCATGACCATTGAGGTCACCCCGAGGTATGAATGTTTTAGTGATGAATGACAAACATGAAATATGACTAAAGTCTACACGAGTGTTGTTCGTGTAGGAAACCTTTTTTACTCCATGATGATTGATGACGGTTGCCTTGGCGGTGGATGACAATGACCACAAGCATGGAGGCTTGTGAGCTTGATGGAATCCGAGGGTTGATGAAAATGGATCAAGGCTAAGGACAAGCTATGGAGCAAGTGTTGGAAACACTTTTCTAGTTGTTAGGGATTTGAGTCCATAGAAAAAATTGGACTATCAAGGGGGTCTAGGTCATATATCTTAGATCATGTCTAGTCGGTGATGTGCATGGATGCTTAGTGAAATCTCAGGCACTAGGTGACAGTGGAGAAGCCAAGGAGCTGGTCAAAGAAGCTGGGAAACGAAGTGAAGCAAGGAAGAGAAATTTCAGCTTCTAGACGTAGTGACCGGACAGAGGGGTCAGTGGAGACTGGACTGTACGGTGACTGGGAGAACAGGAAATCTAGCAAGAAGACTCAGCAAGAAAACTGCCAGAGTTGAAGTCTATAGAGACCAGACGGTCTCCATCTACAGACCGAATGATCCAGTATGTACAAGTCGACTCTGGGTAGCGAGGAAGCGATCTCTGGAATGTTTCTGTAGTGGAGAGAGAAATAGACCGGATGGTCTAATTAGCTGACCGTACGGTCCGATCAGAGTGGAGATCAGCAGTGGGCAGAGCCATTAGAGTGGTATCTGTAGTGACCGGACAGTCCAGTCAGTACACCCAGAAGGTTGATTTCGTGGAGCAATGGCTAGTTGGAGGTTGGAAGCCTATATAACTTCGTTGTTGGGGTCTTGGAGACCTCTCTTGGCCAGTGGAATAGCTTGGAGAATTTGGTGAGAGCCAAGAGGAAAAGAAGAGAGCACTAGGAGGGGATGTTGGATACCTTGAGAGTGCTAGTGAGAGTAACTTGAGAATTGATGCACATCTAAGGCTAGGGTGTTCTTGAGGATCTGATATAGGTTGTTACTCTTGGTTTATGGTGAGACCTAGATTGGTTAGGTGTCGATGATCGAGCCTATCATGATCAGTTGTGAAGGCCTTCACACGTTTGTACCCGGTTTGAGCCCGTAGGTGAAAAGGGCCTCGCTAGTGAGCGCCCGTGTCGGGTCGGGGAGTCCGGCAAGTTCTCGAGGGAGGCAAGCTTGTGCCTTGGTGGCAGCGATGACGTGCACCATGTGCTCACTCCGGGAGTGATTGCGGGCTCGTCGGCGAGAACTCCACATTGGTGGTGGGAGGGACCGGGACTCCGGCGGGAGTGGTCCAATGAGGAGTAGGGGAAGGTGCCATCCTTCCGAGACCTTGGGAAAAAATCATGAGCCATCTCTTACTCTACAACTTACTTTGATGCATTACTTTCCGATTTACATGTCGTGTTATTCATGCTTGTGTGCTTACCTTTCTCTAGTTAATTATCTTGTAGAATTGCATGAATAGGCTTCTTGCTTGCTAGTTTTGCTTTAGCTTCCACTTTTGACCACTAGCATGTGTAGGATTTGCATTGGCATATTTGATCACCGTAGTATGTATTGTGCTACTCATGCTTGTGTGCTTATCTCATACTTGATTATCTAGTAGCTTTGTATGAGTACACTCCTTTGCTAGCTTGATGTGTGATTCCGCTTATCTTTGATTACTAACTTGCATAGGAGTTGTATTGCCTTTGTGTGATCCACTAGTATGCTTAGGTTGTTGTTCCTTTCATAGGTTCTTATCTTATTAGTGTGATCACCATTAGAATTGCATAGAAGTTATTTTGAGTGGTCGGTTTTAGGAATTGGTGAATTTGGTACATATAGCAAATTCCCGATTCATCCCCCCCCCCCCCTCAGTCACTTGGTCCTATAAATGATGTGCCTTTTGATTTGCACGTTATGGGCCTTCCGCTACCTCTCCATTGGGCTAGGGTAGCTTTAAATAAACTTCCTTTCCTTGTTTTCTCTCATAGGAATGAATCATTGATTTCGTAGGAAAAGAAGCCACCTAAATATACTTAGTGTCAAAATAAACAATACTATTAGAAGCCAGTTTATGTACAAATCTTATAAAAATCTATACTATAAACACCCAACGTGAGCTTTTAACACCCAACATTCATATACCCACCATCGCGATCAACCCTAGATCATAGACGCTCCCGGCTCATGCACCCGTTGGATCAAAATCTAGGACCAGTCTTTTTTTAGGAATTCGAGGGGAGAGAGCGTCCTCACCTTTTCATTTCGTTTCAATGCACATACATGAGCAGGTTGTTACATGTCGTTTGAGATTATTACAGAGGGGTTAGGGAGTGGAACATCAAAACCCATTGCTGGGCAATATGCCTGTCGGCCGGAGAAGAGGCGGTTGTAGTAGGGAGGCAGGGAGCAGAAGAGAACGTCGTGACGTTGTTTCCAGATATGCCAACAGATAAGGATCAGCAGGATGTTGAAGTGAGAAACAGCTGTGATTGATTTTTTTTCCCTTAAGGTGCACCATAAAGTAGACACATCATTCTCCATGATCGCAATGCCAAGGCGTGCTCAGGCTCCTGCTGCAAAGTCATAGCCCGCGATATGGTGTGCCGAGCTCTCCGGCTGTGTGACCAAAGTGTAACATAATGCCACAAATTCTTAACACTCTACAGCGTTAGGTGAGAAATCATGTTGATATGTGTCATGGTTTGCAATATGTGATGAGTAAATGACTTTGGTTGATTTGGTGTTTGAGTTGAAATACCGGAATCTAGGGATTGCATGAGTTTGTGCATTGTTATGGTTATGACTAACCAGTAGTTGATGAAGATGTTAAACAAGTTGCAGCAGAAGGAAAATATGTTTGATTTTCTCAAGATGTGTAGGTCAATGGAGTCAACTTGGCGGTCAACGGCGAGAGGATCGGGCACAAGTTGGGGACTTGGGGCCGGACGATCAGGAGGCCCGGTGAAGTCAAGCACTACAACAATTATGGTCTTCTATGATGAGTTAATTATGTCAAAAAACTTGGTAATTTTTTCATAACTAACTTTCAGTGACAATCTTTTGACAAAAACAACTTCGTCATAGATTGTGCATAGCTAATTATCTTCTATGATGAAATTTACATTTTTGTCATAAATATATGACGATCCAACAAAACATTATTGATGTTTATGACAATCTTATAATCATCACAAACGTTTTATGATGCTTAATTTTCATCATGAACCATTCAACAGAAAGTGACATGGAGCTGACATGGCTGATCTGTTTCATTTTAAGCCCAATAATAATATCACAATCAGCACATATCCCAACAAATATTTGCACATCACATACAAATTTGAATTTCCACATAACATATAGATTTGTAGTTGCAAAATCACATACATATTTGTTGGCACCAGAATTTGACCGGTCCCATTGGTTAGAGGCGGGGAATTGAAATTGGTAGATGTCAAGGAAGTTCAACGGCCGAAGGAAGTTAAGTGGGCCCAATAGGGTTATTTTATCTCTTTCTATTTTAGTTTAGATTTTATTTTAAACCTAGTCAGTTTGTTTAGGAATCCTGGCCGAATCGGGTCAGAACCTCTTACATGAGGTTATAAATATGTAATAGGATCTGTACAAAAAAGACAACTTTTGTTCAATACAATTCGGCACATCGCTAACCTTTCCTACTCGATGAAACCCTCGTCTTTCACGGGTTGCATCAGCTCCGATATCGGCGAGAGGCATGGATTAGTCACCTTCGATAATTCTATCAATTTCAACTAGTACTTTCTCAGTAATTCTCATTAATTAACCAGTAGCCTATATTGGTTAATACTTTGAGGACTTTGATTATTCAGACTATGGAGGGTTGTGTATTTGATGATCCAGTTCGTGGGCCAGTCTATTTCTGAGTGACCGCAAATGTTCCTCGGCCTATAGCTCCTACGGCAAGTTCAAGTCAAACTCCTTCAGAAAGTACTCCACCTTCAAGGAATGTTGATGCTGGTACAACGGAAAGGGCGCCTCGCATATTGCAGAAGACCACCCCACAGACACAACCACAGCATTACAGACAAGACACCACAGAGCCGAATGTGACATACAGTACTACCCCTTATGTCGAGCCGAGTATGTTTGGAATGCCATCGTCATCCACACTACCAGGAGAATTAGGAGGCCATCATACACTTGTTAGTTTTGGCTCACATATACCAGCATCTGGTCCTATATTGACTACTCCATATGTCAATGTATCGAGTGATGACTGGGCTCTGAAGATTGCTGAAGTGATGAGGGAACAATTTGGATTAAAGCCTAAGCAACAAACGTAAATGTATCGACCTCCATATCCTCCAAGCTACAATTTGATTCCTATGCCGAGCCGATATAGGCCGCCAGAATTTATTAAATTCACTAGACAGGATAATACTACTACAGTTGAGCATATTAGCTGATTTTCAGTCCAGTCTGGGAGAAGCGGGTAACACTGAGGCATTGAAGATCAGGTTATTTCCGTTATCCTTCTCCGGATTGATATTTTCTTGGTTCGCATCGTTGCCCCCAAATTCAATTATTACTTGGACCGATCTCAAACAAAAAATTCACAAGTACTTCTTTGTTGAAACTAGAGAGTTAAGGTTATCAGATTTGATTGTTGTGAGGCAGAAAGCAAGGGAGTCTATGCATGATTATGTGTAGAGATTTAGAGATGTGCACAACAAGTGTTTTAGCCTACAGTTAACTGATAATCAGATGGCAGAAATAGCATTCAATGGCTTGGTTGCCCCTCTAAGAGAAAAGTTTCCCTCGGGTGAATTTGAAAGCTTGTCCCAGTTAGTGTAGAAGGTATCCATTCAAGAGAATCTGACCCAGTGTGCACGTTCAAGACTAATTCAGATTAATTATAATGATTATCGGTCTGAATCTGATGAAGAGACTGCCGAAGTTGATATAGACGAATGGACTAGAAATAAGAATGTGTTGTCGTGCCCGTGGGTGAAGCAGAACAAACCTAAAGAAAAATATGATTTTGATATTATCAAGGCCAACAAGATATTCGATATGTTATTACAACAGAAGCACATTCAGTTGCCATCCAATCATGTAATACCTCCTGTTGAAGAATTGAAGAAGATGAGGTACTGCAAGTGGCATGACTCTCTCTCTCATAATACTAATGATTGCAAAGTGTTCAGGAGATAGATTTAGATGGCAATTGAGCTGGGCAAGATCAAATTCACTAAAGGTACTATGAAGATTAATGGGCATCCTTTCCCTGCAAATATCAACATGGCTGATATCGACAATGTGGAGGCATCTATCAAAAGATACCCAAAAAAGAGAGATAGGGAAGTAAAGGAGTCACAGTTTGATCCATATTGGGGCTGTCCATTCTTTCAATATTGATCCAACATCGTGTGAACAACTCCAAAGAGTCCATAGTGGGGTCAGCCAATCGACATCAGAGGGTTTCTGTATTTGGTCGACTCGGAACCAAGAAGGCAAGCGACGATGCCAAATTTGATAAGGAAGTCGATGAGGAGATGCAAGAGGGACAAGAGCAGGCTGATCAGTGGTGCTCGTCTAGTATTTTCTCTAGGAGTCAGAAATGCAGGATACAGAGAATGCATTGTAGGCAGATAAGGGCTAGCCAATATTATGATGAAGATGATCAGGCACCAAAGAAAGTCTGGAGGCTAAAGATGAAACCAAAAGAGCAAATGCCAAGTACCTATGTGAATATGGTGATGATAGTGCCTCAAGAATTCATGGCTGCAGAAGAAAGAGTTGTTTGCTGGTAGAGAGAGTGAACCACAACTTATATTTGATACTCATCAAGCTGTATTTGATAAACCAGATGAGTCCAGACATCGGCACTTGAAGACTTTGTACTTAAAAGGTTTTGTTAATGGGATGCTGATGGGAAAGATGATGGTCGATGGAGGTGTTGCAGTGAATATCATGCCAATCACTACTGTTAGAAAGTTGGGAAAGACCAAAGAAGATTTGATTGATACAAATATGATTCTAAGGGATTATGGTGGTCGTGCTGTAGCAGCTAAGGGAGTTTTAAATGTGGAACTCACAATCGGCAGCCAAACCTTGCCGGTTACTTTCTTTGTGATTGATGGAAAGGGAACCTACAGCCTTCTGTTGGGACGTGATTGGATATATGCTAATTGTTGTGTTCCTTCTATGATGCACCAGTCTTTGGCCTAATGGAATGACAATCAAGTAGAGGTGATCCCGGCTGAAGAAACCATCAATGTCGCATCGACCGATTTAGTTCCATGGCATGCGGATGATATGGAGTGTTTGTCTGGCAAGATCTGGGATGGGGATTACGTCAAGATTACTACATAGGATCTTGAAGTAGTGGACCAATCAAATTCTAAACTGTTTCTTCGACAGGCACCCCAATGGAATTTGCGGAAGATGGAAAGTTGAGAAAAGGATTCATGTCGGCCGATGAGTTACAGGAAGTTGACATAGGAGATGGTAACAAACCAAGGCCGACATTTATCAGTAAAAAGTTAGATGTAGATTTTAAAGTTGAATTAATAAAGTTACTAAAAGAGTATCGGGATTGCTTTGCTTGGGATTATTCTGAGATGTCTGGTCTAAGCCGATCTATAGTTGAACATCAATTGCCCATTAAGCCTGGATATTGACCTTACAAGCAGCCTCCGAGAAGAATTGATCCAAACATATATGATGATGTCAAGGCTTAGATTACTAAATTATATGATGCTAAATTCATTAGGCCTTGCCGACAGCCAGAGTGGGTTTCAAATATTTTGCCTGTTTTCAAAAAGTGTGGTAAATTGAGAGTTTGTATTGACTTTCGCCCATTAAATAAAGCTACTCTAAAAGATGATTATCCAATGCCAATAGCAGATCTTCTGGTTGATGCAGCCGCAGGACACAAAATTGTTAGTTTTATGGATGGTAATGCTGGTTATAATTAGATTTTTATGGTGGAAGAAGATATATTGAAGACTGCTTTCAGGTGTCCTGGTGCAATTGGGTTGTACGAATGGGTGGTCTTGACGTTTGGGTTAAAGAATACTAGAGCTACATATCAGAGGGCCATGAATTATATATTCCATGATATGATTGGTAGGTTGGTGGAAATTTATATTGATGATGTAGTGGTTAAATCTAAAAGAGTAGAAGGTCATATAGCCGATTTACGGGAAGTACTTTCGTTGTATTGACTGGTCAGTTTTTGGGTTTCATTATGTATGAAAGGGGGATTGAAGTTGGGCCAAAGAGCATGAAAGCTATTAATGACATTGAGTTGCCGGTTAACAAGACAGAACTTCAATCTTTAATCGACAAAGTGAATTTTATCAGGAGATTTATTTCAAATCTATTTGGGAAACTCGATGTGTTTACCTCGTTGCTGAAGTTAAAAGCGAATCAAAGGTTTGTGTGGGAAGCAGAACACCAAAAAGCTTTAGATGATATTAAACAGTATTTGGTTTCCCCACCAGTATTGGTACCACCAAGAGAAGGATTGTCTTTCAAGCTTTATCTTGTGGTACATAAGAAGTCAATCGGACAAACTTTAATCCAAGAACAAGATGGCAAAGAAAGGGTGGTGTTTTATCTAAGTCAAAGATTTATTAATGCTGAAACCAGGTACACAGAGATTGAGAAGATATGTTTATGTTTATATTTCTCATGTGTGAAGTTGAGGCATTATTTGTTATCGACCGAGTGTATGGTGGTTTGCAAAGCCGATGTCATCAAGTATATGCTATCGGCTCCTATTTTAAAAGGAAGAATTGGTAAATGGATGATTGCTCTAGCCGAATACGATCTTACTTATGAATCTGCTAAAGCTGTTAAGGGTCAAGTGCTGGCTGATTTGGTTGTTGAGCACTCCGGGTCTAAAGTGTCGATGGTGGAGCTAGTGCCATGGTTATTATTCTTTGATGGATCTGTTTGCAAGAACGGTTGTGGTATCGGGCTCGTGGTCATATCACCTTAGGGACAAGATTTGAGTTTGCATTCGATGTTGAGGTATCAACTAATAATCAGACTGAATATAGAGTTGTGATTATGGGGTTGCAGATGATGAAAGAAGCTGGAGTCGATTGTGTCGAAATCATAGGAGATTCATTATTGGTGCTCAGTCAACTTGCAAGAGAATTTGAATGCAAGGATGATGCGTTAAGACTATTTCATGTCGAGTGTCAAAATATATTGCAACACTTTAAAACAGTAAGATTCAAGCATGTCCCAAGAAAGCAGAATATGGAGACAAATGATTTGGCGCAAAAGGCATCGGGTTATCAATTGAACGATGGCAAGGTTATTGTTGATATAGCTGATGTTGATGAAGAAGATTGGAGAGTTGGGATTATTCAGTATCTTAGAGATCCAACTCAACGAGTGACTCGGAAGATTCGGTATATGGCTTTGAGGTATGTTTTATTAGAAGAAAAACTTTATTATCGAACGATTGATGGTGTACTATTAAGATGTTTGAATCGAGAAGAGGCCAAGGTCGTTATGTGTGAAGTTCACGAAGGTATATGTGGTGCACATCAATCGGCTCATAAGATGAGGTGGTTGTTAAAAAGGACTGGATACTATTGGCCGACTATGCTGGAAAATTGATTCAAATATTATAAAGGATGTTAGGATTGTCAGAAATTCGGGGCGGTACAGAGAGCACCAGAGTCAGCTATGAATCCAATCATTAAACCGTGGCCTTTTAGAGGTTGGGGTATGGATATGATTGGCCAAATGTATCCAGCATCAAGCAAAGGTCATAAATATATTCTGGCAGTTACAGATTACTTTACGAAGTGGGTCGAACCAGTGCCTATGAAGAATGTTACTACTAGTGATGTGATCAACTTTGTGAAGGAACATATTATATATCGATTTGGTGTGCCATAGACTAATACCACTAACCAAGGTTCTGTGTTTACTTCAGATGAGTTTCAAAGCTTTGCTGATAGTATGGTAATCAGGCATTTGAATTCATCACCATATTACGCTCAAGCCAATGGTCAAGCGGAAGCATCCAACAAGAGTTTGATTAAATTGATTAAGAGAAAGATAGATGAACAGCCTAAGAAGTGGCATACGACATTGGCTGAATCTTTATGGGCATACAGGATGGTTTATCATGGGTCAATTAAAGTGCCACCATATCAGCTGGTTTATGGGCATGAGGCAGTTTTACCATGGGAGACAAATCTGGGATCTAGAAGGGTGGAGATGCAAGATCAGTTATCAGCCGATGATTACAAGCAAGTTATGTTAGACGAATTAGAAGATGTCGTACAACATCAGATGAAGGCCTTGGAAAAGATTCAAGAAAATAAGACCCATATGGCTAGATTTTATAATAAAAAGGTGGTGCCCAAAAGTTTTCCGGAAGGAGACCTTGTCTGGAAGTTAATCATGCCTATCGGCTCTAGAGATAGTAATTTTGGAAAATGGTTGTCAACTTGGGAAGGTACATTCAAAGTGAGCCAATGTGCACCTGGCAATGCATATTTCCTACAAGGGTTGGATGGAGAAGAGTTCGGGAGAGCGATTAATGGTAAATATTTGAAATGATATCATCCGAGCGTTTGGATTGATTCATAATTAATAGCTGATATTTTTGAGTATCACGCTTGTGTGATAAGAGCCGATGGTGATACATCGACTTAAGATGGCCGATATTTAAATATCGCCCTTAGCAGAAAAATATATCATCACTTGGCATAAAGTATAGATAATATATATTCATTTGATGATGATAGAAAAAGTTACAGGTGGCCATCAGTACAAGGTGCAGATGAGTTGACTACTCGCTGGAAATCGATTTCTAAAGAGGCCTATTCTCCTATTGCAGCTAAGGGATGAGGATGTAATCATTACTATCCCAAGTACAAGAAAAAGAGCGCATGATTAAGAAAAAGGTGGTTCAGCAGCTTCCTCATCTTCCCTGAGAGAATAGCACTATCATCAGACATTACACGACGGACAAGGGGAAGAGAGGGTTGCCTCGCCGATGCCATTCTTCATGATTGGGTTGCCCAAAGGCAACTCGTAAGTTGATTTCTGGCGCAAGGGTGGCTGTGGATTTTGGATTGAAAGGATCACTCTAGGATTGAAGAGGCGAAGAGTATTCGCCATGATGAACTTGGTAGATTTGGGGATAGGTTGTATTTTTCTATCAGAGCTCTAAGAAGAAGACCCATGATCGAAGGTGTCGAGATGGAGGGAAGCCGGCCGAAGGAACTATTTATAAGATTTGCACTTGACCTTTGGAGAATCCAGATGCCGCTCTACATTAAATTGGGAATATAAGAAGTGGAGAGGTTCGAGGAGAAAATATAAGAATGAGGACAGTCAAAGAAGGAGATCAGCAGTCGAGGCGGCGTAGGAAGATGATGAGCTGCAATTAAGAAGACCATGAGTAGTTGAGAGTTACACTATAAGACAAAGTTTGACGGTGGGTGGCTCACCAGTAAATGCGCGTGGTAAATAAGGAGATAAAATCCGACGCACGAAGCATTTCGTACCCCGGACTCGGGGGCATGTATTGGCACCAAAATTTGATCGGTCCCATTGGTTAGAAGCGGGGAATTGAAATCGGCAGAAGTCAATGAAGTTCAACGAACGAAGGAAGCTAAGTGGGTCGATAGGATTATTTTATCTCTTTCTATTTTAGTTTAGATTTTATTTTAAACCTAGTCAGTTTGTTTAGGAGTCCTGGCTAAATCGGGTCAGAACCTCTTGCGTGAGGTTATAAATATGTAATAGGATCTGTATAAAAAAGACAATACTTTCATTCAATACAATTCGGCGTATCGCCAACCTTTCCTACTCGACGAAACCCTCGTCTCGCACGGGCTGCATCGGCTCCGATCTCGGTGAGAGACTTGGATTAGTCACCTTTGGTAATTCTATCAATTTCAACTAGTACTTTATCATTAATTTGATATCCTAGTCGTTATCATTAGAATTGTTAGTTATCTGGTAATTAGATTTGTTTAATGTTTGTTCTATCGACTCTAATTGCAATACTGTCTTGGTTGAAACCAATCTATTATAATCATGGTAGGTTCCATAGGTATTATTTAGATCTGTTATTTGAGTCACTTTATCAATTTTATCTATAAATAGATTAAATCTAGCTCTGTTTGCTGTGTTTGAACACTGTCTCGATTAAGTTCGATCTGTTCGAATCAGAGAGGTTGTATCGATTTTGATCTTTTACTGGGTCGATAGGGTTAGATCTAGTCTGTTTATAAGTAAAGTCGATAGGGTTCTGTTGGGACGTTTAGCCGATAGGATACCACGGTGCAATCAACTTTCTGGTGCTTAATTGATTTTATCATTCACTTTGATAGTTATTTGCCCCCTTGTTGAAATAAGATAGATTTATGACTTTGAGGTATATTTGCAATACTAGCTAATTAAATCTATCAACCTGATACCATCAACAGAGCGAGTCCATGCGTATTTACTGTAGATATATCGACTCAACTCTATCGACTCTGGCACCTTACATCGACTTGGCCAGTTACTTCATGAATACTGTAGGTTTACCGGCTCTGGCATGTTGACTCGATCTTTCGTCGGCATCTATGATTTTAATCTATTTATTAAATTAAATTTTACCGATAAGTCGATGCAATCAACTGATTAGTTTAATTTCTTTCTCATATAATGGCCTTGACTGATTTCACAAATAGTGACTATCGGCTTTCTTCATCGGCCTGTCCTAGCCGGTGACCCGTGACTTCTGACCGTTCGTCTCTTTGTCGATTTATAGGGAAAATCGACTGGCACGTTCCGATTTCTTGTATTGAGCCTGCACTGGAGTTAAGCAGATCTCCCAGGTCATGCATGGTGATTTTTGCGTCAACAACATTATATTCCACACTCAAAGTTTCACATCGCAATACAATATGTAGACACATCAAAAAGAGTCAAACACATCTAGCTTGGTCGATGACAAGAGGCAGCTACAAGCCACTAACTGAAATGACCAACACAAAATCATTCTTCAAGTTGCTTTAGCCTTGGTACTTGTGTCTTCCACTTTTGTTTCAGCCTTGTGGTTTCTGAGTCCTCCACTTGCTCTAACAAGCGCTCCGGTGAGCCATGGTTTCTGATCAGCCTAACAACAAAACACAAGGTAAAAAATCAGAACATATCAAAGAATGAGATAATGTTTAATCACTACCACAAGCTACATACTGGATCAGGCTAGTCTAGAGGCTTCTAAAATATGCTATACTTAAATAATTAAGCTAGTTAGGACAAAGCACAAAAGAAAGCTAGTATAGACCAACGGATAAAGATTAGCCTGGGAATGTGACAGAACAAGTATAATTTTGAAATAACTTAACTGACCAACAATTACCAACTTAACTGACCAACAATTACTAAAGCAACAAGACAGTTTGATACTCTTACATTAAACTGACCAACAATCTAATTCAAGTGAACAATACTCTACAAGAGCCAAAACCATCTCTATCTCAATATCACAACACTAAAGATCACTGAAAATGGGTCCAAGTATAGGGTAACTTACAATTACTTTATTGTACCATGCGCACATGCAACTTCATCCAATGATGTATACACTAACTTTTTTGAGATGGAAAGAAATTTCTACTAACCAAACTGTTGCCGAATTGCACACAATCAAGATCTATACAAAAAATTTGCAAATACTATTAGATCATGATAATTCTAGAGTTTTTTATGAAACATTTTAAAGTCGGCAGCCCAACTCTAAAATGCAACAGTGGAAATTTAGTGAGGAGAGCCAGTGATAGCAAAATCTGATGGGTTCAATTGCAAGTTCAAAATCATCTAACATTTTGTTTGCTATGCGCCGTAATAATATCCTGCACAAATGAAAATACATGCATCACCAAGAAATTTTTCCAGTTGAGGAAGGGAAAATTACTGTCATCAAATAGCGACACATGCACCATTTATGATTAGGTTCCTGTTCAATAAACAACAAATAGTCTACACTAAAATCCAACTAACATATCAAGTCTCATGGTTATTGGATTTTTAATAAAATGGCCATGGACGACTCATAGTGTTTACTTCACTGGTTCACTGAATATTGAATAAATAAAGTTGTACCTAGGAATGTCAAAGGATTATTACATCGATTTCTCACAAGCATGGGGAACCTAGCTGGTATCCTGAAGGCCATAGAACTCAGGCATCTAAAAAGGTTCATTTTGAATTATCTATACAACGGCATCCCAACTAGTCGTTTGGCATCATGGGTTTCTTACAGAAGCAATAAAATTATGCAACGCTTCCATCATTTTTTTTAATTCAGCAAACTGGCGAGCATGAAAGTAGGACATATAAATAAAAAGGCTTCATCATTTATTAATACAAAAACATGCAGTTTGCATTCCAAGGAGAGACTTTCATGTTGCGTTGTCACACAAAAGGTTTAGGTAGTACTCATCAAATTTTGGAGCACCTGCATATGTTGCTTCCTCGTCTAGGTAGTGTTGTGTCCATGTCCTTCGCTGATCTAGGGATGAACCTGTTGCTCTCTAGTGCATGTGCAGGTGAAGGTTAACCAAACAAGCTAGGCCAGGCAGTTCATCGAACACCTTATGCACGTGCAGGGCCGATCCTGCGTATTTTGGGGCCTAGGGCGAAGTTATAGGGCGGGGCCCTTTATGTGTATATATATAAGCACTCAAATTTTGCCAATCTAGAGAGAATATAATATTTTCTTCTTTTATAGAATCCTTTTTCACTAATATATTTCTATCTTTGTTATTAAGACTATTCTAATTTTTTGGATCATAAATATCCGTAGTGAAAACATGTTACTTATTAATACCGGCAAAATATATAGGATATGTATTGGAGTTGTTGTTATGATCATTTACATTATCATCATCCATATTGATGTCAATATTGTCTTCTACCGAAACCTGGTCTTCTATATTAAAATCAAGGTGTTCCTCTTCTTGAAAAACAACCATCGCTAACGCATCTTGATCTGGGATCCTCGAACTAGAAGTGCTCTTATTAATTTTAAGAAATTTATCCATGACCCCTTTTTATGATTGTAAGAACTCATCCTCTCTTTTCTTCTTTTTCCTTTTCTCTTTTCTTCTATTAGTTAAGAGAGTAGGGTAGGGAACGTTAACGTACCTGCTGTGTGCTGTAGCTACAACCTGCCTGCAGGCCTACACCGGCGTGACCAGTGACCTGCTGGCCTACACCGACTTGCGCGTGATCGGCGATCGTGGAACCTCAATGGCTCAACCTTGATCAGCAGTTAGCAGTAGGCCAGTAGTGCAGACTCTGCAGTACCGCGCGCCGGCGAGTCGGCGACTTGCGAAGTTGCGATGTGCGGCGCCGACGCCGAAGCAAACTCCCAACGAGCGACGATTTGCGAATTGTGATGTCAATGTGCGGCGCCGAAGCAGACTCCCGACAATTTGCGATGTGCAGCGCCGAAGCAGAATAAGAATTGGGATGTGAGATCGATGCTGATTCTGCTGGCCAAACTGACGGCCAACTAGCAAAATACCCGTGCATTGCCACGGGTCTTTGCTAAAAAATTTATGTTTAGAATATTTTTTTGTAATTCAATCAATTAATTTTTTTGGCTTGAGCATTTGCTCTATTTTTATTTTACTTACCTTTTTGAGTTTTTTTAAAAAATATTTATTATAATAATTTTGGAGTGAGTTATTATTAGAATTCTTATTATTAGTTTTCATCCAAAAAATATGATGTTAAAGCAATAGATGGTTAATTATTATTAGTATAAAATATAGAATTAAAATCGGAGTTCAATTTAACAAATGATTAGAAAATGATTCAAAAAATAATTCAAACTGATTGATGAATTATTGTAGGATACAAACTGAATACGACAACGTTACGGACATATCTGGACATGAAAAAAGTGGTCTAGATGACCTCACCTCAATTAATAAGTTGTAGAGATTAGACTGTTAATTTTTTTATTTTTCTCATAGATTAAGACCTGTAGACCATATCGATTGAGATTGAATTTGTTGGACATGTATACATACATGTTATAGGTTGGGACCCCTAAGTTTTGGGGGCCCAGGACGGCTGCCCCCTTTGTCCCCCCCCCCCCCCCCCCCCCCTCGGATCGGCCCTGTGCACGTGCAATAAATGAGAGAGTAGAGAAAAAAAGGGATGCAACACAAGGACTTCCTAGGAGGTCACCCATCCTAGTACTACTCTCACCCAAGCACGCTTAACTTCGAAGTTCTGATGAGATTTGGTGCTTTAGTGCTGGTATGATCGCATCCGACATAAGCCATCTTCTGTTTCCTTTTAACCACAACTCCTACATTGACCCATATCCTTATGCACGCTTTTCAGAGCAATGCCGCAATGGCTGACCTCACTTCCGCTGACCGCGTGTCGTGCTGTTCAGCTCAGGGTCTCATAACTAGTAACATCACACGCGGATCCGTGAAATAACTTCATTCGAGTAAACGCACGGAAATAAAACCAAAAATAAATGAGAGAGTAGAGAAAAAAAGTCTAAAGGAGATGCAGTTGGAAGAAGAACATCATTGACGAAATTTACACGGGAGCTCGATCTGACCCTGGCCACCACGCTGCCCGCTTGCCTGCAGCTGCTGCCCGACGCTGTAGTGGAAGGAGTCGCCCGCGTCAAAGGCATGGAGGAGCCGATGATGAAAGGGATGCTAGGTTGAGGCACCTGACGAAGAAGCTCCGCCTCCTTATCAATGCGCAGCTGAACTCACCAAATCCGCAACGAGCCTGATGGAGCGGCTCCTCCTCTGAAATCGATGATGAACTCAGAGATGAGGACACCAAGGAGCTGGTCGAGGACTACGGATCTACAACGGCGGGCAGGTGGGCCGTCGAAGGCTTGTGGTAGGGCGAGGGCATGACGAGGGAGGCAGGCGCATGGCAGCGAGATCTACCAGGCATGATGAGGAAGGCGGGTAGATCGAGATCCACCGAGATGGGTCAGAATGAGCGGAGAGGAGAGGGAGGGGATAAGCCGTGAGCACCAAGGTTTTTCAGTCTCCCGTGAGGACTTGGTAAAAATAGAAAACAAAATGTTCGTCTTCCAAAGACTAGATGTAGTAGGCGCCCATGGTGGTTGCCTTGTTTACTTTGAGTGAAGAGATCAGTGGTTCCATTCTTGCACTCTCCAATTTTTTTTTCACTTTTAGTGAAACAAAAAGAAAAGAAATAGCTAGTTCATGTACACCAACAGGCTATTTAATATAAAATCAATGATGTTTATCAATTTATTTATTATGATATTTGTATTCGTCATAATATACTGGTGTATTTATTTATGACGATTTCATTATTGGATTTAGTGACAAATACTTATTTTCATCATAAAACAAGTGCTTTCTTAGTAAACATCATAAATAGTAGTGATTTTATGATGAAACAGTATATTATCATGAGAAATTCATCATAGAAGATCATATTTGTTGTAGTGAAGGGTGATATACACTGTACATGTGGAGAGGCAAGAAGCACGGACTGTTTCGTGGTTGAGCCTTAAAATCGTGGGGGTGATAAAGGAGGTGTGTTGACCAAGTCAATATGAATGGGATACCAGTGCAAGTGACAAGGAGCCCAATGGAGCGATACCGGGAGAGGCACCCTCTCTCACCAGCCCTACCTCTCCTTATATAGGTCTAAGGGTTGTCCTAAAGACCACTGTATCCTTAACCTATAATACATAGCCACCTACAATATTATAAGGAGAGGTAGAGCTGGTGTGAAAGGGTGCCTCTCCTCCCATTAGCCTTGTGTTATGGCTCATTCAAAAGATCTAGGAGAGGTCTCCATGTTGTAGTAAAGAAGAGAGGGTGTGTGAGAGACATCTCTTTCTCTTTCAAAGAGTGGGAGAAAGAGGGTGGCTTTCTAGTCATATATCCATGAATCTTGTATGCAAGGATCAATGATATGAGATTCAATTTCGTGCTCAAGATCTTTCTCTCTCCCTAAATCTCGAATTTCTTTTTTTCTCTATTTTCGGAGCTATTTTGGTGGGAATTTTTTATCTCATTTTTTGGTGAGTTTTTGGGACGAAATCCTTGGGGATCTTGGTGCTATGATGAGTTAGAACATTCTTATATAAGTTCTTGACCGAATCAAGAGCTCTAGCTCCTTCGATTCTGTAGATTTCTCAAGTTTTCCCTTTTTGATGTTCTTGACACAAGTTCTAAAATTTGTGACGGTTTCTTAAACTATTTGAGTGGATCTTGTTAGAGTAGCGTCATGATGTATTGAGGATCCCCTAGTCCAAAAATCACACGTATTAGAGATCATTTGGTTGAGTTTTGGTGAGATTTTTGGAGAATCACGATAGTGTTCTGTTCTGTCGGGGTCGATCGGCACTGCCGATCACCAGGATCAGGACTGTCGGTAAGGGAGTCAGAACTCGGATCAACATTGTCGATGCCACGTCCGGCACCGCCGATGGCTTGGGTAATCTCCTGATCGGCAGTGCCGATGTGACGACCGGCACTGTCGATGTGCTTTATCTGTGTGTTTCCAAAGTTTTGCTCCATCTGTTGACTAGCATTGTCGATGGTCTATTTCATCTCACGATCGACACTGCCGATGCACTGACAGCACAGATTATTTTGAGTCCATTTCTTTGACCGTTTCGAGTCTTTGTTGTTCTCCTTTGTTTCCACTATGTCTCGCTGTCCTTGCTGATTACTCCTAGGGTTAGCACATCATAAGTTGGTGTGTATAAACTAGGTTAGCTTGGATTGTAATAGGGACATAGGCCAAATTTTTTAGAAGAATTTTAATTGGCACCCCTCCCCCACCTCACACCGCTTTTTGTCGCCTTCTCAGTCCTTTATTAGGTGATCCAAAATTCTAGTATAAACTTACTCGGGACAATTTTACCCACCCACGTATACCCACATTACCTTTCCATTCCATAATTAAGTTTCCATGATTCTTGTTCCCTGCGATCATGCCTTTCCTATCATAACTTTCCGTGATTATGTGTGATTGATTTTTCCCCCTTTTTATTGCCTCATCCGTGCTTGAGTTCCTATGATTAACTCTCTCAAGATTATTCTATTCTCTTGTAATTGATTTGGTTTCCTTTTTTACACATCGTCCTCAACCTCATCCACCGAGTCGGCTCTTACCTCAAGCTGATGATGGCCATGACCGATGTGATACCTCAAGGGACTGAGCCTGGTGAACGAGGAACATTATCGCTGGTTGTTGCATGCTTACCTGGATGTCGCATGTCACGGATATCTGTGGTCGCTGTCGATTCTAGGTACATCGTTACAATCAATGATTCTCATTATATATTGCTGAATGTTACATGCGTCAACCCAAATAACTTGTTCTATATATCAACCCTCGCCGTCCGAGATACCTAAACAACCTTAACATGCGTGGCGGCAGCTCGCGTGAATCCTCGATGTCCAAGGACCAAGGACAACCCAGGAGGAGGCGGCTCGTGATCGCCGTCCGCGCATTGATGGAGCTGCGGGTATTCCTAGGTATTCCTGGGAGTACCCAACTCTTGAGCAAAAAAAATTCATATATAACAATAATACACACTTATATATTGCATATTTGGGCCAAATTTCGTTTTGCCATGGATTAAATCCCACAAGTGATGGCCCAACTAAGCAAATAAACCAACACAGCTCACGTATTTGCTTCTCTCCTCTCTCTCACTCGAAGAATGGTGGCGGCGCACGCATTTGTCTCCTCTCTCTCACCCAAATCTTCCATTCTGGCTCCCCACTGCAAAACCTAACCTAGCAGCGCACGATGGCAGCGGCCAGGGCGAGCTAGCAAGATTAAGCCAAAGATAAAGGATGGGAAGATTTTCTTCAATTGCAGTCATTGCGGGAAGATAAAGGATGGAAAGATTTTCTTAACCGTGTCAGATCTTTTTGTGTTAAGCACAAGATCAAAATTCTTGATATAGATGGTCTATACAAGCCGGTTGAAAGAGACAAGAGAGTTTTTTCAAAAATAAAAAATTTGCATCGTTTCCATGTTGACATGTTTCTAAATGTTATTGATAGACAACTTCGTGAGCTAAATGACAGATTTGATGAGGTAAATTCAGAACTGCTTATTTGCATGGGATCATTCAATTCTTCTAATTCATTTGCTGTATATGACAAAGACCACCTTATTAGGCTTGCTCAATTTTATCCGAAGGATTTCACTAGCATTGAAATGCTATTGAAATGCTCCATCTTCCTTTTGAACTCGATCATTTCATTAGTGATATGTGTAGAGATGAAAGGTTTAGGAAGGTGCATAACATAGCTGAACTGTCCATTATGCTTGTTGAGACACAGAAAAATATCAGATATGACATTGAGTACAAGTTGCTGAAATTGATGCTTCTTTTTCCTGTCACGACTGCTAGTGTTAAAAGGCCTATTCTCCTCAATGAATTATATGAAGAATAAGTTGAGAAATAAGATGGGGGGATTAATACTTGAATGACTATTTGGTTATATTTATCAAGCATGAATTTTTTATACAAGTTAAGAACAAAGACATCATTGATCGCTTCCATGTCATGAGAAAACGCGGAATTGAACCGTAGTTTCTTTTTTTATTTTGTAATTTCAGTTAGTTTGTTTAATATGTGAACAATTTGTATTTTGTGTGCATGCCTATTATGATATGAGTTGAACAAAATTGTATGCTCCTTCAATTGGGAATATTCAAGTTTTGGAACCTTGCTCCGTCACTACGTCCGCGTCTGGAGCCAATGCATGAGGCGGCATCTTGCTTAAACCCTCGCCATCTGAGATCAGCGCAGGAGGCGGTGGCTCGCCTGATTGCTCGCTTGAACCCTCGCCGCTCGTGATGGTGGCTCGCCTGATCACTCTTCGTCCGAGGCTAATGTCGAAGGCTGCGGCAGCTCGTCCGCTACTCTTGTCTGTTCACCTGAAACGTTGTCGTCCAAGGTTTGAGTGTTCTTCCCCTTCCTTGTTCCCTATTTTTCCATCGTACTTTTTTTTTTTGAAACTGTACTTTCTTGTTGTTGGGGCATTGGGGTGGGAAATAAATTTTGTGTGACCGGCCAAAATTTGGGAGCCCAAGTTTACTCCCAACTCCAGTGGAGACTTGCAAATGAGCTCTTATTCACCCATGGGACCCACCAGTCAGTAAAAAAAACAAAAAACTCTTCTCCACATGCACATCTATTCCTGTTTGTGCTCGGCCATGTCGCCGCCTTGGCTCCAGCCTGCCGCTCCCTTAGCCTCAGCTCCAGTACCTACCCACGGCCACCTTAGCTCTGACCCCCACCCACAGCCATGCTGCCCAGGTGCCGTCACCCTCCTTCC
Source organism: Eleusine coracana subsp. coracana (assembly GCA_032690845.1). Lineage (NCBI taxonomy): Eukaryota > Viridiplantae > Streptophyta > Magnoliopsida > Poales > Poaceae > Eleusine > Eleusine coracana. The sequence goes on along the minus strand of CM064426.1, from coordinate 65,009,260 downwards.
TGGCCACATCGTCACCCCGCTCCCCGCCCAACCGCCCTGGCTTTTCTCCCATTGGTGGCATCGACGAGAGCGGGAGCCAGGGCGGCCTCCCGAAGTGGCAGGGGTGCACTTGGCTGGGCTAGCAGGGAGTGGGCCACACCATGGGTGGGACCTGGAGCCGCTGCGCTTGCCACCGACGAGGATTGGGCAGCACCTGGAGCCATTGTGCTCGGCTGCACAACTCCGGCACCCACGCCCGGCTGGCGGTTGTGCTACTCTGCCCGCCACCACCACCGCCCCCACCGTGAGCTCCTCCAGCCCACCACGAGCTGCTCCACCCCATCCAATAAGCCTCACCTGCGGGAGCGATCTTGAGATCAGAGCTGGGCGAGCCTCCCTCCGGCGGCAGGAGGCGGATTCGGAGCTCCACCAACCAAGGAGGACATCGGTGGCGAAACCGTCGTTGCTTTCCTCAGCAGCCCCGACGGTGGCGACCATCCCCGTCTTCACCCCCTACCCTCCCCCCCCCCCCCCTCCTCCTCCTTCCAGATCTAGCTTTCCCAACTCCTCCAAGCGACCGGCAGTGGTGGGATCTTGGCGAGGAGCAATGACGATTGGTGAAGCTCAGCGAGCTCAGGGCAGGGCCTACCAGACGAGGCGGCTGGCGCCGGCATGATGATGGCGGCATGAGAGAGAGAGAGAGGCGTGCAGGGAGGAGAGATGGACTCGGTGAGGAGAAAGAAAAAAGAAAGAAAAAAGAGAAAAAAAGAAAAAAGAGGTGGGACTCATGTTTAGGAGGGGGCTGGAAGTTCAGAGCCTGGGATCAAATTTTAAGATGGCATGGAAAATGAGAGCCTATTTAGAAGCCTCACTGGACAGGATATTTTTTATTAGGCTCCTAAATTTTAAAAACTCATTTAGGAGCTTCCACTAGAAATGCTCTAATGGCTCGCGTCCATTTGGCTCCACGCGAACAAGGTGAACTTTAAATGTTTCAGTTCGGCTGCGGCTAGCAGTTCTGGTCTCTGTCGTCCGGCTCCACTTCCACCTTCTTCATTCGCCTCCACCGTCGCCGTTGCCAGTGAGTCGGTGACACAATCTCGACAAAATCAGGGAGGGCACAAGCACGCTCCTACCTCGGCACCCACGTTCTTAGCCTCAGTGTCGAGCGGTACATGTGGGATAGGCTCTCGCGCTTCCGGCTTCCGCACCGACGCGCGTGTGCAACGCGTTCATCATCAGCGAGCGCTGCATTGGCCTGCCCCACAGCTGTTGTTCGATGAAATGCTCAGCAAGATTAGCCCCACGACACTGATCTGAATATCTCATTCATGCATTGGAGGGTATCCTTTTGAAGATTAGCCTCCTCATGCCACTTCATTTGTATATTTCTTATTGATTGAGCGAACTGATGAGAAAAATGGTTGTTTTCGCTTTATAATCTATATTTAAAGTTCTTGTGCCTTTTATCCGTAATAAACTAAACAAACAATCTACGCAATTAATATTCAAAGTTATAATTTTCCCTTTGCGCGTGTGATAACTTTTTCTTCTTATGCTATTAACTTGATGAGTCGTTATCAGTGATTGTTAAATGACATGTTTATGCAGATATAATTTGTTAATTATAACACACATATGCTTGATCGCTCGTCGTCCATCCGGGACTCTTGCATGAACTCTTGCTGCTCGTGCCGGTGGCTCGCCTGATCGTTGTTCGTCTGAGGCTAACGTCAGAGGTTGTGGCAGCTCCTTCACTGCTCTCGTCTGCTCGCTTGAAACGTCCTCAACCAAGACCAACGCACACCACGACTTTTATCACGCATGGTAGGCACAAACAGCTTCCAAGGTACCCAGTTGTTTCTGTGCCTACAGGATCATTGCTTCTTTGCTTTTATTTAATTAGTTGTTTGTGATTCTCTACTTTTGATTGCAATTGCTGAATGATTGAATAATGTTCAGGCAAACCCTCTATTCTTTGCGGCTTTGAGGTTAAAATCTAAATTTTCACTTCATCCCTCTGTTATTTGCGTCTTTGGGGTTGCACATCATACTACATATGAACCGAGAGATTAACGGACAATATTCATTGGGTGTGAATGATGAGGATTTGAGAAATGTGGACAAGCTAAATCCCAAACAACTAGCTGCTTTTCAGGAGATCATGGGACATATAAGAAAAAAGAGAGGACCAGTATTTTTCATAGATGGACCTGGAGGCACAGGAAAAAATTTCCGTTACAAGGCACTCATTGCAACAATATGTTCTGAAGGCCTTATAGCGATAGCAACAACTACGTCCGGTATAGCAGCGTCGATAATGCATGGTTGTCACACTATTCATTCCATTTTCAAAATCCCCATAAAGATCACAGATACTATCATGTGTAACTTCATTAAACAAGGCGAGGTTGAGATCTACTTTGAGATGTGTCACTACTAATCTAGGATGAGGTAGCCATGACAAAAAAGGCAAATTGTCGAGTGTCTTGGTAGATCTCTCTAGGATATTATGAACTACAAAACACCATTTGGTGGCAAAGTTATGGTGTTTGGTGGGGATTTCAGGCAAGCTTACCCGTGGTAGCATGAGGTACGAGGGTGCAAATTACAATGCCACTTAACTAAGGTCATATATATGGGAGAACAAACGCAAGTTTAGCCTATCCCAGAACATGAGAGCATAGTTTAATCCTTGGTTTGCATAATACCTTCTTAGGATTGGGAATGGCATCGAGGACACTATCACTGATGACTAAGTGCATCTTCCGAAAGATATGATGATTGACTACAAGGATGATAACTCAATCGACTGCCTCATAGAGCTTGTGTTCCCGGACCTTGGAACTAATTGCACTTTTGCTGAGTATATGTGTGTGCGAGAAATCATGTGTACAAGGAATGACTATGTAGATGACATCAACGCTAGAATGATTGGCAGATTTCTTGGTAAAGAGAAAGTGTTCTATAGTTTTGACCCTGTTAAAGATGACATGCAAAACAATTACCCACAGGACTATCTCAATTCAATCACACCCAATGGTCTGCCACCGCATGAATTAAAGATTAAGAAGAATTGTCCTCTCATTCTTCTCTGAAACCTAGACCCACATAGTGGCTTGTGCAATGGCACATGTCTGGTTCTAAGGGCTTGCGATAACCATGCAATAGATGCTGAGATTGTTAATGGAACAAATGTTGGTGACAAAGTATTCATTTCACGGATTCCTATGTCCCTATATGAGGATCTCTCTCTTCCTTTTATGTTTATTTAAGAGCAAACAATTTCCAGTGAGATTGAGCTTTGTAATGACTATAAACAAAGCACAGGGACAGACCGTTCCACACGTTGGTATATATCTACCAAAACATGTGTTCTCTCATGGTCAACTATATATTGCTCTTTCAAGAAGTATGTCACGTCAAAGTACTTGGATTCTTGCAAAGCCAAATCAAGAAATTGATCCGAAAGGGCAGAGCACCAAGAATATTGTTTATACACACAGTAGGTTCTTATTTTTAACAATTATTATGATTTTCATATGCCACAATTATTTTGAGACTCTTTATTTAGGTGGTTTACAAATATTACATAATTTTTCTGTCATTTATAGATTCAAATGGGCATTGTGTGGTGGGTCAGTTTTGGGGTGGAGGTAAAAAGATCCCACAAGAATTATGTTTATGGATTGACATGTCAGTTTGGGGAGCTTATTTTTGGGCAAGCATATCCTCTACACCAAGGAGAATACACAGGACGTTGGCATTGATCTTGTTCAGTTTCATGAGATGGATACACTTATTTTTGCTTCAGTTTAGAGAATGTTATTCACCGCGTGCTGTTTTGAAATGGTTTTGTCATGTTCATCATTTAATAGATGAATCATTTCCTTTGAGTTCAGATAAATGGTTTGATCATTGTCATTTCCTTTGAGTTCAAATAAATTATATGTTGTTTCAGTTTATGAAATATTTTTGCGTGCCATAGTCAGACTCATGATCACACCGAGATCTCGATCATAAGTAAATACGTGATCAAGTTTCCTGTCTCACAGAAACCTTTTTTTCTTCTCAAAATAGCCTTTTTGCGCCTGTTATTTAAACATTGGCAATGTAGCTGATGGATTTTTTGACATTATCAAATACATATAATCGTCATCTATGTTTCATTATTCTAAGCATTTACGAGATGATACTTCTATTCAGTGGTGGCAATGACTCTTTATGTCATTTTGGATGTTTTGAATATGATACTTTAAGTTTGATGTTATGTGAACGCACTTATGAGATCATCAATTAAATATCAATATCTTCTATTTTATGATTATATTACATTAATGTTTTTTACTGTTTTAGGGATCGCCTTAATAAATCAACACATGCACGCTAATCTTGCTCTGTCTTACCCTACTCAGATATTTGTCTCTAAACCTTTCCCTATTCAGACACCTCTCAACATTATTCAGAATAAAAGATTAGCTTGCATTGGGTATTAATCATCTTTTTTATATAATATGTTAAAATATATTATTAATCTGTCTTTAACATATTTTAGTTTGTACATGATATCGTTGTTGAACAATAGCATATGTCTATCACACGTGTAAAAAACTAGTATTATTAAATATTCTATAGTGTTAAAAAAAAAGAAGTTCTTTAGCTCCAATTCTGGTATAGAGCGCAAGCTCTTCATTGGTGTAAAACAATCACATTCACATATATCTCCATAACAAAACGTAGAAATAGAAGGCCAGGTGCAGGCGTGAGACCTGGCCCTGGTCAGGTGCGGGCGGTGCGGCCGCACCAGGCCTCCAAAAATCAAGGGGTCCCGTCTCATCGATACATGTACTACATATGTTAGTCTATAGCTTGTCCTATTAATAATCTATTTGTCCTTATAAAATTCTAGCGAAAGCTCAAATATGCCCTTATTGAACGCTTGAAAAATTGTCTTTGTCTCGTAGTGCACAACTTGTTGATGGTTTGCCTTCGTCGCCTCAGCTCGTTCACGCGGTTTTGCCCTGCCTGCACATTTTGAAAATTGCAAAAGGACTTGCAACTGAAGCGCCAAGTACTAGAAAGAAATAGTTTAATGAATTTGATTATAGTAAATTTTGAAGTCGATTATTTTTACATATTTTTTAACTTTCAATCAGCTGAAATATTCAGTTAATGGTTTGTCACTTTATGTTTTAATCTTTTTTATAGGATTATTTGTATAATAATTATAAATCATTGGATCCAGATTTAATGGCTCAAAGAAGTGATTGAAAATTGTCCAAATTTTTAGTCAGCTGAAAATTAGCAAGTCCCTTATTTTTATGCTTATAGTTGATATGGCGACAACCTCACTAAACATAGATTTGAAGAACTCAAAATGTTTAAAAGTATATTTGGAATTATACTAATATAAAAAACGTTGAAGTCATTGCATGATATTGAACTAAGATTGTTACTTAAATTTGATAAAACTGTTTTCGTTGCTTATCGAATCTTGTTTATTATGCATGCTATAAAGAATATATAAAAAAAAAGTATACTTCTCTATTTTTTTATTACTGTCATTCCGACAGGTAAGGTTAGTTCTCTTTTAGGCCATTCTTCTTAACTGAAACAACAAGAATAATCCTTTTTGAAATGTAGAGGAATATTGGGATAAAAAAATGATATGATTTAAAGCAGACTTCAATGCATTTTTTAGAATAATCGTTTTTGAAATGTAGATTTAAATTCTAATCAAGAGTCGTTGAAAGATTTTCCTTTCTTAACCTGTAGGGGCAAGATTGGTCTATAATATTTGTTCGATGGCTGTAGCATGGAATAGGATGAGATTTTTTTTCCAATTTATGACATCATTTATGGAAAAATATATTTCAATATTATTTGCCTACCATTCACCTGGTAAAGTGTCAAAAATATTTCTCCTGACATAATGTTGGTTAATATAAACTAAATTACGTGGAGAGGATTCAGTTAATAATTCTGATATATATGATCAATAATAATATAACGTTGTTTCGTCTCTAAACAACTATACATCAGACTAAGACAGTAGAATTAGATATGGTAACAAGCTATCACTATAGTTCGGCAGTAATGGAGTATCACTGATAAATGGTATAATTATATTGAGAAAAGCTAATATGGTCACAAAAACAAGGTTTCTTCACTTTGTTTTGTCGCTAACAGGATATATTTTGACGGCATAAAATTTTGTTACTGATAATTGATAAACACAAGTAAAGTTAGTTTCATTGCTGTTGATAGGTATTCTAGCTCTTTTCAGTTTTCTGAAAATAATTGACATTCTCATTTTTCAATGCACATTTCTCTCTTTCCAATACACCTCTATCTCTATCTGTTTTCTCCTTATTTTTTATGTACCTACCTTTTATACTTCTCCCAAATTCCCGTGTTAGACTCCAAAATACCAATTAAATTGAGATGGAGGGAGTATTAACTATAAAATCATGTCACTAGCAAGTAGCATTCGCCAGTGAGATTATATTTTCTTCAAGTGCTCAGAATGATGTTAAGGATATGTTTGTTTACTGTGCATTAAATATAATTCAGTCTCATTGAATATTAAAATACTAATTAGAAGTAATAAATATAGACTAATAACAAACTCATTTCATAAATCATATGCTAAATAACAAGATAATCTATTAAATCTAATTAGGTCATAATAAGACAATATGGTACTACAGAATACATCTCATAATGATGACTTAATTAGGTTTAATAGAATTATCTCGTAAATTAGTCTCTAACTATATAATTAATTTTATATTTAGTCACTCTATTTACCATTTAAAAATTTAATATGATAATATTAAAATTTAGATCAGAAAACAAACACACTCTATGAGGAACATGAACCTTATCCGTTATCTCTGTCCTGTCTTAGCTAAGAAACGTTGTCCTACGCCAACGGAAGATGTGGCTAGTCAGTCAACTGGCCGCTCGTCACCATCCTCGTAGTGATGTAGCACAATAATTGGTCTAATCCTGCTGCAAGACACACCACATGGTATTATTTCTGACTGAACAACATGCTGTACCACATTCCTATTAATAAAATAAAAATATATAATAGTCGTGTACAACCCGTCACAACCTTCCAATGTTCATACCGAAGGATCCAGTTGTGTCTCACATGCATCTGCTTCAATGTTCGAGTTTCCAACTCGACTCATAATGGAGAGAATAATGATCTCAAGGCGTGTAATCATTTGGTAAACCATGAACAGATGATGCGCAGTGTTTCACATCATGCTCTAACAACAATTTTCTTACTTTTAATGCTCATGTAGCACAACCGTCTCGATTGACCTGATGGCGCAAATGAAATCAAACACATTAAAAAAAAAGCATACAGACTGGTATGCTGATATTTGAATTCTTTAACTCTCACAAAAAATCTTCTTACTTTTAATGATTTTTTCTCCAATATTTTATATGTAACGTGTCGTGGGTTTATCTAATGACTCCTCACAATTTGACTATTTGCTTTCCTAACTACACAATTATCAAGTGTATGTACTATGAAGCATTAGAGAAGATCATGAGCATATAATCAATAATTGCGTAGGCAATTCTTACTTTTTCAACCTAAGGGAGTTAATTCGTTCAGAAAAAGATCAACATATATAACTACATAAGAGTATTTTTTTTAGCTTTCATTGAGATGTTTTTAACTCACAATTGGGTAAGACGGGTGAAATGTGTGGGTATCTCGAATCAAATCTTATATTGATATTTAGCAGTGTTATAAAACGAAGCAGTTTCTATTTCTAGTAGTTGGCTTATGCTCGATCGACCAGCTGTATGTGGCCACAACAAAGTTCTTCTATGACTCTAATAAAAATCTAAAACAGCTATATCAAATAAAAGAACCAATAATGTATGTGATTTATAATGCTAGAAATATAAAAGCATAAATTAAAAAATTCACATATAAATATTGCACAAATACTTTCTATTATTATTTGCTTTGATTTACTTTTATTTCCTTCTAATTTATCGGGTTCCCATACATGTTATTTAGTAAATGACACATTTGTGCTTGTTTTGAATTCGAGAGATGACACGTTATCTTCAACCTTTAGTGGACTCAATCTTTTTACTTGTTGCCGAATCAACTCATTTATGACAGTTTCAAAAAAAAAAAATCACTTATGATAATTTTTTCTATACCAAAACTTCTCCTCGCTTACTCCACTCATTCATCTGCTCCTCTTCAACGACGACGATCCTATATGGCAGAGCACCTCCTCCCATCTCCTGAGCTATCCATTACGACGATAATCGTGTTTATCTATCTTTCACAACTTTTTTTTGAGTCTAATAATATCATAAGCTCTTCCTAGCTCGTAAACTTAAAGCTCAACAATAACGATTTTTGTCAGTACTCTTATTATACTACACTATCTTAAACCATCTTATTATTTTCTTTTCACAAATTAAACACAGTAAGATGCAGACAATCACATGTCTATTTACTTCCTTCTTCACTCATGGACATTCTCATGATCAATTATAAAAACAACTCAGCTTAAATAATCTTTCTATGTATTTAGAGTACAAAATAGTAACATATAATATACAAAGAAAAGAGTAGTACTACCACCTAATCTCAACAACTGCCAAAATAATTTGCTACGAAGGTAAAATGATGCGAGGAATGCACACGGCCTTCATGAGCCAAGCTGTACCACAGCAAGCAGAGCAAAACCTCTCCTCCGGTCCTCCCTGCTCTTAAGCTTCCTCCTCTCCTCTCTGTCTCTCCCCTAGTCCAGCTCCTCTCTCCTCGAATCCCAAGCGAATTGCTCGTCTCCCTGCTCCGGTGACTACCGGTGCTCCAGTCTTCTCCTACTCCCCCGCCCTGATTTGTCGCTCCGCTCTTCCCCTCTTCCGCCGCAAAGGGGGGACTCATGGCGAGGCTTGTAAGTATGTCTGATCACCACCTTTGCTGAATTCTCCGTATGGGTTGGTTCTTCCCGCAAATGAACCTCGTTTCTTGGTCTCGGCGGCCTCGGGTGAAATGGGTTCACTTGGATTGTGGATTGGTGCTGTGGAGACCCGGTTCTTGATTTGCTCTGTTTCGTGTTCCCCCAAATCGAGATCCTCCTTTGGAGGTGTATTCGCTTGAAATCCTGCGTTTTCTCTTCTCTGATTCGTCTGGGAGCGTGGAGTTCTTGCTGGATTCACGCGCGGGAGGGGGGGGGGGGGGGGGGAGTAGTGTCAGTGAGTGCTGACTGGTTACTGTGCTTGTGCTGGTCGCAGGTGGCTTTGGCATTGGCGATGGTGGTGCTCGGCCTCGCCTGTGCGGAGGAGCAGCCACGGTGCGCGCAGCGCGGCCGGAGCGCGCCGCACCGGCCGCACAGCGTGACGATCACGGAGTTTGGGGCCGTCGGCGACGGCGTCACCTTGAACACGGTCCCCTTCCAGAACGCCGTCTTCTACCTGCGGTCCTTCGCTGACAAGGGGGGCGCGCAGCTGTACGTGCCCAAGGGGCGGTGGCTCACCGGCAGCTTCAACCTCACCAGCCACCTCACCCTCTTTCTGGAGACGGGTGCTGTCATCGTTGGCGCCCAGGTTGGACACCGCATTATTGCCCAAATTCCTTTCTTCATTGGATTTTCCCCTTTTAAATAAAGCATTCGCTATTTGTTCGGTCAGCATGAGCATTTAGCAATGCCATTGGTTTGATGGAGTGGACTCCTATTCATAGATTAGTCCAAGATACCTGCTACTTCTGTTACGCACCGGCAGTAGGTATTTAGCATGCTGGTTTGGCCATCGATTCGCCTAGTTGATGGACATGCACAGAGGCTGAATTGATGGGGTATTGTTGCATGAATGCTGGTTTACCTATCGCTTTCGGTTGCATTGCATGGAGAGTTGCGCGCTACGCGGCATAGTTGTAGTGGCCAGCTCATGTGTTTGTTTGGATATGGTTGGTGGAAGATGTCCTATTGCAATGATTTTAGCATGTTTCTAGCTTTCTAGGATTGTTGTTTGCGATGATTCAATTTCTGCAATTCCATCCGGTAAACATTTACGCCTATTGTAATCCTTGTTATGGTCCCTACACATATTCAGAAGGTACTGAATAGTTCCTTATCTGTTGGGTCTTTGTTAATTTACTAGAGTAGTAACATTGAATTTTTTTAGGTTACTCCTTTTCTTTTTGATAATAGAAGAGGAGTATAGGATGGTTACATGTAGCTATCAATGTGAGGACAGTAGCTAAGGAAAGAAAAATCACATTGCATTGTTTTGAAGTCAAGCTGTTTTCTGTAATCTTGCCTCAATAGGTTGCAGTGCTACTAATCTGATTGGGATTGTTTGCCAGTAATGTATAATTTCTCATGCATGATGACGGCGTGTTTGGCTTTTGTTTCATTGCATTCTTGTGAAGTTTGAACTTTGAAATGTTGGGAAATGGAGATACTACTGTAAATTTTCAGAGGCGAAACAAATGACTAAAGTTCAAACCTATCATCGCTTTGTCTCTAGTTTTGGGAATGATACCCTTCTTACTGTAAATGAAATATCTGAAATCTATTTTCATTTTTACTGCAGGAGGTGTCACAATGGCCCATTGTGGATCCTTTACCTTCTTATGGCCAAGGAATTGACCTTCCTGGTCCGAGACATCGCAGCTTAATAAATGGCCAGAGTCTAACTGACGTTGTAATTACTGGTAATACAATGTTCCGGGGCACATCCATTGTACATTTATTGTTTTTTTCTTTTCGCTTACTTAACATAAATTTGTTTCAGGAAACAATGGAATCATTGATGGCCAGGGTTTGACATGGTGGAACTGGCTTCGCTCAAACATGTTAAACTATAGTCGCCCTCATCTTGTGGAGTTTGTGGATTCTGAAAAAATTGTGATTTCAAGCATAACATTCCTAAATTCTCCTGCATGGAGTATACATCCGGTATATTGCAGGTATGCTGACATGTTTTGCAAAGAGATCATTTTCTCTTCGCTATTCTGCTTAATGTTTACACATGGATTGCCACATAACTCATGCATGATTTTTTTTCTTTTACCAGCAATGTAGTGATCCATAATGTAACAATTCAAACTTCACTAGATGCTCCACTTATTGATGGAATTGTTCCAGGTAAATCTATATTTGATTGTCATACATTCCTTACTTTAATGAAATCATGTAACATATTGAACTTCTTGCTCATCTATTATAGTTTTTTTTAGATGTCCTACTTTTTATGCAGTTAAAGAATACTATGTTGCAATCCAGACATGGTTTACATAGCTTAATTCTTGGCTGTCTATTTTTATCTACTAGTAAAATTAACTATTTTGTCTAAAACATTGATATATCCCTCAGATGTAAACAACAGAAACCTAGGTTGATCTTCTATAGAACCATGGCTTCAAGTTTCAACTCATTTATACATCTTTGTTTCTGTAGACTCATGCTCGAATATGTGCATCGAGGACAGCAGCATAACCGTTAGCCATGATGCCATCTCCCTCAAAAGTGGGTGGGACAACTATGGAATTACTTTCGGAAGACCAACCTCAGACATTCATATCAGAAGAGTGAGTTTGCAATCCTCATTGGGGGCTGCTCTTGCATTTGGGAGTGAGATGTCTGGTGGGATCTCGGATGTTCATGTTAATCACCTTCATATCCATGGTTCCACTAAAGGCATCTTCTTCAAGACTGCACAAGGCCGGGGAGGTTATATAAGAGATGCAGTAATCTCAAATGTCGAAATGGAAGACGTCGGTGTTGCTATTGCATTCACCGGTGACTGGTCAACTCACCCAGGTCATCATTTTGATCCGACTGCACTCCCAGTGATCAGCGGAATCACCCTGAAGGACATAGTTGGGACAAACATCTCTGTTGCTGGTGTTCTGTCAGGAATTACCGGTGACCCATTCACCAACATCTGCCTCTCCAATATCAATATCTCCTTAGCCGATTCATCCAACTCCACCTCGTGGTCTTGTTCCAATATTTCGGGATACTCTGAGTTGGTCTTCCCTGAACCATGCTTGGACCTCCATAACGCATCATCCAATTCTTCCAGCTGCCTCTCCCTCCCTAGCTACCATGCTGTTGCAGTAGCATAAATGCATAGAGTACAAAGTGTTCATCCTTTCCTTGTTTCAGTCCTTGTACAATTCAGAGAATCTAGGTTTCTTCCCCCAAATTCTTTCATGATAGGCGCACCAAAGAATCATTCACATTCCTACATCCAGCTTTGAGGCTCGAAAATACAGTCCGTGTCGCATTCCTGAAGAGCAAGCCTGGCAGCGGGTTGTCGACAGCGATCTGTTGCTTGTACAGTTAAAATTTCTTCATTCAACCTGTAAGAAAAATTTTGTGGTAGGGGTCGAGTCGAGAATTTTGCTTCATACACTTGTCAACTTGGTGATAAAATAAACACATCATGATTAAGTCACCTGTACATCCTATCATCTTGTGGGCATCCAATACAGCAACATCACATGTTATCCTGGAATTCCCAGGCTGGCCTCAGAGGGCCAGGGCAGCACCTTGCTGCCAATAAATTGGGTGTCAATGGAGTTGTTGGACTGATGTTGATGGCCTCCTTTGTGTCCTCCTGGAGGCTTTATTAGCTTCGCTTTGTCGTCATCCTGCAGGGCAATGAGCTGGCCTCACTTCCGGATTGCCATTTATGCAAGCTTCGGCTGCGCCTGCTCTCTCCTAGCCGTGAATAGAATATGAGCAAGGCCATGAAGGGAGCTGGCACTGATGGTTAGCTGGTGATGCTGGTATCTTGTACTCATCTGGCTTCGGTTGAGCAGCATGTGCAGCCTGTTGTGTTTGTCAAGGTTCAAATCTGTACGTTGATGAGTATAATCTGCTGATGCCAAAACGCCATATGAACTTTGTACTGTAGTTAGTCTTGAAAACTTACTACTGAAGCTACGATCTCTCTTCACCTCTCAGCTGTTCATGAAACTTTGTGTAGAAGGTAGAATAACATTGGATACCAGTTTGGTCAGAAACCTGGACAGAGTAACCATGTGATGCAACATATCACTGTACAAGATACATCCAAAAGAGTTCAGAAATTCAGAGGCAGTCAAAGCAGGGAGTGGATTATCTGTTGGATCATGTAACCCAGCTGCTGCTGCATGCCCAGTTACTGGCAACAGTGATTTCAGTGTCTTTTTACCCCAGCAGAGCAGAACTACAGCCGTTGGATTTTGCTTATTCACCTGACGTTTTGATTTTTTTTCTTAAAAAAATGAAATTGGGATTAATGGACAACAGAAAAATTAATGGGTTCGTGGGGTGCCCTTGTAATGATGCTTCCGACCAACTCCATTAGAAATACGGGACCAACAGGACGGCCCACAGGGCATCCTAGAATGTGTGGGTGCTTTGCATTTTTGTCCATAAAGAGTTGAGCTAGAATATTGGTGATGCATAAATGCATCCCTAAGATATTGCAATGGGTGCCAATATGAACTAACGTAATTATTTATTGGCTATTTCCTTTTTAATGGAAATTTGGAAACATGAAAAAGGTTGTGACTTCCATTTGTACAAACTTGAACCATTTATTTTCTAGAAAAGTTTTTCGGACAATAAAAATGCATATACAGTCTTCTTTTCGAAGAGAAAGTACAAGTGGATCGTAAAAAGTTTGGTCCAGGATACTAGGTCCTATGGGCCTAAAGTATTTCAGCCTTTATTTCTGCGCCTTAAAAAGTTGGGCTTTCTTTCGGGCCAGTCTGTAATCTGGATTACTTAATTCGATTGGGCTTGAGCCTGAAGTAGCCCATTTTGTTAGTGGAAGTTTCTTTTTCTTTATCTTTACCCCTCATATATTTGAAGTGCCGTCGTCCGCCCAGACGTTTGCCCGCTTAAACTGCCCAGTCTGCGTATCCTCTATCATAAGATCGTTTCAGGGTCGTATTGTATGCACAAAAGCAGCTCTCAAATATTTGACTGTTACCGAATCCAACCCGAGTTTTTTTAATAAAAAAATATATCCACCAATATTTGATCCAAGACCTAAGCAAGGAGGTGGCGGTAGAAGTCATAGCGCAGTTGGTGTTAGGATCATACAGATAACTGATTTTTCTCATGAGTCATAATTAATTAATAGAGCTGAACCTTGTTCCTCAATGTATTTAAATTATATAGCAAGTTTTATCTTAACCTCCAAGTTCTAATAACATTGTTTGAGGACATCAAGATATGTTGATTCACCTAGCCTCTTGAAAGCGTTGTTATGGATCTTACCGCATCAGTTTAAACATTAGAGCATGACTAATAACATAGCCGGTTGCTGGCTCACGAGAAATGCCATGTCATGTTCAGCGAGCACGGAGAAGCACTAGTAAAATGGCTACCGTGTATTAGCCTTCTTTAATTCTCAAATCTTTGACTGTTACTGAGTCCAACTCGAGTTTTTTAGATAAAATGATATATCCACCAATATTTGATCCAAGACCTAGCAAGGCGCTGTTGGTGTCAGGATCATGCAGGTAACTGATTTTTCTCATGAGTCATAAATAATTAATAGAGCTGAACCTTGTTCTTCGATGCATTTAAATTATATAGCGAGTTTTTTCTTAACCTCTAATAACATTGTTTGAGGAGATCAAAATATGTTGATTCATCCAACCTCTTGAAAACGTTGTTATGAATCTTAGTGCATTAGTTTAAACATTCGAGCATGGCTAATAAAATAGCCGGCTGCTGGCTCACGAGAGATGCCACGTCATGTTTAGTCAACATGGAGAAGCACCAGTATAATGGTCTTCGGGTATTAGCCTTCGTTAATTCTCAAATGTTTGACTGTTACCGAGTCCAACTCGAGTTTTCTAGATAAAAAGATATATCCACCAATATTTGATCCAAGACCTAGCAAGGAGGTGGCGGCAGAAGTCATAGCGTTGTTGGTGTCTGGATCATGCAGGTAACTGATTTTTCTCATGAGTCAAATTTAAGTAATAGAGCTAAACCTTGTTCTTCGATGCATTTAAATTATATAGCGAATTTTTTCTTAACCTCTGAGTTCTAATAACATTGTTTGAGGAGATCAAGATATGTTGATTCACCCAGTCTCTTGAAAACGTTGTTATGGACCTTAGTGCATCAGTTTAAATAATAGAGCATGGCTAATAACATAGCTGGCTGCTGGCTCACAAGAGATGCCACGACATGTTTAGCCAGCACGGAGAAGCACTAGTATAATGACCTTCTGGTATTAGTCTTCTTTAATTTTCAAATATTTGACTGTTTACCGAGTCCAACTTGAGTTTTTTAGATAAAAAGATATGTCCACCAATATTTGATCCAAGACCTACCAAGGAGGTGACGGCGGAAGTCATAGCGCTGCTGGTGTCAGGATCATGCAAGTAACTGATTTTCTTATGAGTCATAATTAATTAATAGAGCTGAACCTTGTTCTTCGATGCATTTAAATTATATAGCGAGTTTTTTCTTAACCACCGAGTTCTAATAACATTATTTGAGGAGATTAAGATATGTTGATTCACCCAGCCTCTTAAAAACATTGTTATGGATCTTAGTGCATCAGTTTAAACATTGGAGCATGGCTAATAACATAACCGGTTGCTAGCTCACGAGAGATGCCACGTCATGTTCAGCCAGCACGGAGAAGCACTAGTATAATGGCCTTTGGGTATTAGCCTTCTTTAATTCTCATATCTTTGACTGTTACTGAGTTCAACTCGAGTTCTTTTAGATAAAAAGATATATCCACCAATATTTGATCCAAGACCTAGCAAGGAGGTGGTGGCAGAAGTCATAGCGTTGTTGATGTCAGGATCATGCAGGTAACTGATTTTTCTTATGAATCTTAATAGAGCTGAATCTTGTTCTTCGATGCATTTAAATTATATAGTTTTTTTCTTAACCTCCGAGTTCTAATAATATTGTTTGAGGAGATCAAGATATGTTGATTCACCTAGCCTCTTGAAAATATTGTTATGGACTTTAGTGTATCAGTTTAAATATTAGAGCATGGCTAATAACATAGCCGGCTGCTGGCTCAGGAGAGATGTCGCCACATCATGTTCAGCCAGCACGGAGAAGCACTAGTATAATTTCCTTTACGTATTAGCCTTCTTTAATTAAATATTTTATTATCTATGTTTGCTTGGGGCATCCAAAGACTGGCTAGGAGCATGCGGCCTCCTCGGATGGGCCGCTTCGGCCGACGGAAGGCTAGTAACTGACAAATCATTCGCTTTCTTCTCTCTCATATATTCTCACTCCTTCAACTCAGATTTTGAATGATGTAGTATAAAATTTAGCCAGCTGACTCAACTTATTATACTTGCTCTTATAGTTCAGAACATTTGGTACTTGTAGCAAGTCAAATGTGGGGTCTTAGCACAAAGTGTACGCAATATTCAAATGTACGATCTCTTAGCCCATGACATTAAAACTATATTCGAATTTGTTACATGAAAACTATATTCAAATTTGTTTGGTCCTTATTCTTGAATTGATCTGAAGTCCTTTATACGTAACCCAATTTATAATTACCATCAAACTTAATTAGTATAACTGTTCTAAGGAACAATCTGGTGCTCGTGGGTGTAGCCCAATTTTTATTTACCATCAGATTTAGCATAGCTTGTGAATAATCCTAATATGCCTTTCATGTGAGGAGTGCATGCTTCTGTCATTCAGCCTGCTTCCATTACTATATTGGTCACTCTATTTTAGTGGCGTGTTTAGGTAGTCTATAGGTGTGTTCTTTTCTACCCCTCTGATTTTTAGACCTGTATGATACTAATTAGGAGTATTAAATATATATTACTGATAAAACCCAGTCCATAACCCTCCCTCTGAATGACGAGACAAATCTATTAAGACTAATTATGTCATGATTAGATAATGTGATGCTATAGTAAACATCTCTTAATGATGACTTAATTAAGCTTAATGAATTTGTCACGCTGATGCGCATTCAACTCTGTAATTAGTTTTATATTTAATAATCATATGTAATATTTTAATAATTAATGTGACCCCACTAAAATTTAGACCCCAACAAACGAACACACCCATGTGACAAATTATAATTTTAGTCCTCCTTAGAAGTGCTCTATGTTATATGGAGACGAGTTATTGTTACAGTGTGATAAAAAAAAGGTATTAGGAACTTATATATATGCATTTTCATCATTTTCTTGCAATAATAAGCTGCATATACAGAGTAGCTATTAATTTTTTTGCCTATTTGATTTACAATATTTGCCTTGAACATTGAATTGGTTATTTTGTACTTCTGTAGATATGATCCTTAATGTCATTCGAGTGTGATAAAAGTATTAGTATATCTTGATATTTGATAACCGGCTCATTGTAGAAACTCATGAACCAAGCTACTTTGAGTTATGGTTTTACGTCGCCTGACAGTTTTCTCGTTAGGGACGGGGCCAGCGGAGTGCAGACCCGATCGGGGCGGGGTCAGGGCTGAAATTTGCCTAGTGGGGCTGGCGCAGCGGAGCCCCGATTACATACAGGGCAAAGTCGAGGATGGGATTTACTCCATGGAGGCCAATGGGGAGCCGATAAGAGATAAAAAACGCAGCCCATTGCAAATTTCAGTCCACTAACTCACTTCTACTAACATATATAAATACCAACTTGCTTCCAAGCCCTAACTTTCCAACATTCAACTACAACCGCAGCTGCCTTGCGGCCTCGTCATCCGCGGCGCAACCGCTGAGCTGCTGCCATGCCCTCACCATCGTTCGTGATCATGCTGTCCTCCTGCTCGCTGCTCCTC
This sequence comes from Eleusine coracana subsp. coracana, assembly GCA_032690845.1. Classification (NCBI taxonomy): domain Eukaryota; kingdom Viridiplantae; phylum Streptophyta; class Magnoliopsida; order Poales; family Poaceae; genus Eleusine; species Eleusine coracana. The sequence goes on along the minus strand of CM064426.1, from coordinate 64,991,476 downwards.
CATCAAATTATATTAATCAAATATATGGATATCTATAGTTTGTTTTTTTTTAAAAACTCATAGCAATTCACGGGCACACTATTAGAATATTACAGAGTAAAGTTTACCGGCGATCCTTAAACTTGTCTCAGAGTGTCATCTAGTTCTCCAAACTCTCAAAATGCATATTTGAATACCTCAACTTGTTAAAGTGTGTCATTTAAATCTAAATTACTAAAAATACCCCTCTGATTTATGACTTGGGTGATAAACTAACATGATTTTTCTTAAACTTTCTTTCCCTAAATTAACTCTGCTACCATAATTCATTCTATTAAACTTTTGTTTTTTTACCGCAACATGGTATAATCATAAACAATAAGACGGAAAGCCATGAATAAAAGAAAGCATGTCAACATACAAGGGATATTTTCCTCTAAATTAACTCTGCTATTATAATTTATTTTAATTTTTTTTTCAAAAGATGATAATTCATTCCAATGAACTTTTGTTTTTTACTGTAATATGATATAATCATAAAAATTAAGACAGAAGTCATAATCATAGAAAACAAGACAAGAAGTCATTTATAAAAGAACACATGTCAGCATACAAGGGGTATTTTTTCCTAAATTAATTGTGCTACCACAGTTCATTCTAATGAATTTTTTGTTTTTAATACAATATGGTATAATTATAGAAAAATAAGAGGGGAAGCCATGAATAAAAGAAGACATGTCAGCGTATAAGAGGTATTTTTGATACTTTAGACCTAGATGACACAATTTAATAAGTTTAAGGATCCAAATATGCATATTATAACTTAAGCAGATCTTTCTCCCATGGATCAAACTACCAAACCCAGTCGAATTCCATTAAAATCTCTGTTATTCTTCGCCTTCTAGAATACACCAGTTTGCCCTGCATATGACAACAGTGTAAACTGGGTTCGAGGCTTAACTGTTGTCTAGTCTCTGTTCAAAGTACAGAAGTACTCTACTACTTGTCAAACCCTTCTAGACCTTCTAAATTAACTCTCAACTTGCCACTCTCTCGTCAGCACGAACAGTCTGAATTTTCCTGGTCAAAACCATGTGATCTCACCGTTCCAATCTCGTGTCCCCGAAGTTCCACACATCTCATCCTCTCTTGTGCCCTCTTCACCTATAAAGCAGCTGCCCTGGTCCTCTCACTCGAAGCACACTCCACACACACACCACAGTACCTGACCAGCAGTGTGATCACTCGCTGAACACTGAACCTGCGATCGGGCAAGATGGTGGCCGGCAGCTTCAGCGACGAGGTCACGGTGGCGATGCCGGCGGACAAGCTGTGGAAGATAGCCTTCACCGAGTTCAATCCCCTCCTCCTGCCCAAGGCCTGCGCCGGCTTCATCGAATCCGTGGAGGTCGAGGGTGACGGCGGGCCCGGCACCGTCACCACCATGAAGTTCACCGCCGGTACGTTTATTACAACATACACGGACAAAAATCTTATTCTCCTTTTTTTCTCTAGACTCTAGAAAATCAAATAAATCAAACCGAATTCGAATTCGAATGATCTTTGCAGCCGTGGAGGACGCGAAGGTGTTCAAGACCCGCGTGGTGGCCACGGACCACGCGGCGCGCGTGGTGAGGTCGGAGGTGCTGGAGGGCGGCAAGGTGAGCTCGCAACTTAGCTCGGAGACGACGGAGATGAAGGTGGAGCCCGCCGGCGAGGCGGCCTGCGTGGTCAAGATCACCGTGCAGTACGAGAGGGACGGCGGGGAGCTGCCGCCGGAGGACCAGGCCAAGCTCGCGCAGGGCTACCTTAGTCTCATCAAGAAGGTGGAGGAGTACCTCGTCGCGCACCCCGAGGAGCTTGCCTGAACTGAGGAAGATCGACGCCGCAAGCTAAAAAAAGGTCGTAGCGTTGATCACCGTGTGCGTTCTGCTCGCGCCGTGTAATAAACAGGGGAGTTGATGCTACCTCTGCGTGCGTGCGTCTCTGTGTGAGAGAGTTTATATGTTGTGCAATGTGTACGTGTGATGTATACGATTTTGTGCGTGTGTTCAGTGCTCGTCAGAGCATTTTGCTTCATGAATAAATGAAGATAAATTAAGCCATGACTGTTTTGTGAGATACATTTCATTCCGCTCGTGCACTATATTTAATGGTGGTTAGAGCATCTCCAACAGAGTTTCATAAACTTTTTCTAAATCAAATTAAGAAGATTTAATCTAAAAACCATTTTCATCAGCTCACCAAAATAACTCACAAATTTATTCTCTTCCTAAATTCTTCTCATTTATAGCTAGAAATAAGGAGAAAATTGGGAGGGGCTCAATCCTAGTATTTACAAAGCAATTAATGTTGTTGTAGTCCCAGATGTTGTCGTAGTCCAATTAAAAGTTTTTGTGATCTATTTTTAAAAATATTTATTAAAAGAGACAAGAAAACTTTTTTCTAATAATTTTTGGACTTTATTAAAGGAGGAGGAGGAAATGTCAACCATATATACGGGCTGTCATGCACTTAGAAACCACGTTAATGAATATTTTTGTCTCAAATGATTGGTGTTTTAGCAATAGACTTCTGGCTAGTTAATTTAGTTTTATGGATGGATATGGTCCATTCTTGGTTATTTAATATAATAATAAATAACTACATGTATTCATCGATATAGAGACTGGAATATTAATAAAGTATATTTTTTCTAACAAAAAAGCTCGTGCACTATACGTCAGTCGCTCTGGATATTGATGAACAGGTCATCACGTTTGAAGTTTCAGCTTCCCTGTTTTGACTTCAAACTTGAGACCATGCATTTCCTAATCATTACGTCGCTTCCACATTTTTAATCTTTGGGCACGAGAAGCCTTTCCTTCAACGCCTTGCCTACCTTATTTATAAGGTGTGATTCGCAGAATAATATGAGCATAGATGAAGGCAGCTAGCTACCTTCGAACCTATATATATATATGATGGGTGCAAATATCCATCCAGAAAACAAAAAATAATGATCAGGAGCCTTTATTTCACAGCCCAGCTCGACCTCACGTTGTGCGCGCCTACGGGCCAATAAATCCTATTAGACTAATTAGCACCAGCAGGCTAAGCATCAACTTAGTAAATCAATTATCTTCATGTTTTCTTTTCTGAACCACTTGTTCACTGCTACGCGTACATATGGTGCGATTGATTTTAATTAAAAGGAATCTGTATATCTTATTATATACAGTCACAACTTACAACCCATAAAAATCATTTATTATTGCTCTAAAGCATAAAGCAAAACTATGTTCATTCTTCGTTTGATCATGCCCGTACATTCTTCTATGCAAGTTGCTACCCTATAACATGATTTAATCATCTGAAGTGCTCCTACTTAACTGTATGGTTTCAATTTCTTTACCCACCAAAAAGTACTCCCTCGGTATTTTTATTGTTGACGCTGCTTAGCTTAAATCTATTTTTAATAATAAAAGGAGATGAACTTTCCACCTTGAGTATCTAGAAAAAAAGAGAAATAGGTTAGAAATTTTGAGAAAAAAAACAAAACATCTGACCTTTAATCCTTCGTACCTAAATTATCATATTATCATCTGACCGTTGATCCTCCCAACGTGATCCTCAGGTGTTGCCCCACCTCCCTGTCTGCGGTAGCAGTACCAACCATATACGATCTAACAAAAGAAACGAGAATTACTTACCCTATGGAACATACGATGCCTAGGGCACATCGCTTCGCTCATGTAGCCGTCGCCTCCCCAGCTAGATCTCTCACAGTTTTGCCTCTCGTAGTTTCTCAGGCAAATGCACAAGATGAAGCGTGGGAAGATGTTCGGCAGGAGAAAAGAAGCAAAAGCACAGCAGCTATCGCTTTTGGTCAGGTTGTCATTGTCTTCTGCCCAGTGTTTTTTCCGGGTGTCTTTTACTGTCATGCTGTCGGCAATTTCTTCGGCTTTGTCTTTTTTTTTCCTAGATTTCTCCTACTACACGTGGCTACATCATGCCGTTAATATCAGTGTTTAGACATTTATTAATCTCTGGGCACTTTTCATGGCTCTGATGTTACTCATGTTTTAAATGACATAGACCTCCAAGATAACTACTGAATCGGCTTCCTGATCTATAAACAGAGACAAGAACACGTTGCTGCTGAAGATGACAACAAATGTGGGCACAAGGCTTACACACATGCATGAATCAAGCCAACAAGTAACAGGAGGCAACATTCTGCACTCCGTTGAGTTTTTGTCTTTGACGAGGGTACGATGTTGTCCAGGTAACAAGCGATTGAATCAGACATATGCTTCAATATACACATACAGATGCAAGCCACCGCTAGACACTATAAGGATCAGTGATGGACAGGCATCATTTTATTAGCCATTGTAATCAGCGGTAGACAGGCATGTCCCAGCCATCAAAGGTTGATGTCCTTTACTTGATATGCATTATTGTGAAAGATCTCCACGATACCTGCCTACCGCTGATGCGGAAAAAATGACTTCTATCCAAGCTATTAAACATGGATAATCCACATTTAACTTCATTGTGATTTGATCGAGTTTGAAAAGGTAATAAGTAGTGGAAGGTGAAAGGCGTGTCAGTCAACTGCCATATTTTTTTTTACAAATTACATACATTGTTCTTTTAAAATTTAGACGCAATTTTTGTGGATTCAATAGGGGTTAGTAACATCTTTCTGTCAAATGGTACAATTGGAATTTGCTCCCAGGTCATTTGTTTCTATTAGGATATTTATGTGGGTACGTACGAGTGATGGTGCAGAGAATGCTTTCTCCTGTAGTTCAGGAAGACTTAAGTAACTATAGAAGCAGTCACTAAAAGAGATAAATAGCTACAAAAGTTAATTAATTGACAGCATTCTTTGGGTTTCAAATCCTGCACTACTAGAAAATCTATAAACATCGAGTGTCTCCATGTTTGCCGAGTGCTATAACACGGGCACTTGGCAAATGAGATATTTGCCGATTACCTATGAACGCTTGGTAAAAGTATGCCTCTCAGCAATTATTAACCTTTGCCGAGTGCATTCCGGAAGGCACTCGGTGAACATGAAAAAAACACTCGGCAAAGAGGGAAGAGATTGCCCAGTGTCATGACCAAGACACTCGGCAAAGAGAGGAGAGGTTGCCGAGTGTCCTCGAGAAGACACTCGATAATGACGAGAGGGTTGTTGAGTGTTTTAATGGGGACACTCGGCAAAGAGGAGAGATTTTGCTGAGAGAAATTGCAAAAACACTTGGCAAAGAATAGTGATTTTGTTGAGTGCGTCAAGCAGGGCACTCGGTGAAGGCACTGTCAATTGCCATCAATTCACAAGTGCCTTGCCGAGTCCCTTTCCTTAGGCACTCAGACAAAGAGACATTGATTTATAATTAAAGTTACTGCCTTGCGATGCTGCAAGATAACATGCATCTAAATAGTATTGGATATTTAACACAACTTGATTCAATATGCTATGGCATATCTTTTTCAAAGAAACAGTATGGCATCATCATTGTATTCCAAATTTGAGTTTTTAGTATTTTTGTACATTTGAATATTATTCTAATATACTACAAAATAATTATTGACATCCAATTAATATGTCACACTACAACATGTTAATGAAACATTTGAAAGAGTGTTTACATGCTAGCCCTCGCAACTGCGCGGGCAAAACAATCTAGTTTATTTGAGTACATATTCATACAATTAATTTCGGAGCCATATGTGTGTCAACTATTAAAGATTGGTCAGATAGTTTATCAAGGAAAACGTATTACGGACATGTGAGATTGCTTTCTTAGAAAAGGATGTAGTAATTATTGGTGGGAGTATTTTTTTTTTTCAAAAAATGTACTAGACACACTGGCAAAACAAATGCAGAATGCACTTGAACTTTCTTTGTGTTCACATTTGCTTGCACTTCGTGGTCATCTTCCCTTGAGTCACCAGGTATATGGTGCCCATTTTCTGTACGTTATGAACACTCATTTCGCTAAAATATCTTGCTCGATGCATACCTCATGGAGAAATGAGATGACTACCTCATGGAGATGTGAGCTCGTTGGCCTGCTGGCGAAGAGCCTCTTCTGCCATATCGTGAGGTATGGATACAAGGAGGAGGCCACACTTGAGAAAGATGGGAGATCAGGGCAAAAATGCATCTATGTGAGGGGTTCAAAACATGTAAAAATGAGCTGAACCCTTTGGCCCGAAATAACGCTTGCCTGCCTCGCCTGCTGGGTCATTCACGACTCATTCACTAATTGTGGTTAGTTGTCGATTAGTTGGACAACTAGTGAATTAGTCACATCAGTTACGTCAACCATACAGATATACACACAAGTCCCTGCAAGTGTGTATGACACACACACACACTACCACAATAAGAATCATAAAAGTAGGACCCGCACCAAAAGGTGTTGGGCTCCGCATCTAAATCCTAACCCTAGTCATATGCTGCCGCCACCGTCTCGGCGATGGCCGACATTTCATCGTCACCTCCGTCGCCACCACACCAGCGCCCAAGGTAAGGAGTAGGGCTGCCGCCTCTATTGGGAGCCGTCTAGGAGGCCGCCAACGGCCCCTGACGAGATGTGGACGACATCGAGGGCCACTGTAGTCTCGACGGCCACCGTGTTCGCGATGTGGGTGGTGGCCTTGGCAACTACGGCCATCATGGCCATCTTGGCAGCGACCATCCCTTCCCTCAGATCCATTGCAGAGGGAGGCGGATCTGAGGAAGCAGAGGCAGTCATGACGTCGGCGCTTCTACGACCATTGTCGTCATGGCGTCTGTTGTGGCGCCTCAATAGCCGGCATCCGGCATAGGGCAGTGGACGCCTGGCATTTTGCTTCTTCACCCGGGCATCTACCGTCGGTGGCATGTGCTAGGCCACGGCCCGGTGGAGGCGGCAGCAGCGCTGCACCTAGAGGTGGCGCAGCTGGCCCATGCTGATGGCCGCGTAGAGCATGCAGGCCATGGAGCAGTAGGGGTGGCGGAAGGGAGGAGGCAGAAGGGAGGAAGCAAAAGTGTGTCAACGGAAGGGAAGGGAGTAGGCGGATAGGATTTGCACCTCCACCCCACACCTCTCGTTTTATTGGAGGTGGCGCAAGTTAGTGACGAGCCATTTATGTGGCCCATCACTAACCTGCACGACTGTATTTAGTGGTGGGTCATGACGCACGCGCTACTAAATTATGTTAATTAGTGGCGGACATCCTCGTCGGACTTAGTTTAGTGATAGACTTCATTTATGGGTCACTAAAGTCAATCTGACTTTTGTTGCTGATGATTACTTTTTATAGTAGTGACACACACAAGCGGCTCTCTAGAAGTGTGCAAAGCTCATACTCACAGATACGACACTATCACAAAAGACATAAAGTATGACTCTCTGTAAGTGTCTATGTGACACCACACCTACACTGGCACAGACACGTACAAATAGGAGGACAGGAGAATCTCTGCAACTGTGTGTGGGTACACGTATCAAGAACTAAAGAGAAGTCCGTGTTTTTTTTTTATGATACAAGCAGGGTGACACTGGAGAGGAAACAAAGAGAAGGGGAGGGAAGAAAAATTCTCACTGCCATTGCAGCAGCTTCTGGTGTTGTTGCCTCGGGTGATGGCAAACAAAAAAAAAATGCGGCTCCTCTCCTCTCCTCCATAAGAAGTGGCAGCAGTGCTAGAGACGTCTGTGATGGCAAATAAACAAATACACCGTTCCTCTCCTCTCCCTTATCAGAGCTATCTCTCAACCTAACTCTCCCCGTCCATATGCCTCCATGTCATTGCTGTCGAGAGTCGGTGACAATGGTGGAGAAGAGAATGTCATGATAGCGACTGCACCTATGAGGATCCAATTAAACCCAACCCTTTGTACCTCATTGCCATTCCTAAGACGGTAGCATGTATATCCATTCACAAGTAACACCATAGTATCATAAAAAGAACAAGACACAAATATAAGATAGGTCAAGATAGGATCATCTACGTAAGTTAAGCATCAACATATGGATATATGAGCATGACACGTAGACCAAGAAAGATGAACTTGACATCTAACAAAAGCGAAATGACAAATGTGAAAGTGACATCTACAGCGGAAGTCTTTATGGGTGATCCAACTCCATAGGCGACTCAAGTATAGGCAAGAGACCGATCTAGTCCATGTCATCCACGTCGTTAAAGTTGTAGTCCGGTTCGCTGGCTTTTCCATCTCCCGAAAGCGAGAAAGGGGTGTTGTCCTGACTACATGGCGTACTCAACAAGTCACTCTACCCTAACAATTATACTAGTATTTCAAGGATGAGTTAAGGCTGAGTGCAAAAAACTAAGTTGACCAATATATATTTTTAAAACATTTCAAATCATTTAAATCATCAAGTTTTATTATCTTGCCCCATTAGGATTAACATCCCAACAAGGTTTAAACTTTAATCCCAGCTACTATCCTCCAACTGGGCCACAGCTCTAGGACGGATGCAAAACATTCAAGAGAGGGGAAAAGAGAGAGTAAAACAAATATAATCAAGTGGATGCTCACAAGACAGTTGTCCATTACCGAGGATGCGTCTATGTACATAGATTATAACTCTACAGGGTATATACATCTATACCCACATGATGTGTCTATATAGTATAAACTGGTGTATAGAAATATAGCACACACAGAATCCTTCCTCAAGCATCGACTGGTGTCTCCCATATCTCTAGAACTAAGCCCCTAGAGCCTCGCAAGACTAAGGGTCCTGAAGCTATGATAGACCTACCACTGATCAAGTGGGATATCTCTCTCATGGAGCCGGGTCGCAACCTGCGGATACCACTAACACCTACCTCGTACACCTACGGCTAGATCACCAGTCCTTCACAAGTATCCAAATCCAGACACTGCCCAGACAGAGTCAATGTGGTGTGTATGAATTGCTAGGAAGTCATACAACATAAGAACCGGTCCTCATACATCCAAGATGGGCAGCTCCATCTCCCTCCTCCTCCTATCCAAACCTCACAACAATATCACCACAATGGAGATAGGAAGTCATACAACATAAGAACCGGTCCTCATACATCCAAGATGGGCAGCTCCACCTCCCTCCTCCTCCTATCCAAACCTCACAACAATATCACCACAATGGAGACCCATAGCCCAAGTCTTCACTCAACTGTGTCCGCCATAGACACTTCCAATGGGGATTGCCCACTCTACCCCCCCCCCCCCCCCCCCGCCGCGGCACCTGATCACCTACGCCCACCCCCACTAAATCAGTTTCTAGTGGAGTTTTCAAATATGCACATAGAGTTTAAAATTTATTTTATAGTGTTCAGGTGAGAGTTTAAAATTATGCAACTAAGCAGACTTAGCAATTACAGTAGCAAAACAGTCCTAGTGTTTAGCATTAGAAAACTAAACATGTTGTGGCTTGGGTAAACAATTGACATGTAAAAGGGTTGCAAGCAAATCATGCAATTTGAAAACTGGGTAAGCAAAAGTGATCAAAAGAGCGGGTTCAATGGTATATTAGCCATCCGGTCTTAATATGACACAATTTCCCTACGAGTCACGCCATCCAATCCCCGGCGAGCCCTTCAAGTGTGGTGGGAGCGAGGGCGATGAAGCTAGCGGGAACGACCATTATCTCAATGATGTAGCAGGAGGCCATGTTTTGGAAAGCCTGATCGAGACCCGGCGCTCGTCTTGCGGTTGGAGTCGAGAAAGGCCCTGATGCAGGCAATAAGAACAAGCGCCACCCTCCTGTAAGCGAGCGCCTAGCACAAAGTCCAACCATACATGCATGTTCGTCAGTAGCTACAAAGTCTTGAGGGAGCTTCGGCCTTTGCCACAAATATCCCGACTAATGGCCATGGACTCCATCTCACAATAAGCAGTGAGAACAGGGCAAAAATGCATCCATTTGAAGGGTTCAAAACATGTGAAAAATCATAATGGGCTGAACCCTGCTGCTGGGGCATTCACGACTCATTCAGTAGTTGTCGATTAGTTGGACAACCAGTGAACTAGGTACCTCAGTTACATCCGCCCATACAGATATACAAACACGAGTCCCTGGTCCCAGCAAGTGTGTGTGTGACACACACACACACAACACACACATACACGCGCTCGTGCAACACACACACATAAGAAACTCTCTACACAAGTGTGCAAAGCTCACACTCATAGGTCCGACACTACCACACCGCCCCACCGCCGTTGCCGTTGTCATGGTCATCATGGCGGCAAATGTCAGATCCAGCGGCCCTCCACTTCTTCACGCGGGGATCGACAGCTGCGCCGCATCAAGATCTGGCGTAGCCTCCTGACGAAGGGGCGGAGGCCACCACGGCTCGCTACTGCCATGATGGCGGATCGGGGGGGGGGGGGGGGGGGGTTAGAGAAGAAAGTGGCGACCGAGGGGGAGCGGATAGAGTTGCGCTCCCCTTCACATGCATTTATTTATAGCAGGTGACACAAGTTAACGGTGGACCATAGGTATGATCCGCTACTAATTTTTGCCACCCCATTTTATGACGACTTTGTTTCGACTGTCATTACATTGTACAACTTAGTGAAAGGTATGGCTCCCAGACCACAATTAGTACTGCCAATGTTATGTCCGCAACAAATTAGATATGAATTTTTGTTGCTAAAATTCAATTTTATAGTAGTGGAGGAGCGCCGCCACCTCGCCACACTACGTAATGATTACCGGCGTTGATTTGATGAGAGTAGAGGAACTCATGAATTAATGAGATGCAATTATCAAACTCTTCCCATTTGTAAGTAATTGGGCTCATAATTATTTTTTTTAAAATATAAATGGTTGAGATTAATGCAAATGCGAGGTACTCATGTTTTTTTTAAATATCTGAAGCACTGTAACAAACCTCATATCTATTTAATAATAAAAGGAGATGAGCTTTCCACCTTAGGTGTCTAGAAAAAAAGAGAAATAGGTTAGAAATTCTGAGAAAAAAGCAAAAAAATCTGACCTTTAATCCTTCCTACCTAAATTATCATATTATCATCTGGCCGTTGATCCTCCCAACGTGATTCTCAGGTGTTTCCCCACCTCCCTGCCTGCGGTAGCAGTACCAACCATATACGATCTAACAAAAGAAACGAGAATTACTTAACCTATGGAACATACGATGCCTAGAGCACATCGCTTCGCTCATGTAGCCGCCGCCTCCCCAACTAGATCTCTAACAGTTTTGCCTCTCACAGTTTCTCAGGCAAATGCACAAGATGAAGCCTGGGAAGATGTTCAGCAGGAGAAAAGAAGCAAAAGCACAACAGCTATCGCGTTTGGTCAGGTTGTCGATGTCTTCTGTCCAGTGTTTTTCCCGGGTGTCTTTTACTGTCACACTGCCGGCAATTTCTTCAGCTTTGTCTTTTTTCCCTAGATTTCTCCTACTGCACGTGGCTACATCATGCCGTCAATATCAGTGCTTAGACATTTATTAATCTCTGGGCACTTTTCGTGGCTCTGATGTTACTCATGTATTAAATGACATAGACCTCCAAGATAACTACTGAATCGGCTTCCTGATCTATAAACAGAGACAAGAACACGTTGCTGCTGAAGATGACAACAAATGTGGGCACAAGGCTTAACTAACAGGAGGCAACATTCTGCACTCCGTTGAGTTTTTGTCTTTGACGAGGGTACGATGCTGTCCAGGTAACAAGCGATTGAATCAGACATATGCTTCAATATACACATACAGATGCAAGCCACCGCTAGACACTATAAGGATCAGTGATGGACAGACATCATTTAATTAGCCATTGTAATCAGCGATAGACAGGCATGTCCCAGCCATCAAAGGTTGATGTCCTTTACTTGATATGCATTATTGTGAAAGATCTCCATGATACCTGCCTACCGCTGATGCGGAAAAAAGGACTTCTATCCAAGCTATTAAACATGGATAATCCACATTTAACTTTATTGTGATTTGATTGAGTTTAAAAAGGTAATAAGTAGTGGAAGGTGTTAGGCGTGTCAGTCAACTGCCATATTTTTTTTACAAATTACATGCATTGTTCTTTCAAAACTTAGACGCAATTTTTGTGGATTCAATAGGGGTTAATAACATCTTTCTGTCAAATGGTACAATTGAAATTTGCTCTCAGGTCATTTGTTTTTATTAGGATATTTATGTGGGCACGAGTGATGGTGCAGAAAATGCTTTCTCCTGTAGTTCAGGGAAGAATTAAGTAACTATAGAAGCAGTCACTAAAAGAGATGAATAGCTACAAAAATCTGACAGCATTCTTTGGGTTTTAAATCCTGCACTACCGGAAAATCCATAACGTCAAGTGTCTCCATGTTTGCCGAGTGCTATAACACGGGCACTTGGCAAATGAGATATTTCCTGAGTGTTTACCTATGAACGCTCGATAAAAGTCTAGCTCTCAACAATTATTAACCTTTGCCGAGTGCATTCAGGAAGGCACTCGGTAAACATGGAAAAGACACTCGACAAATAGAGGAGAGGTTGCTGTCATGACCAAGACACTCGGCAACCCTAAGGGTAAGGTTGTTTATACTTAGCGAAGCGAGTCACTAGAGATCGAAGCGGAGTATCGCACGTGTGTGCGCGTATAGATAGTATACGTGTACACGTGCGTGGTATATAGCACGCGCACATATACGCGTATGCACGCATGCATACGCACATGCATTTCTCCATAGAAGAAATCAATATAACAACTTGCTAATACGAAACGAGCTATATCTCACTTTTCCCGGGCCTATAATATCATCTATCACGAGCATACACAAATACGTGAAAAAGTGTATTTTAGCCTAATTAAAAACCTGTTCTGGGCAAGCACATACTCCCCTATTTCGGGACCTATTCAAATCAAACAATCCCTATTCCTAGTACTAGCTTATCTTTTCCTAGCTGCCTCGCGGGATTAAACCGCTTGGGTCTTACCATCCCTCGAGTCCGATCTCGGGATGGCGCTTAAGCCAGATCCCCATCTGGTGCCGAAAACAGATATCACGACCTAGCACCAGGCTAGTGTTGGCTGACACTTCAGTCTACAAAGACGAGAGGGTTGCCGAGTGTTTTTATGGGGACACTTGGCAAAGAGGAGAGATTTTGCTGAGAGAAATTGTAAAGACACTCGGCAAAGAATAGTGATTTTGTCGAGTGCGTCAAGCAAGGCACTCGACGAAGGCACTGTCAGTTGCCATCAATTCACAAGTGCTTTGCACTCGAAGGCACTCGACAAAGAGACTTTGATTTATAATTAAAGTTACTGCCTTGCGATGCTACGAGATAAAATGCATCTAAATAGTATTGGATATTTAACACAACTTGATTCAATATGCTATGGCATATCCTTTTCAAAGAAACAATACCGCAGCAACATTGTATTTCAAATTTGAGTTTTTAGTATTTTCATGTATTTGAATATTATTCTAATATACTACAAAATAATTTTGACATCTAAATAATATGTCACACTACAACATGTTAATGAAACATTTGAAAGAGTGTTTACATGCTAGCAACTGCACGAGCAAAACAATCTAGTTTATGCTAAACAGCGTAAAAAAAAGATCGGCGATGATTAAGGGAAATAGCTGGTGCTCTGCCCTTCCAATTAGGAAAACTTGGGAGTCACAGAAAAGAGAAAAAAAAAACAAAAAGAAAGTTAAGGTCTCTGGAGAGCCATGTACGAAGAAAAACAACGAGCCTCAAATGTGATTTGCAAATTGTTCGTAGAGATGGCATGTCGGTATGACTGCATTTCAGTGGTGAACACTTCCGAGCTGCCACTCTTTGAAGTTCAGCTAACACCTCAGGCGGGTTTCAGATTGTTGTCGTCCTTGCATCGGTTAACACTGTTGTATGAACTTCAGCTGTTTTCAGTTGACTAGACACTTTTGACTCCCTATTGGCATTTGTTTTCCATTTTTTTTTCTCTGTTAGCGAATTATGTATACATCTTAACAATTAAATGGTAGAGACATCCACTGCCACTTAATGGAAATGTCACTCAATCTGATACACAAATGAGTGTTGGAAAATATTTAGCAATGCAATATTCTTTCAGCTTGCTGAACCTGCAAAAATTACCGCTGAAGCATATCATGGTGTTATTATCATCTCAAAACTTTTAGCTGTCAAACACCCTATTGGTCTGAAAAATTAACCAAAATGTCACTGAGATCCACTAACTGCACATGATGAAAGTCATCTGGCGTCAGCAATGTAAAATGCTACTGAATCACAGATGGTCTGGAAAAGATACAAAACTTGCAAGCCGAAGATACGATTGACAATATCAGGACATCCCATCAGCCACGGTATCTGTTTACAAACGGCACATTACTAGAACTTGTCTTCAATCTTGACGCAGAAGCAGCTCATCAGCTACTTTTAGAATGCACCATTGTGGCTAATAATCGCTAACAACACCTCATGAAGCAAGTACTACTTTAGAGCTATTTACAACATCTCCAGCGGGTTCCATTCATATAGATTCTGTTGTATCTAAAGGACCGAGAAGGCGACCAGAGGGGGAGGGGGTGAATGGGAGCCAATTAAAATTCTCCAAGAGAACTTGGCATATGTCCCAACTACAACCCAAGCCAACCTCTAACCGAGTCACCAAGATTACACACACTAACTTATAATGTGTTAACCCTAGAAATGACTCAAACTAAAAGGACACATAGCGGAAGCACAAAAGAAACAAAAACCGAAATAAGGAAGGTCCGAAAGGTCACAGAGCAGAGCCTGACGGAAGTTCCGTGGTACCCGACGGAAGTTCCGTGATGCCCGACGAAAGTTCCGTCAATTACCAAAGTTCCGGGCGACGGGAACACTGTCACTCACGGAAGTTCCGTGGTTCTTGACGGAAGTTCCGTCATGGTCAAAACAGCAGCACTGTTTGGGAAAGAAAATTACCAAAATCCTATCAAACGAACTCTAAAAATCATGAAATTTGGACCAGATGATCCTCAATTACATCATGACCCTCCTCCAAAAAGATCCACTCCAAAAACATAAGGAATCATTATGAATTTCAGATCTTATGCCAAGAACACCAAAAAGGGAAAAGTTGAGAAATCCTTCAAATCGAAGGTGCTAGAGCTATTGATTTGGTCAAGGATCCATAGAGGATTGTTCTAGCTCATCCTAGCAACAAGTTTCTCAAGAAATCCAAATCAAAAACTCATTCAAAAGTGAGATAAAAAATTACCACGAAAATAGCTCTGAAAATAAGAAAAAGAGAATTTCGGGATTCAAGTGAAGAGGGAAATCTTGAGCACGAAAATACTTCTCATATCATAGAAAGGTGCTTACAAGGTTCATAGGTACAAGGCTAGGAACCCTCTTCCTCCCACTCTTTGGAAGAGCAAGAGATGTCTCTCACACACCCTTTCCTCTCCTCTAAAACATGAAGTCCTCTCCTAGCACTTTGCATAGAGTCCTAACACAAGGCTAATGGAAAGAGAGGCAACTCTCCCACTAGCCACACCTCTCCTTATATAGGCCTAGTGTCTATTGTCCACATGACCACTCTACCCTTGACCTATATAACACACCCACCTACCACCGGGGGCATAACCGTCCATCTTTTTTCTCATCGCCCGAATGCCATCGGACGCTTCACGTCTTTGCTTCATCTCGAAGCAAGCTCCGTGATGGTGCCACGTGCACCACCAACCACCGCCACCGATTTTAAGGCCCAAACCGGGAAACCGTCTTGCACGCTCCTCAAAGCGCGACTTCTCGATGTCGACGTATGTCACCTTGTCCCGCGATCCTGACCACCGACAAGTCTCTCCCAATCCCTGTTCATCGGGCCCCCTTGTCACTTGCACCGGCATCCCGTTCGCCTTGACTTTGTCAACATGCCGTCTTCATCACCACCATGGTTTTGAGGCTCAACCGCGAAACCGTCCGTGCTTCTTGCCTTTCCACGTGTACGATGTGGATCACCCTTGACTTCACCCGGCATCCCGATCTTCTGGCCCCAAGTCCCCTACTTGTGCCCGATCCTCTCGCCATTGACCGCCAAGTCGACTCCAGTGACCTACACATCATGAGACAAGCAAACACATTTCCCATCTCCTACAATATCACCAATATCTCCACCAACTCCGGTTAGTCTTAACCATGATATGCAAACCCATGTAATCCCTGGATTCCCGCATTTCAACTCAAACACCAAATCCGCTCAAGTCAATTATTCATCACAAATATAGCAAACCATGGCACATATCCACATGGTTTCTCAATCTCCCTCTTGATGAGTACATTGACAACACCAAATACACAAAGATTAGAGATTGAAATGCGAAGCCGAATAAGCACATCCAAATGGCCAAACCCAAAGAAAAGGTGAAAACAAGCCATCTAGCAAGTAGGGATCACAAAACCAAGAGTTGGCAAAGAAAGCGACTTGAGACGCAAAGAATGTGAAAAGCACAAGAAAACACTCAAGATCATGATATGCTCCCCCTCAAGTTGTGGTAGGTCTCATGTAGTGCAAAATGGATCATATGAGTTTCTTAGCATTATTTGCGCAAGAAAACACTCAAGATCATGATATGCTCTCCCTCAAGTTGTGGTAGGTCTCATGTAGTGCAAAATGGATCATATGAGTTTCTTAGCATTATTTGTGCATGACCCCAAAATTTTCTCCCCCTTTGGCAATGAACTCATCAAAGAGGCAAAAGAACAAGCAAACATGCAATGCATGAAAATGCAAACCTAAGGAGCTTCAACAATTATGCAAACAAGTATTTAACTTTGCTAACCATAACCATAGTGCCATGAAGTGTAAAGGCAATAGCTCCCAATCATGCAAAGATCAAAAATAGATAGCAACACATACACGCCATGAGCTATACAAGCTAAGCAGAAAGATTGACTAGCTTAGATAGAATCAAAATTTACTTATCATGTGAAAATCTGCCACCACATGTGTAAGTACTCTCATCCAAGGCAAAACAAGCACCAAGTGAATCATAAGAATCTAGCCAGTTTCAATCTCAACAAGGGCAACAAGCACTCATAGAAAATGAGCTCAACAAACGCTCACATATGAAACAGAGACTCAGTTGATCAAGTGATTATAGTTTATCCTCATGTGTCCTCTTATCCATACGGAGGGTCGCACGACTGGGTACGGCAAACACCCCAAGGCTTCAAGTCACAATGTTTGGATTTAGCATTATTAAGTAGTTCTTGATCAAAGCACTTAGCAGATTTTTCAAGATTATGCACAAGACAAAAGAGCATGCCTTTGCGGCAAAAGGAACACACGTTCCCATAATGTTTCATCATCAGTTAAACATTTGCAAAGCCTTCCATTTCGCAAACACAAGGTGCCAAAACCAAGACATCCTCTAGACTAGCCTCAGTGCAAGTTTCAACATGGATAAAAGCAATTATACACATGGTGAGCAAGTTTTAGCAAGATTAGATCATAAGGTTCACAAGAAGCTCAGTTTACCTTTAAGATTAGCAAGTTGCTCACATGAGTTTATAACAGGCCATCTAGAAAATCTAAGCATAAGAGATTACCATCACATCCACACAACTTAGCTCAAGCTCAATCATAGCAAAGAGAAATGCAAGAAAGCATAAGAATCAAAGCTCATCTACCAATGTATATATTACATATGAGATGCAAAGTAAAAGTGGTAAGAAACATATATACAAGTGAACACCAACTCCCCCTCAAATGATGCCATACGGATGACAAACACCAAGTTCCCCCCGAAGAAAAGCATGTCTCGAAGCATCTAGGTGCTTGGTGAGGATATTAGCTAGTTGGTTCTTGGTATCAATGTATATGAGCTCAACATCCCCCTTCTCAACATTGTCTCTCAGAAAGTGGAATCGCACATTGATGTGTTTGACCTTACCATGTTGGACTGGGTTTTTGGCTAAGCATATGGCACTAGAGTTATCACACATGAGTGGAACACCCTTAAAAGTCAACCCATAGTCTCTCATGGTAGACACAATCCATAGAATTTGTGAGTAGCAGCTACATACTCAGCCTCTGTGGTGGATTGGGCAACACTCGACTACTTACGAGAAGACCAACAGATCAAAGAAGTACCCAAGAAATGGCAAGTATCAGAAGTGCTCTTCCTATCAATTCTACACCCAGCAAAGTTCGCATCCAAATACCCAATGAGATCAAGAGATGAAGATGCAGAGTACCAAAGACCAAACTCAAGGGTGTATTTGAGATACCTGAAGATGCGCTTGACAGCCTTGTGATGAGTCACCCTTGAGGAAGCTTGAAAGCGAGCATAAAGACACACCGCAAAGTGTATGTCGGGTCTTGTCGCTGTCAGGTACAAGAGGGAGCCAATCATGCTCCTGTACTCCCTTTGATCCACCGCTTCACAGTCTTCATCAGGTTCAAGAGCCGTTGCTATGGACATTGGTGTAGACAACGGCTTCATATTGACCATGTCGAACCTCTTCAGGAAATCCTTTGTGTACTTGGCTTGATGTATAAAAGTGCCCTGCTTGCACTGCTTGATTTGAAGCCCAAGAAAGAAGATGAGCTCTCCCATCATTGACATCTGAAATTCACTTTCCATAGCTTCCTGAAACCTGGACACAAGAGCATGAGAGGAACCACCAAAGATGATATCATCCACATAAATCTGAACCATTAGAAAGTCATTGCCATGCTTTAGAGTGAACAAGGTTTTATCAACACACCCCATGACATACGCACGCTCTAGCAAAAAGGTCTTAAGCCTAGCATACCATGCCCTAGGTGCTTGCTTTAGTCTGTACAAAGCCTTCTGAAGCTTGTACACATGATTTGGGTATTTGTGGTGCTCAAAGATAGGGGGTTGCCTCACATACACTTCTTCCTCTATGAAACCATTTAGGAAAGCACTCTTGACATCCATTTGATAAAGTCTAATGCCCTTGGAGGCAGCAAATGCAAGCAAGATCCTAATGGCTTCTATGCGAGCAACAGGAGCAAAAGTTTCACCATAATCTAAGCCCTCCACTTGGCTAAAACCTTGAGCAACTAGCCTATCCTTGTTTCTCACAACCTCACCATCCTCCCCATGTTTGTTTTTGATCACCCACTTGGTTCCTATGACATTGACATTTTTGGGAGGCTCCACAAGGGTCCAGACTTTGTTTCTCTCAAAGTTTTCCAACTCCTGATGCATGGAATTAACCCAATGTTCATCATATAGTGCGTGTCCAACATCCCGGGGTTCAAAGGTTGCAGCAAAGAGAGAATTGGTAAAGCAAGCTAGATGTGCAAACCTTGACCTTGTTGTCCTCTCATAAAGATTACCGATCAACTGTTGAGGTGGATGTTGACACTGAATGTGGTGAGGAGCCTCTCTCTCAGAGTGTACCTACCCCTCAACCACAGCTGGAGCTTGCTCGACAGCTGCTGAAGTCGATGTAGAAGCTTCTGGACCCTCTGCTAGAGTAGTGGTAGCAGCAGGAACAAGCTCGGATGTGGGATGGAATGACTCATCATCATCATCATCCAAGCCCTGTAGGTCCTCTTCTACAAAGATGCTCTCCTCCATCTCCTTGGTACCTCCAGTCTCAATCACATTGCTTGCAAAGAGTTTGATTCATCAAAGGTTACATCACAGGATTCTACGATGGTGTTAGTTTTCAAATTTAAAACTCTGTAGGAATGACCATGAAGAGAGTAACCAAGAAAGATTCCATCAAAAGATCTCGACTCAAACTTATCAAGATTGCCACGCTTGAGAATAAAACACTTGCAACCAAAGGCACGCAAATGAGAAACCGAGGGCTTTCTCCCAAAATGCAGCTCATAAGAAGTCACATTAAGAATTGAGCGCAAGAAAATCCGATTGGAAATATAGCAAGCAGTGCTAATGGCCTCAGCCCAGAACCGCCTCGGAGTCCTATGCTCATCGAGCATCGTCCGGGCCATCTCCACTAAGGTTCTGTTCTTTCTTTCAACCACACCGTTCTGCTGGGGAATCCGAGATGCTGAAAACTGATGCTCAATGCCATGCTCAAGATAGAAAGCATCAAAGGAGGAGTTCTTGAACTCAGTGCCATTATCACTACGAATTGCTAATAATGCACCAGGGAGTTCCTTGAACAACCTCAAAGCTAAGCTCCGAAAGTGATAAAACACTTCATCCTTGCTCTCAAGAAAGTAGACCCAAGAGTAGCGAGAGTAGTCGTCAACAATCACAAGAACATACCACTTCCCACCCGCCGAACGAACCCGAGAAGGACCAACAGTGTCCATATGAAGCAACTCTCCAGGGCATTCAGTCATCACCAAATTGATTGGTGGATGAGAAGCGGCAATCATTTTCCCATGACGACAAGGAGCACAAACCAAATCCTTATCAAATTTGAGCTTAGGCAATCCTCGGATCAAACCTAGGCCACTCAAGTGACATAACAAGTAAAAGCTCATGTGACCCAGTCTCCTATGCCATTTCCAGAGCTCAGAAGAAGATTGAGCAAACAAGCACTTGTGAGAACTAGGAGAACCAGCAAAATCAGCCTAAAAAACTCTGCCAATGCGAGAAATCCCACAAACCAAGGAACCACTCGAATCAAGAACACGAGAAGCATTCGACTTAAAGCGCACTTCCAAACCAATATCAAGAAGCTGAGAGACAGAGAGGAGATTGTACTTGAGAAACTCAACCAAACCAACATCATTGAGAGTGAAGTTCTCATTTACCTTTACCGCGCCCCTTCCCTTCACTCTTCCTCTCTTGTCATCTCCAAAGGTCACATACTCCCGACGCTTCAAGGGAGTGAGGCTAGAGAACCACTTTGCATTTTCGGTCATGTGGCGCGAACACCCGGAATCCATCAACCACTTGTTCTCCAAGCCTCCACCTGCTGCCTACAAAGAACGAGAAGTGAAAGTCGATGGCTCAGTGCTGGGGTTAGTCAAAAAGCATTTAGGAATCCAGCACTTAACCATACGACCGGTAGTAGTCATCATAGTTCTTTGCACTTTATCATTCAAACGCATGGGACGAGAACCACGATGGGGAAAATGTGGCCTGTCAAAGCGTCTCAACTCAAACCTTGGGTTGTGAGGATAGAAATTATCTGTGTAAAAGCCAAATCCACGCGAGTGACGCTCACCATGATGGGGAAAACATGGGGCGCCAAAGAGCTACTGCGCAAAGCCTTTGTTTCGTAAATCAAAACCATATGAGGAATGACCCTGTCCATGATAGGCACAAGAAAAAGAGAGAGGCTGAAAGTCAACAAAATCATCATAAAAAGCATCCCTAGTCAACTTAGCATGCTTCCTCTCAATCCTCTTACGCCTATAACAGAATTCATCCAAGTGGCCCTTGCGACCACAAAATATGCAAATGTAGACACCCTTAGGATTAGGCTTGGTTTGCATTGCAGGTTTGTGGTTTGGCTTCTCTGTTTGCTTTGGGTTGGATGAGGGTTTGGGATTGGGTGGATAGTATGTGTCAGTGGGTTTGATGGTGTTTTTCTCATCCTTGTAGCTGGAGCTAGGTACAAACTTACCCACATTCTCACTCTCCTTGTCACACCTCTTAAATCTCAAACCCAAGTTATAGGTTGATCTAGAAGCACTCTCCTTCACTCTTGCCAAATCACTCTCAATCTTCTCTTCACTCACTAGGTTTCTCTGGAGCCTAGACACAAGATAGTCATTTTCCTGAACTAGGGCTTTGTTTTCCTCCCTAGTGATTACAAGCTTGTCCTTAAGAGAGACACACACCTCACAAGGTGGTGGAAGGATCTTAGAGCGAGTCTCATGAAGCAACTTGGACTCAAGCTCTTTAACTTTGAGGGACTGAGCATCCAACTCATCTGTGAGTTTGGGGCACTTCTGACATGCACCCAAAAGAGTTGGTCTAGCTTTGAACTCATCAAGCTCCTTGAGGGCACTCTCAAGCTGACTGGCAACTTGAGTATGCACACTCTCCCTCTGTGCAAGATCACTCATCACAACTTGACAAGACTGACACTCAACAACAATGTCCTCACGAGCAAGCTTGGACCTAAGCGAAGCAATTTCAAAATCAGCACTCTCCAACTTAGACTTAAGCTCTCTACTCTCACAAACAGCACTGCGAAGCTTATCATCTTGCATGAGCAGAACATCACACAAATGATCAAGTTCAGAAGAGACCTCATCGAGAGTGGGAGGTACCTCGCTTGTGTCGGAGTCGGATCCAGAGTCGGTGTCGTGGTCGTTCTTTACCATAAAGCAAAGTTCGGTGAAGTCATCCTTCCTCCTGACTCGTGGCTTTTCAACCTCCTCCTCCGAGCTTGTAAAGCCTTCGCTTGATATGAGGTCAACATCGCTCGAGGCGGCAATGCAGGCGCGTGCAATGGCCTTGGCGAACTTCTTGGAGTTCTTGCCCTTCTTGTAGAAGCGGTTCTTCTTCTGCTTAAAGTCTTCAGTGTTGTTGTCGCGGTACCCGGCCTTCTTCTTCTTCTTGGGACAATCAGCTATGAAGTATCCCGGGTCACCGCACTCGAAGCAGGTTCTTGAACCACCTCCTCTTCTCTCCTTCCGGTTGTTGTAGAACTTCCTGAACTTCCTTGTGAGCAAGGACAACTCCTCGTCAGGATTGCACTCCATCTGTTCATCCAAAGCTGCAATAAGAGAATACAAAGCAAACTCCAAGAAAGACTTGTCAAGTGAGGGGTTAGTTCCATCAGAAGCATCACTGTGACTAACCTTCTGAGAGCTAGAAAGCAAAGCCATGCTAGAAGCAGGAATAGCAAGATTAGGACGAGATTTCCTAGACAGTTCATGAGGTTTCAGCTTGCTATACAGTTGCTCATAGTTCAAGGTGTTGAAGTTAGCAATTGCTGAATTCAATACCCTGAACTGTGAGCAATTGCTGAATTCAATACCCTGAACTGTGAGCAACTGTATAACAAGCTGAAATCTCATAAACTATCTAGTAAATCTCATCTTAATCTTGCTATTCCTGCTTCTAGCATGGCTTTGCTTTCTAGTTCTTAGAAGGGTGATCACAGTTGTGCTTCTTATGGAACTAACCCCTCACTTAACAAGTCTTCCTTGGAGTTTGCTTTGTATTCTCTTGTTGCAGCTTCCGATGAACAGATGGAGTGCATTCCTGACGAGGAGTTGTCCTTGCTCACAAGGAAGTTCAGGAAGTTCTACAACAACTGGAAGGAGAGAAGAGGAGGTGGTTCAAGAACCTGCTTCGAGTGCGGTGACCCGGGACACTTCATCGCTGATTGTCCCAAGAAGAAGAAGAAGGTCGGGTACCACGACAACAACACTGAAGACTTCAAGCAGAAGAAGAACCACTTCTACAAGAAAGGCAAGAACTCCAAGAAGTTCGCCAAGGCCATTGCACGCGCCTGCGTTGCCGCCTTGAGCGATGTCGACCTCACATCAAGCGAAGACCTCACAAGCTCGGAGGAGGAGGTTGAAAAGCCACGAGTCAAGAGGAAGGATGACTTCACCGGGCTTTGCTTCATGGCAAAGAACAACCACGACACCGACTCTGGATCCGACTCTGACACAAGCGAGGTACCTCCCACTCTTGATGAGCTCTCTTCTGAACTTGATCATTTGCGCGATGTTCTGCTCATGCAAGATGATAAGCTTCGTAGTGCTGTTCGTGAGAGTAGAGAGCTTAAGTCTAAGTTGGAGAGTGCTGATTTTGAAATTGCTTCGCTTAGGTCCAAGCTTGCTCATGAGGACATTGTTGTTGAGTGTGAGTCCTGTCAAGTTGTGATGAGTGATCTTGCACAGACGGAGAGTGTGCATGCTCAAGTTGCCAGTCAGCTTGAGAGTGCCCTCAAGAAGCTTGATGAGTTCAAAGCTAGACCAACTCTTTTGGGTGCATGTCAGAAGTGCTCCAAGCTCACAGATGAGTTGGAAGCTCAGTCCCTCAAAGTCAAAGAGCTTGAGTCCAAGTTGCTTCATGAGACTCGCTCTAAGGTCCTTCCACCACCTTGTGAGGTGTGTGTCTCTCTTAAGGATAAGCTTGTAATCATTAGGGAGGAAAACAAAGCCCTAGTTTAGGAAAATGACTATCTTGTGTCTAGGCTCCAGAGAACCCTAGTGAGTGAAGAGAAGATTGAGAGTGATTTGGCAAGAGTGAAGAAGAGTGCTTCTAGATCAACCTATAACTTGGGTTTGGGATTTGAGAGGTGTGACAACCAGAGTGAGAATGTGGGTAAGTTTGTACCTAGCTCCAGCTACAATGATGAGGAAAACACCATCAAACCCATTGACACATACTATCCACCCAATCCAAAACCCTCCTTCAACCCAAAGCAAACAGAGAAGCCAAAACCCAAACCTGCAATGCAAACCAAGCCTAATCCTAAGGGTGTCTATATTTGCATGTTTTGTGGTCGTAAGGGCCACTTGGATGAATTTTGTTATAGGCGTAAGAGGATTGAGAGAAAGCAAGATGAGTTGACTAAGCATGCTTTTTATGATGATTTTGTTGACTTTCAGCCTCACTCTTTTTCTCGTGCCTATCGTGGACAGGGTCATTCCTCATATGGCTTTGATTAATGAAACAGAGGCTTTGCGCAGCAGCGCTTTGGCGCACGACATTTTCCCTATTGTGGTGAGCGTCACTCGCGTGGATTTGGCTTTCACACAGATGATTTCTATCCTCACAACTCAAGGTTTGAGTCGAGACGCTTTGATAGGCCACGTTTTCCCCATCGTGGTTCTCGTCCCATGCGTTCGAATGATAAAGTGCAAAGAACTGTGATGACTACTACCGGTCGTATGGTTAAGTGCTGGATTCCCAAATGCTTTTTGACTAACTCCAGCATTGAGCCATCGACTTTCACTTCTCGTTCTTTATAGGTAGCAGGTGGAGGCTTGGAGAACAAGTGGTTGATGGATTCCGGGTGTTCGCGCCACATGACCAGAAATGCAAAGTGGTTCTCCAGCCTCACTCCCTTGAAGCGTCGGGAGTATGTGACCTTTGGAGATGACAAGAGAGGAAGAGTGAAGGGTAGGGGCGCGGTAAAGGTAAATGAGAACTTCACTCTCAATGATGTTGGTTTGGTTGAGTTTCTCAAGTACAATCTCCTCTCTGTCTCTCAGCTTCTTGATGTTGGTTTGGAAGTGCGCTTTAAGTCGAATGCTTCTCGTGTTCTTGATTCGAGTGGTTCCTTGGTTTGTGGGATTTCTCGCATTGGCAGAGTTTTTTAGGCTGATTTTGCTGGTTCTCCTGGTTCTCACAAGTGCTTGTTTGCTCAATCTTCTTCTGAGCTCTGGAAATGGCATAGGAGACTGGGTCACATGAGCTTTGACTTGTTATGTCGCTTGAGTGGCCTAGGTTTGATCCGAGGATTGCCTAAGCTCAAATTTGATAAGGATTTGGTTTGTGCTCCTTATCGTCATGGGAAAATAATTGTCGCTTCTCATCCACCAATCAATTTGGTGATGACTGAACACCCTGGAGAGTTGCTTCATATGGACACTGTTGGTCCTTTTCGGGTTCATTCGGCGGGTGGGAAGTGGTATGTTCTTGTGATTGTTGACGACTATTCTCGCTACTCTAGGGTCTACTTTCTTGAGAGCAAGGATGAAGTGTTTCATCACTTTCGGAGCTTAGCTTTGAGGTTGTTCAAGGAACTCCCAGGTGCATTACGTGTAATCCACAGTGATAATGGCACCAAGTTCAAGAACTCCTCCTTTGATGCTTTCTGTCTTGAGCATGTCATTGAGCATTAGTTTTCAGCACCTCATGTTCCCTAGCAGAATGGAGTGGTCGAAAGAAAGAACAGAACTCTGGGGGAGATGGCCCGAATGATGCTCGATGAGCATAGGACTCCGAGGCAGTTCTGGGCTGAGGCCATTAGCACTGCTTGCTATGTTTCCAATCAGATTTTCTTGCGCTCAATTTTTAATGTGACTTCTTATGAGCTGCGTTTTGGGAGAAAGCCCTCGGTTTCTCATTTGCGTGCCTTTGGTTGCAAGTGCTTTATTCTCAAGCGTGGCAATCTTGATAAGTTTGAGTCGAGGTCTTCCGATGGCATTTTTCTTGGTTACTCTCTTCATGGTCATTCCTACAGAGTTTTGAATTTGGAAACTAACACCATCGTAGAGTCCTACGATGTAACCTTTGATGAATCAAACTCTTGTGCAAGAATCGTTATTAAGACTGCAGGTACCAAGGAGATGGAGGAGAGCATCTTTGTAGAAGAGGACCTATAGGGCTTGGATGATAATGATGATGAGTCATTCCATCCCACATCCGAGCTTGTTCCTGTTGCTATCACTACTCCATCAGAGGGTCCAGAAGCTTCTACATCGAGTTCAGCAGCTGTCGAGCAAGCTCCAGTTATGGTTGAGGGGGAGGTACACTCTGAGAGAGAGGCTCCTCACCACATTCAGCGTCGACATCCACCTTAACAGATGATCGGTAATCTCTATGAGAGGACAACAAGGTCAAGGTCTGCACATCTAGCTTGCTTTACCAAGTCTCTCTTTGTTGCAACCTTTGAACCCCGGAATGTTGGACGCGCACTATCTGATGAACATTGGGTTAATTCCATGCATGAGAAGTTGGAAAACTTTGAGAGAAACAAAGTGTGGACCCTTGTGGAGCCTCCCAAAAATGTCAATGTCATAGAAACCAAGTGGGTGTTCAAAAACAAATATGGGGAGGATGGTGAGGTTGTGAGAAACAAGGCTAGGCTAGTTTCTCAAGGTTTTAGCCAAGTGGAGGATTTAGATTATGGTGAAACCTTTGCTCCTGTTGCTCGCATAGAAGCCATTAGAATCTTACTTGCATTTGCTGCCTCCAAGGGTATTAGACTTTATCAAATGGATGTCAAGAGTGCTTTCCTAAATGGTTTCATAGAGGAAGAAGTGTATGTGAGGCAACCCCTTGTCTTTGAGCACCACAAATACCCAAACCATGTGTACAAGGTTCAGAAGGCTTTGTACGGGCTAAAGCAAGCACCTAGGACATGGTATGCTAGGCTTAAGACCTTCATGCTAGAGCATGGGTATGTCATGGGGTGTGTTGATAAAACCTTGTTCACTCTAAAGCATGGCAATGACTTTCTAATGGTTCAGATTTACATGGACGATATCATCTTTGGTGGTTCCTCTCATGCTCTTGTGTCCAGATTTCAGGAAGCTATGGAAAGTGAATTTCAGATGTCGATGATGGGAGAGCTCACCTTCTTTCTTGGGATTCAAATCAAGCAGTGCAAGCAAGACACTTTCATACATCAAGCCAAGTACATGAAGGATCTCCTAAAGATGTTCGACATGGTCAATGTGAAGCCGTTGTCTACACCAATGTCCACTACAATGGCTCTTGACCCAAATGAAGACTGTGAAGCGGTGGATCAAAGGGTGTACAGGAGCATGATTGGCTCCCTCTTGTACCTGACAGCGACAAGACCCGACATACACTTTGCGGTGTGTCTTTGTGCTCGCTTTCAAGCTTCCCCAAGGGTGACTCATCGTAAAGCTATCAAGCACATCTTCAGGTATCTCAAATACACCCTTGAGTTCGGTCTTTGGTACTCTGCATCTTCATCTCTTGATCTCATTGGGTATTCGGATACGGACTTTGCTGGGTGTAGAATTGATAGGAAGAGCACTTCTGGTACTTGTCATTTCTTGGGTACTTCTTTGATCTGTTGGTCTTCTCGTAAGCAGTCGAGTGTTGCCCAATCCACCACAGAGGCTGAGTATGTAGTTGCTGCTAGCTGCTGCTCACAAATCCTATGGGTTGTATCTACCATGAGAGACTATGGGTTGACTTTTAAGGGTGTTCCACTCATGTGTGATAACTCCAGTGCCATATGCTTATCCAAAAACCCAGTCTAACATGATAAGGTCAAACACATCAATGTGCGATTCCACTTCCTGAGAGACAATGTTGAGAAGGGGGATGTTGAGCTCAAATATATTGATACCAAAAACCAACTAGCTGATATCCTCACTAAGCCCCTAGATGCTTCGAGACATGCTTTTCTTCGGGGGGAACTTGGTGTTTGTCATCACTATGGCATCATTTGAGGGGGAGTTGGTTTTCTCTTGTATATATGTATCTTACCATTTTCGCATTGCATCACATATGTAATATAGCATTGGTAGATGAGCTTTGATTCTTATGCATTCTTGCATTTCTCTTTGCTATGATTGAGTTTGATCTGAGTTGTATGGATGTGATGGTAATCTCTCATGCTCAGATTTTCTAGATGACCTGTTATAAACTCATGTGAGCAACTTGCTAATCTTAAAGATAAACTGAGCTTCTTGTGAACCTTATGATCTAATCTTGCTAAAACTTGCTCACTATATGTATAATTGCTTTTATCCTTGTTGAAACTTGCACTGAGGCTAGTCTAGAGGATGTCTTAGCTTTGGCAGCTTGTGTTTGCGAAATGGAAGGCTTTGCAAATGTTTAGCTCATGATGAAACATTGTGGGAACGTGTGTTCCTTTTGCCGCAAAGGCATGCTCTTTTGTCTTGTGCATAATCTTGAAAAAAAATCTGCTAAGTGATTTGATCAAGAACTACTCAATAATGCTAAATCCAAACATTATGACTTGAAGCCTCAGGGTGTTTGCCGTACCCAGTCGTGCGACCCTCCGCATGGATAAGAGGACACATGAGGATAAACTATAATCACTTGATCAACTGAGTCTATGTTTCATATGTGAGCGTTTGTAGAGCTCATTTTCTGCGAGTGCTTGTTGCTCTTGTTGAGATTGAAACTGGCTAGATTCTTATGATTCACTTGGTGCTTGTTTTGCCTTGGATGAGACTACTTACACATGTGGTGGCAGATTTTCTCATGATGAGCAAAATTTGATTCTATCTAAGCTAGTCAATCTTTCTGCTTAGCCTGTATAGCTCATGGTGTTTATGCCTTGCTATCTATTTTTGATCTTTGCATGATTGGGAGCTATTGCCTTTACACTTCATGGCACTATGGTTATGGTTAGCAAAGTTAAATGCTTGTTTGCATAATTATTGAAGCTCCTTAGGTTTGCATTTTCATGCATTGCATGTTTATTTGTTCTTTTGCCTCTTTGATGATCCATTTTGGGGTCATGCACAAGCATGAGACCTACCACAACTTGAGGGGGAGAAAATTTTGGGGTCATACACAAATAATGCTAAAAAACTCATATGATCCATTTTGCACTACATGAGACCTACCACAACTTGAGGGGGAGCATATCGTGATTTTGAGCGGTTTCTTGCACTTTTCACATTCTTTGTGTCTCAAGTCGCTTTCTTTGCCAACTCTTGGTTTTGTGATCCCCACTTGCTAGATGGCTTGTTTTCACCTTTTTCTTTGGGTTTGGCCATTTGAATGTGCTTATTCGACTTCGCATTTCAATCTCTAATCTTTATGCATTTGAGGTTGCCAATGTACTCATCAAGGGGGAGATTGAGAAACCATGTGGATATGTGCCATGGTTTGCTATATTTGTGATGAGTAATTGACTTGAGCGATTTTGGTGTTTGAGTTGAAATGCGAGAATCCAGGGATTGCATGGGTTTGCATATCATGATTATGACTAACCGGAGTTGGTGGATATATTGGTGATGTTGCAGGAGATGAGAAATGTGTTTGCTTGTCTCATGATGTGTAGGTCACTGGAGTCAACTTGGCGGTCAATGGTGAGAGGATCGGGCACAAGTAGGGGACTTGGGGCCAGATGATCGAGATGCCGGGTGAAGTCAAGGGTGATCCACACCGTACACGTGGAGAGGCGAGAAGCACGGACGGTTTCGCGGTTGAGTCTCAAAACCGTGGTGGTGATGAAGACGGCATGTTGACCAAGCCAAGGCGAACGGGATGCCGGTGCAAGTGACAAGGGGGCCCAATGGACAGGGACTGGGAGAGACTTGTCGGTGGTCAGGATCGCGGGACAAGGTGACACGCGTCGACATCAAGAAGTTGCACTTTGAGAAGCGTGCAAGGCGGTTTCCCGGTTTGGACCTCAAAACCGGTGGCGGTGGTTGGTGATGCACGTGGCACCATCACGGAGCTTGCTTTGAGATGAAGCAAAAACGTGAAGCGTCTGATGGCATTCAGGCGATGAGGTAAAAGATGGACGGTTATACCCCCGATGGTAGGTGGTTGTGTTATGTATGTCAAGGGTAGAGTGGTCATGTGGACAATAGACCCTATGCCTATATAAGGAGGGATGTGGCTAGTGGGAGAGGTGCCTCTCTTCCATTAGCCTTGTGTTAGGATTCTATTCAAAGTGTTAGGAGAGGACTTCATGTTTGAGAGGAGAGTAGTGGGTGTGTGAGAGACATCTCTTGCTCTTCCAAATAGTGGGAGAAAGAGGGTGGCTTCCTAGCCTTGTACCTATGGATCTTGTAAACACCTTTCTATGATATGAGAAGTATTTTCGTGCTCAAGATTTCCCTCTTCACTTGAATCCCGAAATTCCCTTTTTCCTATTTTCGGAGGTATTTTCGTGGTAATTTTCAATCTCACTTTTGGACGAGTTTTTGGCCCGGATTTCTTGAGAAACTTGTTGCTAGGATGAGCTAGAACAATCCTCTATGGATCCTTGATCGAATCAATAGCTCTAGCACCTTCGATTCGAAGGATTTGTCAAGTTTCCCCTTTTTGGTGTTCTTGGCACAAGATCTGAAATTCGTGATGATTTCTTGAGCCAATTATGTTGATCTCCTAGGATTAGGGTCGTGATGTGATGAGGATTCACTGGTCTAAAAATTGTATCGTTTGGAGTTCGTTTGATTAGTTTTTGGAGAAGTTTTGTCAAGATCCCGAGAGATTTTCTGTTCTATCAGGGATCGACCGGCACTGCCGATGACCAGGACCGGCACTGCCGATTGGACCAGTCTGTAGGTTCCAGTGAGACTGCATCCCGCACCGGCACTGCCGATAGGTGGGACCGGCACTGCCGATGACGCGCACTGGCACTGCCGATAGGCGTGACCGGCACTGCCGGTGCCCACCGGCACTACCGATGGCAGGGATCGGCACTGCCGATGGGTGTTCAGTTCTGAACTATTGAGCATTGCTTCTTCCCTTTTTATTTCTGCTGTGTTCCTTTGCTGTAGTTGATCACTCCTAGAACTAGTACACCACGAGTTGATGTGTGTAGTCTTGGTGATCAGTTTGGAGGTTGCTTCGAGTAGTTTTTAAGATATAGGCCAAATTCTTTTCGAGAATTTTGATTGACTTCCATTCACCCTCCCTCCTTTCCTCCCTCCCTCCTTTGGTCGCCTTCTCGGTTCTTCAGAAGCATTTCAACTGGGGGAAGACAGGTGAGGCTGTGCAGAAAAGCGATGACATGGGACTGTACTTTGCGCTTGGTGATGACAACTTTTTTTGGGCGGTTGTGGCCGCTGATGGTGGCAACACTGATAAAAGACGGCTTCTCTCTTTCGTTGTGACCCTATGAAAAATATTTCATATGCGGTAGATTTCTGGAATTTCTGGCATGCGCGATTTATCATGTAGTCCTAGGTCAATAAGATCCTTGTATGAGTCAAAAAATTCAGAAAAAAATTTAAATTGTTGTTATTCATTATGTTTGCCCGCACTGAAAATTTATCATCATGTCAAATTAACCCTAAATCCATCCGTTCGTCATTTGTTTTGGGAACTCATCAATTCGTCATTCAAATTTACTCACCCGTCATTCAAATTGCAACAGTACACCAACCAACCCAACGTTGTGATCAGGCAGCCGGTTACACTTGTTATATCATTCCTAAATTATTGTATGCAGTTTGTGATGTTAAATAGTTTAGGAACAAATTAAGAAGAGATTTATGAAACGTGTCAATTAATCATGTTAAAAAATATTTTTTTGTTTCCTTTCTAAAATAAATTGTTTCTGATACTTTCAAACCTGAGCTCTCCTATAAAGTTTTCATAGATGCGAGCGGACCACGAATGTAAAATATTTGAACGGCTCAACAATTTCTTTTTTGTGTTCAATTTGTTGTGCTTCAAGAATGCTCTAGCCATATTACATCCAAATAGAATACTTTCCTTATCCGAGGTCGTGGCACACATCATATTCAAATAGAACACCCTGAGTTAAAAAAAAAAAGAGCATCCCAACACTCGGTTATTGAACACAAAAAAGAAATTGTTGAGCTGTTCACTCACGAAACGTTCAACTCATTCCAAATTAATCTGACTAGGATGCGTAGCAGGCCCACCCCATCAATTGTTCATGGATCGTGACTGCCAATCCGCTCATCTCATTCCAACAACTGTACGTCATCGTCATGGATCCGGAAAAAGACGAGCGAGCAACAGGAATGCAAAAAGCCAGTCTTATACAGTGGCAGCGTATTCATTCTGCACTAATATTCGTTCTGCAATGTTGGATCTAGTTCAGAAAAAAAAAGACCAACGCATAGAGCAAAAAAAAATCATGAAAATGATCTACAAGCATGACATCATCAGTGACAATTTTGCTATATGAATCATTGTTGCTACAGATATCACTCATCATACCCTAAATTTATTCTCTAAAAAAAATATTTTATCTTGGTCAAAAAATTCTCTCTTCTATATCAAGTTTTTCCGCACCCATTTATACTCTATATCTATCCTCTATCCCAACTAGCATATATTATATAATAAAAGACTTGCTAATTTTCAGCTACCTGAAAGTTTGGAGTAACTTTCAGTCATCTCTTTAAGCCATTAGATCTAGATCCAATAGTTTATAATTATTATACAAATAATACTATAAAAGAAAAATCAAAACTCAAAAAAACAAACCATTGATTGAAAGCTTTCAATCAGCTGAAAACTAAAAAACATGATATAATAAACTTTTTCCTACATCAACTTTTATCTATTTTTTTTTCATATTCTTTCCTCTACTCTTCTATTATTTTCTCTATTCCTCTGAGACCGGCACCTATTCCGTTTCTCCGCTATTTCTACAAATTTGGCGTAACCGGGAGTTGCTTTTGGCCTAGCGGAAGCTTTAGCGCTCCCCGGTGCAGCGCAGTTTTCTGCAAAGCCGTACTGGAGGACCGCTTACCGCAGCCCAGTGCGCCCAGTCTGAGATCCACTGCAGATAATGAAAATGATCTGGCATCAATAATGCGAAGCCGGAAAAACATGTCTTCAATATTGATACAGCAGCTCTGGAGATACAGCAGCAGCTACTTAAGAATGCATCATCGCGGCTAATAATCACTACTAACTAGGAACAACGCCCCATGAAACAAAAATTTATACATGTGAACAACGGAAATATCACCGAGTCTGAAACACAAAAATTCATTCAGCTTGATGAACCTACAAAAACTGCCACTGAAGCGCATCATGATATCATGGCATGGAGTCACATGATCTGAAACTTGTAGTTGCCAAACTCTGAAAAATTAACCAAAATGTCACTGAGATCCACTGCGCATGATGATAACCACGCCATGAAAAGGGACGATACGATTGACAATATCAGGATCACGGCGCATCAGTCACAGTATACAGTTTACAAACATCACATTACTAAAACTTGTCTTCAATCTGATACAGCAGCAGCTCATCAGCTACTTAAGAATGCATCATCAACACGGCTAATAAAACAACACCCCATGAAGCAAGTACTCCTTCACATGGGCATCTCTCTCGTTCAGAAGTTCAAACATGAGCACATTACTTACTACTTCTACGGGAAGCTGAACCCACCACCGCCGATTCGCTCCCTCGCGCCGGCGGGCGGGCTGATGTAGACCCAGAGCAGCGACACGGTCATGGAGATGAGCCCAGACCAGACGAAGACGATGGTGGGCACACGGCCCCGGCGGCCCAGCAGGCCCTTGGCGAACGGGTAGAGGTGGCAGAGCACCCAGAAGCTGAAGAATGCACCGCCCAGCAGCTTGCTCCACTGCGGGAACTCGCTGTACAGCGTGCGCGCGGTGGCCACGGCGATGGCCACAGCGTTGACCATCATGATGGTGAGCGGCGGTACCATGAGGAAGCTCCAGCGCACCTCGTACAGCTCCGCGAACGCGTCGTCCTCGCCGTCGTCGCCGGTGCCCGGCTTGGAGGTGAGCGTGAAGGAGATGTCGACGCCGGCGACCACCTTGAGCAGGCCCTGCAGCACGGCGGCGGGATGCGCGGACGTGCCGCCGATGACCCAGAACTGCTCGTTGCGCCACCACTCGTGCAGCGTGATGCCCGACCACCTGATCTCCAGCAGCGCGAGCAGGACGAGCGTGACGCTGATGATGAGCAGCAGCGCCAGGAACGTCACGTTGAGCGACTGCACGATGAACTTCCCGGAGAAGAGCGAGACGGCGGGGAGCACGCAGTAGACGAGCAGGAACACGGACGTGAACGGGTACATGCCGACGTTGAAGTAGGCCACGCGCTGGAGCAGCTTCATCCTCGGGGACGCGAAGAGGGCGTTGTTCCGGGAGAAGAAGATCTCGACGGACCCGGTCGCCCAGCGGAGCACCTGGTGGAGGCGGTCGGTGAGGTTGATGGGCGCCGTGCCACGGAACGCGTCGCGCCCCCGGGTGGCGCAGTAGACGGAGCGCCAGCCGCGGTTGTGCATCCGGTAGCCGGTGACCACGTCCTCGGTGACGGAGCCGTAGATCCACCCCACGCGCCGGCCCCACTCCGTCTTCTCCTCGTAGAAGCAGGAGATGACGGAGATGGCCTCGGCGACGGCCGCGGCGTCGAGCGGCTCGCGCGGCACGGCGAGCGCGCCCGGGGGCCGGCCCGCTTGCGCCGCGCCGGGCGTGTCCTGGAGGAGCCGGCCCTGGTACTCGGCCACCGGGATCGACGCCACGAATGTCGCCGAGGCGCCGAACCGGCGCGGGAGCAGCGCCGAGGACTCGATGTCGCTGCTGTCGAGCTGGCGGAGGACGCCTGTGCCGTCGTCGTCCTCGATCGGCGGGAGCATCATCTCCGTGTCGTTGTTGTGCTCCCTGTCCGTCTTCTTCCCCATGGTGTTCTTCCTCTTGAGCAACAGCTTCTTGATCTTCCTCGTGCCGAGCCATCCATGGTGCTCGGTGGCGCGGGGCGGGCTGAACCCGTACAGCGCGGTGCGGCGGAAGATGCAGCCCGTGCCGACGTACATTGGGCCCTGCAGCCCGTCCATGGCGCGCATGGCGACGTCGAAGAAGACGAGGTTGTGGTTGGCGTAGCGGTCGTTGGGGTCGATCCCTTCGAACCGCTGCGGGAACTGCACGTAGCAGACGCGGTCACCGCCGCGGTCGAGCATGAAGCACATGCCCTCGCGCAGCGCGGAGGAGCTGTGCACGTAGTGGTCGCAGTCCAGGTTGAGGATGAAGGGACCGTTGGACATGACGGCGCTGGTGCGGACCAGCGCGTTCATCGCGCCCGCCTTCTTGTTGTGGTCGTACCCGGGACGCTTCTCGCGGGACACGTACACCAGCATCGGCAGCCGGGTGTCCACGCCCGTCGTGTCTACCAGCTCGCCGGACTCGCCCAGCACCGGCTCCGACGTCGGAGGCGCAAGCATCGCCTGTTGGAATTACATTTTACATTATAAAGGGTCATTTGCAATTCGAATTAAGATCTTTCACTCAAACAATTCAAATTTAAAACTTCCATCACAACGATTATTATAAACTACTGACCTGAATTATGCCGGCGTGGTCGCCCCGGGAATGGTCCGGCGCGGCGGTGATCCAGGTGCCAGGCCACTGCGACCCGTCGGACATCCACGTCGCCTTCACGGTTGCCTCGGCCTCGGGAACTGCTCCTC
Source organism: Eleusine coracana subsp. coracana (assembly GCA_032690845.1). Taxonomy (NCBI): domain Eukaryota; kingdom Viridiplantae; phylum Streptophyta; class Magnoliopsida; order Poales; family Poaceae; genus Eleusine; species Eleusine coracana. The sequence continues at coordinate 64,955,760 of CM064426.1, read as the reverse complement.
CGTGAAGGGGACCACCACCAGCAGCCGCCATGGCCTCCTCCTGCTGCCGCCGCCTCGCGCGCAGCTCCTCCCCAGCATTATACGCGTCCGACCGCCTTCGAATCGCCTCGGGCAAGGAATTCACCCGCACCTTGAACTCATCATACTCCCGCTTCACCTTCCTCCTCTCCCTCACAAAATCCACCCGCACCTTCCCCTTGAGAAAATCCCTCTTCTGCCCATGTCCCCCACCCCCACCACCAAAATACGCCTCGGGACTCCGCGGCTCCACGCCGTGCTTCCTGCAGAACGGGACCCACACGCGCGCGAAGCTCGCCGTCTCGGCCAGCGCCTCGAAGGTGAGCAGCGCACCGCCGTCGTCGGACACGTAACAGGCCAGCTTCTCGACGGGGTAGTCGGCGGCGAGGATGGAGAGGACCGTGTTGGCGGTGACCAGCGGCGGCTCCTTCTCCGGGTCGGCGGTGGAGACGAACACATCGACGCCGGGGAGGTCGGAGCGGCCCTTGGGGTTGCGCGCGGTGGGCGACTCGAAGAGCGCCGAGAGGACGGCGAGGTCGGCGGCGCGGGTGACGGGGCAGAGCTTGGGCAGGCTGTCGAGGAGCCAGGAGAAGGCGAACCAGACCTCGCAGGTGACAGAGAGCGCCCACAGCCAGATTGCGTCCGGGTTCGGGTGCCGGATCCGCCAGGTGAGGAAGAGGCACAGCGCGGCCAGGCGGATGGCGATCAGGATCCTGCATCGGGTGCACGGGAAGAGGAACGGTAGTGAGCGAACCAATTAAAAATCATACTACAGCAAAGTACTAGTAGTTTTGAATGAGAGGATAGAATTTTTTTCCAGTATTTTAAGTACTACTAAAATTTGTCACAACAGATAAAAAAATATTGTAGTACTAAATCATGAAGGCAAGAACAGAATAAACAACAGAGTAGTAACTCAAGAACAGAGGCATCAAAACAGAGTTGCACAAGAACAGAGTAAAAACAGAGTCGCTAAAAAACAGAGTCGCTAAAAAAGAAACATAGATATGCTTTTTGTACCTGTACGGGCTGAGGATGCCCTGGGAGACGCTGGTCTTCCTGGTGAGCGGCCGGCGGCACCGCGTGCCGAAGTTGGGCGGCTCCTCGGCCCCAGCGAACCCGGTCTCACCACCACCACCATGCCCGTCCTTGGGCCACAGCGCGTTGCCGTAGCCGTACGTCCCCTTGGTCTCGAACAGCCACCGCGCATGATCAAACTCCGCCGGCTTCCCTCCTCCGCCGCCTGCACCTCCATTGCTGCTTGGAATCTTGATGGAGTGCACCATGGAGAACCGCTTCGCCATCGACGTGAGCGGCAGCTGGTCCCGCTCCTCCGACGATGACACGTCATCGGCCTCATCCTCGTCGGAGTAGTCGTCGGTGTCGCTGCCGTTGACGTTGTACGGCTCCTTGCACCCGGGGCAGTTGCCCGTGGCGTTGACGCAGTCAACGTAGCACTCGCGGCAGATCATGAACCCGCAGTCGCACGGAGACCGCCCGCCGCCCTTTCCGTTGCCAAGGAAGGCGGGCATGTCGCAGCCGCGCATCTTGCAGGACATGTTGGCGGAGGCCGCGACGGACCTGGCGGCGCCGTCGGCGGAGGTGTTGAGCACGTGGCCGCGCGTCGCCTGGTTCAGCCCGCCGGTGAAAATGGTGCCGGAGATGTAGCTCCGCTGCGGCCGCACCTCCTCCTCCTCCGCTCCCGCCGCCGCGGCTCCGGACGCCGCCGCCGGCGCTTCCAGGGACGAGTTGGCCGTGCGCTCCGGCGTAGGCGGGATGTGCACGGTGTAGTGCACGAACTCGGCGGCGCTGCCGACGCTGTCGCCGACGCCGACGCCGTCCCGCGACGCGCCGAGGTACCGGCTCCCGCCGCTCCGGCGGATCGGCGAGACCTGCAGCGTCGCCGTGGTCGTCGTCGACGAGCCGAGCGAGTGGCGCGGCGCGGGGCTCGTGAGGCTCCCGCCGGCGCCGCCCCTCACCACCGCTGCCGAGTCGCGCGCGGGGCTGCTGCTGCTCCCATCCCCCGCCGCTGCCGCCGCCTTTCCCCTCGTTGGCGAGATCGTCACCGTCACCGGCGACCCGCCGGGAAGCGACAGCCGCCGCGACATCCTCCGTCTCTCCCCCCAAATCAACAACGAAGTTGATCCCTCCCTCAAATCAAACAGAACCAAACTCCCTCACCTCAACAATCTCAGCTCAAGTTCAAATCGGCAAAGCTCAGATTCTTCCCCAGCTCTCGCGCTCCCATGGATCGGGCGGAGAAGAAGAAGGGGGTGCACGCGGCGGGCCGGGTCGGCGAATTATAGATCCACCAATCGAGCTCGCAAGGATTGAGCAATCGATTGGGCTCGCGCTCCGAGGAGAGGATCTGGTGGGGCGCAGGGCGTGCCAGTCTCCTCTGTATTTATCCCACGCTTTTCCTCGCCTTCGGAATCTTCGCCGCTTTTCGAAACGTCGAGCTCCCAACGGTCGGCTCGCGCTGACGTGGATACGCAACGGTCGGCACCGCGGCGTCCATCCGGCCGTCGACGGTACGATCGGACGGTGGACGTTTGGGTGCGGAGCGCGCGGGCGGATTCCGGAGGCTGCAGGAGCAGGAGGTAGCCGTTTGGGAAGGAGGTGGAGTGGGCGCGGGTCGTGAGGCTGCTGGGTGGGGCCCCTGAAAGGGAGCTTTGGGCTATCAGGTCTTTGGAGCTCGTGATGGAACGAATATTGGAATGAAGTTCAGTTTTTTTTTTAAAAGGAAAAAAACTTTAAAAGGGATTGAGCTGTTTGTTTCTGTCGTCGAGCTTGGAGATTAACTGCAGGATTACTGAGTGAGAAGGCTGGTTCAACCTCGGCTAACCTCGTACATTGCCACCGGGGGAAATGAATGGTGTCACGTGAGACCGCCTAGCGGGGGCCTGGGCCGAATCAGAGGAGACCCGCTTCACAAATCAGAGCTCGTAAATAACGTGCTTTTGGGTATGTTCGTTTTCATCCTTTTGATTTTTAGATTTATTTCATCAAATATTGTAATATTAATTAAGAGTATTAAATATAGATTACTGATAAAATTCAGTTTATAATCCTCCCTCTGAATGACGAGATAAATCTATTAAGACTAATTAGATTATGATTAGATAATGTGATGCTACAGTAAATATCTTTTAATGATGACTTAATTAAGTTTAATAAATTTGTCATGCTAATGCACATCCAACTCTGTAATTAGTTTTATATTTAATATATATTTAATAATTATATTAATATTTTAATAATTGATATGACTCTACTAAAATTTAGACCCCAAGAAACGAACACACCCAAAGCAGTGGTCTCGTTTTGTTCTCGTGTTCATGTTTCTTCCGTGAACCAAGCAGTGGTGAATCACACACAAAATTTTAGGTGAGACAAAGATGAGAAATAAAATTGACCAATGGTAAAAATAAATCTTATATAGATATTAAAATTATATTTTAGGAGCTGCTATTTTTTAGTCGATTAAAAATTGGGAAAGTTTTCAATTAACACTTTTGATCCTTGGATCTCGATTCAATGAATTACAAAAAAAACAACCTTTTCTATAGTCTATACATGAAACTAATTAATACAAATAATCCTACAAATAAATAAATAATAAATAAATGAACAAACAAACTTTTCTATAGTGTAGATGCTCTTTTTTAACGTCGATTAAAAACTTTCCCGTTTTCAGTCGATTGAAGAAGAGCATTCCCGTTATATTATAATTCCAAAAAAAATTTGGTTCGTACAACGTCTTATGAGAACACATACCGCTAGTAGCCCCTAAGTTTGGTACGTTGATCCCTTCAACAAATATCCTATTTTGTATTTTATTAACATCTGATCCTATGTTAGGATCAAATTTAGAAATCGGAATACAAAGTCCCAGTTCAGTATTGACATAAATGTTTGAATCAAATTCTTTGACCGGATTAGCAACATGCTAGGGTTGGAAATCAAATTCCGATGGATGATCATTGCATATGGGAAATACAATGGGTGTTGTGTTGGCTAAAAAGGCAAACGGTCTCCTAATTTGTGGGCCTCAGCAAATTAATATTAGAAAATTCTTTTGACCCAACTGACCCGTATAGCCCATAGATCTTTTCTTTTTACTTTATTCTTTCTTGGTGTCCTGCAGCAGCCAACGCTCACGAGAAAAAAGCTTCAGGCAGGGATGAACAACAGGCTGGCCAGCGGCAGGGGAGAGGGGTTTCACCGGCGGGTAGCCAGGGCAGCCGCCCCACCGTGCCGTATGGGGCGGTCCGCCCATGGAACCAAGTTTTTTTTTTAACAAGCTTTAGCGTGTTTTTTTTATCAAGACAAAGCACATATACCTTCAGCAGAAGGTTAACCTACGGATACACACACCATATTTTTTAAAAAAGGTTCTTGTAGGAAGTTTGGTAAATGATGGCTCGATGTCGTGACCTTGAAAAATCAACAGTGGCTAGACAACATTTGCTCTTATGATGGCTACTGGCTTGGATCGAGCAGCTAAGAACCTCTATCACGTTCCTTGAGCATCCTTGAAAGACCCTCCCTCCGGTTATGAACAGAAGAGGTACACCCTCTCTCTCCTAAACGTACTCCACAATACATTTTCTAACTTTACATTGTTACAGTACATAGTAGTACATCATATCATTTCTATTGGGCTTATCGGAGGAGCACGCTTATGTTTGCTTTCGTCAAGTCGTGCAGCACTTCCAAACAGTATGTTTACTTGATTTTTAAAAGGTAAAACTTCTTTTTAAAAAAAGAACTATAAAAAGTTTATAACTAACAAAAACTACTGATCTGGTAATTTGGCCCCTTCATTACATCATCACGCTGATCAGTGTCAAAATTAAAGTGGTTAATGAGCAAACCTTTAAAGTGTCTAACCGTAACCGCCTATGCCTTTTTGGAATGACTTGCATGCTGTAAAAGCAGCTGCTGCACATTTTTCATAACTTAAATATCATAATCAGATGCCCAAAGTATCAATTACAGGAAGCCAAAGCCCAAAGGTGAAAAGAAGTTGTACGCCCAAAGGTGAAAAGAAGTTGTATCAATTACGTTGCGCTCGCAGTCAATCATTTGATCTCGAGATTAGAGAATCATTGATCCCAGCCGTCGGTACCACGAAACAGATCACTCACTCATACGCATCATTCGCCTAACTGGGACCCGCTGACGGTGATGATAGAATTTTATACAGGAGAAGTCAACTCCTTTTGCCCATGTTTTTGACCCTCGTCTGGCAGCCGTTGGAGCGTTTGCCGTTGCCGACTTGTCTTTTTTAGCATCTGAAAATTTTCAAATTCTTTTAGGCGCCAGCGTTTGAATTCGATCTCATGCTTTGGATCCGATTTTTTTTTTGGTGTGTGTGTGTCACGACTGATCGAGATGAGCTCGGTGAGTCCCAGTTAACTAGCACACGTACTCTTGTAACCACGGGCATGACGTTCAAGTTCAGTTTCAGTATATTCACCGCGGAAGAAAACTGGGAGTATAATGCAACGCTAGAAGCCCTGCCTTTTCTCTTAAGAAAAAAAAAACATGGAACAAAAGAGGTTTGGTCTATGTTTCATTTCATTTTAGTTGCTTCGATGAGAACACAAAAATGCTATTAAGACTCACTCCAACATGTGATATGCAGCTCCTAATTTTACCATTTGTAACCTAATTTAGCTAATGTATCATGCAAAACTTAGTCTATATATGTACTCCCTCCATACTTGTAAAGCAAGTCGTTCTAGAGGGGAAACCAAAGTGTGATAAAGCAAGTCGTTTTGGGTTCTACCATGTATTTTGGACGAAAACACCCATGCATGCATTAAACACCAGCATGTTTTGCCACGCTAAAACGCATGCTCCCGAGGTCAGCCTGCTTAACATTAAACCACGCGCCTGGCCTCTTCCCTTCGTCCCGAGGAGCGTCACCCAGTCTCGCCACTCAGCAGCTATAGTCGCGCTCGCCTCACAAGAAGAAAAAAAAACAAAAACTAAACTGGTATTCGAAACAGCAACAAGCCATAACACAGCAAAAAGAACTAGTACTACACTCAGAGCACGAAAGAAAAGAAAAAGACTCATGTTGCATGCACTAACGCGCACAGCCGGGAAAAAATGAAAAAAAAATGATCCACCGCTGCACACCGCAAAAATCAAATCTCGCAAGGAATCGAACTTGGCACTTTTGCTCTAAGTCTCGCAACATTAACCAGTTCACTTGAGAGACAATATTGAAAGGGAACCACCCAAGACGCTATTTAATAAGGGTAGATAGGGAAAAATACATCAACATTAATCACTCCTTAGTATTATAAATCATATCTAAAACGACTTGCTTTTAAAGTATGGAGGGAGTACTAAGCTGAATGGGGGTTTTTCTGCCATAAATTGTAACCTTAGGGGGTGTTCTGAAAAATTGTAAAACCAGTCCCAAAAGAAATCCGAACTCCTCTGTTTCTTCACTTGTTCTTAAGGGAGAGAGAGAGCTAGGGTTAGGGTGAAAAGGGATCCACCAATTTGAGAGAGTGATTCGGGGATTTGGAGCCTCCACATGCTTGTTGGCTCCTACCTCTTGTATTCTTCATCTTCATAGTGGATTGTTGCTCGTCGCTGCCCGTGGGTTGTTCCCTGTAAGGGGTTTCCCATGTAAATTCATGTGTCTTCCATTATTTTGGTATTCTCTTTGTCATACAAGTTGATTAAGTCACCATCTTGCTTGCTATTGGTTCATATCTCAAGTGGTTGCTTGTATGGAATATTTGACATGAGAGGCATATATGAGTTCTTTGATATTTTGATGATTTGATGATGGGACTGTTGTTGTTGATAAGCTAATTGCTGCGAATATACTCTTGTTGAATCATTGAACAACTTGTGGTTGTGACATTTGAAGTGTAGGTGCTATTTTGGTTCCTGCACACAAGGTGTTTGGTGAAATGTCTATGAGAAATTAACTTGTTAATTTGGTCGCTTCTGCTGTCCTATTTTACTCACAAGTGGTATCAGAGCCGTGTTATATCAAAGGCACGGGTTTAGTTGTTGTTTTGCTTCAAAATTTCACATTTGGAAGTAAGCAAATTTGATGGAAATGGTGATTCTCGATTATGGCAAGTGAAAATACAATCTGTGTTGGTTGACAAGGGTTTGGATGGTGCTTTGGAAAATGTTGATCCAGAATTGGCAATAACTTCTGGAGAGGAGATGAAAAATATTGGTAAGAAGGCATTGGCAGTGCTCCGTTTGACTCTTGCAGATAATGTGTTAAGGCAGGTTTGTGAGGAGAAGGCTGTTGTAGCTCCGTTTGGCTCTTGCAGATATTGTGGCAGTTGCAGATGATGATTCTAAGGAGTATGGTGACTTGCTTGTTGTTAGTGCTGATGGTTCAGTTGGGTATAGTGCTTCTAGTGTTTCAGCCGATTGTGATATGAGTTTCAACACTGATTGGGTTCTTGATTCTGCTTGTTCTTACCATATGTGTCAGCACAAAGAGTGGTTTGCCACTTATGAGCCTATAAGTGGAGGTTCAGTTTCTATGGGCAACAACACAAAGTGTAGAGTTGTTGGTATTGGCATAATCAGATTCAAGAAGTTTGATGACATTGTTCGCACACTCACAAATGTTCGCCATGTGGTTGGACTGGCTAAGAATTTGATCTCTTTTAAGGAACTTGATCGAAAGGGCTATAAGTTTGTCACTCATAGATATCAGATCAAGGTGTTCAGAGGTTCCTTATGTCTGATGCAGGCTCTTACTACTCCTGATATAGATGATCTGTATTTCTTGCAGGGTAGTTTAATTACTGGGTCAGCTGTAGTGGCTTCAAGTTCCCAGGTGGATGATGACACCATGACTACTTTGTGGCATATGAGATTGGGGCACATGTTAGAGCAAGGTATGGCAGAATTGAGTCATCATGGTCTGTTGGGCAGCAGAAAGATAGGTAGTTTGTAATTCTGTGAGCATTGTGTTTTTGGGAAGCAAACTCGTTTGAGGTTTAGCAGGTCTGTGCACACGAGTAAGGGCATTCTTGACTATGTGCATACTGATTTATGGGGTGATGCACCGGTAACATCAATTGGAGGTGGAAAATATTTGCTAACCTTTGTTGATGATTTCAGTAGGAAGGTTTGGGTCTATATCCTAAAGTCCAAGGATGAGACATTTGCTCATTTCCGTCAGTGGAAGGCTATGGTGGAAACACAAACAGAGAGGAAGGTCAAATATTTGAGATCAGATAATGGCACTGAGTTCCACTCGGGAGAGTTTGAGAAGTTTTGTCGGGACACCGACATTACTAGACACTACACCGCAGTTGGTACTCCACAGTAGAATGGAGTAGCGGAACGTATGAATATGACATTGTCGGAGAGGACCTGTTGTATGCTCTCTTATGCAGGGTTACCACAGAGTCTTTGGGCAGCAGCAGTTACCACAACATGCTATTTGGTCAACCGCTCGCCATCGACAACTATTGAGTGCAAGACACCAGAGGAGGTATGGTCTAGCAAACCTCCTCACTATGATCACTTGAGGGTATTTGGTTGTCCGGCGTATGCTCACATTCGCCAGAACAAGTTGCAACCTCGAGCATTGAAGTGTGTCTTGTTATGGTGATGGAGTTAAGGGATATCGTTTGTGGTGTAAAGATTATAGACCCTCTAAAGTGATCGTCAGCAGGGATGTGACCTTCGATAAGATGATGATCATTACTTCAGATTGTCGGTAGTTGGAAGAGGCTTCCACTTCAGGTGGACCTTCTACAGGTGGTGGTTCTGAGGAAGAGCAGGTAGCACCAAGGGTAACATTTGAGGTAGAGACTCCAGTGACTGAGTCTACTATAGTTGAGAGTCAGCAGCAGGAGCAGCCATTATTGTCAGAGTCTGTAGATGGTGTTCATGATGACACAGATGAGGCAGATGATGAGTCAGATGCAGCTGATGGTCAGTTAGAGGATGCAATTTTAGGTGGAGCTTCAGAGGCTTCAAACTCTCCTATTGCACATCGCATTCAGAGACAGAGGCAGCCACCACAGCGTTATGGAGAGTGGGTCACACCAGTTGCGAGAGGTAGAGGTACAACTACTTTCGCTTTGACAGTTGCACAGGGTATTAAGCATGATGAGCCTAGCACTTATAGAGAGGCAGTTATCAGTCCTGAGGTAGCTAATTGGGTCCAGGCTATGACAGAGGAGATGGAATCATTGCATAAGAATCACACTTGGGACTTGGTGTTGCCGCCCAAAGGGCGCAAAATTGTTGGTTGTAAATAGGTGTTTAAGCTCAAATATTCTTCTCCAGGAATTGATGCTCCAAGGTATAAAGCTAGATTGGTTGCAAAGGGCTTCAGTGAGAAAGAAGGAATTGATTACCATGAGGTATTCTCTCTAGTTGTGAAGCATAATTCCATTCGGGCTTTGTTGGCTTTGGTTGCTCTATTTGATTTAGAATTAGAGGAAATGGATGTGAAGACAACATTTCTTCATGGTGAGCTTGAGGAGAAAATCTTTATGGCACAACCTAGAAGGTTTTGCGGTTGAAGGCAAGGAAAACCACGTTTATTTGTTAAAGAAGTCACTATATGGCTTGAAACAATCTCCAAGGCAATGGTACCATCATTTTGATTCTTATGTTTCTAGTCATGGATTTGAAAGAAGCCCATATGATGGTTGCATTTTTTAGCAGATACTTGCAGATGGCTCAAGGGTGTATATGTTGCTTTATGTTGATGACATCCTTATTGCAGGGAAGCGTTGTTCAGCTATTGATGAAACAAAGACCATGCTGAAAAATGAGTTTGAGATGAAGGATTTGGGTGCAGCCAGGAGGTTGTTGGGTATGGATATTTATCATGATAGATCTAGGGGCAGATTATGGCATTCACAGAGTCAGTACATTGAAAAGATTTTACATAAATTTCATATGTCACAAGCAAAACCCGTTTCTACTCCATTAGCTGCACATTTTAGACATTCTACTTCATCTGGGCCATTGGATGAAGAGGAGAAGAGGTACATGTCAAGAGTTCCTTATGCTTGTGTTGTTGGTAGCTTGATGTATGCTATGGTTTGCACACGTCCTGATATTGCATATGCAGTTAGTGTTGTGAGCCATTTTATGTCAAAGTCAGGCAAGGAACATTGTAAGGCAGTACAGTGGATCCTTCGGTATCTTAGAGGCACAAGCAAATATGGTTTGATGTTTGATCAAAGGGCAACAAATCCGGGACAGGTTGTTGGTTTTTCAGATTTTGATTTTGCCGGGGATCTTGATTGGAGGCATTCCCTCACTGGTTATGTATTTTATCTTTGTGGGTCATGTATTAGTTGGAAGACAACATTGCAGCATACAGTTGCCTTATCTACTATAGAAGCTGAGTTTATGTCATTGACTGAGGCAGTGAAGGAAGCTTTTTGGTTGCATGGTTTTCTTGGTGATTTGGGCATTGAGCAAGTTGATTCACCTTGCAAAAGATGAAAAATTTCATGAGAGAACCAAGCATATTGATGTGCGAAATTTCTTTATTCGGCTTCATGTGAAACGTAAATCTTTGTATGTTGAGAAAATTGGCACAAAAGATAACAGCTGATATGTTAACCAAGGTGGTTCTGAGGGCCAAGTTTGAGCATTGCTTGAACTTGTTGGGTGTTTGTGCTTACTCGATTTAGCTCCCAAGTGGAGAATTGGAGGCGGTGAGGTTGTTACATGTTGATTTATTCACTTGAAGATGAGGTATTTGAAGATTGGATTTTTATTGGCTCTATGGTTCAATTATCGCTGAGGTGGAGACTTATGATATGCAGGTCCTAATTTCACCATTTGTGACCTAATTTAGCTAATGTATAATGCAAAACTTAGTCTATATGTGTACTAAGCTGAATGGGGGTTTTTCTGTCATAAACTGTAACCTTATGGGGTGTTCTAAAAAATTGTAAAACCAGCCCCAAAAGGAACCCGAACCTCCTCTGTTTCTTAACTTGTTCTTGAGGGAGAGAGAGCTAGGGTTAGGGTGAAAAGGGAGAGGATTGAGAGGCACCAAATCCACCAATTTGAGAGAGTGATTCGGGGATTTGGAGCCTCCCCATGCTTGTTGGCTCCCACCTCTTATATCCTTCATCTTCATAGTGAATTGTTGCTCGCCGCCGCCCGTGGGTTTTTCCCCGCAAGGGGTTTTCCACGTAAATCCGTGTGTCTTCCATTATTTCGGTATTCTCTTTGTCATATAAGTTGATTAAGTCACCATCTTGCTTGCTATTGGTTTATATCTCAAGTGGTTGCTTGTATGGAATATTTGACATAAGAGGCATACATGAGTTCTTTGATATTTTGATGGTTTGATGATAGGACTGTTGTTGTCGATGAGCTAATTGCTGCAAATATACTCTTGTTGAATCATTGGATAGCTTGTGGTTGTGACATTTGAAGTGTAGGTGCTGTTTTGATTCCTGCACACAAGGTGTTCGGTGAAATGCCATGAGCGATTAGCTTGTTAATTTGGTCACTTCCGCTGTCCCATTTTACTCACACAACACCTCATGCAAAGGGGTAGGTAAATCCCAAAATATCTCTCCTTTAGCTACTGTTTATGATGCAATTGTAACAGAGAAGACAAAACAACAACCATTTTTGCCTTCGAGGAGAGAGACGAGCTAAAATTGACTACACTCTCTCCTCTGAATACATTTTGGCGCAGGGTTGGGGGCCATCACAGTAGCACACACTGACATGGAAGAGGGGCGTAGGTGTTGGTCAATGCCGACGAGGTCCACGGCGGTGCATTGATGGAGTTGGTCGTTCTCACTCTACACGCCTCGATTTCTCATGGCGAGTAGATGGGGGAAGAGAGGAGAGGCTCATGAGCTCACCTAGGATGATGCGCGGCTCCGAAACGGCTCAACGAAGGCAGATGAAGAGGAACGACGGTGATGCTCGGCGGCGGCGTCGGAATCACGTCGGGGTCCTAGGTAATCAGCGAAGGATGCTCGTGTCGTTGACTCCTAGGGTGGCTCCCTTTCTCCAATGGATGAGCTCGTCGGAGCTCTGCTCCAATGGTGGCGGCCCAACGTCGTGCTCCGCCTCCAACTATGTCGGCGCCTGATGCCATGCTCCGCCTCCTGCAGGCCCGTGACGACGCAGCGCTGCGCTGCGAACACCTCCCGCAGCACCGTGGAGGACATGGTGCGAGCGCAAGCGAGAAGGTGGCCATTTGCCTCTCCAAACTGGCTCTTCTGCTACTGCTATTGTTCACGAGAAGCAAAGAGGATTTTGCCTCTTGGAAAATACACTCTTTTGTTGGAGTCAGTCTAAATTAGGTGTTATCACTCGTTGTTTGATTTTTGACTTTGAGTGGGTCACACACGCGAGCACAAACTCTTACTTTTTTTTCGTACTAGAAGGGTTCACATTAGCTTACCATCTCATAGAATGGGTCATATCAAGTATGAATAGTGATGCCATTCTGATGTAGTGTTTAAATAGGTGAAATAAAGGTTTATTACCCTGGACAACGTACACAGGAAGATGAACGGGTTAGTGTTCATAACACGTGTGCTTAACATTCTTCTTACATGCTGATTATCTAAGTCATAGAGTTTGCAGTTGTGCATGTACATTATTTGGGTTGCTTGCTTTTTCCAGATAGATCATGCATGAATAAACAATTTTTCTGATGTGTCTATCACATTTATGTGTGGCACACATGCAGGTGTGGACAACTATGCTTACCTTGCTAACTGTTGTTGTCATAACAAATCCAATATGATGCTTCTGTAAGTGCAATACACTAGAGAGGATTGTGACCAAAAGCTAAGGACTGATTAACCATCGGAAGATGAACATGCGGATGGACTCCTAAAAGTAATCAAGATTGCAAACTTTGAATACATAAATGAAGCAAATGTTCTATTTTGGCAGAAAATAAAAGCCCAAAGATGCAGCCAGCGAGAGCAAACTACTAGGATGAGCTTTTGAGGATTGATAGGATGGACTGGAGCGCAACATATTACTAGTTACTGTTGCGACCATGCATTTGTGCTAATTAAATGTGTCTACATAAGCTGAATATAAGAGTGCCTTCCACACAATTGAGTTATCTTGTGTCATAAACACTCAGTAATGCACCGTTGTGTGATTAGCCACAAACATTTTCGTTCTTATTTCATATCTTAAATTCTTAATCCTCGGTTACTCAACTTCGATAGGGCAGACTATTAGCATTTTTTTTTAGAAAAGGCATACTATCAGCATGATCCTCCGTTAATGAAAAGTTGAGTCAGATAATTCATATGTATCTACAGAGAATGGTCACTAGATTTGTGAGGCTCTGCTAGGTGGCACTGAACCCTTACGGATTTTGCATGTCTGAAATATAGTGATCGGGCATTTGAGGAGCAGCAGAGGTCCACATCAAAGAATCTGATGAACAAGCCGTATGTTTGCCAGTTGTTTCTGAATGTGGCGATCTGGGCGCTCGAGTTACATGTTCTGCTCACACAGCAAGCGCCTCACAAAGCAGAACGTGCTAGGCAAAACACGCGTGCATTGTTCTTGCACAGGATAGAGACAAATGTCCATGGCGACATATGGTGAGGGACTGACCATTGTTGGGGCGCCATTTTGGTTTTGCCCCTGCCTCCATGGTGCTCGAGAACAGAGAACAGAGAGTAGTGAGCCTGCTCGCTCATCTTTGGGGCGCCTTCAATTCCGTGCTGACACCGAGTTTCACTGGGAGTTCCGTTTGACTGTGCATCTGCGCCGGCGACGAGCACGGTACGCCCGTCCCTTCTCTTCTTTTGCTGCTGCTGTGCGTGCAGAATGGCACAAAAGCTAGATGAACCCTTTGGTATCCGGATCGGACACGATCACGCACATATTGATGATGATATATCTATAATACATCTACTGCCGTGTGAAAGGAGGGCGTATCTCTATCGATCGGAGTTTAATCCATTTTCCGCCGCCGTTGTCGGGAGGATCGGCGACGTAAGATGGCACAGCCGCAGTGGGGCGACGTGGCGACGTAGCGTTCCTGGGCAACGTCGCTGCAACATTCGAGTCCGGAGCCGGCCTCCCGTGACGAGTTCCACCCTGGTCACGGGGTTCTGATGAATTAAATCCATAATCACCTGTTGAAGTCTATCTGCCAAGATCTTGATGATGAGTTTGATGCTAGAGTTTAGAAATGAAATAGGCCTGTAGTTATTAATGGAAGTTGATGATCATGCTTAGGAAGAAGGGTGATGAAAGAACCATTGATGCTTTGGGTATAGATTGTTACATTGTAAAAATCTTGACATAAATCTATATTATAAAGGCTAAACATTCTCTCTAAAACCACTAACCTGAGTTCATACCCAACCCTATCCTATTAGCCATTAATTTTCACCTAATTGCGGGCCCACTACTCTGATCACTTTAGCACAAATAGCTATCTTACATATGATTTGTGGGTCTTTAATTTTTTTAAACGTAACATCTTACATTTTGTAGTGTTATGGTCTTCTCCTTTGAAAAACATTTGTCACCGAGTTGATTCCCTACCCATTCCCGCACATCCCCGCCGAACCTTCGCGCATATTTGAAGGAGACCGCCTCGTCCCCGGACTCCGCATGCATGATTGAAGGAGCTTGCCTTCCTTCACCGCCGCCGCCCCCACTTCCCATCCCCTCTCTTCATCCTCTGCATCGATATCTCATCTGAGGCGGCAACAAAAACAGACGGGCATGCAGCTCTTTCAAGAAAACCAGGAAGAAAAAAAATCAGGGAAAGGGGGTGGATTGTTACGGAATGGACGGCAGCGGCGGGGGGGGGGGGGGGGGGGGGGGCAGGGCCGTCCTTGTGCATGTGCGAGCAGTGTGACGGCACAGGGCCCCTGAAATTCAAGGGCCTCCGATCTGAGCTGACTATCCTTTGTGCAATCTGCTGCTTAGCTAATTAGTTGAGGCATTGGAGGTACTGATTCATAGGAATCAATTAGCGATCAGTCTGGACTCGCGCATGTACATTTGCACAATGGCAACAAGATTTGCATACGGTTCCGGACATGACAATTAGATCGTAGCTTAGTATTGCTGTGTATCTGTCGGACCTCTCTATAGACCCTGCCGCTCTAGCTCTTGCCTTCGCTTAGTGAATGGGGCAGCGGCACATGTCCATTGCCCATCAGCGGTGTCATCAGGCATCAGGTCAGCACGAATCCACACTCCATTAGCCACATCAAGTTAAATCTACTATTCCAATTTACAAGCTATGTCTTTTGCAATTTGGATTAGAAATACAATTCCTTATTATCTATAACTTAAAGAAACAAAATTTAATAGATGATTTATCTTGATCTCAAGAAAGGAGTTATTGATATGTTTGAATTGTCCTTTCAATAATCATTTGATTGATGTATATGTTTACTAACGACCATAATAAAAAAAACATAGAAATCTTAATTAGAACGTTCTTTGAGTGGCTAATCATAATACAAAATTACATATAAATATGACAGCCTTGGAAGGATTTTGCATAGGGCCTGGAATTTTCTGGGACGCCCCCGGGGGGGGGGGGGGGGGGGGGGGGGGGGGGGGGGGCTAAGCTGTCGGCGTCGTCGTTCGAGGCGCCCGATGAGAAGAAGTCCCATGCAGCCCTGCTCCTCCTCCTTGTCGCGCTCGCCCTGCTCCTCCTGCATCTGGTCGGCGGCGGCGGCTACCACATCGCTCTGCTCCTCCCCATCCAGCACCTAGTCGGCAGCGGCTACTAGTACCACTACCACCTCACCCTGCTCCTCCGCCTCCGTGCACTGGTTCATCAGGGAGGATGAGCAGAGGAAGCACAAGGAGGAGGAGGTGCGCGAGGGCGTGGAGTTTTGCAGCAACGAGGGGGAGTTCCATGCGGGGCGGCGCAACGGCAGCGGCGTGTACAGCTTCTTCGGCAAGGGCGGCGGCAGGTATGAGGGCGACTGGGTGGACGGCAAGTACGACGGCCACGCCGCCGACCTCCTCTCCGTAGCCTGGATCAGTCACCTCGACTTTTCTTTCTCTGTCGTGAGCAGTTTCGGGCCCTCCTCACCCCTGACCTCCTCTCTGATGTCGCGCTCGGGGTGGCCCAGATCCGCTGCACACGGAAGGCCCTCGCTGACCTCACCATCCTCATGCTCGATGGTCTGGCGCCAGATCCAGGGCGAGCCGCCTCTGAGCGTGGCGGCGTGGATGGGAGTTGCGTCTATATCGAGCGCCCCCATTGCAGATGGATCATCGCTGGTGCTGATGAGCGTGGCTAGATCGAATGCCCATTCTTGCATTCTCTCGCTCGCAGCAGCAGGTCTCTTGTGTCCCATCGACTAGCAGGTTCCCCTATTCGGCTAGGAGATAAAAGCAGGTATGGTGCCCCAAACGTAAATATAAGATCAATCGATAATGTGATGTTGTTAGATCTGGTAATTGATTGTTAAAATAGGTTGTTTACGTGCTTTAGATTGGGTTGCCATATTATTTTTCATGGATTAATGATCGTCTATTCTTTTCACTGAAAACTCAGACACTGTGACATGTAATTCAGAAACAAATGTATTTATTGAGTTTTTTGTTCTCCTAATTCAGCAATCAGGAAACAGGAACGGTGGAATCAGGTCAAGGTGAACTCTTTATCCATTTTCTGATTTTTAGCACAACCACATGGGCGCACACACATTAATTCGATTGAATGCCTAAATGGCCTGACTACTCATCTCATTTTTTCAAATTTTCTATTTCTATAAATACAATCATATCAAGAGATATCCTTCAATCAATATTGAATTCATTACGTCCTGTCTAATTTTGAAAAACATGTATAGTAGTAAGATATTTTAATTTCTAATTTGCCCACCTCCAAAACCAACTTGATGATGACATTATGAAAACATATATGATGTTTGCAACAAAATTCTGCTTTCTGCAAAAAGTTTTCACAGTGAAATTGCCAGAAACAATTTTTAATTTGCCCACCTCCAAAATCGACTTGATGATGACATTATGAAAACACATATGATGTTTGCAAGTATATTATGTTAGACAGGTTTTATATTTATGTTTTAAAGTTACTTATAATTATGCTTATTAAGACCCATAAGCATAATAAGCTATCTTTTGTTGCTTTCCTTAAAGTGATTATGTTAGGACAAAATTGCAAATTGTTTACACGTGCTTATACCATATAAGCACTTTATCTGTTTTGTTGTTTAACACTCTAAAATGTTTATTAAGCTATAAGCACTTCTATAACTACTTTAATAAGATCTGTCAAACGCACTCTTAAGTACCTTCACCATGTTGCGGCATTCAAGAGCCAAAAAGATAGCTCTTGGTTTCATCAATTTCAAAAGCAGATAACAAGATCCTAATTTCATCGGTTAAAAAAGTAGTTAAAAATAAGATCACATGCATAAACTCTTTTATGCAGCTACAAACTAGTAGTTGGTATTTCTAAACTTATGGAACTATGAGCTAGAACCTTTTTTTGTAGTCTTTAGTTAACACCAAAAATCACATTTGTGTTGACAAAAAATTCCACACCTCACCATGTACCATAGCAAATTGTTAAGGATGATTTAATTTATTTTGACTATTTAGACACCTGATACAATTTTTGAAAATTAGCTAAAACTTTCTTTTGTACTATAGATTCTATAAATGTGTTTTTTAAAGATAGTGTTTCATGAACATTTTAAGAGTACCTTCACATAGTTTGTTTTAAAATTTATTTAAATACTTGAACCTCATTTAATTTAAAATACAATCTCGATTGAAATTGGTTCGGAAGATTTGCATGCATATTCTAACTTCTGAAATGTATGTGATATAAACTCTCTTACTGATACTAAGGATGAGAGATGTCAGAGATATACCCGGTTGCTTGTTTTGACCTCATCATGAGGCTATTGGGATGAACAATAACATACAAACTACACTAGCAAAGATAAGTCTCAAAATGAGAGTTGCAATGATATAACACTATATTATCTCAGTATAGTATATCCACAAACTGTGATTTGACTCTTTCATCATTTATGTTATCAAAATATGATGACCCTGACATATTTTAGTGAATGCAATTAAAGAAAATTAAATTAGAGTGAAGATGACGCCAAGAGACCAAGATCCTTAGCATGGAGAGATTTAAGAACAAGTTTAAATACGCTACATTGGTGGCCAATGGCAATTTAAAATAAGATGGTACATTATGAACACAAATCAATGTATACTCACTAAGTGTTGTCCTAATGACAAGAATTTAAAAATAGAGAGAGTATTTCAAAAGGAAGTATATGACATACAATTTTTATACACTTTTTACTCTACGCAATATGTGATATACATGCTCAACTATACATGCTCAACGCTACACACACTTAAGTCACTAAACAACGTAGATATGACAATATGAAATGTGGCACAATGAAGACCATTGATGATTTTTAAATAATATCTATGGAATACTTGTCTTACGGTATCTTCATACAAGACTAAGTCGATAGCCGATCGGGTACTTCATCAACAAGGAAGTCGACCGACTCGACTTGAAGCACAAGGCATGTAGAGATAGACTTTCTATGTAAATTCTAAGGGGTTACGACTAGGACTCTTCATGTACCCTCCCCTGCCGACCGGATATATAAGACGACACGGTACCCCTCATCGAGGGACAAGTTCACAAGTAGCGACTAGAGACACAAGTTTCTTGACATTAATACAATACACAGAACACAGGACGTAGGGTTTTTACTCTCATTAAGAGGGCCCGAACCTGTATAACTCGGTGTCTTGTATTACCATCGTAGTTCTTAATCTTGACGTAGCCCTATACATTTTACTACCGATCTCAAGCTTTGATAGTTGGCGCGCCAGGAAGGGGACAAGGCTCGCCGGGATTCTCCGTCAACTACGATGACCGAAATTCCCATCATCCAGTACTTGCCGGACTTCAAGATCTCCTTTGGAGCGCTCGACTTCACAGTCGGCGACAACGGAGCCCTAGGTCTGGAGAATCAAAAATCCGACTCGGTCGCAGCCGTTTCCATGGCACGATCACCGAGTTCATCTGGCGTGATCCTCGCATTTGTTCCACTCGGATCTAAGGAAGAAGATCCTTCCTTCGGAAATGATTCAAAATCGGATTGGTCTTTTGATGAAGACTCAGTCGGATCCGCTTACCCATATCCCCATACTATCCACATGGTGGATATAGCAGATCTCGCGGATGGAGACCAAGATGGTGACCAAAACGGTGAACAAGAAGGTAACCCTGTTGATGGCCACCCGAATCAACTAGCCGAAGGAGGTCAATAGGAGGAGGACCCCCCAGTTGATGACTTATCAGTCGGACACCGCCGTCGACCAAGAGGGTCGCGCAGTTCACGCAACACACGCCAACTGGATCTCGGTCCAGAACTCAAAGTGGATGGCGTCAAGGTCTACCACACTCCTCAGAATAACATCACAGGGGCCAAAACTTTGCTCGACATTCTAATGGTCGATGTGAATTATCAGACCCCTGCGATGCAGAAGGCGGTGGCTATGCTTAAGGCTGATGCGGCATAAGAGGCCGCAAAATCTCAGTCGATCACAACCTCTAGTCACGCATCTTACTGAGGTTGGCATAGGCGTGAAGATCTGAGAAATTCTCTCAGCCTCCGTGATGGACGAGATACCATCAACTCTCACTATGAAGAACGCGCTCGGGATAACCGACGCTATGAGGAAGAACGCCGTGATTGGAGAACGGACGACCGACGGGACGACCGACAGTACAACCGACAAGAGGACCGTCAAGACCCTCCTCTAAGGCACAACCGCGACGACCATCATCGACGTGATGATCGGGATCGGCGCGATAACGATGATAACGACCATCGGCATCGTCGTCATGATGATGATGTTGGTTCGCGACACGGCCGTCGTGCAACTCCGTCCCCAGATTGGCATAGGCGGTCGATGACGCCGACTGACTATAAGATCGATGGCATCAAAGCTTACATCCCTAGGCTTCGCATAGCTTGATGGCCAAAAGGATTCAAGCCGGTCCCCATCGAAAAATATGATGGTCAGACCAATCCCCGAGAGTGGCTGCAGCTCTACAGCACGACGATTCGATCGACTGGAGGTGATTCCTATGTAATGGCTAATTACCTTCCGGTCTGCCTGGATCCAGCTGTTCGGATATGGCTCACATCTCTTCCAGAGGAGTCAATCACGTCTTGGGGAGACCTCAACAGGAAGCTCATAGAAAGTTTCCAAGCTACCTGCAATCGACCGGGCAACCACTTCGACCTCACTCGGATCAAGCAGAAGACTGATGAACCTCTTTGTGACTACATCAAGCGATTTTGCGCTAAGAAGACTGAGATCCCCAATGTCCCGGACCAACAAATTATTGCCGCCTTCCAAGGAGGGATCCGTAGCGATGATTTGGTTTGTGAGATCGGTCAAAGGAATCATGACCTCAAGCTGACCGCTCAAGAGTGCTTCGAGATCGCTGACAAGTTCGCGTCTGGTGAGTCGGCATTGGATGACATCCTGGGAAAAGGCAAGGAGAAGCGGTCGGACAAGCCCGAGTCCTCCAAGAAGGACAAGAAGAGGAAGCCTAATAACGTGGTTCACACGGTGGATCGACTTCAGAAGAACCCTCGAACAAACCAACCGTCCACAGACGAGCCGCTGAGTGGCACGTGCCTTTGGCACCCAAAGGGAAACCACAAAGCAAAAGATTGCTATCAACTGAAGGGTTTCGCAATGGCTGCGCTCAAGGTGGCTAAAGATTCCCCGAGGTGCAATAACAAAGACAAGACCAATGACGATGGTGACAAGGACAACTCAGGAGAGTTCCAGGAGCCCCGCAAGGAAGTCAACTTCATCTTCGGTGGCCCGGATGCCTACGTGTCCAAGCGCAAGCGAGAGCTGGAACTTTGAGAGATCAACTCGATGAAATCGGCTGCGCCTCAATTCATGAGGTGGTCTAAGATGCCAATCACCTTTGATCGGTCGGATCATCCAAAGCATATCCCGAAGTCGGGTCGATACCCGCTGGTGCTTGCTGCTACGATGAAGGAGGTAAAGTTCAGCAAAGTACTCATTGATGGAGGAAGCAGTTTGGACTTAATCACCAAAACTCTCAAAGAGCTCGGTCTGTCAATCAATGATCTTCAGCCGAGTTCTTCACCTTTTCATGGGATTGTACCTGGTGAGACTTCAGTTCCTATTGGACAGATCAGTCTACTGGTCACCTTCGGGACCCGTGAGAATTTCAGGACCGAGCCCATTCTCTTCTAGGTGGCGGATTTTGACTCAGCATATCATGCTATCATCGGTCGACCGGCGATGGCTAAATTCATGGCTATCCCGCATTATCCATATCTCACCCTCAAGATGCCAGGCCCGAACGGAATAATCTCCCTTCACTCTGATCTTCGGAATTCTTTTGATTGTGATGTGCAGAGTTATAAGATGGCCAATAAATAGTTGATGTTGTCCGACCAGAAGGAGATCTAGCAGGCAGTCGGCATGGAGGAGCCGACTGGAGCGATGGTTCCAGCAAAGAAGCCTGCCAAAGACAAGATTCAGATCGATGACATCCAAACCAAGGAGATCATGCTCGATCCTGAGGATCCTGATAAGGTAACTTATGCTAGGGCCAACCTCGACGAGAAATAGGAACTTGCGCTCACTCTTTTCCTCCAGGAAAATAGGGACATCTTTGCATGGAAACCATCTGACATGCCGGGAGTTCCTAGGGAAAAGATTGAGTATGAGTTGAGGGTACCTCCTGGGGCTACTCCTGTTCGGCAAAGGCTTAGAAGATTTGCACAAGATCGTAAGGATGCCATGAAGGAGATAGTTAGATTATTGGATGCTAAGTTATAAAGGAGTTGTATCATCCCAACTGGTTAGCAAATCTAGTCCTTGTACCCAAGAAGAATAAAGAATGGAGGATGTGTGTTGATTATACCGATCTCAACAAGGTCTATCCTAAAGACCCCTTCGCTCTTCCTCGTATTGATCAGATTGTAGACTCGACAGACGGGTGTGAGCTCTTGAGCTTTCTGGATGCCTATTCAGGCTATCACCAGATCCCACTGAAGGTCGAAGATCAGATTAAAACTTCCTTTATAACACCCTTCGGCGCCTATTGCTATATCACAATGCCTTTCGGTCTGAAGAACGCTGGCGCGACTTACCAACGGGGTATTCAACGCTGCCTTGCTACTCAGATCGATCGAAACGCAGAAGCGTATGTTGATGACATCGTTGTCAAAACTCGGAACATCGAAGAACTTATTTCTGACCTGGCAGAAACCTTTGACAATCTGAGGCATTATTCAATGAAGCTGAATTCTAAGAAGTGTGTTTTTGGGGTTTCTTCGGGAAGGCTACTCGGTTACATCATTTCGAAACGAGGTATAGAGGCTAACCCGAATAAAATCAAGGTGATCCTTGGTATGGGGCCATCTAATTCTCAAAGGGACGTACAAAAGCTGACCGAATGTATGGCGTCCTTGAGTCGCTTTATTTCCCGATTGGGGGTTAGAGGGTTACCACTTTTTCGACTGCTTAAAAAGCAGGAAGACTTCATTTGGACCGAAGAGGCGCAGTCGGCATTGGACGAGTTGAAGGTTTACCTCAGTAGCATTCCAGTATTGGTGCCTCCGAAGCCAGGAGAAAAACTTCAACTTTACATATCGGCCACAACTCAGGTTGTGAATACTGTTTTAACAGTCGATCAAGAAGAAGAGGGACATATACAAAAAGTGCAACACCCGGTCTATTTTGTGAGTGAGATCCTTGGAGCCTGTAAGGCAAAATATCAACAGATCTTGAAGTTGTTAGATGCATTGTTGATCACCTCCAGGAAGTTGAAGCATTATTTTCAAGCTCATCCAATCGAAGTCCAGACCTCCTTCGCACTCGGCACAGTGCTGCACAATCGAGAAGCCAAAGGAAAAATTGCCAAGTGGGCAGTCGAACTTGGTCAATATACCATTACGTTTGCGCCTTGGTCGGCCATAAAGGGACAAGTGCTAGCTGATTTCGTTGCTGAGTGGATAGAGATTCAAAACCCACCTACTGCACAAGATATTGAGTACTGGAAAATGTACTTTGATGGTTCTCTTCAATTACAAGGAGCTGGTACAGGAGTCGTGTTTATCTCACCTACTGGAGAGAAGCTTCGATATGTCCTTCAGGTGTTGTTTCGTGCGTCCAATAACGCTGCAGAGTATGAAACCCTTCTACATGGCCTACGCATTGCCGCATCACTTGGCATCGAGCGCCTTGATGTTTTTGGTAACTCGGCTTTGGTTATTAATCAGGTCACTAAGGATTGGAACTGTGTGGATGATAATATAAGTGCTTACTATCAAGAAATAAGGAAGCTCAAAGACAAATTCGATGGATTGAAGTGCACGCATGTTCTTCGAGACAATAACCAAGCGGCCGATGAATTGGCCAAGTTTGGATCATCTCGGTCTGTGGTCCCGCCAGATGTTTTCTTACACATCCTGGATTCCCCCACGATTTCTCCTCGGTCGGATGTATTAATGAGTGTTGTTACTGATCTCGTTGGTGATGATGACATGGAGACCGATTGGCGTAACCCGGTCATCCAATATTTGGATAAGGGAACGCTGTCTTCGTATCCTAATGAGCAACGGAGGTTGGAGACCCGATGCTGAGGATATTTGTTGGTGGGAGACCAACTCTATAAAAGAGGAGGTTCGAATATCTTGATGAGATGCATCTCAATAGCAGAAGGCCAGAAGTTGGTAAAAGAAATTCATTTCGGGATATGCGGCAATCATGTAGCTTCCAAGACTTTGGTCGGCAAAGCTTTTCGTCAAGGGTTTTATTGGCCCACGGCGATTGAAGATGCACACCAGGTCGTTCGGACATGTGAAGGTTGTCAATTCTTCGCTCAACAAATGTATGTGCCTTCACAACATCTTTAGATGATACCTTTGACTTGGCCCTTTGCTGTCTGGGGGCTCGATATTATCGGTCCTTTCAAGAAAGCGCCAGGCGGGTTCACTTATCTGTTCATTGCTTTTGATAAATTCACCAAATGGATTGAAGCAAAGCCGGTCGACAAGATTACATCGAAGAAGGCAATCGAGTTTGTCAAGGATATCTTCACTCGGTTTGGGGTTCCTCATGATATTATCACCGATAATGGCACTCAATTCACATCAGTGGAGTTTTGTGACTTTGCTGATGAGATCGGAATAAAAATCCACTTTGCATCAGTGGCTCATCCTCAAAGTAATGGGCAGGTCGAACGGGCCAATGGTATGATTCTTCAAGGACTGAAGCCGCGGATATTCGATAGACTTAAGCCATATGCCGGTCGGTGGGTCATGGAGTTGCCTTCACTTCTTTGGGAGCTTCGCACAAACACCAGCCGGGCAACTGGTTAGTCACCTTTCTCATTGGTCTATGGCTCAGAGGCTATGCTGCCGACTGAGATCAGCCTTGTTTCGGCACGGGTTCATGTATATGATGAACAACTTTCTGAGGAGAATCGAGAGATTGATTTGATTGCAGTAGAGGAGTTGCATGATCGCGCTTTGTTCGGTCAGCACTTTACCAACAAGGCTTACGTTGATATTATGATAAAAATGTACGTAATCGCCACTTCCAAGTTGGAGATTTAGTGCTTCACCGAGTGCAGTCAACGAAGAACCGACATAAGCTTTCTCCAAAATGGGAAGGACCATATGTGATAAAGGAAGTCACTCATCCGGGGGCTTACCGACTGATGTATGAAGACGGCGATGATGTACCAAATTCCTGGAACATAAATCAACTACGTCGTTTCTATACTTAATAATTCTTTTGTATACTTATACATTATTCATGAATGAAACTTCAGTCTTTTTGATGAAAGATTTTTTGATGATTTTCATTCTATATTGTCTCGATTCCTTAATTTATTTTATTAAACAATCGAGCCAAGGGGCTAGTAATAATGTCCCACCTCAGGTTAACCTCATTTCGGTTTTGGACTATTTTTTGACTAATTTCTTCTCTTTGAATACGGTCTTCATTTTCTTGGTCTAACATCTATACAATGTGGTTATATACTTTATTCTGCACATCAGACTACCACTACACTAAACCCAAAGCCAAAGTATGAGAGATCATGTGTCGATTGGTCGACTCTGCTTGTTACGCGGTTATGAGTCACAACCTAATATGTTAAGGCAGACCGATACAATTTGAGTTTCTCAATGACAGAAACATACTTATGACATTTTTATCAATCTTTTAAAGATGATAAGCATGAAACTAGTTTACATATAGGTAATATTGTTTCATTACATAGATATTGCTAATGATCTCTAATATTACAGGATTTACAGCTCCTTTGAAGGAGAGGAAGAATGAGCTCGTAGCTCAACCTCAGGAGTTGCTGGAGGAGTAGGCACGGTCGGATTGATCTCTATGTTGTCGACAAAAGCTCGGGAAGTCTCTAGCATAGAATCCAAGAGCAGCTGACATTGGTCATCAGTTAAGTCCGGGTTGAAGCCCTCCTTGATCTTGTCAAATGGTACAGCAGGAGACCAAGATTGGCAAACCACAAGAACCTAACTCCTGGCCTCGGTCGCCACTCATCGAGTGTTATGAGCAATAGCCTCCGATGCATGCTCTAGCAAGTACTCCAAGGAATGGCCAAACTGCTCCACTCGGTCGGCATGAACATAGTCCATTGTCTTTCGAGCGGCATAAGATAGAGCTGCGAGTGATGATTTTTAGTCAGTACAATGAAAGGAGGATTCAAATAGATGTGAGAAATAATGAGGGGCTTAGTGGCAAGTTTACATTTGAAGGATTTGGAGATGCTCTTAGCTTCCTCTATCTTGGCATCAGCTTCCTTCAACTCCTTCTGCAGCCGAGTGATCTCGACCTTCTGGTCCTCGACTGACTTAGAGAGGTTTTCTTTCTCAGTATTTAAGGCGTTGACAAACCTTTGCTGATTGGAAGTCAACTTCTCCAGGTCGGCAACCTTCTGGTCACGAGCTAAAGACAAACATTTAAACCTTTAGCGCTAGAGTGATTGGTTGGTTATTTAAACAAGATGGTGAGTGATCTTACCAACTAAATTTTCACGACCTTGGTCTAACGCTTTTGTCATCTCTCTTTGGTCGGTCTACAGCTTTTCAATCTCCTTTTGTGCTTTGGCGAGCTGCTGACCGGTGACTAGCATAACACCAACAAGGTGTCAGTTTTAAACTTAAAGACATGAAGACCGAAGAGTTTTAAGGCATACCAAAAGTTTTGGCTTCAAGGTATTCCACCCTAGTCTGTTTCCTTTCTACAAGAGGATACATTCTCTGTATACAAAAAGGGGGTTAAGCTTAAGTATAAAATTGAGGCAAAGCTAAAGCAGAGTATTGAAGTACCTTGCTAGCCTCTCGATGTTGATGCATAATTTCCACGTCCTCCACTTCGGGCCGATCGAATATATCTGTAGACAATGTCGCCTTACCTTTATCAAGAGGTGAAGGGATGATGACTGGAGCAAGTTGGGGTATAGGCGCCAGAATGGAGGCAGGAATTGTCATATCAGATGGCTTATCCACCTTGGTCGACGTGTTTGATGACTTGCCGATCAATTTAGGCAGATCAGTCAGACGAGGAGGAGGTCCTGACCGAGTGGCTTCGGAATCTTGGGCACTCTGAGAATCACTCGTCCGACTATTGTCAAAATAAAGATGGAGGAGGTTAGAGTGTGTAATAGATGGCCATAAGAAGCAAGGAGTAAAAGGTTAAAGGATTAACCTGGAAACCTTCTTGAGCTTGATCCGGCACAACCTCTTCTTCGAAGAAGTCGACTGAGAACCAGTCTCCTTCCTCTTCTGGGCAGATTTTTCTACCTTGTCGGTCTATTCCACCACCCCAACATTACTCTGAGTTTGGCTTGGGGGCTCCGACTGGCTTGAAGGTCGGTCGGGGGGAGTAGGGGTGGGTTGACCGGCATCAGTAGATGGCATCTCTTCATCATCACCCTGATCCCCAATATATTACCGTCGGCGCCCGACAGTCTGCGTCACTAGTCGACTGGGGTGAGGCAGGGTGACAGCTGGATCAGCATGTTTCGGTTGAGGGCCTACGGAAGAGCTTGAGCCTCTAGCGCCAGTCTGCTGCGGTTTCTCAACATAATCCGGTCCCTCGGTATTGGTCGGAGGGAGCGGAGGATGTGATATATAAGTATCCAGAACCTGCACAAGGATCAAGATATCAAGCAGGACATCAAGACAAGAAAATAAAGTATTGCTCAAAGCAGACTGAGGCTTACTCGGGCTCGCATAGTGCCCTTATTATACGCCTTCTTGATCAGCGAGTCATCCTGAAGGATATCCCCTTCAAACATTTTCGATAGGCGTTTCTTATAAAGTTCATCATTCGGCGGGTCGGGCACTTTCCTGGTTTCGTCATTATTAACATAGTTCCACGCCGGGTGACTCTGAAGCTTCAGGGGCTGCACTCTGCGCACTACGAAGCTTTTGGCAACGGTAATTTCATCAATGCCTTCAGCCTTCAAGTCAGCTATCTTCTTCAACAGAGCGACCACCTGAGGGTCGGTCGGATCGGGCTTCTCCGTCCATTGCGCCAGAGGAATTGCCTTGGCACCGGTGAAATCGGCAAGAATAGGGGGAGGGTTGTCACAGTAGAACCACTCATCCTTCCAGTTCTTGTTTCCGGTCTTCAATGGCACATTGATGTAGGCCTCCTTCTTGCGCAACTGGAAGCCAACACCGCCTATGGCCACTTGATTGTCCTTGGTCGACAACGGTCAGAGGACAAATAGATGGCGAAATAGATTGAAGTGGGGGAGAATGCCCAGAAATGCTTCGCACATATGTACGAAGATGGTGATATGAAGAATGGAGTTGGGATTGAGGTTGACAAGCTCAATCCCATAGAAGAATAGGAGCCCGCATAAGAAGCTGCAGCAGGGGACTCCAAAACCATGCTCAAAGAACGAGCGAAATACAACAATTTATTTATAAATGGGGATGGGGCAAGATTTGCGAGGTACCTTCCAGTCGATCCGCACTTGATCTGGAAGGATGCCGTCGACCACCATCTGGTTCATATCAACCTGGGAGAGGTTGCTATTCGAGAACTCCTGAAGCTGCTCCGGGATGTCGATCTCCGACGAGGAGGACGCGGCGGCGGCGGTGGAAGTTGCAGGAATCGAGGTGGAAACCTTCTTGCGACCCATGGCAATAGTTGTTTTGGTCGCAGTGGATTAAGTACTGAACCCTAGCAAAAGCTTGGGGGCTAAGTGTGGCGAGATCTACGGCGGCCGGAAGCTAATGCGCTAACCCTAACCAGAGAAGCAGAGGCGACGCTGAGAGCAGAGGAGGCGCAAGGAAGACGAAGAGTTCGTACGCAAATACAACGTGGACTGAGGGTCAACTTGATGCTGCCCTTTTATACTCCCGCTTTTTGACCTAAGGGTCCCATGGGCCGGGATGGGCCGTACAGTGACACTGCTTTTGATTAATCAGAAAATTAATTAAGTGCCTTAAACCTGTTTAGGGTCTAAAACCTTGAGAAGTAAAACTCGGGGGCTTCTTTGATGAGAAGCATTTAAAAAATATTTAACCATATTTATATGGTTTGATGATCATGTAGCAAATGACTTAATGGTCATAAGGATATAAGTTCAAAGGTAATGATATTGATTGCAGTCAATAACCAAATTGTCAAAGTTGGACTTATAGATAGGCAGAGTGGCTAATTATTAGGGAAAAGGCTATACTATGATTGATGTCATTTAGCTTAATACCATTATATGATTGATATCATAATGATTTACATGAATTGAATATGATTGATGTCATAAAATTCAGACCGACCAGTCACTCGGATATAGTGTATATCAGTTGACCCTTTTGATAATCGGTCGGCAAGGCTGAAGCTTTGCAGGTTGGCTTACTTGTTTGATGACCAGAGGTCTGTTAAACTCAAACTTGATGGTTTGAGTAAAATACATACAAAATAATAAGAGCTAATATAATTAGACTCTTGTATTATTTGTTAGTCTCCAAATTATACAAGAGTCGGGGCTACACTTGATCAGGTGCACGTAACTAGTACACCAGATCTATTAAAAACTTCGATAAAGAGGTCTTCCTAATTTATGATCTATATTGAAGATTACTCTGAGAATCAAAGCTCAAAATCAAGAAGCACTCGGGAGCTGCTGTGGGATACTTGCCTTACGGGTATCTTCATACAAGACTAAGTCGGTAGCCGATCGGGTACTTCATCAACAAGGAAGCCGACCGACTCGACTTGGAGCACAAGGCATGTAGAGATAGACTTTCTATGTAAATCCTAAAGGGTTACGACTAGGACTCTTCATGTACCCCCCTGCCGATCGGATATATAAGACGGCAGGGTACCCCTCATCGAGGGACAAGTTTACAAGTAGCGATTAGAGACACAAGTTTCTTGACATTAATACAATACACAGAACACAGGAAGTAGGATTTTTACTCTCATCGAGAGGGTCTGAACCTGTATAATTCGGCGTCTTGTGTTACCATCGTAGTTCTTAGTCTCGACGTACCCTATACATTTTACTGCCGATCTCAAGCTTCGACAATATCCATCATAGAGTTGTGTTTTCTATTGTGTGTAAAATGTTAATTCAGGTCATGTCTGTTGTGTGTGATTAGCCATGAACATTTTCGTTGTTGTTATAATCTTAAATTCTTAATCCTCAGCTACTCAGTGGCCGTATACAAACTTGTAAAAGGTCGGAGCTTTTATTCTATTATCTAAAAAAAACTACTCACATTCAGTAGGGCATGATCCTTTGTTAATGCAAAGTTGAGTCAGATAATTCATATGTATGGTCACTAGATTTGTGAGCCCCTGCTAAGTGACACCGTGCATGTGAGGACTTCTAGAGCGTGAAACCTGCTCACGGAGCTTGCGTGGTTGAAATATGGTGACCGGGAATTTGAGGAGCAGCAGAGCACCATAGCGCAAGTACTTGACGAGCAAGATGTATGCCTGTGTTGCCAACTGTTTCAGAATGTGCCGATCGATCTCTCAAATCTTTGGTCACACAGCAAGCATCTCACAAAGTAGAACGGTACAGCCGTGCTAGCCAGAACGCGCGTGCATTAATTGTTCTTGCACAGGATAAAGACAAATGTCCCTGGCCACATATGGTGAGGGACTGACCATTGTTGGGGCGGCATTTTGGTTTTGCCGCCCCTGCCTAGCTCCATGGTGCTCGAGAATAGAGAACAGAGAGTAGTGAGCCTGCTCGCTCATCTTTGGGGGCGCCTTCCGTGCTGACGCCGATGCCTCACTGTGCCGGCGACGAGCACCTCGCTGGTACGACCATCCCTTGTCTTCCCTTGCTGTTGCTGCTGCCGTGCGTGCAAAAGGGAGGAATAACTCAAAAACCAAGATTAGCCTATTGGTATCCGGATCGGACTCGATCACGCACATATGTATAACTGTAATACATCTGCTGCCGTGCGAAAGGAGGGTGTATCTCTATCGAATGGAGTTTAATGCCGTTGTTGGAGGATCGACGACGTAAGATGGCACAGCCGCAGCGGGCGCGATGCGGTAACGTAGGGTTTTGCTATATTCCGTGGCGTTCCTGCGCAACGTCGCAGCGGCGTTCGAGTCAGGACCCGGCGGTCCGCGACGAGTTCCGCCTTGTTCTACAGGCCTGTTTTGAGATCAGGTGTCTGTTTGGGTTCTAGCCCAGAACTAGTGACTCCAGCTGTATCGCTGGATCCTGGTGATCAGCCATTTTCGAGCCACCGAGGATAGGGAAGTCTTCCGGGCCGTAGAGGCAGTGAAAAAGGGTTTTCCGGCCCATCTTGGCTCCAAGTCGGATCTAACCAAACGCACTTTTGCTATCGGCATGAACTCCAGAACAGGTCGCTTCCATCCAGCGCCCGTTCAGGAGCAAACGAACGAGGCCTTCATCGGACTCGTCACGAGGTTCGGAGCGTGGGCTGCACGCGACGGAGATCCTCAGCGTGTGCCCGGATCTCCTCGCACAATTCCACGCGTGCCTCGCCGCAGGACGAAGGCTGTCACAGGGGCGACGAGTCCGCCGCGAAGCAATCGGAGCTGGATAATGATCCGGGCAGCGAATGACCAGGGCGGTGAGCCGGTAGAGCTGGAGGTTCCTCGAGCGGCTGTACGGCACGCAGTGGAGTAAGATGAGGCGGAGGCTCGAGGACGGCGAGAACTCGTCGGACGGATGCTGCGTACTGTGGTGATGGACAGCCTCTGGTGGGCGGAGGCAAGGGCCGTCGAGGGCGCCAGGGAGTGGAGAGACCGTTCTCGCGTCGCGGAGGGCTCTCAGCGACCTCATCGCGGAAAGGGTGGAAAAGATGCGCCGGGGGCAATCACCGTCGGCCATCGCATCATCCACTTCAGTTCGGATCGAGTACGTATCTGATTATACTGCTAGTTTATTTGCTACCCATGGCAAGATAGGTGAACTTGGGCAACCGTGAATTATCAAGAACCGTTTCTACAAAAAAAAATTTAGTACACATAGCTTAGCTTCTCCAAACAAATATATGTAGCTTATCGATATAGTTTACCAGCAGCCGTGTCATCATTTATTACCGATATAGTTTAGTGATATACAAAGAAATAGTTGCAACGAAGATATATATACTTCTTCACAGTTCATCTTATTTTTATCGGAGACAGCAGCTTGCAATGTTGCAGATTTTGATGGAAATTTCACTTGTTTAGGAGCCAAAAACCGGCGCCTGATTTCGCCAGCTAGAATAGAACAAGACCACATTCTTGAACTGTTTCATAGGGGGAACAAATGTTCACAACTAACCAGACGAAATCGGTGCTTACCAGTTTTCTGTGGACTTCAACACGGGAAGAAGAAATAACGAAATCAAGATTAACTTTTTTTAGAAGTATTTCAAGAGTAACTACCAAACCAAAATGTGAAAAGGAGGAGGAATCGTTTTGCCCCAAGACAAGTCGCCACTGGGTGGGTCTCCTCTCATGGGCTTCATCAGATGTGGCCCAAACCCATAATCATTTGTCTGGGCTTTAAATGGGCCATGCCAATCAGGCCAGTCCAAAGCATGATTTTTCTAGCCTGATCCGGGCATGGTACGGCCCGTTGAATTTCGTGCTCCATGCATCCTGTCGTGCTTGGTCCGAGCCGTCACTCTGATGGGTTGCACAGACACGACCCGTTTAGTATA
This sequence comes from Eleusine coracana subsp. coracana, assembly GCA_032690845.1. Taxonomy (NCBI): domain Eukaryota; kingdom Viridiplantae; phylum Streptophyta; class Magnoliopsida; order Poales; family Poaceae; genus Eleusine; species Eleusine coracana. The sequence continues at coordinate 64,923,493 of CM064426.1, read as the reverse complement.
GTTTAATTTGATTTTATACTTCCTTTATAACCAACAATAACTTAGTGGCCTAGTGGTGGGGATGTTAGCTTGATTTCATTAGGTCATGTGTTCAAATCTCAGCTAATTTTTTTTCTATTTTCCACCATTCACAATGCTAACAGGCTGAAAATTTGTTTATGGATCATCCTTCTAATGGGCCTATCGGACTGGCCTGACTAAACAATTTTGCGAAAATTTGAATATGGATCATCCTTCTAATGGGCTTATCGGACTGGCCCGACTAAACAATTTTGCATTGTGTCGTATCGTGCCGGCCTAAAACTAATCATGTCGGGTCAGGCCACCCATTTCACCACAATAGTTGCAATTGCAAGAGGGTGGAGCAACAAAAGACTTGGATGAGTGGAGGAAGAGTTTAGGTACTTCTTGTCGGTGTCATATTATGTTTAAACAACTACATGTTGCAGCTCATACATCCGAAAAATAATTTCACACATTATCATGCCAATTTGTAAATCTCATCACACTCTCGATTCACATTCATAGAGCATACTTCCCAAATGAATTTTGTATCATTCATTTAAATACATCACTTAGTTTACAAAACTCACTGTGTAATTTAGAAACCTTTATACTCTATAAAGGTTTAGCAAAAGTATTCAGGTTATGCATCAAAATGGATGTTGCTAAGATATCATATTAGACAAAGTAGTGGACAAGAGTTTTTCATGTCTATATATATACTAATTCTCACTTTTTCCCCTAAAGTCTAATGTATTGTGCCTCACCCTGTCAGTGTTCACTTTATCCTGTCATCAGAGTGCTCTCCTGTGCCACCACCACCACCTCAAACTTTCCTTGCCGCCTTCACCTCATTTGCTTCAACCTAAGGGCCACTATTTTTTCATAACAATGACAACCATAATTTGAATCATATGTATCATAGAAGTCGCTCATGTTAATGATCCTTTTAATCTAATAGTGATGATATACAAAAAGGAATCTAAAATGTATGTTAACTTGTATTTGCAATTTGGTAGTGATTATTTAATATGTGGCTAATTACCAACAAAAAGGTAAGATATGGAAACCCATATAATAATCTGACACAATATTATCTCAATATATTATATAAAAAAGCTAAAACTTACTCGTTACATCATTGGTTCAATTTACTAAAATATGATATGAACACATTTTAATAAATGCAGTGAAAGAAAATTACAACATAGTTAGACAAATATATCTTGCTTGACCCTAGTTCAACCGTGACCACACAAGATGGTGGTTCCTACATAGAGAGATTTAGAAAAAAAAATAATCCTTACACATAGGAAAGAATTTGCATGTTCAAGTCCAGAGTAAGAGACATCGACTTTAAAAACAAGCATATGTCATACAATGGCTATATAGAATTCATTACACATTAAGTGAAATGCATGTTCAATGCCTTATATACTTGAATACTTCAGCAATATAGATATGACAATATGAGATGTGACACGATGAAGATGACTGAAAATTTTCTTAATAATATCAATCTGAAAAAGACAATTTATTTTCAAATAAAAAATGACATTGACTTAAAAAGACTAGTTATGGGTTTCATCGTGGTGGTGCTGCTATTTTATGGAGATTTACAAATCAAACCTTGGTGGTTCCAACAAATCACTCAGAGATTATAACATTATATGAAGCATCCAGAAGATGCACTTAGTTGAGAAGAGTCACTAACATGTGCAGAATACATGTGGAATGAGTGTTGATGAATCCCCAACTATTATCTAGCTACATTGCAAAAATACAATCGGGATATATAATGTCAAATGTCATGAAGTACATTGCACCTAAGTTCTATACGCATTAATTGCAAAAGAATGAAATTATGGTGATCATATCAGATCGCATGAAAAATCTAGCATATGTATGTTCACTAAAGCATTACCAGCCAATACTTTTGAGAAGCACATGCATATGATTGGTATGAGGAGACTTAGAAACACGGTTGAAATAACCGGGGTTAACCGACCGGGTAACTCGGTCCGGGCCAGTTAAATCCCGGTTATAATTTAAATTTAAAATTTTTAAAATTCAAAAAATTCGAATTAGACGAAACCGATGTAACTGATCGGTTAACCAGAATAACTGACCAGTTAACCGATGAAATCACACAAAAACTAATATTTTTAAATATAAAAATATATATTCAAAATATATCACTAAAACCTATCTAACCGACCACTTAACCGGTATAACCGGTCGGTTAGCCGGACAAAAGTCATTTTAGTTGGCGCATGGTTGGCGGCCGGTTATACCGGTTAACCAATTAACCGATGAACTGGGCTCAGCCAGTTACATCAGCCCAGTCTGTTATGTGAACCTTGCTTAGAGAAAGGTACAGATGAGGAGGAGAACTTCTCTGAAGTACACAATCCCAAATAACTAGTCTACAATATTTGTTAGTAGTATTAGCAAAGTGCTCGTGTATTGCTATAGGTTTAATTATAGAGCGGTGGATTTGTACAGTGAGACATTTTAAGTTCATAGAGTTGAATGCTAAGATAATATCCAAATGTTTTCTATGGCAAGATAAAAAAAAACACGGGACAAAAGAGGTTTCGCCTATTGTTTCATTTCATTTTTCTTGCTTCGATGGGAACACAAACATGCAAAAATGTTATGTACCTTCAGATCTGTTGATTCAGTTTGGTAGACAAAAGCTATTAAATTGGGTGTTATCATCAGTCCTTTGATTTTTGACTTTGAATGGGCCACACACGCGAGCACAAACTCTTACTTTTTTTCTTACCAGTAGGGCTCACATAGTCGCATTAACTTACCATCTCGTAGAATAGGTCATGTCAAGTATGAAGATTGATGCCATTCTGGTGCAGTGTTGAAATAGGTGAAATAAAGGTTTGTTACCCTGGACAACGTACATAGGAAGATGAACGGGTTAATGTTCATAAATCATAATACGTGTGCTTAGGGCTTTCAATGTGCATCTATATTATTTGGGTTCCTTGCCTTTTCGAGATAGATCATCATGAATAAATAATTTTTGTGATGTGTCTTTCACATTTATGTGTGGCAGACATGCAGGTGTGGACAACTGTGGTTACCTTGGTAACTGTTTTACAATCACTGGTTGTGGAACGGTATTTTACCATAATGGCATCCAAACACACTCGACATGTAGAGGGAACATGTATATGGGAGCAGGTGACCAGAGAAGAAAAGTCGCACTCGTATGTGCGTGGGCGAGGAACCGGGGAGTAGCGGAAGATTTTTCATAGTTTGTTATGAAATACAAGATTTACCGTCTTAAATATTTGTGGCAATATCATTATCTTCTTCTATTCCATAACCCATACTCTTCAGCGTCCCACAGTAAACAATAAATAGGAACTAGTAGACACACGAATTTTTCGTCGATGCATGCACCAGATACGAAAGAAAGTTATGCTTGAGCTGGTTCACACAAACTCATGATATTCAATTTCAGAAAGTTGCAAACCTCAGCTCCGATCACTTTAGAATTCCATGTCGGATACAACCACCTGCCAAAAAAAAAAAAAAACCGAGACCGAGCCGACGTAAGACTCCTGTTTTTCTCTCTTTCTCACGTACGTGTTCACCTCGGTCTCTTGTTTTTATCTGTTTCTCCCCTCCCTGTTTTCCCCTCTGTTTTTTTTTTTTCCCTCTGGCTTTCCTTTCCCTGGTGGCATCAGGATCAACCGCGCTCGCATCAGGATCGACTGAGCAACCCTGACTGATGGCGCAACCGCCTCCGCCGCCAGCGGGCGAGGCGGCGACGTACCCGGCGAAGGAGATCGCCGGGATCGTGGCATTTCTGGGCAACGTCGCGGCGGCGTTCGAGTCGGACCCGGCCGCCCGCGACGAGTTCTTCGCCCTGGTCACGGGGTTCGGAGCGGGCACGGGCGGCGCCGACGCCGCCGCCGTGGTGGCGCGCGCGACGGAGATCCTGGGCGCCCGCCCGGACCTACTCGCACAGTTCATCGCGTGCCTCACCGGCCCGCCGGACGAAGGTGCCGTGGCGGCGCCGACGAGGCCACGGCGCAGCAACCGGAGCCGCCCGGCGCCGATGATGATCCGGGTGGCGGTAGATGACCCCGACGGCGAGCTGGACCTGGACGACGAACGCGAGAACAAGCTGCGTCGCAAGAGGGAAAGGGAACAGGCACGCCGCGCCGCGAAACGTGCCGCCGCCGCCGCCTTGGCCGTCGACGAGGACCAGGAGGACAGTCTGCACCGTAATAGGGAGAGGAAGCGCGCCGTCGAGGAGGACCCGCGGCTCGCTGAGGCGATGGAGTTCGTGGACCGGGTGAAGCGCGTCGCGGGGGAGGAGGCCCATTGGCGGTTCCTCAATGTGGTGTACGACGCGGAGGCCAATCCGCACATGGACGCTGGCGCGGTATACGATGCAGTCCGGGCCGCGCTCGGCCCGGCCCATGTCGGCCTGCTCCACCGCTTCGCCACGCTCTTCCTGCCTGGAGAAGCGGACTGGGCGGAGCAGCAGGCGCGTCGCCCGGAGCGGAAGCGCCGGCACGACACCGGTGGTGGTGATCACGCGCAGAGCAAGAAGAAGAAACCCCGCACTGACGACAACGCCGCACGGAGCAAGGCACTAACCGGCTCCAGCATCGGCACGGTCACCCAACGCGCCAGAAACGGCGAAGGAGCGGGCAGCAGCAAGGCACCGGCCGATCGTCACTTCCGGGCTCTATGGGAGTTCGAGACGGGGTACTCAATCCTGGTGGCCACGATGGCGCGTACAGAGGAGATGATCGAGCTGCACGCCCCGCCGTCCCTCAATGATGAAGGCGACGATGATGACGGGGCATACTCGCTGGACCTGGAGAAGCTGTACCCCAGCCGGGACAGCCGCAAGTTTCTCGAGCGGATGTACGGCACGCGGTGGAGTAAGATGAGGAAGGGGCTCGAGGACAGCAGGTTCGCTGGTCGAGCGCTACGGGTAGTCATGGACAGCCTCAGGTGGACGGAGGAGAGGGCTGTCAAGGACGCCAGGGAATGGAGGGACAGAGCACGCGCTGCCGAGAGGCTCAACCAGCTCGTCGTCGACGAGGAGCAACGCCGGCCACAGGTGAAGGGCGGGCTTGCCAGATGAGCTTGGGAAACTGTAAATTATATCAATAAATAAACGCATCACGGTTACAGAAGGATTGTTCGCAACAATAGCAGTCATATCATGTTACTTTGGCTACAAGTCATGTGTTCAAGAGGCAAAAATAGCCCCTGATTTTATCAGCTAAAAAATGTTGTTACCAAGATCACATTCATTCATCAGCTTCTTCAAGCAGCTGCAAACTAGTTCGGTGGTGCTGTGGATTTCCAAAAGTGGCTATTTTTTTTTATTTTTAATTCGAGTAAACCGTTATTAGTTGGAACACCATTGTACAGTCTTTAATTAACAACAGAAACAACAACTAGGTGAGGCTGATGAGGTGATTGAGAAGCGCCACAATGTCTCCGAAGATAATCTTTGGAGCCCGTCAGCCCAATCACTTACAGACATTGCCCTGCTGCTCTAACCAGCTCCGTATGACTGCTATTCTCAAAAAGAAAAGGCTGCGCATGACTGCTGCTGGTATCCAGCCAATGCAAATCGCACATTTCAGTGTCTCGTGTCATGTCTAGCCTCCATTTACTTTAGCATGTGATCAAATATTAATGGCTCATATTTTGCTAAAAGAATAAAAGAAAAGTTTAAAAGCATTGGCAATGAAAAATCATTCTCAATTTCTCTGGTAATTTAAGTAATGCCAAGTTAAAAATCATTTATTAATTTTCTTATTTAAAATTTATTAACATTAATTTTCATGGCATATAGCTCAACCCCCTACATTTTATCTGGATCCACCACTATTTAATAAGAAGAGGGGCATGTGGACTCACCTATCCTATTCAGGAGTAGCAATTTGTAGATCATCTTTTGTTATGAAATAAAAATGTCAATTATACTCTGCGACAACTATAGTGTATCGTATTTTTTTTAAAAAAAAACTCGTAACAATGCACGAATACTTTGCTAGTTTATTTTTACTTTGGATACAATAGTTAGTTAGAACATAATTGTCCAACAAAGGAAGCAACTTGGAGAGGCTGAGGTGGTTGAGATGCCCAACAATGTCCTCGACGTTGTGGAAGATAGAGTAGGTGGCCGGATCATTCTGGCGTCAAAGTCGCAACAACCAACACAGGGGGAGTGTCAGTGGCACGTGCAGTGTAAGCAGTTAAGTGGTGCATGACATGTGGTGGCGAGGCTTTGCTCGCATGCACATTTGTGGGCTTGGTGAGTGGGGAGAAAGAAGGGGGTGTGCAAGGCTGAGTGTCACATGCAAGTACAAAGAGAGAAAAAGAAGAGGAAGAATATCATCGTATTATCAATTAAAATTCATGAAGCATACTTTTCCCAATGACTTTTATCATCAGTCATGAAAACATATGAGAAAAGTCAACTTTATTAGGCAATTTATAAACTTCTATACTTTTATAAAACTAGAGTAGAAATATTCAGAATATCAGCTAAATAGAGTTTGTTAGCTAAGTTCGTAATGTTCCTAGACAAAATACGGCCACATTTGAGTTAGAAAGGTCCTTTTCACATATATGATAGTTTTTGTTCTTTTTTATCTAACTATTCTAATGTTGCAAAGAGCAACCACTATACCCGTTGTGTTGTTCCATTTATCTTTCCAGTAGTCGCGAGAAATGGTGCCGTGAGAAGGTGTCTCACCCCCTACATTGTCCTATTCATCTCAGTAATAGCCGATGGAAATGGAGCGCTATCGAGTATCGACGAAGCATGTGAGATATGAAAACCATATCACAATATAACACTATATTATCTCAATATACTATATGAATAAGCTAAAACATACATATTACATCACTCGATTTACTAAAACATGATCTAAACACATTTTATTAAGTTTGATGAAACAAAATTAAACTAGATATCTTGTCTAGCTCAACTCTCATCAAGAGACCATAAAGAATCACATGTTCTAAAAACAAGTATATGCCTGCAATGGTTATATAGATTAAGGTACATATTATGTGAAAGGCATGTTAAACACCTGGTATGATTCTTGAGTCCCAGAATAGTGTACCATAAGATGTGGCAAGACGAAGGGCACTTAATCCACCCGTCTTGGCGAGCGCGACGAAGATCCTGGGCGCCCGCCTGACCCTTCTCGCGTAGTTCGACACGTACCTCACGGGTGGGCCAGACGAAGGCGTCGCGGCCCCGATGACGAGGCCGTGGCGCAGCAACCAGAGCCGTCCGGTGCTGCAGAGATGCCGGCCGCGGAGGATTCAAATGACGTGGCGGACGATGCTGCCGTTGATGACGAACACGAGAACAGGCTGCGCCTCAAGACGGAGAGGGGAGCGCGCCGGCCCGCCATGCTGCAAAACGCGGCGCCGCCGCCGCTGCCGTCGTCGTTCACGTCGAGGAGGACACTCGTTTCGCCCAGGCGGTCGAGTTCTCGGGCCGGTGAGGCGTGTCGCAGGGGAGGAGGAGGCGCATCGGCGGTTCCTCAAGGTGGTGTTCGACGCGCGGGTTGACCGGGCCATGGACGCCGGCATGGTCTACGATTTGCCACGTCAGTGCTTCCCGGGAAAGCCCGAGTGGGCGGAGCAGCAGGCACGTCGCCAGGAGCGGAGCGGAGGCGTAGGAACATCAAGACTGGTGGTGACCACGCGCTGGTCGCCGCCATGAAGATTCCCTGTACCAACGACGACTACAACATCGCGCGGTGCATCAGTGGGCTCCGACATCACCATTGACCGGTTCACCCAGCGCACTAGCAACGGCTGTGGTTGATCGCTTCCGGCCTATATGGGAGTTTGCGACAGGGTACTCGGTCCTGATCAAGCTGATGGAGCTGCATGACCCGCGTGATGGTCCTAGGGCTTGGACCATCTCTATCAAGGCTCTCAAATCAAAACTCCGGAGTTAAGCCAAAATACTAAACTCCACTAGGATTCTACTCTACTTGTACTTTCATTCCAGAAGGGCTCCCAAATCCCCCCTTTAAGCCCCTAAGTAGGACCCACCTCCTTCCTCCCCTCCTCTCTCTCTCTCTCACTCTCTTCTATCCCAAGTCTTTCAAGAAATATCACCCTTTAAACATGGGTCTACTTGTGTTGTACATCATGATTTGGCGGCGAACAACCGCCCAAACATCACACTGAAGGGCGTCCAAGCTCCCTTTAAGCATGGGGTCTGCTGAGGGACAAGCCATCGTTCAAGCCCGGAGGGGCATCCACTATACTACTACAGAACATGCATATAGTAACACATTTTTGTAATATTTGGACTTCTGTGTTACAAGAGATTTTATTGGATCACAAAATTATGTTATACAAATAAATTTGTAACACATTATTTCTGATTACAAAAAATGTGTTGCAAGAAATAGTTTTAGTAACAGAAATCTAATGTTACAGTAAAAGTGTTACAAATATTGTGATTGGTTGTAACATATCTAATATTGTGTTACAAGAATAATCTTGTTGTAACACAAATAGTATTACAAAAAAAAATTAAAGTGTTACTAGGTCCTGAATCTCTTCCTTGCTACTTCTCTAATACGTTTAATTTTGTATCTTTTAATACTGTTAGTATTAGATACAAAATGTATTTAGGTCACATCATGTGGTATTGACTCCACCATTGGGTTTAAACTATGTTAATCAAAAATTTTCTTTAGACTAGATGGAAATGCCACCAGTTATAAAACTAGACATCTGAGTTCAATTCTTAGTTATTGCATTATAGATTATTTTTGTTTGGTACAACAAAAACAGCATGTGATTCAATGGCAGGCCTATATCAACTTGTCAAGCAACATTAATTAGACTATTCGGATAATTTCAAAATTTAGCAATGTGTGCTGCCAATACTTAGCTTATCCTTCAATAATAACATTAAAGGTCGTTCAACCTTACCTTTCAACTCGTAGAACAAACGAATCAACTGAATGATCATTTCATTTCTTAATTTTGCACCTTGCTCTCGGTGCACCATCACATCTTCTAAAAATGATTTTAAACTCATAGGTCATATGAATGATCATTTCATTTTTTTAATTTTGCACCCACTGTAGCCATAATTTACTCTTCTCACTTACATAGAGAATCAAACAAGAATAATAACAAATTATTAATGTACCACAACCTGCACCCAACAATATAATTTAATAGGAAAACATATGCAACCATTTCAAGTGTACTCAGGGACAGCTGAATGTTATTTTATATACAAGTTTGCTAAAATATTAGTACAACAAAGATTGCACATTCTTAAAGATGGCATTTTTCACATCTGCCAATTGTTCAACACCTCAAGCAAAGCATGATCTTCCTGAAAGTTGATGTGTCCTTCAAAATCCGATTGCTGCATCGAATACAAAGAAAATGCAATACATAATAGATAATTAGATATAGTCAATTTTTTGGAAGAAAAACTAATTGAGTAGCATCATTATATAAAACTAAACATCACAGACAAATACCATTTAATATGAGATTCTTCCCTAAAAATTCATTGCATCGCAAGTCATGAACTCTGTTTCATTATTGGATCCCGAAATTGTAGCATCCACTACTGTCCCCTCAATATCTGTTCTAATCCACTTCTCATTGTTATTTCTACCATTAAACATCTGAAGGTGTGAAACATGGAATGGTTCAGTTTCCATATCATCTTCCCATGCATCATTACCAGTGTCATATGTATCTCTTGGTTTCATCTTCACCACCACAGACCACCCAGGGTTTGTTTTATCCTCAACATAAAACACCTGGTCAGCTTGGTTAGGAAAAATAAATGGCTCATGCTCAATCCTTTCACCTTTATGTATCAGATGCAAGAAGTTGACCAGAGTGTAGCCATATTTGTCCTTTTTTATTCCTTTTCCAGAGATAACATCAACCCACTCACATTTAAAAAGCACTACTGGAAATTTGCCAGAGTAGTTTAGCTCAATAATGTCAGTTATTCATCCATAGTAAGTGATATTTCCCAAGACTGGCCTTCCATCACTAGCATAGCTAGATGTTTTTGCAGTTAGGACTACTCCACTATTTTGTGTCACTTTATCCAACCGTTTTGGTCTAAAGCGAAAACCTCGACTATTGAACGCATGATACCTTTTTGCTGCTTCTACTGGCCCTTGAGCAAGCCATCGAATATCATCTTTAATGTTGTGATTGCCGGATTTCCTCTCCATCTCCATTATCTGTATAATAAATCAAAATTAGTTGTGCACTAGAATTGTAAATATGAAGTGACTATAGGACACATACGTGACTCATAAACCATTGATGGAATTTCTCATTCTGAATTTTCTCAATAGTCTTTTGACTCACATGATGTCCATTGCGCTTATTAGTGATATATTTAGCATGAGCTCTGAAATGCAACTTAAGGTCAAGTTTGATGTCAAGAAAAATATGAAATTGAATATAATTTAAGATATATTACCTAAGGTACATATTCACATCAGAGCAGTTAAATAGCACATATCTATGTGCTTGTACTTTCTCCAAACCTCTTAAGACATATCTGCCTGGTTTTCCAAGGGGTCTTCCAACATAAGGAAAAAGAGTAATTCCAAGGGATACATCATTGTCATCATTACATGAAGGATGATTATGTTTATTATCAAATCCTTCAATAAACATTGAAAATAATGTCATGCACTCTTTTGCCAAATGTGCTTCTGCGATACATCCCTCTGGATGTGCTTTGTTACGAACATATGACTTTAACTCACACAAGTACCTGCATATACCAATATCACCAAAAGAAAATTGTTATAAAGAAATATATGTATTGTAAAATATTGTGAATATGAGCCATATAATATATATAGTTACTGAAGACTTACCTTTCCGCAAAATACATTGACCGGTAACAAACAGGACCTCCTATTTTTGCTTCAGTTGCTAAGTGAACAAGCAAATGCACCATTACAGTGAAAAATCCAGGTGGGAATATCATCTCCATTTCAGATAATGTCAAGCTAATTCTCTCTTCTAACTTCCCAAGATCACCCTTGTAGAGAACTTTTGCATTAAATTCTTTTAAATATCCGAATAGATCATATAGCACAAACATAACATTATCAGGCAAGAGGTCTCGTAAAGCAACTCCAAGAAGATCTTGCATCAGAATATGACAGTCATGACTTTTTAGGCCTGATATTTTGCATTGATTGACATTTACACATCTGGAGATATTGCTGCAATAACCATCTGGAACTTTTATATCTTTTAGGACTTGACAGAATTGTTGCTTCTCTTGTTTAGACATGGTATACAAAGTAGGAGGCAAGTAATACTTATTATTAGCCCTTTTCTGTGGATGTTGCTCTGGTCTGATGTTCATTTCTTGTAAGTCTTGGCGTGCCTGTAAATTGTCCTTTGATTTTCCCTCCAATCCTAAGAGTGTCCCAGCTATATCACAAACATTCTTTATGATATGCGTATAATCAAGATTGAATCAAAGCACATAGGATTTCCAATAAGACAAAGAAAATAGGCCACTAACAGTCTTCCAAGTTTTTGACTTATCAAAATCAACAATAGAATTGATCTTTTCCAAAATAGATACTCCAGAATAGGCTTTTGGTTTTGATTGATGCTCTTCAGTTCCATCAAAAGAATCAACATCATAGCTATACTCATGGCCAGCAGGCAAAAATCTTCTATGACCCATGAAACTATTCTTGTGGCCATGTGTCAAGCGTATAGAATATGTTTCTTCATCACAAGACACAACACCAAACATGCCACCAACACTATACCCAGAAAGTAAACCAAGGCCCTGGTAATCGCTCACGGTATATAAGGTTACAGCATGAAGCTGAAATATCTCATCTCGTGATGCATCATATGTAGGCATACCAACCTCAAATAAGTCATTCAGGTCATCATAAAGAGGCTGCATAAAAGTATGGTACTCATCCTTTGTAGGGTACGATGGGCCAGGAATTATTAGGCTAAGCATAAGAGAAGAGGGTTTCATGCATAACCAGGGAGGAAGGTTGTAGGGTACTAAGACAACTGGCCCGCAACTGTAGGTTGAACTCAACATACCAAATGGATTAAACCCATCACTAGCTATCCCAAACCTCATGTGCCTAGGTTCTGTTGCAAATTTTGAGTATCGATCATCAACAGATTTCCATGCATCTGAATCAGCAGGATGGCGCAAGGCACCATCTTTAATACGTTCCTCAGCATGCCATCTTGTTGACTTAGCTGTTTCTTTGTTCATGAAAAATCTCTTGAGTCTAGGTTTGATTGGAAAGTAGTGCAATACCTTTTTTGATGTTGCCTTTCTTCTTTCCTTCTTTGTCAAAGAAGTCTTATCTGCCTTATTTTTCCACCTGGAAACTCCACATGTTGAGCAAAAATCGTCTTCTTTCTTGTCTTTGCAATAGAGTTGGCAGTTATTGGGACAAACATGGATTTTCTCATAACTAAGACCAAGCTTTCCAATGATCTTTCTAGACTCTACACATGTTCTTGGGATGTTGGCACCACGTGGGAGTGCAAGTTGCAAAATTTCTAGCAAATCATTAAATGATTTATTGCTCCACTTGTTAACAGACTTCACATTAAACAAGAGCACAAGAAAAGAAAGTTTTGATAGTTCACAACCATTCCATAAAGGTTCATCGGCATCTCTAAGAAAATCATAGAAAGCTTGTGTTTCTACATCTGGACCAGACTTTGAAAACATTGGGGGTTCATTTATCGGAGTTCCATTGTCAACATGTCCAGAGGTTTCATGGTCTAGTTGATGCTTCCTACTGTTTAATGTTTGTTGTTGTGATTGTGACTCATAGTTACCAGAGATATATGATGTTGTTTCCCCATGGCATCCCCAAATAGTGTATCCTTTCAGCATTCCATCACAAACTAAGTGGTTATACACTTCATCTCGCTTTAGTAGCCATCTATTGACACACTTGACACATGGACAACGGATCTTGGCATCAGGCCTTTTCCCCCTATATGCAAATTCAAGAAAACCATCTACACCATCCATGTAGTCATCACTTGCGATGGGAGAAAGCAACAACTTCTTAATAGCTTTTAAGTCCATGATTCACTATACACAAGAACCAATATTGTTGATTAGTATCTGCGCGTAGGCACTACAAATTTCTATTGATTTAGTTTTTCAATGATAGGAAGAACCAATATTGTTGATTAGTATCTGAGCGTAGGCACTACAAATTTCTATTGAATTAGTTTTTCAATGATAGGATCTTAACAGAATAGTAAATATTGAAATGCTAGACTAGACAGTGAATACCATACTATAGGATCTTAACAAAATAGTAAGTATTGAAATGCTAGACTAGACAATGAAAACCATACTAAACATTTTGTGTAATTTTCCAGTTTCAACAAATCAATAAAGTAGAACAGGGTAATAATTTCATCATGTACTCAAAGAAAAAACACTAAAGCTGTGTCTAGAAGGAAAAGTGCAGACAACAGATACATTGGGATTTTTTTTAAGGTCAAGAGCAGACTCCCCACCTGATATAAATGAGGATTATGACTTTGCATCTTTGTATTCTTCTATTTTCAAAGTAAGAATGAGTATCTGAACTAGCTCTTCGATGACAATCTTAACAGTTAACAGAATAATAATAATATTTAGTAAAGATTTACTGGACTCACATGACTAACCAAGGTAACTACCCAAATTGTTCCTCAAAGATAACTAAAATCCATTAGGTTTCCATGTACGTGCAAATCAAAATAATTCATGTAAGATCCAATACCTTACCATTAGATCCAAAACAGAAATCGAGTAATTACTCAATGGAGAAAGATGGGGTCGCTGCAGCACCCTTGCTTTCTTATTCCAATGCGCCAAGACCTACAGAATAAACGTGTTAATTTGGCTATCTGGGTCCTTCACAGACCAAAATTGATACATGGATGTACTTGCCGCTTGAACACTGCTTTGGGGTCTCCGGAGTCAAGAATTCAGAGAAGGATATCAGATTAGAAAGAAGCACACCATGGGATAAATCCTAGTCAGGAATCTAAGGAAACGAGAGACGGCGGGGGAAAACAGATCATGGGAGGTTCCCCTTCTTTTTTTGATCTCCCTATTTCTTTTAGATCGTGATATTTTTGCTGGACAGGAAAAAGAAACGAGTCACGGCTGAAGAGGAGATCGTGGTGGCCTGGGAGCATTTGGGAGCGCGAATGTGTTTTTCTGGTCAATTTGGCTGGGCTAAATTTGTTCGCGCGAGGCACCAAATTTTTGACCGAACAAAGCTCGTCAGGATAAGCAGCTTAGAGACGGGGTCATGTACTCATGTAGCTGAAGTGTTGAACAAACTGAGATCAAAAAAGTTTTAAACATATATCTCTTGATATATGGTTGCATGGTATATAATAAACTTGCACTATGTATATTTTAATGATCATCCATATTGAATTATAATGAACTTGTAATGTATACTTGATCACTAATGTATTCTTCTTTTTTTAATTATTTTTCTTATTTAATTTATTTGGATATAGTATCAAAAATCACTTAAAATATATGACTACTAGCAACGAGTTCATGCGTTGCCACGGGCTAAAATATTTTAATTTTTAAAAATAATTTCAAATTACTATTTAATTATATATATATAATAATAATAAATAATAATAATATAAAATAGAATAATATAAAATCTATTTTCTTGTGTACAAAACATTATTTTTCTTTATCCAGAAGGGTCTTTTTTGGAATTATCTATTTTGTGATTTTTCAAACAAAAATAATACATGCAACCCATCTTACTCCATCCTCTTTCTATTTTACCGGTCAACCCATGCTTCAAAGAGGGTCGTACCACCACGCCTCTGCTCGCCTGTAGGTGTGCCCGCTTCACTGCACGAATCCGCCCGTCGCCACGTGCTCGCTGCTAGCTGCCCGCTCCGCGCGCTCGCCTGCTGCCCCCTGCACCCACGTCCTGTATGGCGAGAACATGCCTTTGATCACCACGAGGGTCTCACCGTTGCTCGCTGTCGCTGCTCCGCCTCCTTTAGTAGAACACTGGTAACCCATTATGACCCTTTTTCCCGCATCTACCGTCTTCTCAAGCTCTCACGGCTTGTGCCTTTAAGCTTCTTGGGAGTTTTTCGAGCAGAGGCATGGTCGATCTTTCGTCTGAGTAGGCAGGAAAGTGCTCTGTTCCTGGGAGCCTCGATTGGACTGAGTAAATTTGTTTCTTCTATTTTATGGTCATGCTCGTAGTGGGTGGATTAGTGTCGTGTTAAAAACATTATTCTGATTTCTTTTGATCGACTCTGATTCAACTTGTTTACGTGACTGAATTGGACACTCAGATTTTTTTTCTACGTCAACTTATTTTAAATAAGACAAACTTATACTTAAATAGTGCAAATTGACTGAATCAGATACTCTGATTCTTTTTCTTGTACGTTTCTTTTATTCGAACCTTGAGCACTCGATTTTTTTCTACGTAAACTTATTTGAAATAAGACAAACTTACTTAAATAAGGCAAATTGACTTGATCAGATACTCTGATTCTTTTTCTTTTATGTTTCTTTTTACTTAAATAAGGCAAATTGACTGGATCAGATACTTTGATTCTTTTTTACTTTGAGCAGACAACGCCAGAATAAAACGTAGAGGCAGAATAAGGGGCGGACGACACCACTATATATAATTAGTTGTAGAGATAGATGTAGAGATACTTGTATTAAATCCTAGGGGCGTGAGAGGTGAGAGGGATTTTCTGAGATGATATTGATGCCCTCGTTATTTGGGCTGACATTCCTCTCCTCCGCCATCCCTCTTGCCCTGCCATCTCTTCTCCTCGCCTGGCCATGGTCGCTGCCAGTGGCGGAGGACCGTTGTGGCAAGGTCTGGCCAGCGCCATACCTTGATTTGATAATAAACACCTCTATTTGTGCTTTCTCTACTAAGCTTATGCAGTGAATCAATGACAGCACCTTGGTTTGTGTTATGGAAATGGAATTTATTAGAGCTGGCCAACCGGAGATAACGTAACACTGGTAGAACGAAAGAAGAGCAACAATGGATTGCATGTTTGTATCCTTATCGCCATACCTTAATTAATTTTCATCCTCCGCCACTGGTCGTTGCCCCTCCTCACCCGGTTGCGGTTGCCGTCCCTATCCCCGCACTCGCCCCATCGCTACCACCCCTGCTTTCTCGCCTTGTTGTGGCCGCCACCCCTGCTTTCTCGCCTCGCTGTGGCCGCCGGCCCTCTTCCTCGCCCCAGACATCGCCGCCCCTGCTCCTCTTCGTGTTGTGGCCGCCGCCCCTTCCCCTCGCCATGCCCCCACCACTCCCTACCATTGACTGTCGCCCTTGCTCCTCACCCCGCCTCCTCGCCAGTTGCCGCCACTTCCTCTGCATCGCCGCCGGCCTCTGCTCTCTCATCAATTTTAATCTGGGCAAAAAGGTCTTTTCATCCTCTCTCACAACCAAAAATAATATTACAATTAAGACAGTATGCTGAAGCTAAAAACCATAATTTTTAAATGTGTCTAGCCCATTTATGTTGTACTACACCCGAATCCATGTTTTTTAGGGCGCGATTGGTTGGCTGAAGCTCTCGTTTATTTAAAAATAGATTAAACTTTTATATGATATCATAATAATAATATTATTATAAATTTAAACTAAATATATATTATTTTATAATTTATTTTTATTTTAAAATTTATATAATAGATACTTGTACAACCAACCAAAAAACATCTCCTCCCATCCAAGTTAAACAAATACGATCAACCAATCAAAATGACATTTCCTATTGATTTGTCCCCTGGATAGATATCACTGAGCCAATACAGACGTTCAATCCATGTCAGACGCATAAGAAAAAAGACCAGTACTTTACACTGAAAATTTCATTTGGTGCGAACTATTTTTTTCCTTTGGCGCTAATTAACCTGGTCACCGCCCACGTCCGGATTTATTGGTGGGGAAGTTAGCTAATGGATTAATTAACTCGGCACCGCTCACAAACAGATCTTCTCAAAAGAACAAATACAATAGCAGCTTGGGGTTCTCCATCGATCGCAACCTCCTCCAGGATAGCCTCGCATTGCCTTGAGGAGGGCCTCCTCGTGCATCGCCTCCGCAGCCTCCTCGTAGGTCACCTCGAGGAGGGCCTCGGCACTACGTCCCTCCGCTGAGTTGTGCTGCAGCCCTCAAGCTCTGTTCACGTTCTACCCGATTCAAGGATTGGTTTGTATTCAAGGTATTGGTTAATTAGATAGTAAACCCCACAATTTGATTCACGTGATGCAAGATTTGGTTATTTTTGGGTGCATCTGTTGATTTTGTTTTCATGTGTTCTGTAGATTCATTTTTCTCCCTAACGAGATCGTTAATTGACGTCTACACTTGGCATCCTCAAATATTGCATTGCACTCTGAAGATCACAACTGAAGAACAAACCAAAGTTAGGAACGAGCAAGAGAGGTTCTGAAATTTTCAAAGCACAAGGTACAGTTCTGAAACTTTCATTCGTCAGATTTCTTTCTTCTACATACTTTTGGCCAAATATCTGTGGTTCATTAATAAAAAAAATATCTATACTTCATTCTCTTAGTAAATCTTTGACTCACCTCACCAGGATGCCCTCGAGTTATTTCACTAGATAAACAGTTTTCCTTTTTTTTTTGTGAATCATCAGATGTTATCTTATTACGCACTTATGAATTAGGTGGATGATGATAGCTGGACCATAAATCTATGCATAATGTACTTTTCTCTATTTTGTTAATTTTGTTTTGACTTGCATGCTTTCTTTTTAGTTTTCCCAATCAGATGTTTTCCCATTATTGATACTATTTTATTATGTGTTAGCATGGCTGAGGATATCTGGACCATAAATCTTGAATGCGATGGAGCAGATGTAGGAGACAAGTATGTGCAGAGGAAAATGGACAGGGACCATATATCCTTTTTCGACCTGATTGCTTTGATCGAGGAACATGGGTACAAATCTATTGATTACCTGTACTATAAGAGAAAAGATAGGGGCTTGAGGGCTAGTTTAGTACCGATAATTGTTGATACTGATGTGACAAATATGATAAATGAGCATGAGAAAGAGAAGAAGGTTTATTTGTTTGTGACAAGGGAGAAAGTAATTGAGAAAAATTCAGTGAGTATATCAACTACGGAGTCCAATGAACAACCTACCAAATCTGCAAATAAATCTAAAGGTAATACAGTGAAGTGGATTATACTCTTCTGTTTGTTTTAGATCTGTCTCTGACATTAACTACTGTGGACCATGTATTCTTTTCACAGGCAAAAGAGGTAGAAAGAGAAGGTTAAATGTTACACAAACTGATGCACAGTATGCCGATGAACTTGAGCAGAATGATGATTACATACAAGACATGCCAGGTACAGATATAGTGAAGTAGAGCTAAAACTAGTTAGGAGTATTCAAAATATGTAGTCTGCATCTTTCTCCAAATAAAATATATGTAGTCTGCATCTTTCTCCAAATAAAATATATGTAGGCTGCATCTTTCTCCAAATAAAATATATGTAGTTGCATATATTCACATAGATTTCTACTACTTTTTGTAGGTGATAATGATGGAGGACAGAAGCGTCGGAGGACCATTTTAAAACATGTTTGGGATCTTCCAGAGGGAAGAAAGATTGTAGTAAGATGCAACCCGCTTGGACAACCCATTGGAAAAGAAGGTGGCCTCTTAGGACAATTTCTAGGCACAGTGGCACGAAATGGGGGTTATTGTCCTCTTGATTTGAATGATCGGAGGAAGGTCAAGAAGGATGAAGGAGATCAAACGATAGTCCAATTTGTACAGGTTCGCTAAAACATATATCATATTGTGTATAAATTATGCCTAGTTCCTTTTTTTGGCTAGTTATCATGGTTAAATTTATTTGCTGCATTCAATCATGCGGCCTAACTAATAGTTCTGATTTGTTCACAAACTAAATTTAGACAAAGTTCTTGTATCCTCAATCATGTGAGAAATGGATACTGAAATCCATTGGACGAGATTGGAGGCGTTAAAAAGCAATGTTAAAAAAGACACTATTCAATCCAAAAAAGAAGAGATCTGCTTTGTACAAGCTTTGTCCTCAAGATGTTGATGAGGATCAGTGGATTGCTCTGGTTAGAGATTGGAAGTCAAAAAAAAGGAAAGGTGAGAAGTGTATTTTCTATGCTAAATTAAAATATTAAATTACATCTATATAAAATGATTCTATAAGTGATTGTCAAATTATCTCAGGTCCTTAGTGAGAAAAACAAAATCAGTCGTGGAATGAGGAAAACAAGTCATACAGCGGGTACAAAGAGCTATGCTCGTTGGGCTGAGGACTTGGTGAGTCATTTTCTGCACTATTACAAACACTCATGCTTTTTCTTATTGTCCCTTTTACTGTCATATTCAGAGGCAAAATGATCCTGAGAAAAGGATGCCACATAGAGCTAAGGTTTTCTTAGCAACTCACAAGCAAAGGGCCAAAGGGACAGATGAACATATGGTATGTTACATACACCTGGATTTATCCTTTCTGTGTTCTTACTTTTATCTTCTAAGGAGAATATATATGTGTGTATTTGTTTCACAGGTTCAGTTGGAAAATATCATAGATGAACATCCAGAGTTAGCAGAAAACAATGAGGGGAAAGTTGCATGGCAGGGTGATGCACTACAACAAGTATTGGGGGAAGAGAAATGTGGTCAAGTACATGGCTTGGGATTGCTTCCAGTCACAAAAAAGCAAGTATATGGTCAAACATCTCACCGTTTCAAGGACGTTAATGTAGTTACAATGGATGGATCATCATCAGATGTACAGACACACATGTTGGAGGAAATAAAACAGCTAAAGGATCATTCAAAAAAGCAAGATCAAGTTATTGAAGAACTCCTAAATGAGCGTGCACAACATGAAAACAGAGAACAAACAATGGTAGCAGTGTTCTTTTCATAAATTTTTATTGAAATGATACTCAAATATTTTATCAATTTATGTAGGTGAATACCCAAGAGATGAATCATGATAATTTTCAAGTACAAACAGTACACTCAATAAGAAAGGTATTTTCTACATATAGTCCATTTTGGATGTTAACTTAGCTCGCTTTAATATTTTCTCTTGCCTCTATAGAGAGTTCAGTGCAACTTAACAAGTCAGAAAAACTTACTAGGTGCACAAGCTGATGAGATAGTAAGTATCAATGCTACTTTATTATGTATTTCCAACTATATTTTGCATACCTATGTATATAATAACTAATGATACACTCCACTAATCAAATAGAACAAAGAAAGACTTGAGGCTCAAGTGAAAACTAGTAATGATGTTGAACCATTTTTGTCAGCTCAAAAGGTTATCCAACTGTCATATATCTGTCTTTCCTATGGAATTGTAAAATAAAATTTTTTGTTTAATATTTATTTTCATGAATTTTGTTGTACTCAGTGCTATCATGACACTAATTCCAAGGAAGTATCACTCCAAGAAGGAGAATCATCATCACCACCATTCCCTGCCAATAATGGTGGACAACAGGAGGTACATATTTTCATACAAGTCACTTCTGTAGATACCATATTTGTATATTAATTGTAATTTCATATGACCATTAGTGGGACATAGAAGAGTATACAACATAGTGACAGCCAATCAAGAATTATAGATAACAATACTATGATGGCGAATTGGTCTGCAATTATGATTTGTATAGAAGCACAACTGTTTTGGCCAACATGCATTATTCATAAATTATTTTGTTATATCTAAAGTTTTGTGTTCATTAAATATTACACCAAACTTAGGAATTATTTCAGTTCAAATAAATAGCTTTAGATTGGCTGATTATGGTACTTTTTCTGTTAGTATGATATGGATGATGGAAGCTCATATGGAGTTCAAAAGCAAAATAAAAGAATGGTAAGAAGTAAACCTCTTCGTATGTCACCTAATATTGGCTCCCCAAAAAATTAAGACTGTAAGCCTTGTTTAGATGAGTAAGAGGCATTACAGGGGCTTCGAGCATACAAGAGCCATGACACAAAAGGAGGTCGCTAGGAATAAGCCTACAAGCCACGGGACATCAAAGAAGTTTCATACTCGAATCAAGGTAGACGAACATAATATATCTTACTTGCACAAATAATGTGTGTACTATTGTTGTTCATCATTAAACAACTATATAATGCAATGTAGGATGGGTCTGTTGTATTGCTGAAGTCTGCAATGTATCCAAACAAAGATATTGTGGCATATGCTACTATTTTGAGCTCTAGTCCGCAAGCAGAAGTTGATGGCATTAAGATAGGAAAGGAATTCTACAAAGTGCGTATCAATCATGCTATTTCAGAAAATGAGCCATTGGTAAGGCCACTGAGTGGCTACAAGATGCTTGCTGATGTTAGTGCCAAAAGAGTACCAATTGCTTGACCATCGATTTGTGTACGTCATACATCTCTTTTCTAAAAGTATAGCAGTATGTATGGCATATATTATATATGTTGTTTCACCTCTTAATTTTTCTTCTTTTTTCCTCTCTACAGGTTGAAATGATCAATGGTTGATATTCTTGGATGCGTATAAGAAGAATGGATCAAGGAGCAAAGGACTTTGAAACATGTAGATATTAGATATTTTGATTTTACATTCTGAACTATGGAAGTAAACAGTTGTACCCTAATTCGTAGCTAAAGGATATTTGTTTCTCTATCGCTATGTTTCTCATGATATTTAATGAAGTGTGCTACCAGAAAAATATATGGATTCCAATTATGTTTCTCATGTGCAATGTAATGTTTTTGAACCCAAAGTTTGTTATGATATTTTAATGGATATATGCGTGCAAAATTAATTATGAAAGCAAAATGAAATTGTGTTACTAGAGGTAACTCGATCATATGCATGTGTTGCTATATTATTATTGTAACACTTTATTTCCAACAAGAGTACAATAAAATGTGTTGCTAAATTGTTATTGTAACATATTTTTTTGACTAAAAGCACACATCATGTGTGTTACAAAACTATGATTGTAACACTTTATCTTTCATACAAGAGCACATTTACATGTGTTGCTATGATATGGCTGTAACACTTTGTCTCTCCTAAAGTAACACATGTGTTACAATAGCATCTTCCTGTTTCATATTTTCTCATAATAAGTAACACATACATGTGTTATAATTTGATTTTCTTGTTTCATATTTTCTCATAAAAAGTAACACATAAATATGTTACTATAAAATTTGCTCTAGTAATAGTGCAACCTAGATCACTTATTAAAGGTGTTACTATAGACTGCAGTAACACTATTCTCTTCTTCCAGTAACACATATATGTGTTACTAGAGAGCTGACCTGATGTAGTGCTAGCGCTTTGCCTACCACCAACTTCCACAGACGCATGGACGGGCTGCAACCGAGCTCGTCATGCCCTTCCATCTCCTTGCGTTGTACATCATGACAACGGCAGCCCTAATTGGGAGAGAGATCTTTCTAGGGAAGGATGTTGGATAAATTAGCATTTTTAGTTTTATATTAATCCAGAAATAAATCATAAGCATGATTAACAGATTGTATGATGAACTAGACAAGTCTACATAAGATCTAGACAGGTCTATAAGGCCAGATAAAAGCATAGCATCTACCATACTAGCAACATCCATCATAGATAAACAGATCACGAAAGCTAGTATGGAAGACATGATTTGAGATGACAGTATGTACGTTTCCTTCTGAACTGGGTAGAGGAGACAGCGACACGTGCATCACCGTCATGTTGTTGGTGACGGCGGGTGAGACCGACTCGACGACAAGGAAGACGAGCCGTGGCGACGAGCTTGATGAAGACGAGGAAGCGATCGAGCAGTCGTGCATAGCGCTTCCCAAAAACCTTATTCGCCCTCTCCCGATACAGGATCACAGAGGACAACGGTTCCAGAGACCTTCTCTCCCGTTCGCCGGTGCACGCCGACGATCGGGCTGGAGAAGTCTTGGCGGCGCAACAGTAGCGAGAGGCAAAACCCTAGGCGATTGCGTGATATGATTTGCGGAGATACTCGTACGTATTTATAGGGAGGAACTGCTATATGGAAATATATAGAACACGCTGCAAAAAGAAAGTGCAAAAGGAAGTCGCACCCCCGCAAGACAAGGGACCAAATTTTGGCGGACTATTTATGCAGGTGATGCACGGCCGCGCCCATCGCCCACGCCCCGCCCCGTGTGACATCCCATGTCACAAAAATGGAATTTAACTAAACCCAATGTTAATTGAGGGCTAATTAAAAATATAATTAATCAAGGTGCCAAGAATAAAGGGAGAAATTAAGTAATTAAATCCAGGATATCCAAATGAGGGCTATTCTCAAACATCACAAAAACCCATAGAAGTATACCGTTTTTGCATATTCTGAATGGCCACTTTAAAACATAATTTTTAGAATTTTACCAGAATTTTTGGTAATTATTTAACACCCTTAAAAATTTCCCTAAAGTCAAAGAAGAGTATTTCTGTTCTGGAATTTTAAAAATTAATCTTAGCCGATTTAGCTCATGCACCCAAAAGAAAAGTTGGAGAACATGATTACCTGGGCATACACAAAAATCAGCATGAAGTTTGGAGCAAAGGAACGTGGCCAAATCATGCAAAACCCGAGCCCTGTTCGAGTCAAGCCAAGTCAATCCTTCTCCTTCCCCCTCACCAACCCCAGCTCGACAACGAGCAGTACCCGAGCTCCTGTGCCCCCGCCGATCACTACCGCTTCCCCATGCCGGCCACTGCACCGCCACCTCCTCTCCTATACCACCGGCCGAATTGAAGCCCTGGCGCCGGTGAGCCACCCTCTGGCCGACAGCTCACTCTCTCTCTCTCTCCTGTCTCCCTCTCTCTCTCTCTCTCTGCCGCCGATCATCAAATAAAGGCAGCAGCT
Source organism: Eleusine coracana subsp. coracana (assembly GCA_032690845.1). NCBI lineage: Eukaryota > Viridiplantae > Streptophyta > Magnoliopsida > Poales > Poaceae > Eleusine > Eleusine coracana. The sequence continues at coordinate 64,899,466 of CM064426.1, read as the reverse complement.
CGCTTGGCCCTCAGCTCTCGCGCTCTCTCAACTCGCAACCAACCCTCACATCCTCCAGAACACCCCCAAGCGCCGGCACCAACTCTCCCTCTCTATCCCCGGCAAACCCGAGCCTAGAGCTCTGCTTCCGCCGCCATGGCCGTCGTCGCGCCCAGCCCTGCCTAGGTAGCTCCCCCTCTCTCTTTCTTTTGCAAATCGATGCGTCAAGGAACCTTCTCACGGCTCCTTGACTCTCTCCCTCCCTCGTGCAGAGAGCTCTCCGGACTTTGTGATGTCCGGAGCCACCGCCGTCGGGATCCGGCCACCCCGCCGACGAGAACCCGCCTCCGGCCTTCTTCCTCGACGTCTTCCTCGATGCCGAACCTCCCCGACCTGTGGTGAAGCTCTCTGACCAAGCCCCGGCCTCCCTCTTCCTCGGCATCGTTGTGTGAACCTTGCCGGAGCTTTCCTCGCCGCCACCCCTCGTCGCCGATAGCCTTCGGTGAGCCCCTCTCCCCTTCGACCCTAGCCTCGGGACCCTCGTAGCGTCAGGAACGTTTTGGGGTGCGCGCTGGCCCCGGCCGTGCCGCCGATCGGCCGCTGGGCGCGCGCTTGGATTGAATTCAAATTGTGATGGCAATTCTGTAATTAAGTTGGAACTTTGATTTGAACTTTGAAATTCAATAACTCGAGAAATATAAGCCCTAAAAATGTGAAACCAATTTTTTCCACTCATAAAATCCCCCTCTACCGGAAAAGTAAGTTGAAGTCCAAGGTTATGCAGTGAGTTAACTTATTTAATTCCCTAAAGTTACAACCCTAAATTGCTTAATAAATTCATAAGTAAATAAATATAAGTGGTAAATTCATGAAACTTGCTCAGTGATCATTTCATGGCATCCCTAAACTTTCTGCAAAAGCACATTTCCATTTATATGCATATTTTTAGTATTATTGCATAATCTTCATTTTTAGTAATTGAATTTATATAAAATATTGGCTAGGAATTTATTTATGAAATTTGGTATTACTGTTCCTTATGCACTTGTATACTCCTATAAAATCGCATGCAAAAATTTGAAGCAACTTAAGTATACATTTTGCTGTCGAATTGGTCACTTGATAGTTAACTTAGGAATTTTCCATATGAATATTGCCTTTATGTGCATTTAGTTAAAAGTAAGAATAAAATTTACCTCTGGAATATTCATGCAGAATAATTCATCCTAACATCACAGTAGAAATGTTCATCTCCATTTATATGCTCATGGTTCCTAACTAATTATATATATATATATATATATATATATATATATATATATATATATATGCACCTAGAGCTATTTCTATCTAGATCAACTTTGTCAACCTCATATCTTGTGATGGCCAATTGCATAATGGTCACTTTAGATAATTTACTCAAAATGAACTTTCTAAACTATAGGACCAGCACTACGTTCCATGTCACCATCATCATGTAATGCCATGTGATTCTCATCTATGCTATGCTCATGTTTAGGGAAAACATACACTAGGTTTCGATGCATGAAATCCATGTTTTGTTAATTAGAAGTTTGTCCCCTTCAAATTCAGTGGGTGCCATGTCATCCATGTGTGTGCATACACATTCATTCAGGAGTATCAGTTTCATTAATTCTATTTGTTGAGGAAGTGCCATGAATCATCATGCCTTTCATTTCATCTTTAATTAAAGAACTCGATGAAACCTTGTGTACTCCTCCGTATTTATGCATTATTCATATTATATAGGGATCGAGACCGAGGAGATCACACCGGATCAGCCGAGCTCTAAAGTGAACTTTGGTGAAGACAATAACTACGAGTACTCCCAAGGCAAGCCCCGGTGCATACCCAATTAATTTTTGAGTCCTTTTTACTTTATCACAAGCTAGGAATGTGTATTGTGCATTAAGTGTAGGACTTGGATGAAACCCACTTGCATACTCCAGCAATGACCTACAATTAGTTTATGTTAGTAAGCCTTTCCGTTAGCGAATGCTATGCTTAAACTAGTGGATTCAACGGTAGGTTATAGATTCAACTAGGGTTCACATGATTAATGAACTTGATAAAATGGAGCACCTATCGTTGCAACTCCGTGGACAAGTATTGAATAGTACCAAGTACATACCTTTAATATGGGAATTGGTAAACCTAGTAACTTGGGCACCGTATTGTTGGACGGCCATACTCATCGATCCAGAGGTGATGTGAACAGCACGGTGGATGCACGGGTTTGAGGACCGCTGGAGAGTGCATGGGTTAAGCCTCGGATACGAAGTACTGTATCACGGGGAGGACGTGTACTCAGGATCGATGGCCCCGTATCGACTTTATAGCAATCTTGTGAATGGTGGCCATACGTGTTCTTAAATGATGCGTATGTCGTGTATTTGGGTTTTCCCTGCAGGATGTAAATCAATTCGAATTGCCGTCCCTCGCGGTTATGAGTACCTCTTGTTCGAGCAGCGGCAATGATATGTTAAGTAGTAAAGTTATGGTTAGGTTTCTGAAATTTACTTATGTTATGGCTACATATTGCTATGATGCATTGCTCTTTACTTGTGTTCAAGTCTTAGCAGCTAGATAGACTCACCGTAGCTATTTTCTGTAATAAGCAAAGTAAAATCTTGATTAAGGAAATGAAAGTACAGCATAGAACTAATAGGAGTTTTTTATGCAATTATCAAATAAACCCGATCAGCCCCCTGCATACTAGGAGTCGGTTTTAGTAAACCTTCTGATGGGTAAGTCTTGCGGTGTATGTTAGATACTCAGGCTTTGCGATTATGTTGTTTTTCAGGTTTCCCTCAAGCTACATATTATGATTGTTGTAACAAGATTGTGTGGGAAGGTGATGAGCCTCAGAATTGGACCATTGAATGGGTCCCTAGCTCTCCTAACGGCGATGAGTGAGTCATCGCCATAGGGCTGACATGGTTCACGTAGGAATCGACGTCGTGTTTTGTTATTTTATCGCTTTCGCTCATTTATGTAATATTAACTAAGGACTTATGTATTGTATCCAAATCTGAACTTATTTTTATTTGACCTCTGAACTTGTAATATTATGCACCTAAGTGATGTAACTTTGTAAATGATGAATATTCATGTGTGAATGCTATGTATGGTTACTTCGTTAACCATCTTCCGAGGCGATCCTGTACGACATACTCTATTTTTTGGAGTAGGATTGTCACAGCTGGTATCAGAGCCATCTCGAGATAAGCTACACACAAATAAGCATTTTAAAACGTAAACAAGCCGTTTTTATACCTTACGATGAGGTACGAACTAGTAGTGCCCATATAAGAGTCTTGTAGGTGGCAAAGCTAACCCTGGGTTATGTTTGTTTAAATTACTTGCAACTACGGTTTCTTCAATGAAGGTATGTCATGATGCGCGGATTGGTTGCACTGTAAATACCGAAAGCCTTCTAGGTGGGCAAAGACCTGGGCTTTGATTGATGCGCGGACCGAATGCGTTTAAACGTCGGCTGCCTTCCGGGTGGGCAAATACCTGGGCATAAACTGTCATTGTTATTTTGGCTTGTTTCTTTTGAATTTGATGTATTGTTTCTAAAATGGATCTCTTGCAGGTACACTAACAACGTGTAGTTCGTTAGACAAACGTGTGAGAGGTGTGTGTGCCACTGAAAGGATCGAGCTATATAATCGGTCAAGTTTTTCTTTTTGTGAGGATGTAGGAAACCGTCATGTTGAGCATTTACATTCATACATGCCATATGCATTCATCCTCACTAAATCATGTAAAGAGTTCACTAAGATTTCAAACTGGTGAAATGCCCAAGTTTTGGACAATTTTGAATACCTATGGCACCTAAACCAAAAATTTGAACTCAACCGATAAGAATCGGATTCTACCAGAAAAGTCAGTTTCACTAAAACAAGCATAACTTTCTCAATTTTAATTCAATGAAGGTGAATAAGTACTCGTTGAAACGCTGATGTTTTTCTCTACAAGTTTGTTTTAGGAAGTTTGTCCTAGAAAAATCTGGAACTGGATCGAATTTTGCAAAAACAGTAGCCTTTTCTAGAAGTCAGAAATTGCTTCATTTCTGTCCCCTGCCTCTGGATGATCATAACTCCTAGAGACTTTATTGGCTGGGTATGTGTGAGCATGCGTTGGAAAGATGATGAAATTCTCCACAACATTTGTAAAACACAAAAATTTTAATTCTGTCCAGAAGCTAAGCGTTTTTGCGCATTTCTGCGGTTTGCTCCGTCGACCGCAGAAAATTTTTGTCGTTACCGGTCGTTAAACGGATCAGGAACCTCGTGTCTTTTCTTTTACCAATCAATCCTTATACTATTTTAAGAATGTGTGTTTAGTGGGATATTAAGTTTTAACTCACCATTGCAAAACTTTATTCTGGCAGATGGATGATGGCAAGCTCGTGAAGGACCCCGAGTACCTTGCCGCCCGCATTCTCGAGTTGGAATGAGAGCGCGAGGCGCTGTTGTCCACACTTGTTGCCCGTGATGCCCAGCTTGCGAAGCGGGACACTAAGATTTCATATCTTGAGGACAAGCTGCACACTAGCGAGTTGGAGCAGGCCGATCTTTTCGAGCAACTCCATGATGCTCAGCTCATCATCGAGGGCGATGCAAGCGATCAGTTGCAGGAGCAACTGAACCAACGCAACGCCCAGCTCACCGCTGCCCAAGAGGAGATTTACTCTCTTCATGGTCAGATTACCTCTCTCTTGGAGGAGCGAAGTGAGCTACAGGCTCAGTGCGAAGAAGCTCAAGATGCGCGTGATGTCATGGAAGGGAACCTCAACGACGCTCACGCGATCATCGCACAACAAGAGCAGCTCATCAGACATCTCCAAGCTGATAATGGCCAGCTGAACGCCATCCTTAATGATCAGCCACCCATTCCACTCGTAGTGATTCCCCCCGATGACATGATTTGAGTGACAAAGGTGACTCTGGCATCGACTTCGAAGCACCCCCTGGACCGGGTGATATGGACGTGGAGTCCGATGGTGATAGCCACGTCGGGTGACCGAGTAGTAGTATGTACGTAGGGTGAGGATCTTGTGACACATCGTAGTGTATGTGCATAGTGTTAGTAATGCTAAGCTAAGTTGTAACCTAAGACTCTCCGAGATCGTGGGGTGTCATGTTCCGAGTGATGTAACCGAAGACTTGCTATGTATCAATGTTGCATCACATGTATCCATGGGTTTTATCATAATTATGTTGCCTATGGTGTTGGAAATTATGGAATTAAGTTATCTCTTATGTCCGCACCGTTTAATTGTCAAGCCTTTCAATTATGAGCCATGTGAAATTTTATTTTGTTACCATGTCATAGCCTTGTTATCATCTTGTCTCATGTGATGATTGGGCTAACATGCTTGTTCATATGGCAGATGGTGCAAACTCGCCGTGGTGGAGAACACGTCAGTGATGCTCCCGGCACCTCGAACGTTGGTGGAAACGGGCTGTTGCCCAACGCACCACCTATGACGGCTATGGAGCAGCTCATCCACAATCAAAATGAGATGTTCCGCATGTTCATGGAGAACATGAACCACCAAGGAGCTACCGGACCACCACCATTGCAGCCTCGTGAATCCTCCTACAGCGACTTCTAGGTGACTCATCCGCCCACCTTCGGAGAAGCCGGTGATCCGCTTGAAGCGGATAATTTTGTTCGCACTCTGGAGTCGAAGTTCGCTCTCCTCCACTGCACCGAGCAGCAGAAGCCCCTCTTCGCCGCGCAGCAGCTCCGTGGCTCCGCAAGTGCTTGGTGGGCCAGTTTCACCGCCGCTCTCGCTGCTGGTCACCAAGTCACTTGGGCGGAGTTCTGCACAACTTTCCGTGCACACCACATCCCCGCGGGACTCATGAAGCGCAAGTTGCAGGAGTTCCTCAACTTGAAGCAAGGCTCCGGAACTGTGCAAGAGTATGCACGAAAATTCAACTACCTGGCTCAGTACATGTCGTATCACGCCGATACAGACGAGAAGAAGAAGGACTATTTTCGTTCGGGTCTTACCCTGAAGCTGCAAGACCGCTTGGCATAAGTCACCGCCGGCACATTCAATGATTTGATGAGTGTCGCCATCATGCAAGAAGATGCCATCCGTGCCTACCAGGAAGACAAGAAGCGGAAACATGCTATGGGAAGTTCATCTGCCTCCGCACCGCCCAAGTACAAGCTAGCAATCACTTCCCCGACCGGACAGAAATTCCGGGCTGCGGTACCGTCGGGAGGAGGACCTCGCCCGTCGTTCTCGTAGCAGCACTCGCGATTCCATGGAGGCAACCAGAAGCATTCTTCTGGTTCTCGCCCACCGCAGCAGAATAACCAAGTGGTGAAGACCAACTCATTGCAGCCATGTTACAACTGCGGCCGTACCGGTCATTTTGCTAAGGAGTGTCGGTTCCCGAAGCGCAACCCGAACAGCAACAACAACAACCCCCAACACTTCCGGGAACAGCAACAACAACCACAACAGCGGCAGCAATGGAAGTCGTCCCCAGTCTTCTACCCCCACGCACAAGAATGGCCGAGTCAACAATACGACGGTCGAAGAGACCCAAGTTGGAGGACCCATTCTTGCGGGTACGTTTTCGGTCAACCAACATGCTGCCATGGTTCTTTTTGATTCAGGAGCAACACATGATTTTATTAGTCAAGCATGTGCAAATTATTTGAAAATCACCCCCACCACTATGGGAACATTGTACATCATCACATCTCCCGGTGGAAAAATAAGAGCTCATCTTGAGTTAAGGAAAGTGCCACTTAAACTAGCAAGCAACATATACCCCACTTCCCTAATCATCTTAGATGGCCAAAGCATCGACATAATCCTTGGTATGAGATGGATGACTAGTCATAAAGCCGTATTGCACATTGAGGACCGGGAAATCCATTTGAACTCACCCTTACATGGCCCCTCTATTCTCCGATTGCCATATCCCAAGTTGTCCACTTCTCAAGTGTGTCATGTTGAAGGAAAAGAACTAGAAAATATTCCGGTGGTATATGAATTCCCCGATGTATTTCCAGATGATTTGCCGGGAATGCCTCCGGATAGGGATGTTGAGTTTAAGATTGAACTCATACCCGGTACAGCGCCTATCTCTCGTAGGCCGTACAAAATGGCTCCTAATGAGTTAGCGGAGTTAAAAGAGCAGTTACAAGAGCTTATGGACAAGGGCTATATCCGACCATGTTCATCTCCCTGGGGCTGTCCCGCTCTATTTGTGAAGAAGAAAGACAAGACCCTACGCCTATGTGTCGACTATAGGCCGTTAAATGCTATAACCATCAAGAACAAGTATCCTCTATCTCGAATTGATATCCTCTTTGATCAATTAGTGGGTGCTAAAGTCTTCTCCAAGATTGATCTCCGATCCGGTTATCATCAAATAAAGATCCGAGCCGAAGACATTCCAAAAATAGTTTTCTCCACTCGATATGGTCTGTTCGAATATCTTGTCATGTCTTTTGGTCTCACTAATGCTCCAGCCCAATTCATGTATTTGATGAACTCCGTGTTCATGCCATAGTTAGATAAGTTTGTAGTTGTATTCATTGACAATATTCTGATCTACTCCAAGTCCGAGGAGGAACACGCCGAACATCTCCGCATTGTTCTACAACGACTTCGAGATCATCAACTTTATGCCAAATTTAGCAAGTGTGAATTTTGGCTAAAGCAAGTTCCATTCTTGGGTCACATCATATCAGTGGAAGGAGTAGCCATGGATCCTAGCAAAGTAGAGGATGTGCTGAATTGGAAAGCTCCAAAATCGGTCAAACAAATTCACAGTTTCGTTGGTCTTGCCGGTTATTATCGGAAATTCATTCCCAACTTCTCAAGCATTGCCAAGCCTATGACCAAGTTGCTGGAAAAGGATGCTAAGTTCAAGTGGAGTAGTGCATGTGAAGAATCTTTTCAGTCGCTCAAGAAGCATTTGACAACCGCTCCGGTTTTGGCTCAACCCGATATCACCAAACTGTTCGATGTTTACTGCGATGCCTCCGGCACCGGATTGGGTTGTGTGCTTATGCAAGAAGGTCGTGTCGTTGCCTATGCATCACGACAGCTCCGGAAGCATGAGCAAAACTATCCCACTCACGATTTAGAATTGGCCTCCGTTGTCCTAGCCTTGAAAACCTGGCACCATTACTTGCTCGGTAATCTTGTTATCCTTTACTCCGACCACAAAAGTCTCAAATATATCTTCACTCAACAAGAACTGAACATGAGGTAGCATAGATGGTTAGAATTAATCAAGGATTATGAATTGGAAATTCATTATCACCCCGGGAAAGCCAACGTGGTTGCCGACGCCTTGAGTCAAAGGGACCAATGCAATCACGCCATAGCTTGCTCTATGGAAGCTTGCACAATTTCAGATCCTAGCAACCAAGTCTTCGTGTCATTCCATATGGATCCTTGTATAATTTGGCGCTCATTCCTACCCTTCGGGAAGAAATTGTGGAAGCCCAAAAGAAGGACAAGGGAATGGAATATATCCGCCAGAAAATAGGGAAGAAGGATGCGACATGTTTCCGACAAGACAAAGATGAAGTACTATGGTTCCACAACCGCCTTGTTGTTCCAAAGAACGAAGGGCTAAGAAAGAAAATTTTGGATGAGGCTCACTTGTCCAAATACTCCATACACCCCGGCAGCAACAAGATGTACTGTGGGTTAAGAGAAAAGTTTTGGTGGATGCGTATGGAACGAGAGGTTGCTCGTTATGTCTTCGAATGCGATACTTGCCAACGTGTGAAGGTCGATCACTTGAGAACATCCGGTCTTTTGCACCCATTGAAAATCCCCGCTTGGAAATGGGAGGACATTGCTATGGATTTCATTGTTGGATTACCCCTCACACCCAAGAAGCATGATTCGATATGGGTTATTGTGGATAGGTTGACCAAATCTGCTCATTTTATTCCCGTCCATACAACCTACTCTACTAAGAAATATGCCGAGCTCTACATTGTGCGAATCCTATGTTTGCACGGTGTGCGCAAGATGATCATCTCTAATCGAGGTCCCATTTTTATTGCTCGTTTTTGGGAGCAATTGCATGCTTGTCTTGGCACCACCCTTATCCGAAGTTCCGCTTATCATCTGCAAACCGAGAGACTAAATCAATATTTGGAGGATTTATTGAGAGCTTGTGTTCTGGACAATCGTGGGAATTGGGAATCTTGTCTCCCGTTCGCCGAATTCTCCTACAACAATAGCTACCAAGAGAGTTTGGGAATGTCGCCATTCGAAGCCTTGTATGATCACTCGTGTCGAACCCCGTTGAATTGGTCAGAATTAGGAGATAGAATTACTTTTGGTCCAGATCTGGTCACGCAAGCCGTAGAGAAGGTGCGGCAAATTCAAGCTAACATGAAGGCCGCACAATCCCGCCAAATAAGTTATTCAAATAAAAGAAGACGTCCATTGGAGTTTGAAAAGGGAGATCATGTCTATCTCCGGGTTTCTCCCAACAAAGGTGTGTCTCGTTTTGGAATCAAAGGAAAATTAGCACCCCGCTACATCGGACCTTTTCCGATCACGAAAAAGCATGGCGTCGTTGCTTATCGGTCGCAACTACCAGAAAATCTTGAGCGGGTGCACAACCTCTTCCATGTCTCCCAACTCAAGAGATGTTTAAAGCCTCCGATCGACGTGGTTATCTCCGACACCGAGCAATTGGAAGAAGATCTCTCCTACCTCGAATACCTCGTCCGAATCATCGATCAAAAAGACCGGGTAACTCGCAGCCGCACTATCACCTTCTATAAAGTGCAATGGAGTAACCATACTGAAGACAGAGCTACATGGGAACAAGAAGAGATTCTGAAAACCAACTTTCCATAATTCTTGGCCTCGCAAAACCGACAACCACCCGCACCCCTCCCTTTTGTTCATCCGTTTGCAAATCTCGGGGCGAGATTTCTTTTAAGGGGGGTGTGCTGTGACATCTTATGTCACAAAAATGGAATTTAACTAAACCCAATGTTAATTGAGGGCTAATTAAAAATAGAATTAATCAAGGTGCCAAGAATAAAGGGAGAAATTAAGTAATTAAATCCAGGATATCCAAATGAGGGCTACTCTCAAACATCACAAAAACCCATGGAAGTGTACCAATGTTTTTGCATATTATGAATGTCCACATTAAAAGAGAATTTTTAGAATTTTACCAGAATTTGTGGTAATCATTTAACACCCTTAAAAATTCCCCTAAAATCAAAGAAGAGCATTTCTATCCTGGAATTTTAAAAATTAATCTAAGCCGATTTAGCTCATGCACCCAAAATCATAGTTGGAGCACACGATTACCTGGGCATACACAAAAAACAGCGTGAAGTTTGGACCAACGGAACCTGGCCAAATCATGCAAAACACAAGCCCTGTTCGAGTCAAGCCAAGTCAATCCTTCTCCTTCCCCCTGACCAACCCCAGCTCGACAATGAGCAGTACCCGAGCTCCTGTGCCACCGCCGATCACTGCCGCTTCCCCATGCCGGCCACTGCACCGCCACCTCCTCTCCCGTGCCACCGGCTGAATTGAAGCCCTGGCGCCGGTGAGCCACCCTCTGGCCGACATCTCTCTCTCTCTCTCTCTCTCTGCTCTCTCTCTCTCTCTCTCTGCTCTCTCCCTCTCTCTCTGCCGCCGATCATCAAATAAGGGCAGCAGCTCGCTTGGCCCTCAGCTCTCGCGCTCTATCAACACACAACCAACCCTCACACCCTCCAGAACACCCCCAAGCGCGGGCACGAACTCTCCCTCTCTCCCCCGGCAAACCCGAGCCCAGAGCTCTGCTTCCGCCGCCATGGCCGCCGTCGTGCCCAGACCTGCCTAGGTAGCTCCTCCCTCTCTCTTTCTTTTGTAAATCAGTGCGCCAAGGAACCTTCTCTCTCCCTCCCTCGTGCAGAGACCTCTCCGGAATTTGTGAAGTCCAGAGCCGCCGCCGTCGGGATCCGGCCACCCCGCCGACGAGAACCCGCCTCCGGCCTTCTTCCTCGACGTCTTCCTCGATGCCGACCCTCCCCGACCTGCGGTGAAGCTCTCTGACCAAGCCCCGGCCTCCCTCTTCCTCGGCATCATCGCGCGAACCTCGCCGGAGCTTTCCCTGCCGCGACCCCTCGTCGCCGGCAGCCTCTGGTGAGCCCCAGTCCTCTCCGACCCTAGCCTCGGGACCCTCACAGCGTCAGGAACGTTTTGGGGTGCGTGCTGGCCCCGGCCACGTCGCCGATCGGCCGCTGGGCCGAGCTCGCCGTCGCCGGCCGCCGCGCGGGCGCGCGCGCTGGATTGAATCCAAATTGTGATGGCAATTCTGTAATTAAGTTAGAACTTTGAAATTCAATAACTCGAGAAATATAAGTCCTAAAAATGTGAAACCAATTTTGTTCGACTCATAAAATCCCCCTCTACCAGAAAAGTAAGTTGAAGTCCAAGGTTATGCAGTGAGTTAATTTATTTAATTCCCTAAAGTTACAACCCTAAATTTCTTAATAAATTCATAAGTAAATAAATATAAGTGGTAAATTCATGAAACTCTCTCAGTGATCCTTTTATGGCATCCCTAAATTTTCTGCAAAAGTACATTTCCATTTATATGCATATTTTAGTATTATTGCATAATCTTCATTTCTAGTAATTGAATTTATATAAATTATTGGCTAGGAATTTATTTATGAAATTTGGTATTCCTGTTACTTTTGCACTTGTAAACTCCTATAAAATCCCATGCAAAAATTTGAAGCAACTTAAGTATACTTTTTGCTGTCGAATTGGTCACTTGATAGTTAACTTAGGAATTTTCCATATGAATATTGCCTTTATGTGCATTTAGTTACAAGTAAGAATAAAATTTACCTCTGGAATATTCATACAGAATAATTCATCCTAACATCACAGTAGAAATGTTCATCTCCATTTATATGCTCATGGTTCCTAACTAATTATATATATATATATATATATATATATATATATATATATATATATATATGCACCTAGAGCTATTTCTATCTAGATCAACTTTGTCAACCTCATATCTTGTGATGGCCAATTGCATAATGGTCACTTTAGATACTTTGCTCAAAAATGAACTTTCTAAAGTATAGGACCAGCACTATGTTCCATGTCACCATCATCATGTAATGCCATGTGATTCTCATCTATGCTATGCTCATGTTTAGGGTAAACATACACTAGGTTTCGATGCATGAAACCCATGTTTTGTTAATTAGAAGTTTGTCCCCTTCAAATTCAGTGGGTGTCATGTCATCCATGTGTGTGCATACACATTCATTCAGGAGTATCAGTTTCATTAATTCTATTTGTTGAGGAAGTGCCATGAATCATCATGCCATTCATTTCATCTTTAATTAAAGAACTCCATGAAACCTTGTGTACTCCTCCGTATTTATGCATTATTCATGTTATATAGGGATCGAGACCGAGGAGATCACACCGGATTAGCCGAGCTCTAAAGTGAACTTTGGTGAAGACACTAACTACGAGTACTCCCAAGGCAAGTCCCGGTGCATACCCAATTAATTTTTGAGTCCTTTTTACTTTGTCACAAGCGTGTATTGTGCATTAAGTGTAGGACTTGGATGAAACCCACTTGCATACTCTAGCAATGACCTACAATTAGTTTATGTTAGTAAGCCTTTCCGTTAGCGAATGCTATGCTTAAACTAGTGGATTCAACGGTAGGTTATAGATTCAACTATGGTTCACATGATTAATGAACTTGATAAAATGGAGCACCTATCGTTGCAACTCCGTGGACAAGTATTGAACAGTACCAAGTACATACCTTTAATATAGGAATTGGTAAACCTAGTAACTTGGACGCCGTATTGTTGGACGGTCATACTCATCGATCCAGAGGTGATGTGAACAGCACGGTGGATGCACGGGTTTGAGGACCGCTGGAGAGTGCATGGGTTAAGCCTCGGATACGATGTACTGTATCATGGGGTGGACGTGTACTCGGGATCGATGACCCCGGATCGACTTTATAGCAATCTTGTGAACGGTGGCCATACATGTTCTTAAGTGATGCGTATGTCGTGTATTTGGGTTTTCCCTGCAGGATGTAAATCAATTCAAATTGTCGTCCCTCGCGGTTATGAGCACCTCTTGTTCGAGCAGCGGCAATGATATGTTAAGTAGTAAAGTTATGGTTAGGTTTCTAAAATTTACTTATGTTATGGCTACATATTGCTATGATGCATTGCTCTTTACTTGTGCTCAAGTCTTAGCAGCTAGATAGACTCACCGTAGCTATTTTCTGCAATAAGCAAAGTAAAATCTTGATTAAGGAAATTAAAGTACAGCATAGAACTAATAGGAGCTTTTTAGTTGTTTTTCAGGTTTCCCTCAAGCTACATATTGTGATTGTTGTAACAAGGTTGTGTGGGAAGGTGAGGAGCCTCAGAATTAGACCATTGAATGGGTCCCTAGCTCTCCTAACCACGATGAGTGAGCCATCACCATAGGGCTGTCATGGTTCACGTAGGAATCAACGTCATGTTTTGTCATTTTATTGCTTCCGCTCATTTATGTAATATTAACTAAGAACTTATGTATTGTATCCAAATCTGAACTTACTCTCATTTGACCTCTGAACTTGTAATAGTATGCACCTAAGTGATGTAACTTTGTAAATAATGAATGTTCATGTGTGTATGTTATGTATGGTTACTTCGTTAACCATCTCCCGAGGCGATCCTGTACGACATACTCTATTTTTTGGAGTAGGGTTGTCACACCCCACCCCACCCTGCCTCGCTCCGCCCCGCCCCGCCCGGCGAGGCGAGGCGAGCGAGCGCGCGTGTGTGTTCTTCCTTCCTCCCATCCACACACTTGCAAGAGATGCTAGAGCAACCAACCTTATAAGTAGGACTCCCTCCACCTCCACTAGCAATGTGGGAGTAAACCTTTGCACTCCCACCACTCATGAATGGGTCTTTGAGATTTTTCAGGAATTATTGTGAATATTAATGGCCAAGCCCATATATAATTCCAGCAATCCCCCACCAGATCTCAAAGTCCTAGCTAGACTTTGCCTCACCCCACTGTTGTTTAATATACCTGTGTTTTCAGTGGAGACTGTTAAGTTGAACTTCCACCTAGAACAATAAGCTACATACAAGTTTCACTTACTGTCATAACTGATACTAGACCTCCAGTAGGCTTCTCCGCGAGTGGAGCATATAGGACATACTCCCTTGGTATTTCATGAGCTTAATAGAGATCACCCAAATCTCACAGATTGCGACCTTACAACAATCGAGCTCATATAGGTGTATTCATTCAAGAATGTTCTGTAGGATAACATCTTTGCTATTTAAAGCCAACTAAATACATTAAGGTAACAACAAACCTGCCATACAGATATCGAGAGTAATGCATCGCTTCTCGAGTGGGTTATAAAAAGGTTACTCTCATGCTAACCAATAGCTTGTTCTTCCCAGGTCCTACTTTACGGGATCACATAGGTTGGGTTATCACTATGGAATAGCACATATGGGTCTCATACCCATCTCCTTTGATGCACTGTCTATCACATTACGTGACAGCCCCTTGGTGAGTTGATCTGCCAGGTTCTCACCAGTTGAAATATATTCTACTGATATGACTCTGGAGTTTCTCATTTTCCTGATAGACTTCAAACGTCTCTTAATAAGTCTTGATGACTTCATATTGTCCTTAGAATTATTTACTTTGACTATCATAGTTTGATTGTCATAATTCATGAGGATTGCCGGCACAGGTTTTTTGACAATAGGCAAGTCCATCAAGAGCTCACGTAGCCAATCGGCCTCAACTGTAGTTGTATCTAGTGCGGTAAGCTCTGCTTCCATGGTAGATCTCGTCAAGATGGTTTGTTTGCATGATCTCCAAACAATAGCACCACCAAGAGTAAATGTATATCCACTCGGGACATACAGCTCATCAGCATCAGATATCCAATTGGAGTCACTATAGCCTTCTAGTACTGCTGAATATCCAGAATAATGAATTCCAGAATCCATAGTACCAACTAAGTAGTGCATTACCCGCTCAAGCACATGCCAATGATCATCTCCCGGACAAGAAGTAAACTGGCTCAGTTTGCTCACAGCAAACGAGATATCAGCCTAGTAGCACTAGCTAAATACATAAGTGATCAAATAATCTGAGAATATCTTAATTGGTCTTTGCCAATTCTCTTATTCTTTCAAAAAATCAAGCTGAGATCATAAGGTGTTGGAGAAGGCTTGATATCCTTGTAACCAAAATAGTTCAAGAGCTTCTCAACATAATGAGATTGTGTAAGAGTAATCCCATTCTCTCCTTTGATTAGCTTGATGTTCAAGATAACATCAGCCTCACCCAGATCCTTCATATCAAAGCTTTGGCATAGAAAAGTCTTGACCTTATTGATCACGTCAAGATTTGTTCCAAAGATCAGTATGTCATCAACACACATTTATCAGCCTCATTGACTGAGAAGCCTGCTAATAGAAGCGTTGAATCAAATTTCTCATGCCACTGCTTAGGAGCTTGTTTCCGACTATACAAAGACTTCAACAACTTACACACCTTGTCTTATTGACCCTTTATTAGAAATCCATCTGGCTGATCCATATAGATTTCCTCATCCAACTCTCTATTAAGGAAAGTTGTCTTAGCGTCCATCTGATGAACGATAAGATCATGTGAGGCAGCCAGAGCAAGTAATACACGAATAGTGGTCAATCTAGCAACAGGTGAACAAGTGTCAAAAAAGTCTTTGCCTTCTTTCTGAGTATAACCCTTAGCCATAAGCCGAGCCTTATACTTGTCGATAGTACCATCAGGCTTAAGCTTTTTCTTGAACACCCATTTACAATCCACAGGTTTACAACCATATGGTTCGTCGATAATTTCCCAAGTTCCATTAGAAAGAATAGAGTCCATCTCACTATGGACAGCTTCTTTCCAGTCATCTGCATCAGGAGATGCATATGCCTCTGAAATTGTTCTAGGAGTGTCATCCATAAGATAAACCATGAAATCATCACCAAAAGACTTTGCAGTCCTTTGTCTCTTGCTCCTCCTAGGAGCTTCACTGTCAATCTCCTCATGGATTGGTTCAAGTGTTTATTTAGCATGATCAGAAAATGCACTAGGTTCAGGAGTTGTTTCAACAATCACATCAGAAGATAATCTAGACATGTTATGTAAATCTTTCATAGGAAATATGTTCTCAAAGAAAGTAACATCACAAGACTTCATCAATGAATTAACATGAATATCACACATCTCTGATTTAACCACTAAAATTCTATAGGCAAAGTTATGATGAGCATGCCCAAGAAATATACAATCCACAGTTTTAGGTCACAACTTACGCTTCTTGTTAATTGACACGTTAACTTTGGCCAAATAACCCCATGTGCGTAAGTAAGAGAGCGATGGCTTTCTACCAATCCATTCCTCATATGGAGTCTTCTCCTTATTCTTCATGGAAACTCTATTTAGGACATGACATGACGTCAATAAAGCTTTCCCGCACCATGCCTTAGATAATCTAGCCGTGTCTAACATGGAATTAACCAAGTCAGTCAAGGTGCGATTCTTTCTTTCGGCAACCCCGTTTGATTGGGGCGAATAGGGAGGCGTCCTCCTATGTATCATACCATGTTCCGCACAAAATAAGTCAAACTTATTTGAGAAATACTCGTCACCATGATCAGCCCTAATTCTTTTGATCTTTTTCTCTAGTTGAGTTTCAACTTCAGCCTTATAAATTTTAAAGTAGTTTAGAGCCTCATCTTTTGTTTTTAATAAATAAACATAGCAATATCTAGTCACATTCAATCAAAGTCATGAAATATCTTTTTCCACCCTCAGTCAATATACCATTCATTTCACAAAGATCTGAATATATAAGTTCTAGCGGTGCTAAGTGTCTCTCCTCTGTAGCCTTGTGAGGCTTTCGAGGTTGCTTAGATTGCACACAACTTGAGCACTTAGAATCTTTGACAATGGAAAAATTTGAAATTAAATTCAAACTAGAAAGTTGAGACAGAACCAAAATTTAGATGACATAAATGTGACTGCCAAACAATCATTAACACCATCACAAATACAGTTCATAGACTTATTGCAATAATCTGAAAGGGAAAAGCGGAACAAGCCTCCGTACTCATAGTCTTTACCAATAAATTATTCTCTCTTAGACACGACAACTTTATTCGACTCAAGCACTACCTTAAAATCATCCCTATATAAAAGGGAGCCACTAACGAGATTCTTCTTGATAGAAGAGACATGTTGTACGTTATTTAATTGGACAATCTTCCCCGAAGTGAACTTCAGCTCGACCGTGCCAACACCATGAACAGAAGCATGTGACCCATCCCCATTAGAACGGAGGAATCCCGAGTGACCTGATAAGAAGTGAACAAAGAAGCATCAGCACACACATGAACATTAGCACCAGTATCAAGCCATCAACTAGTAGATTGACATACAGAAAAAACATATGATAAATTACCATAATACCCACTATTTTCTCTAGCACTAGTCACCATGTTCGTAGACTTCTGCTGTGGAGGCTTCCTTTACATTCTGGGCACTTCTTTGCTCAATGCTCATTAGAACCACAAACAAAAGCATGCTCCATTCTCCTTGTTCTTCTTCTTGAAGGTAGTGGTCTACTTAGGCTTATTGTTCTTGCCCTTCCCCTTACCACCATTGCCATGAGACTGTTGTGGTTGATGCACCATATTGACAATAGTGTGTCCCTCGTTAACTTTAGAACGTCCATCCTTTTCACAACCTTTCTCCTCAACATTGAGAGACGCGATCAATCTGAGACATATATGTTCGTCCTCTTATGTTTAAGAGTAGTGGCGAAATCCCTCCAAGTTGGAGGCAATTTGGCAATAATATCCCCAGCCACAAGCTTCTCAGGTACGACAATCTTAAGCAATTCGAGTTCCTTCACTATGCACTATATCTCATGAGCCTGTGTGACGATAGATTTGCCATCTATCATCTTAAAATCATAGTACTGCTCAATGACATATAGTTCAACGCCAACATCTGAACCATCATAGTCAGCGATCAGAGCGTGTCACATATCCTTTGCGACTGTATGATGGATGTAGACGTCCTGAAGATGGTCTACCAAAACTCCAATAACAACGCCCAAGAATATTGTGTTGGCATCACTGTAGGCCTTTTCCTGATCTTCAGTGAGATCGTCTTCAGGTTTGCCAGTGGACACCTAGAACACATTCATGGCAGTAAGTCACAGAGTGACTTTCACTTGCCATCTTTTGAAGTGCACACCAGTAAATTTCTCTAGCCTCAGTGCATCGACAAATCCAGCCATAAAACTAAAGTGCCTACAATAAGGTTTTTGGATTGT
This sequence comes from Eleusine coracana subsp. coracana, assembly GCA_032690845.1. Lineage (NCBI taxonomy): Eukaryota > Viridiplantae > Streptophyta > Magnoliopsida > Poales > Poaceae > Eleusine > Eleusine coracana. The sequence goes on along the minus strand of CM064426.1, from coordinate 64,881,041 downwards.
TGGATAAATTAGCACTTTTAGTTTTATATTAATCTAGAAATAAATCATAAGCATGATTAACAGATTGTATGATAAACTAGACAAGCATAGCATCTACCATTCTAGCAACATCCATCATAGATAAATAGACCACGAAAGCTAGTATGGAAGATATGGTTTGAGATGAGAGTACACGTGTGTTCTTCCTTCCTTCCATCCACACACTTACAAGAGATGTTAGAGCAACCAACCTTATAAGTTGAACTCTCTCCACCTCCACTAGCAATGTGGGATTAAATCTTTGCACTCCCACCACTCATGAATAAGCCTTTGAGATTTTTTCAGGAATTATTGTGAATATTAATGGGCCAAACCCATATATAATTGCGACAAAGGACACTGAGAAACCATGTGGATATATGCCATGGTTTGCTATATTTGTGATGAGTAATTGACTTGAGCGAATTTGGTGTTTGAGTTGAAATATGGGAATCCAGGGATTGTATAGGTTTGCATATCATGGTTATGACTAACCGGAGTTGGTGGAGATATTGGTGATGTTGCAGGAGATGGGAAATGTGTTTGCTTGTCTCATGATGTGTAGGTCACTGGAGTCGACTTGGCGGTCAACGACGAGAGGATCGGGCACAAGTAGGGGACTTGGGACCAGACGATCGGGATGCCGGGTGAAGTCAAGGGTGATCCACACCGTACACGTGGAGAGGCAAGAAGCACGGACGGTTTCGTGGTTGAGCCTCAAAACCGTGGTGGTGATAAAGATAGCGTGTTGACCAAGTCAAGACGAACGGGATGCCGGTGCAAGTGACAAGGGGACCCAATGAACAGGGACTGGGAGAGACTTGCCGGTGGTCAGGATCGCGGGACAAGGTGACATGTGTCAACATCGAGAAGTCGTGCTTTGAGAAGCGTGCAAGGCGGTTTCCCGGTTTGGACCTCAAAACCAGTGGTGGTGGTTGGTGGTGCACGTGGCACCATCACGGAGCTTGCTTCGAAATGAAGCAAAGACGTGAAACGTCCGATGGCATTCGGGCGATGAGGTGAAAGATGGACGGTTATGCCCCCGGTGGTAGGTGGGTGTGTTATGTAGGTTAAGGGTAGAGTGGTCATGTGGACAATAGACCCTAGGCCTATATAAGGAGAGGTGTGGCTAGTGGGAGAGGTGTCTCTCTTCCCATTAGCCTTGTGTTAGGACTCTATTCAAAGTGCTAGGAGAGTACATCATGTTTGAGAAGAGAGTAGTGGGTGTGTGAGAGACATCTCTTGCTCTTCCAAATAGTAGGAGGAATCGGGTAGCTTCCTAGCCTTGTACCTATGGATCTTGTAAGCACCTTTCTATGATATGAGAAGTATTTTCATGCTCAAGATTTCCCTCTTCACTTGAATCCCGAAATTCCCTTTTTCCTATTTTCGGAAGCATTTTTGTGGTGATTTTCGATCTCACTTTTGGACGAGTTTTTGGCCTGAATTTCTTGAGAAACTTATTACTAGGATAATCTAGGATAATCCTCTATGGATCCTTGATGGAATTATTGGCTCTAGCACATTCGATTTGAAGGATTTCTCAAGTTTCCTCTTTTTGGTGTTCTTGGCACGAGATCAGAAATTCGTGATAATTTCTTGAGCCAATTAAGTTGATCTCCTAGGATAAGGGTCATGATGTGATGAGGATTCGCTGGTCCAAAAATCACATCATTTGGAGTTCGTTTGATTGAGTTTTGGAGAAGATTTGAGAAGATCCCGAGAGATTTTCTGTTCTGTCAGGGGTCGACCGGCACTGCCGATGACCAGGACCGGCACTACCGATTGGTCCAGTCTGTAGGTTCTAGTGTGACAGCATTCCGCACCGACACAGCCAATAGGTGGGACCAGCACTGCTGATGACGCGCACCGGCACTGCCGATGCCCACCGGCACTGCCGATGGGAGTTCAGTTAAGAACTGTTGAGGATTGCTTCTTCCCTTTTTGTTTCCGCTGTGTTTCTTTGGTGTGGTTGATCACTCCTAGGGCTAGTACACCACAAGTTGGTGTGTGTAGTCTTGGTGATCGATTTGGAGGTTGGCTTGGGTTGTTTTGGGGATATAGGCCAAGTTCTCATGGAGAATTTTATTTGGCTCCCATTCACCCCCCTCTGGTCGCCTTCTCGGTCCTTCAATTGGTATCAGAGCCAGTTTGATCACTAGTTGACCTTCACCGGCTTTGTGATCCGAAGGCGACATGGAGAAGCGTGCTATCAAGCTATGGATGTTTGATGGAGAGGACTTCCCCTACTGGAAGTCACGGACCAAGGCGTAGCTGCTAAGTCAAGGACGTGCAATTTGGGAGATTGTTGATCAAGAGTATGCTATACCACAAGACCTGAACACTGCCTCTGTAGGTGAGTTACTCAGGTATGAGAATAACTCCAAAGCTGTCAATATTCTGCTTTCTGCACTTGGTAGGAGTGAACATGATAGGCTGCACACCTTGACACTGCTCATGCTATTTAGGATAAGCTTTGCACTTACCATGAGGGTACCAACCAGGTCAAGTCTATGCGTAAGGATTCTTACAATAGACAGTACCAAACCTTTGCTCAAAAATCGGGCGAGTCACTAGATGACACTTTTTGTAGGTTTGAGGCAATTGTGTGCAACTTGCGGGCTTGTGGTACCCTTGTGTACAATGACAATGATAGAGCTAAGCAACTGCTGTACTCACTTGATGAAAATGTTTGGGGGGTTAAAATTGCTACTCTAGAAGAAACTGCTGAATTCAATACCCTGAACTGTGAGCAACTATATAGCAAGCTGAAATCTCATGAACTGTCTAGGAAATCTCGTCCTAATCTTGCTATTCCTGCTTCTAGCATGGCTTTGCTTTCTAGTTCTCAGAAGGGTGATCATAGTTGTGCTTCTCATGGAACTAACCCCTCACTTGACAAGTCTTACTTGGAGTTTGTTTTGTCTTCTCTTGTTGCAGCTTCTCATGAACAGCTGGAGTGCATTCCTGACAAGGAGCTGTCCTTGCTCACAAGGAAGTTCAGGAAGTTCTACAACAACCGGAAGGAGAGAAGAGGAGGTGGTTCAAGAACCTGCTTCGAGTGCGGTGACCCGGGATACTTCATCGCTAATTGTCCTAAGAAGAAGAAGAAGGCCGGGTACCGCGACAACAACACTGAAGTCTTCAAGCAGAAGAAGAACCGCTTCTACAAGAAGGGCAAGAACTCCAAGAAGTTTGCCAAGGCCATTGCACGCGCCTGCGTGGCCGCCTTGAGCGATGTTGACCTCACATCAAGAGAAGGCCTTTCAAGCTCGGAGGAGGAGGTTGAAAAGCCACGAGTCAAGAGGAAGGATGACTTCACCGAGCTTTGCTTCATGGCAAAGAACGATCACGACACCGACTCTGGATCCGACTCCGACACAAGCGAGGTACCTCCCACTCTCGATGAGCTCTCTTCTGAACTTGATCATTTGCGCGATGTTCTGCTCATGCAAGATGATAAGCTTCGTAGTGCTGTTCGTGAGGGTAGAGAGCTTAAGTCTAAGTTGGAGAGTGCTGATTTTGAAATTGCTTCACTTAGGTCCAAGCTTGCTCGTGAGGACATTGTTGTTGAGTGTGGGTCTTGTCAAGTTATGATGAGTGATCTTGCACAGAGGGAGAGTGTGCATGCTCAAGTTGCCAGTCAGCTTAAGAGTGCCCTCAAGGAGCTTGATGAGTTCAAAGCTAGACCAACTCTTTTGGGTGCACGTCAGAAGTGCCCCAAGCTCACAGATGAGTTGGAAGCTCAGTCTCTCAAAGTCAAAGAGCTTGAGTCCAAGTTACTTCATGAGACTCGCTCTAAGGTCCTTCCACCGCCTTGTGAGGTGTGCGTCTCTCTTAAGGACAAGCTTGAAATCACTAGGGAGGAAAACAAAGCCCTAGTTCTGGAAAATGACTATCTTGTGTCTAGGCTCCAGAGAACCCTAGTGAGTGAAGAGAAGATTGAGAGTGATTTGGCAAGAGTGAAGGAGAGTGCTTCTAGATCAACCTATAACTTGGGTTTGGGATTTGAGAGGTGTGACAAGGAGAGTGAGAATGTGGGTAAGTTTGTACCTAGCTCCAGCTACAAGGATAAGGAAAACACCATCAAACCCACTGACACATACTATCCATCCAATCCAAAACCCTCCTTCAACCCAAAGCAAACAGAGAAGCCAAAACCCAAACCTGCAATGCAAACCAAGCCTAATCCTAAGGGTGTCTACATTTACATGTTTTGTGGTCGCAAGGGCCACTTGGATGAATTTTGTTATAGGCATAAGAGGATTGAGAGGAAGCAAGATGAGTTGACTAGGGATGCTTTTTATGATGATTTTATTGACTTTCAGCCTCGCTCTTTTTCTCGTGCCTATCGTGGACAGGGTCATTCCTCATATGGCTTTGATTCACGAAACAGAGGATTTGCGCAGCAGCGCTTTGGCGCACCATGTTTTCCCCATCGTGGTGAGCGTCACTCGCGTGGATTTGGCTTTCACATAGATGATTTCTATCCTCACAACTCAAGGTTTGAGTCAAGACGCTTTGACAGGCCACGTTTTCCCCATCGTGGTTCTCGTCCCATGTGTTCAAATGATAAAGTGCAAAGAAATATGATGACTACTACCGGTCATATGGTTAAGTGCCGGATTCGCAAATGCTTTTTGACTCACCCCAGCACTGAGCCATCGACTTTCACTTCTCGTTCTTTGTAGGCAGCAGGTGGAGGCTTGGAGAACAAGTGGTTGATGGATTTCGGGTGTTCGCGCCACATGACCGAAAATGCAAAGTGGTTCTCTAGCCTCACTCCCTTGAAGCGTCGGGAGTATGTGACCTTTGGAGATGACAAGAGAGGAAGAGTGAAGGGAAGGGGCGCGGTAAAGGTAAATGAGAACTTCACTCTCAATGATGTTGGTTTGGTTGAGTTTCTCAAGTACAATCTCCTCTCTGTCTCTCAGCTTCTTGATGTTGGTTTGGAAGTGCGCTTTAAGTCGAATGCTTCTCGTGTTCTTGATTCGAGTGATTCCTTGGTTTGTGGGATTTCTCGCATTGACAGAGTTTTTTAGGCTGATTTTGCTGGTTCTCCTAGTTCTCACAAGTGCTTGTTTGCTCAATCTTCTTCTAAGCTCTGGAAATGGCATAGGAGACTGGGTCACATGAGCTTTTACTTGTTATGTCACTTGAGTGGCCTAGGTTTGATCCGAGGATTGCCTAAGCTCAAATTTGATAAGGATTTGGTTTGTGCTCCTTGTCGTCATGGGAAAATGATTGCCGCTTCTCATCCACCAATCAATTTGGTGATGACTGAACGCCCTGGAGAGTTGCTTCATATGGACACTGTTGGTCCTTCTCGGGTTCATTCGGCGGGTGGGAAGTGGTATGTTCTTGTGATTGTTGACGACTACTCTCGCTACTCTTGGGTCTACTTTCTTGAGAGCAAGGATGAAGTGTTTTATCACTTTCGGAGCTTAGCTTTGAGGTTGTTCAAGGAACTCCCTGGTGCATTATTAGCAATTCGTAGTGATAATGGCACTGAGTTCAAGAACTCCTCCTTTGATGCTTTCTATCTTGAGCATGGCATTGAGCATCAGTTTTCAGCACCTCGGGTTCCCCAGCAGAACGGTGTGGTTGAAAGAAAGAACAGAACCTTAGTGGAGATGGCCTCCGAGGCGGTTCTGGGCTGAGGCCATTAGCACTGCTTGCTATATTTCCAATCGGATTTTCTTGCGCTCAATTCTTAATGTGACTTCTTATGAGCTGCATTTTAGGAGAAAGCCCTCGGTTTCTCATTTGCGTGCCTTTGGTTGCAAGTGTTTTATTCTCAAGCGTGACAATCTTGATAAGTTTGAGTCGAGATCTTTTGATGGAATCTTTCTTGGTTACTCTCTTCATGGTCATTCCTACAGAGTTTTGAATTTGAAAACTAACACCATCGTAGAATCCTGTGATGTAACCTTTGATGAATCAAACTCTTGTGCAAGGAATATGATTGAGTCTGCAGGTGACAAGGAGATGAAGGAGAGCATCTTTGTAGAAGAGGACCTACAGGGCTTGGATGATGATGATGATGATGAGTCATTCCATCCCACGTCCGAGCTTGTTCCTGCTGCTACCACTACTCCAGCAGAGGGTCCAGAAGCTTCTACATCAACCTCAGTAGCTGTCGAGCAAGCTCCAGTTGTGGTTGAGGGGGAGGTACACTCTGAGAGAGAGGCTCCTCACCACATTCAACATCAACACCCACCTCAACAGATGATCGGTAATCTCTATGAGAGGACAATAAGGTCAAGGTATGCACATCTTGCTTGCTTTACCAATTCTCTCTTTATTGCAACCTTTGAACCCCGGGATGTTGGACACGCACTATCTGATGAACATTGGGTTAATGCCATGCATGAGGAGTTGGAAAACTTTGAGAGAAACAAAGTCTGGACCCTTGTAGAGCCTCCTAAAAATGTCAATATCATAGGAACCAAGTGGGTGTTCAAAAACAAACATGGGGAGGATGGTGAGGTCATGAGAAACAAGGCTAGGCTAGTTGCTCAAGGTTTTAGCCAAGTGGAGGGCTTAGATTATGGTGAAACCTTTGCTCCTGTTGCTCGCATAGAAGCCATTAGGATCTTGCTTGCATTTGCTGCCTCCAAGGACATTAGACTCTATCAAATGGATGTCAAGAGTGCTTTCCTAAATGGTTTCATAGAGGAAGAAGTGTATGTGAGGCAACCCCCTGGCTTTGAGCACCACAAATACCCAAACCGTGTGTACAAGCTTCAGAAGGCTTTGTATGGGCTAAAGCAAGCACCTAGGGCATGGTATGTTAGGCTTAAGACCTTCTTACTAGAGCGTGGGTATGTCATGGGGTGTGTTGATAAAACCTTGTTTACTCTAAAGCATGGCAATGACTTTCTAATAGTTCAGATTTATGTGGATGATATCATCTTTGGTGGTTCCTCTCATGCTCTTGTGTCTAGGTTTCAGGAAGCTATGGAAAGTGAATTTCAGATGTCGATGATGGGAGAGCTCACCTTCTTTCTTGGGCTTCAAATCAAGCAGTGCAAGCAAGGCACTTTCATACATCAAGCCAAGTACATGAAGGATCTCCTGAAGAAGTTCGACATGGTCAATGTGAAGCCGTTGTCTATACCAATGTCCACTACAACGGCTCTTGACCCTGACGAAAACTATGAAGCGGTGGATCAAAGGGAGTACAGGAGCATGATTGGCTCCCTCTTGTACCTGACAGCGACAAGACCCGACATACACTTTGCGGTGTATCTTTGTGCTCGCTTCCAAGCTTCCCCAAGGGTGACTCATCGCAAGGCTATCAAGCGCATCTTCAGGTATCTCAAATACACCCTTGAGTTCGGTCTTTGGAATCTGCATCTTCATCTCTTGATCTCATTGGGTATTCGGATACGGACTTTGCTAGGTGTAGAATTGATAGGAAGAGCACTTCTGGTACTTGCCATTTCTTGGGTACTTCTTTGATCTATTGGTCTTCTCGTAAGCAGTCGAGTGTTGCCCAATCCACCACAGAGGCTGAGAATGTAGCTGCTGCTAGTTGCTGCTCACAAATCCTATGGATTGTATCTACCATAAGAGACTATGGGTTGACTTTTAAGGGTGTTCCACTCATGTATGATAACTCCAGTGCCATATGCTTAGCCAAAAACCCAGTCCAACATGTTAAAGTCAAACACATCAATGTGCGATTCCACTTCTTGAGAGACAATGTTGAGAAGGGGGATGTTGAGCTCCAATACATTGATACCAAAAACCAACTAGCTGATATCCTCACCAAGCCCCTAGATGCTTCGAGACATGATTTTTCTTCGGGGGGAGCTTGGTGTTTGTCATCCCTATGGCATCATTTGAGGGGGAGTTGGTTTTCTCTTGTATATATGTATCTTACCATTTTCGCATTGCATCTCATATGTAATATATGCATTGGTAGATGAGCTTTGATTCTTATGCTTTCTTGCATTTCTCTTTGCTATGATTGAGTCGAGCTAAGTTGTGTGGATGTGATGGTAATCTCTCATGCTTAGATTTTCTAGATGGCTTGTTATAAACTCATGTGAGCAACTTGCTAATCTTAAAGGTAAACTGAGCTTCTTGTGAACCTTATGATCTAATCTTGTTAAAACTTGCTCACCATGTGTATAATTGCATTTATCCTTGTTGATACTTGCGTTGAGGCTAGTCTAGAGGATGTCTTGGCTTTGGCACCTTGTGATTGCGAAATGGAAGGCTTTGCAAATGTTTAGCTCATAATGAAACATTGTGAGAACGTGTGTTCCATTTGCCGCAAAGACATGCTCTTTTGTCTTGTGCATAATCTTGAAAATCTACTAAGTGCTTTGATCAAGAACTACTCAATAATGCTAAATCCAAATATTATGACTTGAAGCCTCAGGGTATTTGCCGTACCCAGTCGTGCGACCCTCCGCATGGATAAGAGGACACATGAGGATAAACTATAATCACTTGATCAACTGAGTCTCTGTTTCATATGTGAGCGTTTGTTGAGCTCATTTTCTATGAGTGCTTGTTGCCCTTGTTGAGATTGAAACTGGCTAGATTCTTATGATTCACTTGGTGCTTGTTTTGCCTTGGATGAGAGTATTTACACATGTGGTGGCAGATTTTCTCATGATGAGCAAAATTTGATTCTATCTAAGCTAGTCAATCTTTCTGCTTAGCCTGTATAGCTCATGGTGTTTATGCCTTGCTATCTATTTTTGATCTTTGCATGTTTGGGAGCTATTGCCTTTACACTTTCATGGCACTATGGTTATGGTTAGCAAAGTTAAATGCTTGTTTTCATAATTGTTGAAGCTCCTTAGGTTTATATCTTCATGCATTGCATGTTTACTTGTTCTTTTGCCTCTTTGATGAGTTCATTGCCAAAGGGGGAGAAAATTTTGGGGTCATGCACAAATAATGCTAAGAAACTCATATGATCCATTTTGCACTACATGAGACCTACCACAACTTGAGGGAGAGCATATCATGATCTTGAGTGTTTTCTTGCGCAAATAATGCTAAGAAACTCATATGATCCATTTTGCACTACATGAGACCTACCACAACTTGAGGGGGAGCATATCATGATCTTGAGTGTTTTCTTGTGCTTTTCACATTCTTTGCGTCTCAAGTCGCTTTCTTTGCCAACTCTTGGTTTTGTGATCCCTACTTGCTAGATGGCTTGTTTTCACCTTTTCTTTGGGTTTGGCCATTTGGATGTGCTTATTCAGCTTTGCATTTCAATCTCTAATCTTTGTGTATTTGGTGTTGTCAATGTACTCATCAAGAGGGAGATTGAGAAACCATGTGGATATGTGCCATGGTTTGCTATATTTGTGATGAGTAATTGACTTGAGCGGATTTGGTGTTTGAGTTGAAATGCGGGAATCCAGGGATTACATGGGTTTGCATATCATGGTTAAGACTAACCGGAGTTGGTGGAGATATTGGTGATATTGTAGGAGATGGGAAATGTGTTTGCTTGTCTCATGATGTGTAGGTCACTGGAGTCGACTTGGCGGTCAATGGCGAGAGGATCGGGCACAAGTAGGGGACTTGGGGCCAGAAGATCGGGATGCCGGGTGAAGTCAAGAGTGATCCACCCACATCGTACACGTGGAAAGGCAAGAGGCACGGACGGTTTCGCGGTTGAGCCTCAAAACCATGGTGGTGATGAAGACGGCGTGTTGACAAAGTCAAGGCGAACGGGATGCCGGTGCAAGTGACAAGGGGGCCCGATGAACAGGGATTGGGAGAGACTTGTCGGTGGTCAGGATCGCGGGACAAGGTGACATACGTCGACATCGAGAAGTCGCGCTTTGAGGAGCGTGCAAGATGATTTCCCGGTTTGGGCCTTAAAATCGGTGGCGGTGGTTGGTGGTGCACGTGGCACCATCACGGAGCTTGCTTCGAGATGAAGCAAAGACGTGAAGCGTCCGATGGCATTCGGGCGATGAGAAAAAAGATGGACGGTTATGCCCCCGGTGGTAGGTGGGTGTGTTATATAGGTCAAGGGTAGAGTGGTCATGTGGACAATAGACACTAGGCCTATATAAGGAGAGGTGTGGCTAGTGGGAGAGTTGTCTCTCTTTCCATTAGCCTTGTGTTAGGACTCTATGCAAAGTGCTAGGAGAGGACTTCATGTTTTAGAGGAGAGGAAAGGGTGTGTGAGAGACATCTCTTGCTCTTCCAAAGAGTGGGAGGAAGAGGGTTCCTAGCCTTGTACCTATGAATCTTGTAAGCACCTTTCTATGATATGAGAAGTATTTTCGTGCTCAAGATTTCCCTCTTCACTTGAATCCCGAAATTCTCTTTTTCTTATTTTCGGAGCTATTTTCGTGGTAATTTTTTATTCACTTTTGAATGAGTTTTTGGTTTGGATTTCTTGAGAAACTTGTTGCTATGATGTGCTAGAACAATCCTCTATGGATCCTTGACCAAATCAATAGCTCTAGCACCTTCGATTTGAAGGATTTCTCAACTTTCCCCTTTTTGGTGTTCTTGGCATAAGATCTGAAATTCATAATGATTCCTTGTGTTTTTGGAGTGGATCTTTTTGGAGGAGGGTCATGATGTATTGAGGATCATCTGGTCCAAATTTCATGATTTTTAGAGTTCGTTTGATAGGGTTTTGGTAATTTTCTTTCCCAAACAGTGCTGCTGTTTTGACCATGACGGAACTTCCGTCAAGAACCACGGAACTTCCGTGAGTGACAGTGTTCCCGTTACCCGGAACTTTGGTAATTGACGGAACTTCCATCGGACATCACGGAACTTCCGTCGGGTACCACGGAACTTCCGTCAGGCTCTACTCTGTGACCTTTCGGACCTTCCTTATTTTGGTTTTTGTTTCTTTTGTGCTTCCGCTATGTGTCCTTTTGGTTTGAGTCATTTCTAGGGTTAACACATTATAAGTTAGTGTGTGTAATCTTGGTGACTCGGTTAGAGGTTGGCTTGGGTTGTAGTTGGGACATATGCCAAGTTCTCTTGGAGAATTTTAATTGGCTCCCATTCACCCCCTCCCCCTCTGGTCGCCTTCTCGGTCCTTTAGATACAACAGAATCTATATGAATGGAACCCGCTGGAGATGTTGTAAATAGCTCTAAAGTAGTACTTGCTTAATGAGGTGTTGTTAGCGATTATTAGCCACAATGGTGCATTCTAAAAGTAGCTGATGAGCTGCTTCTGCGTCAAGATTGAAGACAAGTTCTAGTAATGTGCCGTTTGTAAACAGATACCGTGGCTGATGGGATGTCCTGATATTGTCAATCGTATCTTCGGCTTGCAAGTTTTGTATCTTTTCCAGACCATCTGTGATTCAGTAGCATTTTACATTGCTGACGCCAGATGACTTTCATCATGTGCAGTTAGTGGATCTCAGTGACATTTTGGTTAATTTTTCAGACCAATAGGGTGTTTGACAGCTAAAAGTTTTGAGATGATAATAACACCATGATATGCTTCAGCGGTAATTTTTGCAGGTTCAGCAAGCTGAAAGAATATTGCATTGCTAAATATTTTCCAACACTCATTTGTGTATCAGATTGAGTGACATTTCCATTAAGTGGCAGTGGATGTCTCTACCATTTAATTGTTAAGATGTATACATAATTCGCTAACAGAGAAAAAAAAATGGAAAACAAATGCCAATAGGGAGTCAAAAGTGTCTAGTCAACTGAAAACAGCTGAAGTTCATACAACAGTGTTAACCGATGCAAGGACGACAACAATCTGAAACCCGCCTGAGGTGTTAGCTGAACTTCAAAGAGTGGCAGCTCGGAAGTGTTCACCACTGAAATGCAGTCATACCGACATGCCATCTCTACGAACAATTTGCAAATCACATTTGAGGCTCGTTGTTTTTCTTCGTACATGGCTCTCCAGAGACCTTAACTTTCTTTTTGTTTTTTTTTTCTCTTTTCTGTGACTCCCAAGTTTTCCTAATTGGAAGGGCAGAGCACCAGCTATTTCCCTTAATCATCGCCGATCTTTTTTTTACGCTGTTTAGCATAAACTAGATTGTTTTGCTCGTGCAGTTGCTAGCATGTAAACACTCTTTCAAATGTTTCATTAACATGTTGTAGTGTGACATATTATTTAGATGTCAATAATTATTTTATAGTATATTAGAATAATATTCAAATACATGAAAATACTAAAAACTCAAATTTGAAATACAATGTTGCTGCCGTACTGTTTCTTTGAAAAGGATATGCCATAGCATATTGAATCAAGTTGTGTTAAATATCCAATACTATTTAGATGCATTTTATCTCGTAGCATCGCAAGGCAGTAACTTTAATTATAAATCAAAGTCTCTTTGTCGAGTGCCTAAGGAAAGGCACTCGGCAAAGCACTTGTGAATTGATGGCAACTGACAGTGCCTTCGTCGAGTGCCTTGCTTGACGCACTCGACAAAATCACTATTCTTTGCCGAGTGTCTTTACAATTTCTCTCAGTAAAATCTCTCCTCTTTGCCAAGTGTCCCCATAAAAACACTCGGCAACCCTCTCGTCTTTGTAGACTGAAGTGTCAGCCAACACTAGCCTGGTGCTAGGTCGTGATATCTGTTTTCGGCACCAGATGGGGATCTGGCCTAAGCGCCATCCCGAGATCGGACTCGAGGGATGGTAAGACCCAAGTGGTTTAATCCCGCGAGGCAGCTAGGAAAAGATAAGCTAGTACTAGGAATAGGGATTGTTTGATTTGAATAGGTCCCGAAATAGGGGAGTATGTGCTTGCCCAGAACAGGTTTTTAATTAGGCTAAAATACACTTTTTCACGTATTTGTGTATGCTCGTGATAGATGATATTATAGGCCCGGGAAAAGTGAGATATAGCTCGTTTCGTATTAGCAAGTTGTTATATTGATTTCTTCTATGGAGAAATGCATGTGCGTATGCATGCGTGCATACGCGTATATGTGCGCGTGCTATATACCACGCACGCGTACACGTATACTATCTATACGCGCACACGTGCGATACTCCGCTTCGATCTCTAGTGACTCGCTTCGCTCAGTATAAACAACCTTACCCTTAGGGTTGCCGAGTGTCTTGGTCATGACAGCAACCTCTCCTCTATTTGTCGAGTGTCTTTTCCATGTTTACCGAGTGCCTTTCTGAATGCACTCGGCAAAGGTTAATAATTGTTGAGAGCTAGACTTTTATCGAGCGTTCATAGGTAAACACTCAGGAAATATCTCATTTGCCAAGTGCCCGTGTTATAGCACTCGGCAAACATGGAGACACTTGACGTTATGGATTTTCCGGTAGTGCAGGATTTAAAACCCAAAGAATGCTGTCAGATTTTTGTAGCTATTCATCTCTTTTAGTGACTGCTTCTATAGTTACTTAATTCTTCCCTGAACTACAGGAGAAAGCATTTTCTGCACCATCACTCGTGCCCACATAAATATCCTAATAAAAACAAATGACCTGAGAGCAAATTTCAATTGTACCATTTGACAGAAAGATGTTATTAACCCCTATTGAATCCACAAAAATTGCGTCTAAGTTTTGAAAGAACAATGCATGTAATTTGTAAAAAAAATATGGCAGTTGACTGACACGCCTAACACCTTCCACTACTTATTACCTTTTTAAACTCAATCAAATCACAATAAAGTTAAATGTGGATTATCCATGTTTAATAGCTTGGATAGAAGTCATTTTTTCCGCATCAGCGGTAGGCAGGTATCATGGAGATCTTTCACAATAATGCATATCAAGTAAAGGACATCAACCTTTGATGGCTGGGACATGCCTGTCTATCGCTGATTACAATGGCTAATTAAATGATGTCTGTCCATCACTGATCCTTATAGTGTCTAGCGGTGGCTTGCATCTGTATGTGTATATTGAAGCATATGTCTGATTCAATCGCTTGTTACCTGGACAGCATCGTACCCTCGTCAAAGACAAAAACTCAACGGAGTGCAGAATGTTGCCTCCTGTTAGTTAAGCCTTGTGCCCACATTTGTTGTCATCTTCAGCAGCAACGTGTTCTTGTCTCTGTTTATAGATCAGGAAGCCGATTCAGTAGTTATCTTGGAGGTCTATGTCATTTAATACATGAGTAACATCAGAGCCACGAAAAGTGCCCAGAGATTAATAAATGTCTAAGCACTGATATTGACGGCATGATGTAGCCACGTGCAGTAGGAGAAATCTAGGGAAAAAAGACAAAGCTGAAGAAATTGCCGGCAGTGTGACAGTAAAAGACACCCGGGAAAAACACTGGACAGAAGACATCGACAACCTGACCAAACGCGATAGCTGTTATGCTTTTGCTTCTTTTCTCCTGCTGAACATCTTCCCAGGCTTCATCTTGTGCATTTGCCTGAGAAACTGTGAGAGGCAAAACTGTTAGAGATCTAGTTGGGGAGGCGGCGGCTACATGAGCGAAGCGATGTGCTCTAGGCATCGTATGTTCCATAGGTTAAGTAATTCTCGTTTCTTTTGTTAGATCGTATATGGTTGGTACTGCTACCGCAGGCAGGGAGGTGGGGAAACACCTGAGAATCACGTTGGGAGGATCAACGGCCAGATGATAATATGATAATTTAGGTAGGAAGGATTAAAGGTCAGATTTTTTTGTTTTTTTCTCAGAATTTCTAACCTATTTCTCTTTTTTCTTAAACACCTAAGGTGGAAAGCTCATCTCCTTTTATTATTAAATAGATATGAGGTTTGTTACAGTGCTTCAGATATTTAAAAAAAAACATGAGTACCTCGCATTTGCATTAATCTCAACCATTTATATTTAAAAAAAATAATTATGAGCCCAATTACTTACAAATGGGAAGAGTTTGATAATTGCATCTCATTAATTCATGAGTTCCTCTACTCTCATCAAATCAACGCCGGTAATCATTACGTAGTGTGGCGAGGTGGCGGCGCTCCTCCACTACTATAAAAGTGAATTTTAGCAACAAAAATTCATATCTAATTTGTTGCGGACATAACATTGGCAGCTACTAATTGTGGTCTGGGAGCCATACCTTTCACTAAGTTGTACAATGTAATGACAGTCGTAACAAAGCCGTCATAAAATGGGGTGGCAAAAATTAGTAGCGGACCATACCTATGATCCACCGTTAACTTGTGTCACCTGCTATAAATAAATGCATGTGAAGGGGAGCGCAACTCTATCCACTCCCCCTCGGTCGCCACTTTCTTCTCTAAACCCCCCCCCCCCCGATCCGCCATCATGGCAGTAGCGAGCCGTGGTGGCCTCCGCCCCTTCGTCAGGAGGCTACGCCAGATCTTGATGCGGCGCAGCCGTCGATCCCCGCGTGAAGAAGTGGAGGGCCGCTGGATCTGACATTTGCCGCCATGATGACCATGACAACGGCAACGGCGGTGGGGCGGTGTGGTAGTGTCGGACCTATGAGTGTGAGCTTTGCACACTTGTGTAGAGAGTTTCTTATGTGTGTGTGTTGCACGAGCGCGTGTATGTGTGTGTTGTGTGTGTGTGTGTGTCACACACACACTTGCTGGGACCAGGGACTCGTGTTTGTATATCTGTATGGGCGGATGTAACTGAGGTACCTAGTTCACTGGTTGTCCAACTAATCGACAACTACTGAATGAGTCGTGAATGCCCCAGCAGCAGGGTTCAGCCCATTATGATTTTTCACATGTTTTGAACCCTTCAAATGGATGCATTTTTGCCCTGTTCTCACTGCTTATTGTGAGATGGAGTCCATGGCCATTAGTCGGGATATTTGTGGCAAAGGCCGAAGCTCCCTCAAGACTTTGTAGCTACTGACGAACATGCATGTATGGTTGGACTTTGTGCTAGGCGCTCGCTTACAGGAGGGTGGCGCTCGTTCTTATTGCCTGCATCAGGGCCTTTCTCGACTCCAATCGCAAGACGAGCGCCGGGTCTCGATCAGGCTTTCCAAAACATGGCCTCCTGCTACATCATTGAGATAATGGTCGTTCCCGCTAGCTTCATCGCCCTCGCTCCCACCACACTTGAAGGGCTCGCCGGGGATTGGATGGCATGACTCGTAGGGAAATTGTGTCATATTAAGACCGGATGGCTAATATACCATTGAACCCGCTCTTTTGATCACTTTTGCTTACCCAGTTTTCAAATTGCATGATTTGCTTGCAACCCTTTTACATGTCAATTGTTTACCCAAGCCACAACATGTTTAGTTTTCTAATGCTAAACACTAGGACTGTTTTGCTACTGTAATTGCTAAGTCTGCTTAGTTGCATAATTTTAAACTCTCACCTGAACACTATAAAATAAATTTTAAACTCTATGTGCATATTTGAAAACTCCACTAGTGACTTGAATCCTTGGGGTGTTTGCCGTACCCAGTCGTGCGACCCTCCGTATGGATAAGAGGACACATGAGGATAAACTATAATCACTTAATCAACTGAGTCTCTGTTTCATATGTGAGCGTTTGTAGAGCTTATTTTCTGTGAGTGCTTGTTGTCCTTGTTGAGATTGAAACTGGCTAGATTCTTATGATTCACTTGGTGCTTGTTTTGCCTTGGATGAGAGTACTTACACATGTGGTGGCAGATTTTCTCATGATGAGCAAAATTTGATTCTATCTAAGCTAGTCAATCTTTCTGCTTAGCCTGTATAGCTCATGGTGTTTATGCCTTGCTATCTATTTTTGATCTTTGCATGTTTGGGAGCTATTGCCTTTACACTTTCATGGCACTATGGTTATGGTTAGCAAAGTTAAATGCTTGTTTTCATAATTGTTGAAGCTCCTTAGGTTTACATCTTCATGCATTGCATGTTTGCTTGTTCTTTTGCCTCTTTGATGAGTTCATTGTCAAAGGGGGAGAAAATTTTGGGGTCATGCACAAATAATGCTAAGAAACTCATATGACCTATTTTGCACTATATGAGACCTACCACAACTTGAGGGGGGTCATATCATGATCTTGAGCAGTTTCTTGCATGTTTCACATTCTTTGCGTCTCAAGTCGCTTTCTTTGCCAACTCTTGGTTTTGTGATCCCTACTTGCTAGATGGCTTGTTTTCACCTTTTCTTTGGGTTGGGCCATTTGGATGTGCTTATTCGGCTTCGCATTTCAATCTCTAAATCTTTGTACATTTGGTGTTATCAATGTACTCATCAAGGGGGAGATTGAGAAACCATGCGGATATATGCCATGGTTTGCTATATTTGTGATGAGTAATTAACTTGAGCGGATTTGGTGTTTGAGTTGAAATGTGGGAATCCAGGGATTGCATGGGTTTGCATATCATGGTTATGACTAACCAGAGTTGGTGGAGATATTAGTGATGTTGCAGGAGATGGGAAATGTGTTTGCTTGTCTCATGATGTGTAGGTCACTGGAGTCGACTTGGCGGTCAACAGCGAGAGGATCGGGCACAAATAGGGGACTTGGGGCCAGACGATGGGATGCCAGGTGAAGTCAAGGGTAATCCACACCGTATACGTGGAGAGGCAAGAAGCACGAACGGTTTCGCGGTTGAGCCTCAAAACCGTGGTGGTGATGAAGACGACGTGTTGACCAAGTCAAGGCGAACGGGATGCCGGTGCAAGTGACAAGGGGGCCCGATGGACAGGGACTGGGAGAGACTTATCGGTGGTCAGGATCGTGGGACAAGGTAACACGCATCGATATCGAGAAGTCGCGCTTGGAGAAGCGTGCAAGGTGGTTTCCCGGTTTGGGCCTCAAAATCGATGGCGGTGGTTGGTGATGTACGTGGCACCATCACGGAGCTTGCTTCGAGATGAAGCAAAGACGTGAAACGTCCGATGGCATTTGGACGATGAGTGAAAGATGGACGGTTATGCCCCCGGTGGTAGGTGGGTGTGTTATGTAGGTCAAGGGTAGAGTGGTCAAGTGGCCAATTGACCCTAGGCCTATATAAGGAGAGGTGTGGCTAGTGGGAGAGGTGCCTCTCTTCCCATTAGCCTTATGTTAGGACTCTATTTAAAGTGCTAGGAAAGGACTTCATGTTTGAGAGGAGAGTAGTGGGTGTGTGAGAGACATCTCTTACTCTTCCAAATTGTGGGAGGAAGAGGGTGACTTCCAAGCCTTGTACCTATGGATCTTGTAAGCACCTTTCTATGATATAAGAAGTATTTTCGTGCTCAAGATTTCCCTCTTCACTTGAATCCCGAAATTCCCTTTTTTCTATTTTCGGAAGCATTTTCGTGGTGATTTTCGATCTCACTTTTGGACGAGTTTTTGGCCCGGATTTCTTTAGAAACTTATTGCTAGGATGAGCTAGGATAATCCTCTATGGATCCTTGATGGAATTATTAGCTCTAGCACCTTCGATTTGAAGGATTTCTCAAGTTTCCTCTTTTTGGTGTTCTTGGCACGAGATCTGAAATTCGTAATGATTTTTTGAGCCAATTGAGTTGATCTCCTAGAATAAGGATCGTGATGTGATGAGGATTCACTGGTCCAAAAATTGCATCATTTGAAGTTTGTTTGATTGAGTTTTGGAGAAGATTTGAGAAGATCCCGAGAGATTTTCTGTTCTGTCGGGGGTCGATCGGCATTGCCGATGACCAGAACCGGCACTGCCGATTGGTCCAGTCTGTAGGTTCCAGTGCGACAGCATCCCGTACTAGCACTGCCGATAGGTGGGACCGACACTGCAGATAGGCGTGACCGGCACTACCGATGCCTATCGGCACTGCCGATGGGAGTTCAGTTCTGAACTATTGAGGATTGCTTCTTTCCTTTTTATTTCCGCTATGTTTCTTTGGTGTGGTTGATTACTTTTAGAGCTAGTACACCACAAGTTAGTATGTGTAGTCTTGGTGATCGATTTAGAGGTTGGCTTGGGTTGTTTTTGGGATATAGGCCAAGTTCTCCTAGAGAATTTTATTTGGCTCCCATTCAACCCCCTCCCCCCTGATCGCCTTCTCGGTCCTTCAAACACTATGAGACCCTCTGTGGAAGAGGAGTAACACGTGCGGGGCCGCGACAACAACACCCACAGTGTTCTCGGACCATAGCCCATCAAGGATGTAGAGCATGGGCGCCGACAACAAACCTGGCCAAGGTGCGGATGGCATGGCGACCCGGTCATTGTAGCCCACCATAAAGACAGGTGCAGACGGATCGGTCTTCCCATGCCGCAACAGGAAGGCGAGGGCAGCCAGAACACGCTTGGGCTCATCAGCGTGCCTTCCAGGCAGTCCCGTGCCTCCCCTGCTTGACCCTGTCTCCTATCCTTGCTGCCGAGCTCGTGGAGGAGAGTTGTGGTAGGTCACCGGCGAGTGGGCTCCACTCATTACAAGAAAAATAGGGATCTTCGTTTGGCTAGTGCTGCTGAGTTGACGGTATAAACAGGTAAAAAAATAGAAGCCAGCTTCCTATGTTAAAGTAGGGGTCCTGATTTAAGAAATACCACTGAAGATGCTCGCACTCCCTGGACATGGAAAAGCTGTTCCTGAGCCAGGAGAGCCATAAGTTTCGCGATGTACGGCGCACGGTGGTGCAAGATGAGGCGGCAGCTAGAGGATGGCCAGCTCGCCGGTCAGGCGCTGCGAGTGGTGCTGCACGTGCTGCGGATGCGCTCATTGAGCTAATCGCGGAAAGGGTGTATCATGAGTTCAATCGGTGCGGGAATACAACCAACGACCATCACGGCAGGATGAACAGCACGGCTGTGGCTTCTCTGTGTTGGTGATATGTGCCGATCTATGTGTTGGTACACGTGGAGAGCATCTATTGACCATCAGTTAAAAGCTGGGCCCGCTACATCTTATTTTCCCCATGAGCTAACCAATTTCGATGGTCAGGGCCTTGATTTGTTATTAGCATATTTTGTTAAGGGCTATGGAAGAAAATTACACTTCATCTAGACTGAAAAATCACACCCCTAGATCCTAGTTCCACCAATCACCACATGGTTTGCTAGAGAGATTTAAGAACAATGAGAACCCATAAATTGCAAAGACCGTTGAAGTTTTCTCGGTAAGAAGTTTGTGCCATATAATGCTAACAAAAAAAAGTTGAAGACCATTGAAGTTTTCACAGTAACAAGTACGTGCCATCTAATATTCTATTAACAAGTGTATACAAATATAATGGTTCCATAATTTTAATTTGCACATTGTGTAAAATGTTTGTTCGACGCTTCACATGCTGAAGAACTTGAACGAGCTACAAAAATATGAGATGTGGCACAATGAAGACCGTTGCAGTTTTCTAGAATAAAATCAACTAGTATAAGAGAAACAATTTATTACTAAAACAAAATTTGACAATTTAAAAATAGATTAAGGTTTAATATGGTATAATAAATGTTACAGTGTAGATTTTAATTAAAATATATATTTATATTTATTTTTTAATTAACATAATAGATAGTTATGTGGACAACCAAACAACATCTCCTCTTAACCAAGCTCAATAGGTACAATCAACTAATCAAAAAGATCTTGCATGTACTCAATTTGACACCTTAGGTGTCATAAAATTTCCTAGCACAATACCTTAGAACCCTTACCACCTGTAATTGGGCATTGGACAAAAGTTTGAACAACAAATTGATCAAATTTAAATCAAATTTAAGCAAATTGCATGCTATTTAAACTACAAGTTGTGATTTCTCAATATAACATAAGCCTAATAAAAATATATGTCATATATTATAACAAATTAGAATTTTGAGATTTTTTCCAGAATTTTGGTCCTTCATTTAATGGCCCAAATAAATGCCCAGAGTCTTAAAACAACCACTCTTTGAAAAATTCATATTCAAATTTGATTAGGAACTAGTGATCATTAGTATTTTTATAAAATCAGGAACATCACATTGAGCTTGCTCATG
This sequence comes from Eleusine coracana subsp. coracana, assembly GCA_032690845.1. NCBI lineage: Eukaryota > Viridiplantae > Streptophyta > Magnoliopsida > Poales > Poaceae > Eleusine > Eleusine coracana. The sequence goes on along the minus strand of CM064426.1, from coordinate 64,860,215 downwards.
TTTTTGTCTTCTACTGATCAGCTCTAAATTTAATCCTATAAAAATAACAAAACGCTGGAGTTTGAAACTTTTGAAAAGAATAAACACCTATGGGGCCTGCGTCCCTTTCTGGCCTTCGTCCCTGCCCATTGGGGGATATGGCTGGCCGCCGCTCGCCCAGCCAATGTCGAGCCCCTCGTCCCTCCTGGTCGGCGCCTGGACACCGAAACCGGGGTCAACTCCCCCATTTTGCCCCACCCCACTCTCCCCCTCTCCCATTCGTTCTCACTCTCTCTTTGCTCTTCCTCACTCGGGGCTGCTCGGTGCCCGCCATGGATGCCAGGGACTGAACCTCGTCCCCCGGTCATCCTGCCGCATCCCGGCCCGAGGTGCTTCGTCCGAGCGATGCGCCACCAGCACCGCTAGCTCTTCCCGGAACCCCAGCCCCAAGATTCCACGCCAGCTGCCTAATTTCGAAGGAAATCAGCGGCTCTCCTTTCAGGTTGCATGTCACCGCCGGCGTAAAATCCGTCCACCCTGGTGAGTTCTGCCTCGCTTCCGATGGCATGCAAGCTCTCCCCCGCTCTCCTCAGCTCATCGATTGATTTCACCCCTCCTCATGCATCTCTGCCTCTGGAGTGCCCCGTCGACCGCCGCTGCGCACCGTGTCGCGTCGCCATCAGCCGCTCGTGAGCCCTCCCCATTGGCTCCGTGCGTCGCGTTTTCCCTGAGGATCCAGGTGCGTTTTCGCGCAGGCGTTACTCCACGCCAGCGTGCCTCCTGGCCGCCGCGGCCACGCCACCGCCGTGGTGCCGGCTTGCGCGCTCGCCATGGCCAGGCTAGGAGCCAACGGGCCGCCTAGGCCAGATCTGACCCAGGAACACCTCTTCGGGCGAGATTCGGTCCGTTGGACAGCAGAAAAGCGGCCCGCAGGTATTTAAATGAATTTGTTTTGGTTTATCAATTCGAGGAAATTGTTAGAAATTGTAAAATACATAGTAAAATAAATACTGCAAATTTTTTAGCAACGTAAATTTTCTTGGTATTCTATGGTCCTATACTATTGAATAAAAATAACAAATCATCTTGCTTGATAGTATTTTTATCAGAACTAAAATATAGGCATAAAACATTAATAAAATCATAAACCATTCTATGAGGCCTGTGAAATTGTGACACTTGGTAAATAATTATATTTTACATGACGAGCCTCCCTGTAAAATCACAATTTCTATTTCTCTGTAGTTTAGTCATGATGAATTATTTAGTTTTTTTGCCTTGTTTTAATTACTTAAAATTAATGTCTCAATGCTTGTAAGTGAAAGTTAACCAATAAATCACCCCTGATGTGCCCTATCTACAGTACACTACCCATATGCAAATGGACTCCAGAACCATGTTAAATAATTAATTGCTTCTAATACTTAATAATTCCTTTAATTCTATAATAGCATGGTAGCTTATTAACATAGTACACATCCATTCACTTTTACATATCATATTGTTGTGTTAATGTATTTGCTGAGAAAGTGTCACGAACCCTATCTCATATTCACCATCATTCGCATCATATAGATCACGATGTGAATCACGTGGAGGCGGGACATAAGCAGGAGCCAGAAGGGCAAAGAGGTGACCCTGCTAATCAGGAACCGACTCAAGGCAAGATCCGATGCATCCAACCAAGTTTTAATCTTTTTATTTTATCTCTATATTGTGTGATGTAGGTTTGTTTATGTATTAAATTTATAGGAGTTATTTGAAAACCTAGTATTCCAGTAGGTTCCTTTTATCTAATGATTGCCTCAGGTTAGGACGATGAGTCATTGAGTGGTATGGAGACCACTCGTAGTTGAGTTGAGTCATATATCTCACTGGGGAATTGTTATAGAAAGGCTTTGAATGTGATAATAATAAAGACCAGATGGGCAACTAGGTGGAAAGAGAAAGACAATTTGTCTTCAAGGATGTAGCCCCGTCCGAGTCAGTTAAGGCCCACGTCGTGTCCGGTTTTATGGGATCAAGTTTGAACATACTTTTTACATGCTAAAGTTATGGGCCCAGTAAACTGATGTAGCTACGACTATTACCTGGTCGGAAGATAGCCTTCTCCCTTCTTTGGTGGAACTGGGGCTGAGGGAAGAGAGAGATCTACCCACAGATGGCGGTACGGGATGCATCATATTGGAGGACCCTTCTCGAGGGAGTCTAGACCCGGAAGATCTTATGGTACCATAAGTAAAAGGTTACTTCATGTGGCTTCCATGAAGCACGTATGGATCATGCAAGCAGGTTTCTCCTGCAGGATATAAATCAATTCGAGTCACTGCCCCTCACAGTAACGAGTGCCACTTGATCACTCCTCCGAAATGTTATTGTAAGCTATTAATATAATGAATGGATTCAATATTGTTGTTCGGAATTATTATTAATGGGATTGCAACTATGATTATTGTAGTTATAGTGCAAACAAAATTTATTATTTACATGTCAACTTAACTTGCTGCTAAAACTTAAAAAATAAGGATCCACTCTTAGGCTGGCTTTTTGGCAAAATAAACTCTACCTTTAGCCTATGCATGTCAAAGAGTCAGTTGTAGATGTCCATTTTAACAAGTCAGTCTTGCTGAGTATTAGTTGCTCAGGACGTAGCTCTTTGTGGTTTTCGGATGATCAGGGTGGCCAGTTTTCTGACTTTTGGAACGTCAAGTGGGAACCCTACAATCCATAGGAGTACTCTGTTGTTTGTCGGTATAGTGTCGTGGGCATGACACTGATCAAGACCGGATCTACTTCTATGTATCGTCGTGAGAGGATGGTTGCAAGTATTTCGTCGAACCATTTCATTTATTGTTGAACTATTTTACTTTCGTACTTTTAAAACTCTGGTTTGTAACTGCCGTGGGCATGACACAATCTATTCCAAAAAAAAAAATAGCATACAATAATTGTAAGGCATTAAGCGCCGAGGTAGTTAGCGTTCTAGGGCAATGTGACGCTATTTTCTGAAGATACGAAGGTGCCAAGACCTTGCAAGCCGTCCAACGACAGGTCTGCCTCCAAAGGAGTTGTTGATCATGATCAGTACATTTGGTGACAAGACTACGTAGCCATGGTGGAGCAGGGTATGATGGATTTTATCCTATTTGAGCTTATTTCAGCCCACATGTGAGACTATCGTCACCGGGAGCAAGGCCGATTCCACCCGCAGCAAGGAGGTCATTGCTACCTGATATGGGGCCTTGCAGTGGCGCCAACCATGTCTAGATGATTCTCGAGAAAGCGTGTGGTGGTGTCAACATAGCTCAAAGTGAGATAGAGTTGGTCCACACATTGGTGGTCACTGCCTAAAGAGACCTTGGCAAGCCCTACGCCACTGGCTCATCATCGAAAGGCATCAACATGGCTGTTTCACCATATCAGGGTACTTTATGACACTATATTATCTCAATACACTATATTTATAATAAAATATTATTAGCAAATCATTCATTTTATGAAAACATGCATGATTATTAACATATTTTTGTTAAGGGCTATGAAAGAAAATTACACTTTAGTTAGACTGAAAAATCACACCGTAGACAGTAGTTCCACCAATCACTAGATGGTTTGCTAGAAAGATTTAAGAACAACGAGAACCCATGAATTGCGAAGGCTGTTGAAGTTTTAGAAGTACGTGATATATAATGCTAAAACAAAAAAAAAATCGAAGACCATTGAAGTTTTCTCAATAACAAGTATGTGCCATATAATATTCTATTAACAAGTATATACAAATATAACGGTTACATTTTTTTAATTTACACATTGTGGAAAATGTTTGTTCAACACTTCACATGCTTAAGTACTTGAATCAAGTAGTTACCGAAATATGAGATGTGGCACAATGAAGAGCGTTGCAATTTTATAGGATAAAATCTCTACAATCTATTGATTGAGATGCGGTCGTCCACTTCGTGTCCACAAAGTTAGAGATTGAATCCAAATCAGTTTCGTACCTTTCATATCAAGTACCAAATTTCAAAAATCATAACTCCCTCGTCCGGAGCTTAAATTAAGCAAACTCAGACTCTATATTATAGCTCTCAAAAAGTTCTACAACTTTGGTATTCAATAGAAGTACAGATCCTGCCGTTTAGGTTTTTAAATATGCGATATAAAAGTATTTGTTCTGATTCGGACTTCTCTGCGCAGGTCTCTGTGCGGGACCCATATCTTCTAGCTCTGAAATTCAAATAATATGATCCAAATATGTTTCAGAAAGGTAGATTTACAACTTTCGTGTTTTAACGTTTTCCATTGGAGTAAGGTTTCAAGTTCAAAATCACGTTGCAACACAGTGCTATTTTATAGACTGCGTAAATTGATTTTTCCTTTCAGATAACACTTCTAGAATATGGTAAAAAAATGGTGAAAATGTTATTTTTGATATATAAAATGGTATACTAAGAAGCACCAATAATAATATAAATATGATCTTTCATGTAAAAAATATAAATAATATTGTATATATCTAATAATTCTATTATATAAATAATTTATATTTAATTATAAAGAGTGTTTAGTTTTTTAAATCCGTAGCAACACACGGACACTTTGCTAGTCAAGTATAAGAGAAATAATTTATTACCAAAAAAATTTTGACAATATTTTTTATTACTTAAATATGCACACGCTACAGTGTATATGGACAATAGTTGTCTTTAAACAATTAAATATGAAAGAAATATACTTTCATTTCCCGAAAATGTGTCTGTCTCTCTCGTGGCCCTTTCCTGTGCCTGCGACACTCTGCAAGTGGCCGGGCCCTTCACCGGCGCCCGGCAGCGACGAGGACCGTACCTAGAACGGAGGTATACATTTGCTGTTCGTATCTATCTGGATCGGACCTAATCTCGTGTGCATATAGTATATTATATGGTGCTACGTGATAAAGGGAACATCGACTCATTTGATCATCGACACAGTTTACACTCTCATAATTTATTTATTTTTTTCACCGCAGAAGAAGGTCATCCCTATTCACGTATCAAGGGGATGGACCATTGCAGTTGCAGAAACCGCTGGGCGAGATGGCCACGTACCTGGTGAATGAGCTCGCCTGCATCCTTACCACAGCGTTTGACGGTTTGAGTCTGACACAATCGTCCGCAACGAGTTATTCGTTCTCTTCATGGATTCGGAGTGGGCTCCTCGCCCAGTTCCTCAACTGCTTCTCCGCGATGGTCTCGCGGCGCAGCAGCTATAGCCGCTAGCCGGCCGGTGATGATGCCTAGGGCGGAGAAATTAAATGACGTGGCTGACAGTGCCGCTGTGGCGCCGACGATGATGAGCACGAGATCACAGGCTGCGCCAAAAGAGGGGGAGGGAGCGAGCCCGCCTAGGTGCCAAACGCGTTGCGTTCGACGAGGAGGATGAACCGCGGTTCCCAGAGGGAAGAGTCGATCGCATACGTGTGAACTGGGTGGAACGTGTCACGAGGGACATACGAGGCCGTGTGCCGGTTCCTCAAGGTGGTATTCCACACTCGGGCTGACCGGGCCATGGACGCCACCACGGTCTACAACGCTATGAGAGAAGCACTGCACTCGGCCCGTCCCACGGCAGGCTGCTCTGCTGCTTGGCCGCGCCATTGCGGGTCTATTCCCTGGATCAGGAAAAGCTGTTCCCGACCCAGGAGGCTGGGAGAATTCGGATGTATGGCGTGCAGTTCAGGCCAGGCGTTGCAAGTGCTGGGCGGTACTGAACAGCCTGAGCTGGTCCGTCAGGTAAGAACATCTTCAGTGAGGCATGCAAATTTGGACTATGAAATTTTATTTTATAAGTTCACTTGTAAAATTTAGGATTCTAGGTCACGGAGATGCGCTCGGCCGTCGGTGTGGGCAAGGCTCCCCAAGCCGCGTCCCCGGCGAGCTCCACCCCGACGCATCATCGCCTCCACTGCTGGTTGCGCTTGACCAAACGCTGTCGAGCTTTGCCTCGGCCGCAGCAAGAGCAAGTGGGGCGTGGCGGAGGTCGCGAGTGGGCCGCCGTGGGTACTCAAGTTGTCTAGGGTAGCCGCGAGCATGACAAAAGGGAGCCAGCATCGACATGGAGAAGGGCGACAGTGCGACCGAGGCGCCGGAGGAGTCAGGGAGAGGAGAAATATCTTGATTTGTTTTTGTGACACGTGGGTCTTATAGGGAGGAGGAGATCATATGCATGCTTCTGCCATATTGGGGCACCGAGACGGTGGGAGGAGGGGAGGGAGGGTGAAGGGGACGGCTATGGCCAGGCAGCAACATGACCTGCTAATGGGAGGACGATGACGCGGATGGGACCGAGGGAGGTAGTCGGTGGCGCCGCTATCCAAGAGGTTGGGAGGTCACGGCATGGACGGCTGAGACGCAGGCGGTAGCTCGGCCGTCTGGGGAAGAGGTGATGCGCGGAGGGAAGAAGGAGCCTGATTTGGGCGAGGGCGGCTGGGTGCAGCGGAGGGCGAGGGCAGGGGGGAGTGGCGGCACGCCGGGCTGACGGTGGAGGGTGAAAGCGGTGGGGGGAGTGTTAGCACGGGGTCAACGATAGAGGGAGAGAGGTGGTGCGGCGTCAGGCGAAAGAGAGAGGAAGAATAGAGTGAAAGGGAGGACAAGAGAGAAAAAGAAAGAAAAAGAAGAAAAAAATGGTGGAATCCACATTTGGGAGGGGATATGAGGTCCTATTATTGGGTCCTGGGATCAAAATTTAGAAGGACATGTAAAAAAGGAGGAAGTTTAGGAGTCCCTCTAAATTAGGTTCAATACTCTAAATATTCAATCAAATAAATAAAAAATGATAAAAAAATTGTTGCAATGTATCATTTTGATAGTACTATGTCCGTCCTAAAATTATAGTTGGTTTTATACTTTTTCAGATAAATTAAACTAACCTATCAAAAGTCTAAATTACCCTCATTAACCATCTCTGCCTTTCAGCATGGGCCCAAATCACATGCTGGATTTAATTACGGTTACCAAAAAACATTGCATGCGTACTCATTGTTGCCAAAACACAGTCTCATGCACAGGGGTATTCTTGATACGTCATGTCTAAAAGTATTGGTGGAAATACAAAACCAATTATATTTTGGGATAAATTTTAAATGCTAAAACCAGATATATTTTGGGACGGATGGAGTACTAGTTGCTTCCGACTATATGAATATGAAGCTGCTACATGCTTAAAGGTAAAACGGTCCTCGAGGACTGAACCCTTGGCAGTACGAATGCCCCTGTAAATCAAATGACGTATCAAGAATACCATAAGTAACTGTGTAAAGCTGCCACTGAATCTATAATTATCAACCTCACTCCTTTCTATTGGTGGTTGTGATTGTGTTGTTTGTCTCCTTTTCTCCCTGCATTATTTTATATTGTCAAAGAACTGTTGAACACCATTAGACAGGGTAAATAACTTAATGTGTTTGTGACATACCTCTGAATTTTTCCATTTGGAGGTCTTGGCTGTTTCGTGTAGTTTGTCAGCCTAGTTTTTTGCTCTCTTTGATCGACGTGGTTTGCTTTCTTTCTTCTAGAGCCTTGTAGCTGCTCAGGCATTTGTGATGCGCTCTGTACATTAGAATAGCTCATGTTTGTTGACAAGCCTTTCCATTTTTCTTCCATCTGTTTTTTCAAGAGCATATAGGGCATTGTCCAAGAACACAAAGCACACATTAGAATTAGTTGCTCTGGAAGCCAAACTATTAAATCTTTGAACTTGTAGCAACGTGAAGCATCTTATTTAGGATCTTCCACGACCTTTCTTCCTAACATGTTGTGAACAACACTACATCGTGCCTCTCATGTTCATCTCTTTAGGATATAATGTTCAGGTAAGTGCTTAATATTCAGTAAGTCGAGAATTTTCAAGGCATGGCTGTATAAAATTCCAACTCTGTCAAATTGTTGGCAGCCACATGACACTTTCCCTTGAGACTGATCACTGACAACCACCAAGTACTGTTTTTCATGCTTAGATTTTGCATTGAGAGGTCTTATCCCTACAACATAAGCACTCCCATCATCTGAATTTTTTTGTAGGCTGCCAAAGATGGTTCATATTCCTTTTGAAAGACTTCAAAATTTGTCGCGTGTAAAGTGCACTTGCCTACAATAGCATAGGAGTATTAAGCGCTCTGGAACATTCTTCCTTGATTGGAACTCTAACTCAATCTCATTATCTCGCTTTTCTTTTACAACTCTTTCAAAATGGTCAAAAAACCAAATAATATTCAACTCCGAGTTCAAAAGAAAAATCCTTTACATAATTGTTCAAAGTCTTACTTAGTTATGTACTCCGCATTCCTAATATCTTCACATTCCTCATAAAGCGTTCAACCCACTTCTCTTTCAGCATATAAATGCTATCCAACCAGCTCTGCTTGTGAACTTGGCCCTATTGAAGACTTCTTCAAATCTTTGGACATCCTCATATTCATACATGCAAGCCCTAAAATCAGAAAAAACATTGGTATCATCTTTCTTAAGGTATCTCAAATGCTTGACGGTATTTTGCATTATGTGCCAAGTGCATGGACCATGACTTTCTTGTGAAAATACCACTGCGACAGCCTTGCCCATTGCAAAATCCTGATCAATGTATATAGTTCTAGGTTGCTTCTAGCCATGCATGACAAAAAGGTTTCAAAAAGCCATTTAAAGGATTCAAATGTCTCATCATACATGAGTGCAGCTCTGAAAATCACAGTCTCCCTAAAATGATTGAATTCAACAAATACACCTAATGGTCGAGTATCACTATTTGTGCCAAAAGTAGTGTCAAAGGAAACAACATCACCGAAATGAGCATAATCAGTAATCATCTTTGCATCCGCCCAAAAGATATTGGTTATTTGACCTTCGACATTGAATTGAGAATCATATTTAAATGATTGATTTTCTACTACATTGTTTTGAAAGTACTATAATACACTTCCATCTTCAGAACGCTTTAACTCATTTTGAGGCTTGGTTCGCAAATAATTTTTATGATCACGGCATGTGTACTCAAGGTTAGCTATACCACCAACATTCTGACCTGCCAATTCATGAGCAATATTTGGTCAAATTCCACATTTATTTGCCATTTCAATTTCAAAAGCTTGTACTTATATCTTCCATTGTGATGGCATTAAGTGACTAGTCTGTGGTGTTTGCTGCAGATGATTATGTTGGAGAAACAAGTCTGATATCGCATATCTTCCTGTTTCTTGTTGTAGCGTAAGCCCCATTTGTACCTCACAACCAATCCTAGCCTCAGACCATGGATGCTTAGTCAAATAATCTCTTTTATTTTTTCCTCAAAATCCTTGATAAGAGTAGACAAATCTAGCAGAGGTTATATTGCCATCTGCCTTACTCTTGTTCTCATGTCTCTTCCTAATTAATGTCAAAGCTTGTGGGACCTCCGTAAATGAGCCAAAATTTCCATTCCACATTTGGACTAGTAAACGTCATGCCAACTTGAGGAACCCAAATAGGACTTGCGCTATCCCTAAAAAAACATTTGTACAAGAGTATTAAAATGCAATCATCAAAAAATATTGATCTGACTTGCATTGCTTACCTCTATCACAGGTGTTGACTCCATCTGTCCATGTTCTTATTCTTCAACTTGTGTTGTTTGGTATGATGATCCAGATTGCTACATGCTTCTTGCCTGAGATCTTCAACGTGAAAATTCGTGATGAGAAAGGAGTTGCTGGAGAAAAGAAATGGGATGTGGAAGGAGTTGTGGAGGCATCGATGTGTTGGCGGCGGCTTTTGGTGGCAAAATTACAATATGCTTAATATTGGTCCATGTTTATGTCCTACCTAGACATGGAACCTGCGTTAATCTCCATCTGAACAGCCTTCTTAATCCAGGGATTTGACATGCCATGTAGCAGGTATTAGCGGAAGGATTGCAGCCTCTCTAAGCAGCATTGGTTCGGGGATGAGGGGCAATGATTGAGTATGGAAAAGTTTGCCATAGATGAGGCCAAGGTAGAGGATATGGATTCATTGCCTGAGATGAATACCCTAAATCTCAGTCTAGGTACCATGTGTTATCGAACTCGCATCCAATCTAGCAAAGACATCCTTAGAAATGCATGCAAACACAACATTATTGGCCTTAGGCTAACTTCAACAGAGGAGGCAAAGGCATATATACATCTCGGAGCTGCACTGTGCATCGTCGAATCCTCCTCCAACAGATCATGCAAATGAGGATGCATTTTGCCTTTGGAGGAGAGAGGTGAGGTAAAACTTGAGTCTCTCTCTCCTCCTATGCATTTCACGGACGGACTGTTTCCTTCTCTACTGACACGGGCGATAGGCGAAGCACGGGCGAAGCACGGATGCTAGATCCTCGACACCGCCTTGCCAGGGGCAGAGCACTGGCACGGATGGCAGCGGCAGCGGGCATGGTCGACGTCGGAGGGAGGTCGGGCGCGAGCGGGGGTGATAGCATGACCTCGTGTGAAGGCGGGTGTGCGCGAGGGCGGCGACGCGATCTCGCGTGGCGGCTGGTGCATCGCGGGGAGGCACGAGGGCGGCGGTTCCATGGTCGGTGCTAGTCGACGACATGCTGGAGGCACGCGGGTGGAACTCGGAGTCGTGGCGGAAGCGAGAGAAGCTCTGCGGCCGCCTTCCTCGTTGTGGCGTCGCATGTAGTTCAAGCCAGAGCGCCGCTGTCATCTGCCTCACCTGTTATCGCAAAGTAAGAGACCTAGCCGACCATGATCTTCTTTTGATGCTTGTTTGCCTTGTGTTGATTGAATTGTCTTTCTGACCAAGGAGGGAGAGATCTTGGTGCTTGAAGTTTTCCGTCGATTATGATCTTTGCAGCCTGTCTTCTCTCTAGTGAGATTTCCGTGGAATCAAGTAGCGTTCTTTGATCTACATGTTTCTCTGGTTGTTGTGGTGAAAATTCAGCTCGATCCTTTATGTAGCTTGCCCAGAACGTTGCTTTAGTCGCTCTCGTTGGAATCATGTGCAAAAGCTAAGCTAGCTGTTTTGCCGCCATGGCTCGTGGCGTGCGGGGAGGTGGCTTGCAGCGCGCGGGGCCGAGCACGGCGATGGGCGCCTTCCCCTAATCCTCGTTGGACCACTCCTGTCAGAGTGTCAGTCCCTCCCGCCACCAAGTGGAGTTCTCGCACATGAGCCCGCAATCACTCTCGGAGTGAAGACACGGTTGAGTCACAGCTGCCATCAAGACACAAGCTTGTCTCCCTCGAGAACTTGCCGGACTCATCGAGCCGACACGGGCGCTTACTAGTGATGCCCCTTTCAACGGCGGGCTCAAACCGTGTACAAACTTATGATTCTAGAGAGCGACATTTCTGCTTCCTCTCCGTCCTGCTTCTCTCCATACAGACAGGACTGTCCGGTCTATAGATCGGATCGTCCATTCTCTATGGACCTTAGAGCTGACAGATTCCTCACGACAAGTCTTCTATGATCAGTCTTCTCCTCTAATGACCATATAGTCTAGTCTCTCCAGACCCCTCTATCCAGTCACTCTGTCTAGAAGCTAAAACTCATCGTCCTCACTTGACTTTGTTTTCCGACTTGTTTTAACAACTCCTTGGCTTCTCCACTGTCACCTAGTGCCTGTGATTTCACCGAGCATCCACACACATCAATGAGTAGCATGACCTAAAAGGACATGACCTAGACCCTCTTGATAGTCTTTATTTTTGTATGGACTCAAAGCCATAACAACTAGACAAGTGTTCCAAACACTTGCTCCATAGTTTGTCCTTAGCCTTGATCCATCTCCATCAACCCTTGGACTCGATCAAGCTCCATGCTTGTGGTCATTGTCATCAACCGCCAAGGCACCATCATCAATAAGATTTGTAGTAGAGTTTAGAGATGATTCCTATATAGACAACACTTGTGTAGATATTAGCCACATAATTTTATAGTTGTCATTAATCACCAAAATATCCATACCTCAGAGATCCAATCATCAATAATCATGAAGCTTATAGCCCGACGGTAGTGCAGGGGCAGCACGACACTTGGCTTGGGTCGACCCGGCCTCGATGGGTTCCTATTTGTTCGGCTCGAACCGAATCAGTGCCAAATTTTTGGGTTGGGTCGAGAACCATTCAGGTCGACCCGAACCATTCTTAGATTTAGCTAAGGTTGGGTCGGATCTCTTCTCGAGGCCCATAGTTTCGGTGGCGTCGACTGTGAAGTCGAGCAACCCGAAACAGATCTTGAAGTGCGACGAGTACTGGATGATTGAAATCTCGGCTATGAATTCAATGAAGGATCCTGACGTGCTTTGTCTCCTACCTAGCACACCAATTGTCGAGACTTGATCTCGGCAATATATTAATAGGGCTACACATGGAAGCAAGAACTCGATGGTTAGCACACAAGACGATTAAGATAGGTTCGGGCCCTCTCAGTAAGAATAAAAATCATACATCCTATATGGGGTATTGTATTGATGATTGTTGTAAGGCATGATGTGTTATCACTTATCTTCAATGAGGTGTGTGTGTGGGGGGGATCCCTGCCGTCTTATATATCTGGTCGGCAAGGATATACATGAAGAGTCCTAATCATAATCTACAAGTCATTAACATAGCAAGTCTATCTTTGACTTCTTTGTAAGTCAAGCCTACTCGATCAGTTTCTTCTTGTGGGTTTATCCACCAACTTTAGCATAGCTATGGATACCAATAAGTTAAGTATTCCACACAGATACCAGGACTTATGGCAGCTCCGGCTCTGTTGCACCTCCCAGGGCCTAACCTTGTGCACGCATCTACATCCTGCGTGACCAAGCAATGAACTCCCTCTTTTCTTTTGGAACCAAGAAATGAATGAACTCTAATAATAGACAAATTATCGCCAGCAAAACTATAAAAAAAAGCAACATAACTAATTGATTATGCTTGTTTCTGGAATACCCATTCACAACAGATCAAGTTGATTGAGTCACCTAGGTGCCTCAATGGAATGTTGTTTTTGTAATGGTGCCTACCCACTCTATGTTAGTAAATTTCAACATATTACTTTAATGTTTTTGTTTTGGAGAGACAATTACTATAAATGCACATGTTACCGTTGTATGTATTTAAGAAATTAGAATAATGTTGTATTTCATTTAAAACTAAATTGTCTTTTTATGATTGATATTATTAATATATATTTCAGTGGTATTTATCATGCCACATCTCATAGTAACTTCAGATACATTGTTTAAGTACTCAAGTATAAGAGGCATTTGAACATGCATTTTACAGGGCCAATTGCAAAACAGGTCCATGTTTTCACTCCAATGCTAAAAATAGTTTTGTTTTTTCAACTTTGTAAAACTGATCCTCTTTTTTGAATCTAAAGCTACTGTTAAAATCTGTCTTGTCAAGCCCTTAGCTTATGGCATTTTGTTGAAACTAAAATAATTCAGAAAATACTTGAAAAATAGTAAAAAGACCTTAGTATCCCTCGTCACATGGTTTAGAGTGGGCAAAGGCGGAGGAAGGTGGCACGGTCTCAAAGAGGCTTATAGCATTTTGTTGAAACTAAAATAATTCAGAAAATACTTGGAAAATAGTAAAAAGACCTTAGTACCTCTCATCTCATGGTTCAGAGCGGACAAAGGTGGAGGAAGGTGGCACGGTCTCAACAAGGCTGTGATGCAGCAACCGGAGCCGTCCAATGCCAATGATCCACGAAGCGGATGATCCAGGAGGGAGAGGGAGTGCGCCGCAGCCACATACTTCGAGGAGCATAAGAAGGACCGGGGTACCAATTTTTGTGTATTCACGTCCACATTTTATTAAGTGTCAAAGATCCACGTCGACCGGGGTGCGTGCTAGATCCACAGGAAAAAGGAAAACGGTACACCGGTATGGTAACAAAAACGCCTTTTGTGGACAGTCCATGCTCGATGGCTTTCATATCGATACTCTCTGTTGAGCTAGATCTCTGCATGTTTAGCATCTTGGACAGGGGATCCCCAGGTGATCATTACGTGTTTTATCCTTCTTTGATTAAGGATTGATTAGCTTTGTATAACGGTGTGAGATTAGTACACTTTAACTTATTACCCTTGGGCTATGGGCGATCCGTACCGGCCGGGCAGGCAGATGGTCACCGGTGCCGTTTTATAGCCTCTGAGGCAGAGAAAAGTTGATGGAAGGGAAGTCACACGTCGTACGTGCTTGTGTTGGGACGTGCACAATGACGGTGCAGAGAGTCGGGCAGACCGCCAGCGTGCGTGCTCTAGAACAGGGCTGACGGCGCTCTTCTTTCTATCGAGTTATCATGTAGAATATGATAAAGAATGAAAAGTAAAAGTTGACACTGCGAACAGAGCAGACGAAATATTTTACTCCTGTAAAATTGGCAAAATTACAATGACATATCTTCTTAACTATTTATTTATAAGAGAACAATCCTACTGTTTATTTGGTCTAGATTCGATAAAGAGTTCATATGGGCTAGAAGGTCTTGTTCTCGAATATGGGCCTGGTCTGATAAGTCATTTTAGAACACTCTCGAAGTACGGGCGTGGAAAAGAAGAAAATTAGCAGGGGGAATTACGGAATGATTTGTTGGAAAATTGCTTTTGTTAGGTGGCGTGAGCGTGATCTCAGGAGCGCTGTCACTTAGATATTATAGGCCGATCTCAGTTCATGATTTTATTTTGTTGTTTTTAAAAGTGTCATGTCGTCTTATATCTTTCTTAGTTAATAAATAAAATTAAAACTCTCAATGTAATTTTATTTCACAATTTTATATGTTAATATATCATTTTAATACTGCATCTAAACTTTTCCCTCTTTCCCCTCTCCCGTTGGCCCGCCGCCGTCCGCTTGTCCACCTACACTTCTTTACCATGTCTTCATGATTGTCCGTTTGCTATCGGCCAGCGCCGCAAACTTTACACGTTGCGTGACGCAGACCCATATGCACACAAGAACCTGAACGCGCCGCGCGCGAGTGCTCGTGCGACGGGGACGGCTGCTCTGGTGTAAACCTGGTGGTCGGGAGGACCGTCTCTGCGGCGACGCTGGCGCCAACGATGGTGGCCGGGAGGACCGGATGATATCGTCGGCAGTGGCGGAGGCAGCGATGGGATCAATTTCTACATGCGGCAGCAGGTTATTGGTTCTGATTACTTCCCCCCTGCACTCTCGATTGCCGCCGCGAAAGATTTGTTCTTGATCTGTTCTTTGCCCGAGGTTTATGCTGTTCGGACGCTATTTATTTTAGTTTTTTTTTCTAAGAACGTATTAGCTTAGCTCGGCTCGGAGCTTTGAGGTGATTTTGTTGCTTCCGCGGGACAGTCAATATCACTCCAAACAAAATCAATCCACATTCCATCTCCATCCTAATAGTTGCAACTTGCAATGGCATCTAAAAAGAAAAAACAAATCCTTATGCACACTCCTCATACCTCCTTAGAGTAATTTTGGGGATCCTGCGCCAAGGGAAACAACAAAAGGAACGTGTCAAGTGGGACAAATTAAAGGTACTGCTGGGCCGTATATTCAAATAGGTTGAGAATGGAAATTACTCACGGAAGATCTAGGTGCTTGAAATCTCTCTCGTCAACTGATTCAAAGACCAGGCAACGCATAGTCTTCAGCTCCCTAACTGTATCACGCTCGTAGCAAGCACGAGGCATTGCGATGAGGTGTAGCTTGCAAAGATGCGGGAGCCGCAAAAAACCATCAGGAAGGTAAAGCAGATTGGGGCATTTGCAAAGCGTCACCTCCCTGAGACGGATCATGGATTGAACCTCCATCTTCCAATGCTCCAGTGCAAGATCGTAGAGCACCAATTGTACAAGAGAACTGAAGCTGCCAGAAGGACACGTCAGCACTGATCCTGTGTATGACTGTTCTCCTATCTCCAGCACCTTGAGGAACGTCATCCTCCCGATCTCTAGCATCTTCTGGTCAGTGTTGAGCAGATTAGCGCACCGCAATTTGAGCACCGTGATATGATTCATGTCCTCAAAATCCGGGAGGTCATTGGTCAACTGGAGTCCTTCCTTGCGCCTTCCCACAATGTTCATATGGCTTCCTGCCTCGTCCGTGTTACATGTCATTCCAAAAATACATGACAGATTGGGGTTCTTCTTCTTTGATAATTGCTGTATTGTTGCGTCCATTATCCGTTTAGCTTCCAAAATTATGTTGTTTGGGGCTAATTGGCTGTGGAGGTCAGCAGCCGAACTGAATACCATCACTTGCATCTTGGACTGTAAACTGACCCGTGGCACTGACCAGCCTCTAGCACAGACGATGTGCAACCTCTTCAGTGCTGGGATCTTCCATATAGATCCAGGGATGTGGTATATTCTCCCTCCTATAGCATCCATGGTCTCAAGGCTCAGGAGGTTCCCAATGGAGGTAGGCAGATGATATGTGCTGGTGCCCCCAAAGCCCAAGTACCTCAAATATCTCATCTGGTCAATCTCCCTTGGTAGAAACACTTCCTCATCCAAGCACTGCAAGTAAAGCACGCGCAGGTGACGGAAACCTTGGAATGATTTTCCTATTTGGACTCCAGAGAGATGGAAGGCTAATATAGTGCGAAGTTTTCTGTTGTAGATACCAATTTCCTGAGCCAGGAAACCGTGCAGAACCACACGGTAGAACTCCACCGTCTCCTCTGAGTAGGCTGTCTCCATGTCATCCATGGTGCAACAGTCCTTTATAAACCCTTCTTTTCGAGCTCGCTCGATCCCACAATGGCGTAGGATGTCTTGCACCTTGATTGTCACGACCCTCCCAGAGGTCGCCCTTTGTTCCACTTGGATTATACATCGCCGCACTAGCTCATCGATGCACTTGACGGCTTCTTCCTCGCCTCTGACCAGCGGGATGAAACCCTCTGCAGTCCATAGGTTAGTCAGAGTTTGTACATGAATACATGAGTCTTGAGGAAAGGCTGTGATGTACATGAAGCATGACCTCAGATGGCTTGGCATGTCATAATGAGTTGGATCCATTATGGCACTAATAATCCTCTCATTTTTTATCAAATTGTGCCAATGGACACTGCTTCTTAACCTTTTCCATTGTGCAACGTGAAGATTCCTTAACAGGTAGCCCCCCAAGCCAACAATGGCAAGAGGCAGGCCACAACATTTCACTGCGAGTTCTTTTACTAGCTCCTTCATATTTTCTAAGCTCCCTAGCTCCTTCAAATCATCATAGTTCTGGACCACAGCTGCATGACTACTACTGCTTCCATCTATATTATACCATGGAACAGCCGTTCTAAGAAGCAACTCTTTGCTTGCTTCTTCATTTAGGAGCTTAAGTTTATGGATCCTAGCATTGAAGGGATGCTTTGCAACAACCTCATTTCGAGTGGTCAAGACAACTCTGCTACCATTCTTCGCATCAGGGAAGATGGATGTAATCTTATCCCAGTCATCACGGCTCCAGACATCATCCAATACAATCAAGTATCTTTTTCTCTGTAGAAAGTTATGAAGCAACTTCTTCAGCCCATGCTCCTCAAGATCATCAGGTTGTTGGGATGCTACAGTAGCTTCCAAGATACCAAAAGGTATAAATCTCTTTGCCATCTCTTTCAACAGATCACGAAGTACAAATCTATGTGACACAAGGATCCAATTATGAACGTCAAAGTGTTCCTTTACTGCATCCAAACAATACACCTTCATAGCCATTGTTGATTTGCCTGCCCCACCAAGACCGACAATAGAAACAATAGTTAGATTAATATTTTCTCCATCAAGCAAGTCATTCTTGATCTTATCAACTTGATCATCAAATCCAATCACATCAACGTTCTCATCAAAGTCTGGGTGAATTAATTGCCGTTGTGGGCTGATGTCACCAGGGGTGATGTCACCGCTTGGTTCTGCAATTGCAGAAGCAGCAGTCCTTAGATTCTCATGGTCCTCAAATATGGTTTTCATCCATGCATTTGCTGAATCTATCCTTGCTCCAAGACGGTGGAGATGAGTTAGATAGATGGGAAAGCAAGCATATTTGGAAATGGCCCCTCTAATTGATATCCTGGGGTTGCTTTGCCTCCTCAAGATTTCAGCTTTGTCAATGATGTCCTCCACCTCGTATGCAACCGCCCTGACCTCGGAGACCAGGTTCCTGGCCATGGCACCACCTCTCAGCATCTTGTCATCCACGTCTTTGAGAAAGCTTTCCATGCGCAAGAGTTGTCTCCTCGCTAACTTTATTTTATGAGAAACGCCACATAAGTATATGGCCTCATCAATCGCGAGGCCAGTGCCGCGTTGCAGCACAGCGACAACAACATCTTGGGCCATCTCTCTCACTATGTGGTGTCAGCAATCTGGGAAAAACATATTCATATGAAGCGTAAATATTTTGAGTGAATTTACAAATACAGAAGGATATTTTTCTGCATGATTTGCAGTGGTCTTTCTTACATATCGTAATGAAGTACATCACATCCTTATGAAATTTTATGTCTTAATGTTGTTTTAACGATGTATCATGTCTTACATAGGGCATCTATTGTTTTTCAAAAATAAGTATGAAAATCAGGCATTTTTCCTTAGTGATTCTTAAGTTTCCTCATTCAATCTGTGCCTAGTACGTTCTCCTATGCTCTTGATCCTATAATAACTTGAGCACGCAGTTATGGTAAGAAGATTTCCTCCACGTTTCTCATACTTTGCATTCACACTCATGCACAAGGTTGCAGCTCTTCTGAAGAAATTGCATTAGAAAAACACGAACCTTATTTTGTCTGAACTTCTATGAATCAGAGAAAGCCTACTACACAAGTGCCGCTTGCTGCCATCTTCATTCATTGCACATTCTGCTTGAAAGTTTGCCACAAACTGAAAATAACATGTGGGCATTTTAAGGAAAATATGTAATAAAACTGCGGAAATTTCAAGGAAAATATGTAATAAAATTGCAGAAATTCACTGATGATTGATGTTTAAGTTCTAGCTTGCTGATGATTATTCTAACCTTCCTCGGGTTTGACAGCGGCGAAATATTGCATAATTTCTATTGCTTCTAAGTTCCAGCGGATGCTCAAGAGAGGCCTCTGGCTATATTTGAAAGAATTGCTGATGGGGTTGCTTGGCGCCTAGTCCTATGATCGCTCTATCCATCGTTAGTGTAAACCTCGTTCTGCGCCAAAAGCAGCATGCCTCTAACATTCTTTCCTGGAGCTGCAAGTTCACAACTCGAGTATCGTCTCCTTTGCGTGCCCTTCGAGTACATCGTTTCAGAGAAGCATTTTCTTTGTGATACTTGTTTAATCCCACCTTTCCTCTTTGCTTTCGGAGTAGTGAAACTGAAAGCTGTCCTCGACCTGCTTAGAAGGCCCTTTTTAGGCCCGTAACTGGTGCATGTTTGAGGGCTGGTGACTAACTCGGTATGGGCTTTGTACCGCTGCTTTAATAATGACTACGAAATTGTCAAGAGCTGCCATGTATCGCTTGGGCGACAGGCAGACCGTAGACAACCGCACAGGCAGAATGACATAGCACTATGCCAAATTCCTTTTCATTGGAGATCCATATGGGAGATGCAATTTTTTTGTGTGTCCAAATTTGCTTCTCTGATGTCAACACATCGGCGGATGACTATCATCCGAGATATATGTTTTAGCAAAACTGTCTCCGATGACCTTAGTTGGAAATACAGGTGGATAATATGTGTCTCCAATGATTTCTTTAATAATGGAATGTTTTACCAACGCACTGCTGATACATTAAAAAACTAAGAATAAATTGTCTGAAACACACACAAAAAACGTGGTCTCATCTTCAACACACCAATAAAATCGAATTTACACATACTATGATTCTGAAAAAATTTGTCTCTGACACTATGATCATTTAACTATAATTTTTTCATCTTTTCTATCTCAATATATAAATATGTTAAAATTTAAAACTTGACACAAATATAGGTTGTTGCATTTTCTGTCATTAAAAGTAGAGCTAGTTTTTTTTCCATTGTTTGCATGGCTTGCTTAACAAATTAAATTTTACAACAATGAGCAAATAATAGATACAGTCAAAAAATTATCGCTCCATTTTTTAATGATAGAGAATGAAATAATGTATATTTATGCCAAATTTTAAATTCTAACATCTTTTGTATATTAAAATAGAATAGTTGAAAATAATTATTAAACAACTATAGTGTGTCACATACTGTTTTCTCTAAAATCGTACTGTGTTCTAGCTAATTTTGAATTGTTGGTGTGTTCAAGATGAAACCTGTAGTTTGTTAGTGTGTTTCAGCTAATTTGACCAAAAATAAAAGAGGGTATGAGATATCTCTCATATACATCACACGCATGTTGCGCCATGACAGATCAGAATGTAATTATGGGTCACCGCAGTATATGCATCACAAGATATGGCATGTGGAATGATATCACAGTTTGCACACCCAAAACTGGTCACACAATACATCTCGGATGGATTATATGATTAGAAACAAAATACAAATCTCAGATGGACGATTATGATGAAAACCTATTATGAAAAGAAACAGAAAAACGCACAACAGTAAAATAGTAGTTACAGGTTCACATGACGAAAAGGATATATGATTCTATTTATTATTTAAAAAACAATTATTGAGTTAAAGTATAACACTTATTGCACGTATAGAACAATTATTTTACTTTGGTGCCACTAGTACAATATTATAGGAAAAAATGCAATGAAATATGATGACTTCTATAAAAATATATACACTGGATCCTTGTGGTACAAAAATATCCTTTCTTTCTAGCATAACATGCAACAAAGATGTTTTACTTGCCAGACACAGAATCCTGAAGAGTATAGAGTTGTGCAGAAATTTAAGCATAGAAACCTATAGAGTGGGTCAGTGAAAGTATATACCAACATGGTGATGATATGGAAGCATGTCCAATGTGACTTCAAGGTCCTAATTTGAAGCCACATAATTCAGAAAGTGAGGAACGTTTGTAAGTGAAGTTGAGGAGCTTTGCAAACAAAAGGCAATGCAAGAAAATCCAATGAAAATGACTCTTACCTGCAGTATGTTGGCACTATTCATAGTATCGCCGATAGTAACATTATTCTTATCATAATTATGTGTAATTATGTCTAACTTTGACAATTTCCGCATTTAGTATTGTTTGAGTGGTTTGTTGTATACCATGAGAAAATACAAAATAAAGTCTCAATCTAGAGAAGCACTTCGGGAATGATCATAGCCCGCACATGGCAGCAAGCTTCCCACCGCTAAAGCAAGCTAGTGCCCACAACCAACGTAGTGATATATTGACATATGCAAAGGTATTTTGACATAATGCACTCAAAGGATTCTATAGGCCCAGATACACTTCGTAACTATTTATTTATTGGTTTATATATATTTTCCATGTATTTTAAGTATTTTATTTTCCTATGTTAAAATATATTTCCACTTATATATGAAAAAATATCTAGAAAGGTGAATCAAATGATTTTGGTGCTGGAAGAAATTAGTTCCATTATTCATGGAGCAAAGTATACTATGTTGGAACAAATAGTTCATATCATGGAACAGATTATTGTTATATTGGAACAAACTATGTAATGTGTTGCAAGAAATTGGTTGTATTAGTGCAACAAATGATTTAGGAAGTTAGATAAATTAGTTTTTTCATAAAATAAATTATTTATTATATTAAAATACTCCCTCCGTCTTGGAATATATAAGCAATTCTATATTTCAAAGGCCAAAACAAGGAGGAGAACAAAAGACCCAGCTACTCCTATGGTGTGATTGGGTGGGTGTATGCGCTTTGTCCAGGCTCAACGTATGCAGAAAATCAATGTTTGGTTACCTGCACCGAGAGCAGAGCCTATCTCAACGCATTCAAAAGTGAGTGCGGCACCTGGCTCCGCACATATGAAAATAGTTTTTGTTTCTGCTTGGCCTGGCTCAGTCATGCACCAGATGAAAGAGGAGGGATGCAGGCCAAACAGCCAACCGAACAATGTTTCTCTCACGCTCGGCTGGATGAGTACTGCAACCAAACAAAAAACTCCTGCATCTGTGGAACCTGGCCAGTGTGGGCCTGCATTGCTTGGATGATCCAGGCTGTGTTGGGAAGAAAACCAATCAGGCCCCTAATAAACACGGTAAGATACAAAGGAGCATGAAATCCAAGAGCTCTGTCTGCTCGACAATGGCTGCTCCTCCGCTCCGGGCAGGACCGAGCATAACAATGGACTCCTCAGCGCGGCTGTGCTCCTCCCTAAGGCCCCTTCTACCTCTCTATTCTATTGCTTCAACCTTGGTTAGCCTAGTGTTGAGGTCCCAAGTTCGACTCCTAATGGAAGCGAAATTATGGATTAGGGTAAAAACAATTTGCTTCACCAATCACCACCCCGAAGCATAGATCTAAGACCCGGCCCAGGTCATGATCATCTCACACAGACCACACTACCGTTGTGTAAGGGTGCAGCAGGGGTTCAGGAGTTTCCTTAACCTATGCAACAGGGTATTCTTCTTAACAAAATACCCGAGAGTTGTCTTACTCTCACAGGTCGAGTTTTTTTTTATTTATGACTGCATAGTCTATTCTCTAGACCATATTGTCCGATATCCTTCATCCTAATGCATTCCATAGTCAAGTTTCCTCTAAAACTCTGTGGATGTCCCTCTCTGAAGACCGGACCATTGATCAGATGGTACTGTCTTCACACTAGATTGTCATGTATTTATCTCATCGATCCAAATAGAGAGCTCCTCTCTCTTTTTTGTTTGCTCCTCTAGAAACCATACTAAAATATCTAGGTCTTCAGCCAGACCAAGTAGCCCAAGGACCCCTAGAAACCATACTAAAATATCTAGGTCTTCAACCAGACCAAGTAGCCCAAGGACCCCTAGAAACCATACTAAAATATCTAGGTCTTCAGCCAGACCAAATAGCCCAAGTCCTTAGCAACCTCTCTATATAGATTTCTACATGTAGACCGTATTATCCGGTCTCTCTAGACATGAGGTCTCTATCTTGAAGCATAAAATTTCTCGTTCTTCGTTTGATTTCATTATTTTTGCTTCATCCATTAATTCCCTGGCCTCTTCACCACCACCTAGTTTCATGAGAGTTCACTGACCATCCATGTTGTTCTCTGACTAGACTAACCAAAGAGCTATGATCTAAGCCCTCTTGATAGTCTAGTTTTTTCATATAGACACAAACCCTAACAGCTAGACAAGTAATCCAACACACATTAGCCTAGTTTGTCTTTAGCCTTGATCCATCTCAATCAAGCCCTTCATTCCAACATGTTTCTCAAACCTCTTGCTTGGGAACGTCATTAATCAGCAAGCCAACCATCATTGTCATCATGTAGAGTTGATAAGTAGTTCATACATGCACAACACTCATGAAGACTTTAGTCGCATTTCATATTTATCATTCATCATCAAAATATTCATACATTTGTGTTTTATGACACAAATGGCCATGAAGCTTACAACGGGCTTACCCTTGATCTACCAAGCGACTCCCGCAAAGAGCCTATAACATAATCGAACCTAGAGGATTATTGAGAGGATCAAGAAAGGCTTGCTACTGCCTACCTCTACAACCCATGGAATCTACAACCTAGATACCATGTTTATGCTTGTATTACAACCTTCATCTCTACTTATGATGTCTCAACATACTAGAGCATTGAGCGAGCAAAATAACTAATTAAAGCAATAAGTGGGCAAAACAAACTAATTAAAGAACTTACATAAAAATAAAACTTCAATACCAAGAAAAGAAATTATGAGAGCACGGGCCGGTTGGGGCCTCTATAATTCTATCGAACAATGGAATTCGGTCGAATAGAGAACGCGTCTTCTGGCGCCGCCTTTGTTTTGGTGCAATGCCCAGTGGGCCTGCTTTGCTATGCCAATTTGTGGTCCTGAATTAAGTCGGTTCAACCCTGTTTATGGGCCCATAGATCCGTGTACTCTCCCTTGATTGGTTGGATGTGTGCTTTCTACCGTGATGACATGTATTTTCCCTTAATTACATGGATAAATCACCTGTAAGGAGATATTCACCAACCTTTATAGAATTAATTATTAATAAACTCCTACTGTTAATATTGGTTGTTCTTTTTATATTTCTTATATATATAGGTATTTGACTGACTAAAATAGTAATTAATGACCATCAATAGTCACATAACCATATCAGTAGTTAATTAACTGAATGGATTGCCTACTCATTTGCATGATCAATGGAAAACAACTTGCCCAATTGACCTAGTTGGTCCAAAACACAATATGGGGCAAATTATTCACACATCAGATCGACCATTCCGGAAATGAACTTAATGGCAACAAACAAATAGGACCAATCAAAACAACACTATGATTCATAAAAAAATAGAAGAAAAGTCAATCACCGAAGATGAAAACACTTGCTCCAATAAACCAACAGACACAAATAATAAAAAAAAACGAGGTGCAACATAAAATAACCACGCATTTGCATGAAAATACACTGTACTTGTGATATGACACCTCGAGATTAAACCATACCATAGAGAGCAATACAATTTGTTGACAGAACTTAAAATGTTGGAGTCAACAAAAATCTGTTTTACTTACTACCACTATGAGAGACATCTCAGGTACTCTGATTCGCCAAGACATAAAACCTAGACTAACCCTAGAAATTGCTACACATACAGATTTGGAACCATAAATTTGCAGAAATGAAAACCTACAATATTTTGTAATTATATATGTACTTCCTAAATTTAACCATTCCAAAAAAAAAACCATCTCGGTTGCCATATTTGACTCATCTTTAGGGACTCCGAATCCTAAATGGGAAGATTAAGTACTACTTGACAACCATATTCACTACAGGAAAAACTAACTTTGCCTTGTGTCCACTGGTTTGTTGTGTGCATTCTCTCGGGTGCATGGCAAATAGAAGGTTTGCCGTGTGTTAAAATAAAACACACGGCAAAATTTTTGTTGTGTGCAAAAACAAAATGACACACGGCAAAGATTGGTGTTTACCTTGTGTTTTTTTTGGCACTGGCAAACACTCTCTTTGCCGAGTGTTTTTTCCCTAACACTCGGCTTTTTGCCGAGTATTTTTTCCCTAACACTCGGCAAAGTATTTCTTTGCCGAGTGTTTTTCTCTTGGCACGTGATAAAGATAAATTCAAATTATATTTTAAAACTATAAATTAATTCAAATCAAACAGTTTTGAACTATAAAGTTATATAATTTTTGAAGACATACAACTTTTATTTTGATCATTTGTTCATTACTCAATTTGATCTATAATATTGTTACAAACTCTAATAGTCTCATATAGTTTCTTGAAATATTTAGTGACACATCTAAGATTTGTGAACAATGTTACTACGATTTTGTCTAATGAATAAATAACCAAAACAAGAGTTGTAGATCTTCATAAGTTATATAATTCT
The DNA here is from genome assembly GCA_032690845.1 of Eleusine coracana subsp. coracana. Taxonomy (NCBI): domain Eukaryota; kingdom Viridiplantae; phylum Streptophyta; class Magnoliopsida; order Poales; family Poaceae; genus Eleusine; species Eleusine coracana. The sequence goes on along the minus strand of CM064426.1, from coordinate 64,834,795 downwards.
GTACTTCAACACCTTTTTATTTGAATTAATTTTGTCAATAAAAATCATATTTGAATTATGTAAGAAGGTCTTTGCCGAGTGCAAAATATAATACACTCGGCAAAAGTTATCTTTGCCGAGTGTATTTTGACACACGACAAAGCCTTTGTTGTATGCCAAATTTGCCAATGGCTTTTTCCTTGGGCACTTTGCTGTGTGTAACCCACGGCAAAGGCTTTACCGTGGGTTTTTCAGATTTTGCCATGTGCATTGCTTTGCCGTGGGTTTTTCAGATTTTGCCATGTGCATTGTGTACACGGCAAACCTTTGCTTTCCTGTAGTGATTGTGAATTGTTGCAGGACATGATCTTTTTTACTTCCAATATTTTTTAAAAAACCCTAAACTAATCTTTTGGAGTCATTTTTTAGATAACTATTGGAGATTCTCTAGGAGATTATAGGTTCTCTGGGAAATGGGTCTCCTGCGACGACTGTTAGAACAGTCCTATAATAGCGTAATGACCTCCTTGCTCCTAATTGTAATTGAAGAACTTTCCTTACTCCCACGAAACAGTATAAAAAGTTGTTCTTAAACTGCGATCTGGGAAGCCTTGTTCTCACAACTAGTGCATCTGCTCGTGCATGTTTTCCCTCTTGTCTTATACTCCTATTATCTTTGGGTTTGAGCATCGCCAACTCCTAACCTGATCGTGTAGGCGCAGCACGTTGCCCCCTATTCATAATTGAAAACAAAATAATAGATTCATCTTTTAAACCAAAAGTCCAAACAAATAGACATAATTGTGCTGGAAGCTGGATTGCGTCATAATTATATCTACTTCGCTTACTAAGACAAGGACCGATTAGATATTGCTTTTGTTGGTTCACAAAAAAAAATATTACTGTCGGCATTTAGAATCACCGGCTAGTAAATTTGTTCATGGGTTACGCGTTTAGGCCCAATGATAGCTTTGCAAGAGGTGGACACAAAGATGTATATTGGTTTGGGGCGTATATCTAGTTTAGGTTGTTGCTCGTGTTACTTGCAGGGGGATATAGAGCGGTGATGAGAGAGGAGCATGCTCCAAGTCTCTCAATGTGTGAGTGAGGTGTGGTGTAATCGTGATATTCGTCACTTGTCCGATGATCTGAGGAAGAAGAAGGCCTCCCGTTTCATAGTCCAAGAGGTTGGGCCTATTTACTTAGAGAGTAAGTAGGTGCGCCAAATTGATGGAGTCGCGGGGCTTGCGGCCGATGGCGTGGTCGTCTGTCGTCAAGGGCCCTATTGTTGCGTTCTTCATGCTGCTGTGTACTGCTAAGTGTGCGAACGTTCATCTGCTCTCATCATTTGGTCAAGTCCAATCATCACTATGTCGGGCGTCATGAGTATGACATGTTGCCTCAACCCATAAAATAGGGTGCTGCATCACGGTGGCATGCGTTGTCCCGTCGGGCAGAGTAATGATGGCACAAAGGGTAGGTTTATAGTGAGATTTGACCTCTCATCATTGTTACCGCACGTCTATCATGGCATTGAAGGCAAAGCATAGTATAGTTGTTGACTTTCATCCCGCTCGACCCCGTCGCTCGAGGTCAAGCGAACCGGAAAAGGGTTGGCCTTCTGTAGGGGGTCAATGCGGTTTGCAGGCTTGTGTTTGGCGATAGCTTTTGGAATGGGTTCAGGCTCATCATGACAGTCAAATCAGGCCTTTCCCCCTCCATCACTCCCACGTGACACGGTGCCCCGTCCCATTCGAGTGGTGTGGAACACTGACATGGTTGGCAAGGGCAGCAAGCAGTGTCAACACCGCTGTACACGCACGTGCACGTGTCATCAATATGGATGCGGGGCTGCTGTTCTTATCCAATGTACCCTCAACCGCAACCATGGGGGTCGAGTGAAGTGTAGCACAGTCGACCCCGTCTGCGGGGGTCATACGAAGCGCAGAGGCATAGGCCACGCGGAAGTGGGCTCGTACGGATCGAGATCTCCTTGAACCCAGCATGGGACCACGACATTGATGTTTGTTAGTATGCTATTAATTATTTACATGTGGCATCATTGATATTTATCCTCATAGTTAGGTCTTTGTTGGCGATGTCGACCCTCGAGCCCTGCGCATTGCGGTGGAATAGGTTGAGCGACCATTTCGACTTCATTGATTTCCCCTTTTGTGTCCTATTCACAGGACGGAGGATAGAGCTGGGCCACGTTTTACCTCGGGGGCAGAAACATGGTGCTCAACAAGCTGATATCGGGTTCGTTCGAATGAAGCCTTAGTTCCCCATTGAAGGGGTTCGACGAACCAACTGGTGGTCGACATCATTTATCCGTCTTATCCATGTCAACTAGTTCCCGAGACTTCGAATTGTTCCAGTTGGTATCACTAAGCATGAGCTTTGATACCAAACAAAAAAGGTAAATGGAAAGGAGAATCTCGAAGGATTCTAAGTGGAGCGGTGGGCACTCTTCACATATTACCAAAAAGATCTGTCCCCTTACATGTAAGTAGGGGTGCTCTATTTATAGGCCCATACTTAGGTCATATGCAAATGACTATTTTCTCCCTAATTACCTACTATATACTGCAAATATTCGGTACAAAATGGTCATGAAGGGTAAAACTGGTCATTCGAGCCTTTCTTGCACCCTTCCTTGATCCGCATGCCATGACACGTGCTGGTGCCACATGTCGCCTTTTGCATCCTCTGCTTTCTTTAGGTCTTCAGCACGGTCTTGTCCTCCGAAGGGATGACGCCACCCTTCGTATGGGCCTGGTACCTTCGAGAGTCCCTGTAATCTGTGCGTTACGCCGGGGTCTACTCCGGGCATAGCCTCAGTCTTCAAAGGCTGTGGTTGTGTCCTTCGAACGAGGCCTGTTACCTTCAAACGCTCTTGCCTTCCTTCTGCCTATGTCGAAGGGCCTTGATTCTTCCAGGGTCTCCAATGGGAACCTGCACCTTGAAGCCCTGGTTAGTGAGAGGGCAACAGTGGTTAGCCTCGACCCTTGTTCGTAGCTCGACTTTGACAAGCCCCGAAGGGTGGCCCCTGAGGTGATCCCCCAATAGTAGCCCCTCGAGGGGTGGGTCCAACTTTGATTGGCCGAAACCCTCACTCCGATGGGATCTCTTACCAAAACGCCACCCTTTGAGCATCAAAGTTGGGTTGTGCAGAGTGTGGTTTATAATGGGAGTTAGTATTTTTAGGTGATATTTTTAGGGCCTCTACCTATAAAAGGAGAGTGGCTGTGGTGGAAAATTATTTTTACTGCTCATCTGATATTTGAGCTTGCATGATGCCTACCATTATGACTCTGATTCGGACGGTAACCATTTCTAGGAGCGAATCTTCTTCTAGGAGTTCACCCAGCTCTCTCGAAGGTAACACTTGGCTAATTTAGGTGTCGCGGCTATGCGCATTCTCTCCTTATCTTTAAATTACTGTGCTCTCAGTTCTCGAGCCTCCGTAGTAAATGCTGGATCATTTTCATCCGACTATATAAGCGAGGGGTAGGAGGTGAAAACATATGTACGTTTCTTGCGTTGGGCTCTGTTTGCTTTCTTTTTCCTTTGCTTTCCTTAGGCTTCACGCATTGTGGTTGCATAAAATAGAGTTGGATGTGCTTTGAAGCATAGTTAGAGGTATGCCTCGTAGTGGCCAAACTAGATCATGCCTCTCCGATCCTTTTGCTTTCTCAGAAGCGTATAACTATTCTCTTTATAAATTTCATTGTTTGGTTTGGTTTTAGGACCTCGAGACATGGCTCGAGTTGCAAAAATGGCTCGAACCGATGAGACGTCTTCGGAGGGGAACCAGCCTCCACCGAATTCTGAGATTGTTGCCGTGGAGGCTGAGGCGGCTGCTGCCTTCGTCCGAAGCTTGGAAGAAACTCTGATTATTGATCTTGAAGGCGGGGCTCAGGATCCTCCTCGAGCCGCTAGTGAGGACGTCGAAGATGAGGAAGAAGACGACGACGGGGATGAAGAGGAGGATGAGGACGAGGAATTTCATCCTGGGGGGGGGGGGGGGGGACAGAGCCACCGCTGATGCTCAGGCTCAGGGCTCAAGCCACAGGATCCAAAGCCCTGATCCCCTTGAGGAGAGTTCAGAAGGCGTAGAGGCTGATATTAGTGACCTCCTACTGTTTGGTGCCCCTGGCCATCATAAGGGTCGAAAAGGGAAGAACAAAGAGGGCGAGGAGCCGAGGCCTTGGACCTTTGTATTTGGCAAATCCCACTTTAGAACTGCTGTGGTTATGAACCTTGTCGAGCTGTGATGTTTTGCTGCTGCTGAAGCTCGGCTACCTGGCCAGGAAGAGATTTCCTGCCCCCAACAAGATGAGGCTGTGATCTTCGAAGAGCACTTTACCGACGGGTTGCGTTTTCCCTGCTCATCGTTTGTGGGAGAGGTGCTGGACATATTCAATGTTCAACTTCACCATAGTCCTAGCGGCATAGCGATGCTTAGCAAATTTGCCTGGGGGGTGCTTAGTTATCAAGGGAAACCTGATATCGAGGTGTTTTGTAAGTACTACTATGCTCACTACCAGCCGAAGCTTATCAAAATCGACAACGTGATGCACGAGGCAGAATTTGGTTGCATCACCTTCGTGCCTTGCTTTTGGCAAAGTGACCAGTTTGTTAAGTGTACTCACATCCGTTGGGGTGACAAGTGACATGACAGCTGGTTATATGTTAAGGTTCCCTCGAAGATTGCTGTTGTGGATGAGAAAGAGACAAAGAGTTTTCCTCTGGCCTCACACCTTACCCCCTGCAAGCTTTGATTTGTGGATGGACCTGTACCTCGAGGTTGCAAGAATGACGCTGACTTTCATGTCGCCACTTATAACTCCTGCGGCCATGATCTCATCGAGGAATTTATTACTACTAACAAGTGGCCTCTACGCGAAGGTTGTGTGATCTCAGGCTTTATTCAAAAGAAAATTCCTTCGAGGCCTGAAATTACTATATCATTTCCTGAGGTCCCTGTGGACAAGCGGGGCCTTGGTGGTGATGAACTTTTACTTTCTTGCTCCTTGCTGGTGAAGCTTTGGTGAGTCCCTACACCCACGAGGAGCACAAGCATACATGCGAGAGGACTTCGCATAGCGGGCGCCTCAACCGTGTTTTGGTTTTGGCTAGTAATACATATCCCGCTCGTGTTGTGCCTAGGCCTTGCATTAAATGTACTCGGGCTCTTGGGAACGTGGGCTCCAAGGCCATTATGACGAATAAAGGCAGAAAAGGGAAAGGCCCTGCCCTATCTCTGGTCAAAGCTGGCAAGAGAAAAATAGAAGAAGTGCTACCTGCGGATGCTTCAAGAACGTGCATACTGCAATACCTCATCGCGATTGCTCGGGCTCTTCGGCCCCAGGTTTTCTCGCTGTGGGAACTTTGATAATTACCGGGGCTATGGCAGATGCCTTCGGTAGCGACGATGATGAAGATGAAAATGTGGTTGTGATTTCTCCCGATCCCGCGGCGAATGCTGATACTACACCTCCCCCTTCGAGTCCTCAACCTGTGGATATGGTCGGCCGCTCCGTTGACATGGAGGTTGTTGATGCTCTTGTTGATCTGAAGGGGCAATTTGTTTCCCGCTCTGGAATCGAAGCTCTAGTGTGTGATTTGGCTCTGAATGGTACCAATCGAAAGGCTGCTGGGAAGGAGTCGTCATCGTTCCAAAGAATTGGAGATTTTATGGATCCCAAGGCATGGGCTGAACTGCGCTCCGCCAAAGATGACTCGGTGGCCTCCGGCGCTGAAGAATTCGATGTTAAGGACTTGCAAGTTAATCTTGCTCACATCTCGAGACAAGTATGCAAACTTTTGCTTTTTGAATTTCAATTTTAGTAATTTTCTCACATTGTTTTTCACTTTTAACTTTATTTTAGGCTCATACCTTTGCGCGCATTGCGGCTGGGAAATTCAAGCAGGAGTTATGTCGCTTAAAAGGTTAAAGTGCTTGTATGCAATAGAGAATGCCGCGCTGGGACCTAAGGATAACTGACCCGTAAAACCTGGTGAATCTTGGCACCAACAACTGCTAGAACAGCCACATGTGACAGATATTTCACCCAACAATACGCTTTGGTCGATGCCTAACCTGAACCACGCAAAGGAGAGGCGATGCTCTTGTAAATCACAAGGAAACACAAGAACAAGTGATAGAGAAAACTCCCAATCCTCAAGGGGGCAACAATGGCACAAACCCTAAGGATAAGAGCAATATGCTTCTCTATTTTTTTGAGTTCAATTCATGGTTACAGTTTCCACAAGGTGTACACGGGTTATTTATAAAAACACCCCTCCTAGTTGGGTCAAACTGAAGTTACATGGGCCTATTGCAAAATAGGCAAATAAAAGTAACATCCGCTCAGATCGGACAAGTCTGAACTGGAAAAAGGAACACTTGCTAAGAAAAAGTAATACGCCCTATGAAAAAGTAACATCCGATCAGATCAGACACGTTCGAACCGAAAAGGAACACTCCCGAAGAAAAGTAACACGCCCTAAGAAAAAGTAACAGCCGTTCAGATCGGACAAGTCCGAACTGGAAAAAGGAACACTTCCTGTGTAAATGTAACACACCCTGAGCAAAAGCAACACGACATGAAGTCTGGAGAAGTCTTCAATAAAAACAGGCATAACTCTCTCTGCACAAATCCAATGGAAGTTCCGTTTGTTGCATATGAAAGTATACTTCAGGACCTTTCCATCCATGTATAATACTTAGGGTGGTACCTCTTATAATGATATATAATTCATCATGAAGTTGAAGGACAGAATCTGGACATCTTCAGAAACAGCTCTGATTAGAACAACGATAAATCTTTTCATCTAGCATCAATGGACATGATCTTTGTTGTGATAGAATATAGGATTGATGATGCTTCTATCCACATAGAATACTCTTATTGTAAGTTTATTTATTGGTATAGTTCTTGTCTTCAATGTCAGGTATAGGACGTGAGCAACATCGGGTTAACAGCAACTTGGATCAGCACTTGGATAACCTTCCATGACTTTCCCTTGGATACTAATGACAAGAAATGAACTTACATTAGGTAGTAAACAATTCATAGTAATGACATGTTTATAATCAATCAGGAGTAGAATCACCTCATGTCGTAGTAGTTTCTCTCTTGCCCAAGTTATCGGCCCTAAGTAAATGAGTTTATCATATTTAGCACAATACTTGATAATGTATAATAAGGCTTGGTCTTCTTCATGGTACTGCAACATATCACATGGGATGTCCTCATAAAAAGTGTTGCTTCTCTCCAGACTGCGCAGGATGAGGCCACCCTCGACGCGACTCGTGCAAAAAATGAGTTGGAAACTTTGCGAGCAGAAGTGGTTGAATTGAGGAAGTCTGCGACCCGCCTTGAAGCTATTGAGGCCAAGGCTACCACCCTTGCTGAGGAAAACAAAGCTCTAATACACGCCGCGTCAACCCGCAATTACGACTTTGCTGCTCAAGCTCTGGCGGCTCACCATAGTTATCGTGAAGCTTTAAGCTATGTGGGTGCAGAGCCTATGTCTTTGACCAATGGATCTACCGTGAGTGAAGAAGTTTTCTTTAAATGGTTGGAAGCTGAGTTCGTAGCACTCCCAGGGGTTATGGACAATTGCAGCAATTTTGGCTCACTGCATACCGCTGAAACTGCTTGGTCTGTTGGAGCGCAGGGGTTGCGACCATTTCCAAGACATGGGGAAATGAGATTTCCCTATTGGGGCTGATGCTCGATACAATTTGTTGCCCGATGCCTCCGCTGCTGCAAAACGTCTGGCTGTCAGGTTTTGGCACGACCAGGGTTGTGAGGCTACCTGGTTAGCTGCTATTGAAAAACTTACCTAGGTGCAAACTCTATTGTTGATAATTATTTTGGTTATAATTTCGGTGCTTCTAAGGTGATGATTGCTTTTGATTAGTTTAGGCTCACGACGCTGCTCTGGCTCCTAAATGACCTTCGAGCGAAGGATGTGGTTGAGAGGATCAGTCTCGGACCACGGATGTGGGGAGGGACGAAAGCGCACAATCATATCGTGAGGTTTAGAGCCTGCTTCAACTTGATGCCTGCTGACCGACCGTACATTTTGGATGGGAGAGAGGTTAAATTTTGTAATGGATGACATTGTAAAGGATAATTTTTAATGCTCACTTTTGGACCTGTGCGGGTGCCTGAAGAGCCGCCTGCGTAGGTTGACGAGGAAATTTCTACTAGTGATTCTTCCGCGATGCACATCCTTGGCGACATGGACAGCGCTTCTGCTTCGAGAGCGCTTGATGGGGGTGAAGCTACGATCACCTCAACAAGCTCGGAGGCTGGTTTAAGTGGCTTTGAGAGTGCTTAATGCTCTAATTATCTAATTAATTTATAAGAAAATTTTATTCTATATAAAAAATGTTGAAAATTTAGTTGGATTGGGTCACAAGACAAAATTTGAAATTTTGGGGTGTGACAATACTACCCCCTTAACAGCAATATCGCCCCGACATTCTGCGTGGCTAGCAAGAAAGGTTAGAGGTAGGATTGCTTTTCATCCTCTATATTGAACTCCACTCTCTTGATTGACCAGTTGTGTTTACTCTTGCCACTCCTCTAAAAGAAATCCTGACATCCTTCTTTTAGTACATCCCTTGATTTTACTCTTCCATAGGTGTCACCTCTGGAGTTGTTCGCTTGAATCTAGCAGTGATGTGTTGCCTTTTTCCACGAGGAGATCCCGAAGTTATGATTGTTGACTAGAGCAAGGGTAAGGTGAACTTTCTTGGGTCTCGGCGTCCTCTTGTCGCTGCTAACTCCAAAGGGCTTACTGGTTGAGTTCTACATCTTCCTCGAATGGGTTTAGGTTATAATTGACTAGGATAGAATAGAGTGAAGCTAAGATAGCAAAGAGTAGAGAGAATGATAACCCCAACTAAACTAATCCTAGGTATAACTAATGATGTGATAACAAAGCTAAATGGTTGCAAGCACACCAACACTCAATCAAAGATCCAACTCAAACATAGCACACCACAAGAAACACAAGCATACGATTAGCAACATCATTCTATATAGCAATTATTATCCTAAGGTGGGAAGGGTCCTAGATCATGATTATGCATAAGGTCTTTCTTCAGGTTTGACGCAGAGTGCTGGCCAACGTCCTTGGTGTTGTGAAGAGTCTTCAAGTTTGACTGTCCAATCTTCATCTTCATATTGAGTGGAACCAACTTGTAAAATCTTCAATATCGTCCATCTTGTTCGTGATAGTTTATGTCGACCAACTAATATCTTGAAAAGGGAAAGGAATAGTAGAAATATCATTTTGTCAAACATTTCAGAATAGAAAAGTAAAGAGAAAATAAGAAGAGAGGATAAAAGACAAAAAAGTTTTGTAGAGATAAAAGATATTTTTTTTCAAATACTAGTTTTGAAAATAGAACCTATGGCACGGTCATTCTATCTAGGCTTGCTTCCGGCGGTCGATATAGCTCTGATACCACTTGTCACACCCGGTTTCAATGACCGAAACCGAATGTATTTGTATGCGTGCCCAGGATCAAGTTTTTACGCACACATGACAATTATTGTGATAAAAGAACAATATCTTTATTAAAATAATAATATTATTACAACAGTGACCCGTAGGTCAAAAAGAAAAGATTACATTGCAACGGAATAAACTAAGCGTTGGCGCCCTTCAACTCCCACAGGAAGTCGACCGGAAGACCGCATGCCTAGACTCCTCCATCGTCTTCATAGTTGTATCATCCTTCTCCTATAGCTGAGCAGCAATGTGGGATATAGCAAGGGTGAGTACGTGTCGTACTCAGCAAGTGGAGGAAAAGATGACATGGGGCTAAAGACAAGGAAGGCTTAATGGGATTTATAGCATGAGCTTTTAATTCCCTAAAGCATCCTAATTACTAAGTGGGGTCATCCCAACCATTAACCCATAGGGTAGTATTCAAACCAAGTCCAGTCCCATCCACCAACCAACCATTTCCAACCATTCCAAACCACAACCGATAACCAACTAATCTTGTGAGGATTCCAGGCCGCTCTTGACCGTGAGCACGGCTGTCATGACAGTTTGATACTCTGCAGAGTTTGTACCACTTTACCCACAAGTCATGATTTCGTCCCTTGTTGCCAGGTGGACTAGAGTCTCCATGTTGCCATACCGGCCAAGCACTAGCACACTTCCTTAGGTGTGCGGCCAGGAGATCACTACGAGGCTTTTACAAAGGGTCTCCTAGTACATGCTAGCCACTAAGGTTCCACTCCCGTCCATAAGTGATAGCCCATCACTAAGCATCTCATCACCCCAGGAGCCCCCTCTTGAGCCATTCGGATACAAGGACAGTCCTCTTGACTTCCATTCCCCGCTCCACCAAAATGCTGCACCAACACTAGGAGAACTCCTAATTAATCAGCCAGGCTGTTCCATAGCAGCCTTGTGATGGCACCACATCCATTCCATCCGTCTTGCATAGATCCCTAAGTCCATGTTGCTAACGCAAATTACCAATCCACCCATAAAGTGACATAGTTCATTAATCAAGATTAATATTAACCCAACATCTCACAAGCAACCTAAGCATTATCTACCCATAACCAACCAACCAACTAGTTCAAGGCGACAAGGGAAAGGATAAAGCAATACTAGCGAAACCCTAATAATAGGTACCTATTCATTTGACTCAATCATGCAATTCTAAAATAATATTCATAATAGGATCAAAATGCATCAAGGACACTTGCCTGAAAATGGATGTTGCTGGTCAGGTCTTCAATTCACGCTCTTGCGGTTCCAGGGTCAACACGTTCTCTTATTAACGTCACGCAGGCACGATATGCACACAATCATATAAACAAACTAAGAAATAGTACACCAAACAATAATAAAGTACTTTAAAAGTAATATCAAAAGATAGTACGCATTTCTACGATCGCGTGAGCGCAAGAATCATCTAAATCGGACTTACGAGTAAAAAGTTATGAAGGTTTAAAGGTCTAGGGTAAAAATAGTAAAACTAGCAAATTACTGTAAGACAGTATAAATAAATAATATTAGTTACTCCGATCACGTTGGCATAAGAATTACTTAAATCCGGGTTATAGTTGAAATGTTATGAAGGTTTGAAGTTTTAGGGCTAAAACAGTAGAAACAAATAGGTTTAAGGACCTAAAAGTAATTTTAGAAAATTATAGGATTTAAATTGTAAAACAACAGGATGAAAATATAGTTTATGAAAAGTTTAGGGTCTAAAATGTAATTTATAATAAGCTCAGGGACTAAAGTGTAAAAAGACAAGACTAAAATATAATTAAAATAAGTGCAGGGGTGTTTTCTACAAAAAATATAGGGTTAAAATATTAATTAGGAGAAATACAGGGGCTTTTCTACAAAAATACAATGCTTAAAATATTTGTAAATAAGTTCAGGGCCTAAATATAATTAAAATTAAGGCCAGGGGTGTTTCTATAAAATTCTAGGGCTAAAATAATATTTATAAAAATATTAGGGGCTAAAATATAAATTAATAATGGTTCTGTAGAAAAATTACGGTTAAAATTTAATTAAGGCAAAGCATAGGGGCTTAGGTGAAAAACTGGCATTTTCTTGGAATTTCTCGAATTAATTTAAATGCTAAAAGGTGTGGAGCGGGTCTACAGAAGTTGTTGACCGGGATTTGACCCAGGTCCATGGTGGACCATGAACTTACCCCTTCGGGGTTTCTAATCTGGGCGCTTGATCGGGGATCCGACGGCTAGGAAGAGGCGACGACGGGAAGGGCGGTGGCGGCAGGACTCGCCGGAGTTCATCGGAGGCGGCGCTCCGGGTGTCGATTTCTCGTCGCGAAAGAGAGAGAGAGAGTGGAAGATGGGGGTTCTCACCGCGGGATTGCGCGGGGTCGTGGATGGCCAGAGACGGGTCCTCGACGGAGGCCGGCGGCGGCGGCAGTCGAAACTCGACAGAGACGATGCCCTGGGGGTTGCGGGTCGTTGGTGAGGAGAGGGAAGGAGGCGGCGGGGTAATGCGGTGCTGCGGGACTGTTTTATAGGAGCGGAGGAGAGGTAGGTGAGCGGGCTCAAGCTCGTTGGCCATTAATGGCCAACGACGGCCATTGCCGAGCAATAACGCCCGTGGATGCGCGTTTAGAGCACGAGTGGGGGAAGGGGAAGTGGAGGGGTGCGCAGCGCTCGGGGTTCGGTTTCGGGGAGCCGGGGAGACTAGGAGGACGGGGATCGATGTCGTTGGTTTCGGCTCCCGGTGGTGGTGGAAGGCAAAGGAACGGCTTCATCAAGGCTTTAATAACTGTTGGCGCCATTGATGGCCAACCGAGCTCTATGGTACGCAATTGATGAGGGAAAAGGGTGGAATTAGAAGGCTAGGGGGCGGCGCATCCATTTAGGGGGTTAGGGCGCCAGTTACTTCCTTGGGGAGTGAGATCGTCGGCCGGCGGCGGCGGGTTCTGGTGGCTGCGCGTGGGGAGACAAGGTCCAGCTTCGTGGCGTCTGTTCTGTTCGGCTGGGCTGAGTTGTGCGCAGGTGGGCTGAGCAGACTTCCTGTGTGGGTTGTGGGACTCGTTGGACCAGGCTGTGTGGGTGATTAGGCCAAAGGCGGCTGAAAGGAAGGGCCAGAAGAGAATAAATTTGACCGTAGGGAGTAGATTTAGCCCAGGACGCCATGTGAGTTTCCTCTTTTTTTTATTAATTTCTATTTTCTATTTCTATCGCTTTCTAAATCAAAAACTACTCGAATTTTAAAAACCCTTTGCACACAATAAATACCTAATGCATACTACTCCAGCATGAGTGCAACAAACAAAAATAATAATAGCCTAAATTAATTTATTTAATTTAGAAAATAGTCTCTTTTGCCTAAAATGAATTATAATGCTCTAATTATCTAATTAATTTATAATAAAATTTTATTCTATATAAAAAATGTTGAAAATTTAGTTGAATTGGGCACAAGACAAAATTTGAAATTTTGGGGTGTGACACTGGGCTTCTGCCTCAGGTTAAGAACGAAGCTGAGGGTTCACTTTCGTGGCCACGGTGCCCACGACGCGCCGTGGCTAAACGTTCTATTAGTTCTATAATGAATGCTTCTGCTAGGGGTACCGGGTCTAAGTTGACCGCTGGGGCGCCTTCGGACAAAGCTGTATGGAGCTCAGCTGCTGTCAGAGATAGAATCGCAGGGTGTAGCCCTAGCACACCTCCGCCCAGTTATAGTGTGGATGAGTGGTCTATTTTGTTTCCTAGCTTTTGGCGTCTGGGGTTATTGTAAAAGAAGAGCCTATCGACTATGATTTTTGAATGTGTAAGTGATTAGTTTTTAGCTTAAGGAAAACTTTCTATGAATTTGATTATTTTTGTTTTTGCGAACCCTTCAATGGGTTTAGGTTGCAATAAGCCCCTTAACAATTTTCGCTAAGGTTTTTTGAAAAACGCCACCCTCCCCTACGAAGTGATAGAGGTGAGGTGTTTTTGAGCGAACCCTTTGACAGATTTTGGCTGCGATGAGCCCCTTACCAATTTTCCCTAAGTTTTTCAAAAAATGCCACCCTCCCCCTCGAAGTGCTAGGGGCGAGGTGTTTTCGAGCGAACCCTTTGACGGGTTTGAGCTGTGACGAGCCCTATAGCACTTTTCACTAAGTTTTTTGAAAAACGCCACCCTCCCCCTCGAAGTGCTAGAGGCGAGGTGTTTTCGAGCGAACCCTTCGACGGGTTTGGACTGTGACGAGCCACTTAGCAATTTTCACTAAGTTTTTTGAAAAATGCCACCCTCCCCCTCGAAGTGCTAGGTGCGAGGTGTTTTCGAGCTAACCCTTCGACGGGTTTGGGTTGTGACGAGCCCCTTAGCAATTTTTGCTAAGTTTTTGAAAAATGCCACCCTCCCCCTCGAAGTGCTAAGGGCAGGGTGTTTTCGAGCGAACCCTTCGACGGGTTTGGGCTGCGACGAGCCCCTTAGCAATTCTCGCTAAGTATTTTGAAAAATGCCACCCTCCCCCTCGAAGTGCTAGGGGCGAGGTGTTTTCGAGCAAACCCTTTGAGGGGTTTGGACTGCGATGAGCCCCTTAGCAATTTTCACTAAGTTTTTTGAACAACGCCACCATCCCCTTCGAAGTGCTAGGGGTGAGGTGTTTTCGAGAGAATCCTTTGACGGGTTTGGGCTGCGGCGAGCGCCTTCGTAATTTTTGCTAAGTTTTTTGAAAAATGCCACCCTCCCCCTCGAAGTGTTAGGGGCGAGGTGTTTTCGTGCGAACCCTTCGACGGGTTTGGGCTGCGACGAGCCCCTAAGCAATTTTTGCTAAGTTTTTTGAAAAATGCTACCCTCCCCATCGAAGTGCTAGGAGGCGAGATGTTTTCGAGCGAACCCTTCGACGGGTTTGGGCTACGACGTGCCCCTTAGCAATTTTTGCTAAGTTAGCTGACTGCACGACTTTCAGCTCTTTGGGCTTAGCCAATGCTGTTGCTATGATTTGAGAGCTTTTGCCCTTTGTCTAATATCGCAATCTCCACGGTGGGAGTCGTTTCGACGTGCTCTGTTGAGCGAGGCTTTCCACTTTGGGGAAGGCAGCTTTATAGATTTAGCTGGGGTTTACATAGGATCCGCCTTGTTAAAAAACTCACCCCTGTGAAGGGTTCCCCATGTGAGGAAAAGAGTACAATCCTATTTACAACGTGTTAAGGAAAACTTGAAAAGAAAACCTATTGACTAAGCTCATGGTAGCACTTATAGTTTCGTGCTATGCTTGGCTGTTTACATGCTTTGAGCATTCCTTTCTAAACGTGAAGCTTTTGAAGGTTATCCGTGTTCCAAGAATGCGGTAACTCTTCTCCCTGCAAAGTCTAGTGCCTGTAGGCTCCGGACCTATTTGACTTTGCCACAATGTAAGGGCCCTCTCATTTGGGTTCCAATTTGCGTTTACTTTATGTCTTTGGGCTTCAGACTAAGACTAGATCTCCTACCGCATAGGCTCGAGGTGTAACCGTTTGATCCCTCCATTGACGTGTTTGCCACTGATATTTTTCAAGGTTAACAGCTGCATTTAACCTGTCAACTTCCATGAGGTCCTTCAATTCTGCCTCTGTAGGCTGCAGTAGTTTTGTGTTTAAGGTTCTTGGACTTCGGTCAGCAATTTTTTCAGGATAAACTGCTTCCTCCCCAAAAAGCAGTCTGAAAGGTGAGTACTTGGTTGCCCTGGTTTCTGTTGTGTTGTGTGACCATACGACACTTGGTTGCCCGCTTGACGGCTCCATTTGATTGGTGGTGATATACTGATGTGAAGTCGAGTTTTGTTTCGATAGAGTGGCAAAATTGTTTGAACATGTCATTTTCGAATTGTTTGTTGTTGTCTACCGTAATGTCTTTCGGGACTCTGAAGCGACAGATGATGTTTTGGCAAAAGAACTTCTTGATTGTAATGGCAAAGATATTTGTGATTGGTTTGGCTTCGATCCACTTGGTGAAGTATTTGAGGGCTACAACTGCCCATCTGTAATTCCTAGGAGCTGTGGCTAGTGGTTCAACAATCTTGATCCCCCAGCATTGAAAGGGCCATGATGGGGCTATGAGTCGTGTTGGCTGCGAAGGTGTTGACTGTTTGTTCGAGATCATTTGGCAGGCTTCACATTTAGTTGCCACTTCTGTAGCATCCCTGGTCATTGATGGCCAAAAGAAGCCTATGTGTGCTCCATAGACGCCTTTGCGTATCTCTCTAAGTAGCTGAGAACCTTTCGCTTGGCTTACACACTTGAGCAATAGGGCACGTACTCCGGATTTGTAGAGCTCACCCTTGATGATTCTGTAATTTTTGGCTCTTTGCTACATTCTTTTTTGCCTCTTACTCAGTGTCTGACTCATAAAATCCCATAAGATATGCAATGATTTGAGCTCTCTAGTCTTCGCTGACTAACACATGAATTTGTTTGGGGTCTTGTAGGACTGCTTTGATCGAGGGTTTGGTGATTGTTTGAAAGAACACCTCTTGCGGCATTGCCTCTTGTCTTGCTGCCAGTTTTGCAAACTCATCTGGCTCGGTGTTGAATTTTCTCTCGACTGTATATCAAATCCTTTGAAATATTTTTCCATGCCTCGGATGGTCAATGATACTTCTCGAACCGAGGGTCCCTGATTGTGAATTCTTTGTCATATTGGCTGGCAATGATTTTGGAGTCCATTCTGACTTTGCACCTCTGGACTCTGAGTGCCCTGAGTTTCTTGAGTCCTAGTAATACTGCCTCATATTCTACTATGTTATTGGTGCACTTGTCTGTTTCCTTGTTGAACTCGAGCCTTGCAGCATATCTCATTTTTACACCTGTGGGTGAAGTGATTATCGCTGCTATGCCTGCCCCGGCCAACCCCCGAGCTCAGTCGCAATGTACTGTCCATTCGGGCTTAGGTAGCTCTTGATTTTTGTGTATTCTAGAGTTGTCCAGTCTGCTATGAAATCATCAAGTACTTGGGATTTGTTGGCACTTTGCCTCTCAAAGTCTACCACGTGCTCTAACTGTTCCATGGCCCATTTGCTAATTGCCCCCAAGGCCTCTCTGTTGTCAAATACTTCATTGAGTGGTTGGTTGGTGAGCACTTTGATGTGATGAGCCTCAAAATAATGCCGTAGCTTTCTTGAGGCCACAACTACTGCATATGCATTTTTTTCCATCTCAGAATAGAATCTTTTGGAGTCAGACGGTACTTTGCTAACATAGTATACTAGGAGCTGTACTAGGAGTTCCTTCGTTACCCCTTTAACCATCCTAACCATCTTCTTTTCCTGCACAAGGACCGCGCTGACTGTTGAGTGTGATGCATCGACAGATAAGAGTAGAATGTCCCCTGGCTCTAGGTTGGTTAGCTTTGACTGCTTGTTGAGGTAACTTTTTAGATTAGCAAAGGCCTTATGTTGCGCTAGGCCACACTCAAAGGGTTGAGCCCCTCGGATGGTTTGAAAAAAGGACAAGCTTTGTTCGGTCGATCTGGATATGAATTGGATTAGTGCCACCATTCTGCCTATGAGTTTCTGCATATCTTTCCTACACTTGGATTCTTGCATTTGAGTGATTGCTATTTTTTAGGGTTGGCTTCGATGCCTTTGGCTGACACTAGGCAACCAAGTACTTTTCCTTTACGAATCCCAAAGACGCATTTTTCTGGGTTCAAATTTAGCCTTGCTGCTCAAAGGTTTGCAAATGTTTCTGCCAGGACTGAGATGTGATTGCTCTTTTTCTTGCTTGCTATTATGATGTCGTCCACATAGACGTGTATGCTTTTTCCAAACTATGACTGGAAGGCTTTCTGGGTCATGCGAAAGAATGTAGGGCCAGCATTTTTCAACCCCTCAGGCTTCCTTACAAAACAATAATTGCCGAATGGCGTGATAAAACTTGTTTTTTCTTCTTCCCTCCTTAGCCAAATTTGATGGTAGCTAGAGAAACAGTCAAGCAAAGACAACAACTCGCTTCCTGCCGCTGCGTCCACAATTTTGTCAATTTGGGGTAATGGCAAAATCATTCTTGGGACAGGCCTTGTTGAGATCAGTGAAATCTATACACATTCTCCGCTTCCCATTCTTCTTCCTGACCGTTACATAGTTTGCCAGGAAGCACGGGTATTTGACTTTGCGAATAACAAAGACATTGAGGAGTCATTGTACTTCTGCCTTGATGGCTTCAGTTTTTTTCATTGGACATCTTTTGAAGCCTTTACTTCTTTGGTCTGATCTTTGTGTCAATTTCTAACTTATGTTCTATGATGCTTCTGTCCACTCCTTCAAGGTCTGCCGAAAACCAGGCGAAAACATCTTTGTTCTTGCCCAAGAATGCTAGCAATTCTTTTTCTTCTCTGGGGTCTAGGCCGGAACCTACTATGATGAACTACAAAAGGATTTGCTCATCAAGGAGTACTTTTCTGGTATCTTTGTTTGGCTATACTGTTGTTGGTCGTAATTACGCACCCACTTATATACCACAACAGGACGATGTACAGTTGTAGCTCTTTTTTCCCTCAGAGTATTCTAAGGTTATCGAATCCATAAGGAACGAGCAGAACAATTACTATTAAAGAGTTACTAACAAATTGCAATGGGTCGGTTGGTGTGAATGATGATGGTGAGAGAGTGGAGGGTGAATGTTATTGAAGAGGTAACATGATAATGCAGGATTCTCTCCTTAGGATTGGTTCACTAGCATGCAACCTTATGCTTATCAACTCGAGTGATGTCTAATTGATGAGGACATCACCATGTTGGATGCGCGCATATCATGGCCCTTCCCAAGTTACAAGTCGTCACCAACTCGGTCGCCATGTTCGTCTCGGATTCAGCCGACACCCCTTCACGGTTTTGATGATATCTCCCACATCCGACATCCAAACGAGACGTTCTTTGATGCATTGGAAAGGGGATGACGACGCCGTCATTTTGGTTCTGGTCCTAGCTCCAGAAGGGTCGTGAGTCATAATATGTGACATTGACAAAGTGTTGTGCCACCTATTTTGGCCCAACTTGGCCATGTATCGTGTCGGGCCTTAAGCCCATGTTGTGGGTGCCCCCCCTGGTAACCCCTAATCCTAGGACGTCTTTGTTTCCTACATAAACTCAGTAGCCGCCGTCTTTTAGTTTCGGGTTTTGTTTAGTTCAGTTTTCCAGAGAGAAACTTGATCGAATTATTGTAACTATGGCGACAAGTTCTTTTACAGTAATCCAGGGCCCCTGTTCTTGTTCTACACCACTGTGGCGATTAGTCCTTTTGTGTTCAGAGCTTGAACTTTTTCTTGTGATTTGCTTCATCCATATATGCAATCTCAGATTGCGTGTTTATCCTCTCTTGCTTGTGTTCTCGATTTCGCTTGCAGGAACAATCAAGTTGTGCTTGGTGTAACGGTTGCGGGGTTGGATCGTGACTGATTCAAGCCGGGTCGTCGACGCTGAGTTCTCCAAATTCGAGTTTATACCCTTACCTCTCAGAAGATCGTGTCATATCTACATCACTAATATTCTACAAGACATGGTGGTTTCGTTCATCTCGGCTGTCACTACAGAGGCCATTAGCTCCCCACTGGTTTCTTGCACTATGTAATGGGCAAAAGTGTATTGGCCGATACACAAATGCAAATGATAGATAGAGATGCAATTAAGTTCATCACATATAATAAATTCATCGAGAGAGTAACAATCAGTATGAGAGTTACATGATCAGATCCCCGCACCGGAGAAGAGAATATGAGACTACTCACTCATCCTTCCGCTAGACATAGCAGAGGGATGAGAAATCTGATTGGCACGGCCTCCCTTTTGGTGGGTCTCGTCGATGTTGACCAACCTCCGCTGCCAATATCCTAGAACCCTAGTTCTAATGACTGATTCTCGCGATTGCGTCTCTTTGCTGTCCCACCTTGGCTCTTGATAATTATCTTCCTTTTATACTTGACGGGATTAGGTCAACTTCCATCGACTGGGTTGTGCCTTTGTCATCTTTCTTGGACTGGGTTGTGTTTTTGTCATCTTTCCCTTCCACGCCGATCGGCGCGGCTCCGCATCTGGCCCATCTTCATTACTCTTTAGTTCTTTATCCATAATTGCCCTGTTTTACACCTGTTTCCTGCGATTACATCCAAAATGGAACAACTACAAATATATGCAAATATGGGGTTAATTGTTAGTCCAAACCACCAATTTAAGACGCAAAACATCTGTGGGATATATATACCTGGGATACTTCACCACTTGGATATATCACCGAGTAGGCCAGGGTCTAATAAAGATAAAGCCCATGAAGATAATTACTCGGATTATTACTTGGAGTAGACGACAAGTCAATATTAGGGATAGAAAGTTAGAGATAGAATCCTAGTCGGAAATCATGTTGTAACCGACTAGGAGACTTGCCATGTAACCCTGCCCCCCGGATATATAAGGAGGGGCAGGGGCTCTCTCATTGACAACCAGATCATACCGCATAATATATAAGAGAACACATGACGTAGGGTTGTTATCCTTTGGGAGGCCCGATCCTGTCTAAACCTTGCGTCTTGTGTGTCCATCGACTCTCGGTCTCGCGCATGCCTTTACCGATAAACAAGGATCATGGGTTGCCC
Organism: Eleusine coracana subsp. coracana; assembly: GCA_032690845.1. Lineage (NCBI taxonomy): Eukaryota > Viridiplantae > Streptophyta > Magnoliopsida > Poales > Poaceae > Eleusine > Eleusine coracana. The sequence continues at coordinate 64,814,707 of CM064426.1, read as the reverse complement.
TATGATCCACTGCTGATAATAGTATCGACAACATCCCTTTTTGTTAGATAAAATAGGTATCTAGAAACCACCAACAGTTCCTCCACACTCAAATCATTGATAGTCCTCGAGCAATGCAAAATCAAATATGTAACAAGAATCTTCACACCATCTCTCATGCAATCAATCTCAATCATCATTTTTACTCGTTATCCCTCCACAAAGATTTTCTCTCATCTCCTTTTAACCACTCAGCACATCATACTTGAACTTAATCAAATTACCACAAAACCTTTTCAAAAACAATTTTAGTTCTCCTCGACTCATCTTTAGCATCAAACATCAAGCATTTGGTCCTCTCTAGATCTCTCAAAGTGTATTTCCTTCTCTCTCCTATCTAATCAAGGATTGTATGTGAATCTTGGAGGGCTATATAACTCAATTAAACCATAAGATTAACCGTGTCAACAATGTGCTCAATCATGCCCACTAAGAAAGAATTTTCTTGGAAAAGAAATTTAATGGAGAAGAGGAATCGAGAAGATCTAAAGAAAAGAAAGAAAAATGTTTCAATGAGAACGATGGCAAAGAATTAGAAATAATCAGAAAGCTACTTTCTTCGATGACCTTATTGCCACTCAGGGAATACATTTTCTCTTTATCTCCCTTTTTTTTATTTTTTTTTCTTTCTCTTTTTTTTTCAACAGCGTCGATCGGTGCAACACTTTGCCGGTCGGCGCGGCCTATATGTTTTTTTTCCTTTTCTTTCACTCTTTTTCTATTCCTGATATAATCAGCAATTTCTATCTTATATCAGCAGCAGAAATTTTCTGAATTCCCTTTTATTGAGAATATAGGTTGTATCAAGGAGGAGGGAGAAACAAAGATGTATGGGCTCCATGATAGCAAGGAATTTGAATGGATAAAAATGGCTAGAAATATAGAGGTAAACAAATAGATCATCCTTTCCTAACTTGGTCGAAATCATGAGCAAAAAGTTGATAAAATTACTTACAATCCAATTAGTTCAAATGTGTAGCTTGCTCTTATTCACTTGGCTATGTAGGCATATTTAGACCTTGCTTTTGCTTTAGCTTATGATGAGTCAAAAGAAATTTTCACAAATACAAAGCTCAAAAGTTAAGTGGTAACCAACTAATTCAAGTAATCAACCAATCGATCATCAAAAAGACAAGATAAATAGTATGGGGCACTTTCAATTTGACAATCGACACTAACTTTATTAAAGATAATGCAATAATTCAAACTACATAAAAGACCATGAAGCAACTCTCAACATGACTCATGACTCTCTTAAGCACACACACAAACTTAAATAAACACTCATAAGAAAAACAAACAAGAAACTAGACTCAAAAACACTTAAAAACTATGACTAACGGCAAAGCCCTTCCCCCACACTCAAAATTTGCAACGTCCTCATTGCAAGAGAAGAAACTCAACAAACTAATCATGCAGACCATGCCTATTCAAGACTTAGAAAATTCGTCTTATATTCCTTATGGGAAAAGTGTAGTCCGCTTCGTTCATCTCGATTATATCTAGGATTCTGCGATCCACATCCCTTTGATGATGTAAGCATGATATCTGTCTAGATACAGGCGCTCAATGTTTCTTCAACAAACAGGGGCAGCAAGCAGGCGGTTGCAGGTTATGATTTTCAACACTATAAGGGGAGACACTGTTCAAAATCCTCTGAGCCGATTGGCGCAAAGGTTGAGCCAATCAGCGCAGTGGTGTTCTTTCACCATTGCGACTTCCTTCACCTCCCACTGCATTATCGTTAATTCTTGTTGGAGTTCCTACTGCCTTGTCATTACTGCATTCTATAAGTGTTCCCCAATTTTCAAACTATTGGCGATCCTTATGCCTAACAGAGAAATCCGCAAGCGTACGGATGCCGATGTAGCCTTCACCCGGGAGTATTCCAAGGTAATGAATCCACGGGGAACGAGAAGTGAAATTCTATCCTAATCCAATTCTAGTGAACATAAGAAAAGGATAACAACGGGTTGAGAGAGTCCTCCAGCCTTGGCTTCATGTGACAACTTATTCCAAATAGTCATCAGACTCCAATATTTACTCTTGTTTACTTCGGGGCATAGTCGTCTGAGGTACGGAAAGGGATGAGAAGGGACCTCGGGTAAAACTACCATCAATGCCTACGAGCCCAACCCGAACATGGTGGAACTCAGAGGATAGCTCAGTGCTGTCACCACCTAACTACCTACCACACAGCCCGTGGGGTTGGGAGCAAACTTAGATAATTCTAAGTCTATACACCATGTATACACTTACAATTACTACTCTAACCTTGTTAACTAAAGGCAGAGTAACCACAGTCAAATAAAGTAATTAACTTTATCTAACATGGACTAAGAACCCATAAACAAGATATAAATAAAGAAAGCTTTAATGATTAAATGAACAAAAGAATGTCTACATGTTACCCGGCTGGAGGACGGGGACTCTACTCTTGGTGGAGAATCATCCCCGAGGCACAAGGTGGAGAAGGAGCCGACATCTCCGGCTCCCTCCCGGACTTCTACCTCTCACCCTCACTCCCTATTCTAATATATTTCTGCAACGTGGCACTTGTTGTTCTCCTCTTCAATTGTTGATCTTTTCTACCAAATTCCCCCTCTATTTATAGGTGGCGAAGACTTGGCGGGTACTTCAAGGTGGAAGAGAGTCGGTGGACAAAAATTCCCCCGCCGAGCGGCGGGCCACGCCGGGCGGCCACATGTGCCGGGCGGCCGGGCATGCCAGACGGCATGCACCGCCGGGCGGCAGGCAAGGCCAGGCGGCCCTTGGATCATGTCGGTTTCCCGACCGACCTTCTCCCGATGGCTAGGATTGCGTCCCGAAGATGGTTGTTGGGTCGGTTGGCCTTTTTCCTTTGGTTTTATGTCGGTAGGCGTGGTAGGCCAGGCGGTAGGCTTAATGGGCCGATTGTCTTTGTAGGCCGGGTGGCAAGCCCGCCGGGCGGCAAGGTCCACCGGGCGGCATGGCTCGCCGGGCAGCGGCCTAGGCCGGGTGTCGACCCCCTCCCGGTGGCAACCCCACCGGGTGGCAAGGTCCACCGGGCGGCACAACTCGCCGAGTGGCAAGGTCCACCGGGCGGCAAGGTCCGCCGGGCGGCGACCTAGGCCGGGTTTCTACCCCCTCTCGATGGCAACCCCGCCGGGTGGCAAGGTCCGCCGGGCGGTGCAACTCACCGGGCAGCAGCCCATTTTTGGTATCATCCCCCTCCGGGTCATTCCTTCACTTGTCCAAGTTGTGCCACGTGGGTGCCTTCTTTACTTCTCCACTTTTTACCCTCCTTAGTCCGAGGATGGAAAATGGCCTCATGGTGGAGTGTTTTGTAGGGTCGGCTGGGTCGGATGGTTCAGCCTCATGATGACTCTGTTTTGACCCACTGGGTGGCTGTTTTTAGCCTGATATGACCCTAACGGCTGGGTTCTGATTTCAGTCATCATGACCCTGCCGGGCCCTGATTTCAGCCTCATATGACCCTGTCGGCCTGCTATTTTAAGGCAGAATCGGCCAATGGGGCGTTTCTTCATGTTTTTACATAATTTTGGCCCTTTTGAACCTGCAAACACATATTTCACTAACTTGTGGAACTCATGAGTATAAAGATTATTTTCATTATATTGTTACTTAAGATCCACATTTTTATGGGAAAATGGTAGTCGAAAATGGGAATTTACGACTACCAACACAAACTTAGGACTACCAAAGCTTCTTCGCATATCAAAATCATCACTAAAATCTCCAGACACACTAGGATTACCACTCTCCAAAGTTTCCAAATAGTATGACAGATCAAAGTCGCTATCCCATTCAAAATACTTTTGAATTGGCTTACCCGATAGTCTAGAGGATCTGCGAACCTTTTTGGTGTAGTCTTACACTTCTTTGCAACAGGCTCTTTGTCTTCACTTGATAGAGCCGTCAGATCAATAAATTCAGCCATCTTCAGGTCGCGCCGATCGGCTCCAGTGTCACGCAGATCGGCGCAGCTGGCATCTTTCTTCATATACTCTTGCAGCTTCACGGATCGCCTAATTTTGCTGCCTTTGTAAAATCTCATCCGTAATCTCCTTAGGCGTCCTCCCTCCAGGAACTGCACGATAGCCATCATCATATATTAAATCTCTAGGTATGAAAGTTGGATCTTCCACCAATTGGAGTTCAACCTTGTGTTGAAGATCTTTAGCACAAAAGAAACACTTGCAACCCTCAATACAACTGTCCTTATGAATCTTATTTTCTTGAAAACTTTCCCAATCGGTAAGAACCCTTGGAAAGGATTCATCCCTTTTAGTTTGAAAATCCTTTTCCGCGTCCCGCTCGTACATGGCTTCTTTAGCTTCCTCTCACAGCTTGAGTTCATACTTGGCAGCAATGTCATGTTCACTATAAAATCGGCACCTATGGATTGTGAGAAAGCACTCCTCATCTAGCTCTTCCTTCTCTTGCTCAGTCAATGATCTTTCGAAAGATAGGAAATCCTCATACGACAAGGACTTAGCAAGATCAAGAAGACTTTCCATGGTATACCTTTGAGAAACAGCTTCACCTTTAATAGGCGCTATAGATTTTCCTTTGTCCACCAATACTCTCTTCATTATCTGCCGAAGTTCATTCTCCATCTTCACCTTGTCGGTGTTCCACGCGTCAGCTTTGCTGTTCTTCATGAATTTCTTCCACAGGTTTGACCAGACGACAGGATCATCTGGTGTTGGCGTCAACACTTCATCAACTTCTTCCCAGGACCAATTTGTAGAGGACTACGGAAATCCGCCGCCGAGCCAATCGGCGCAAGGGTCACGCCGATCGACGCCACCTTGGTTGTTGCCCGATGCACCGCTTTCCGTCGCTTCTGCTCTTAGGGCTTTGTTCTGGTGATGATGTAATGCGAGTTGATCCGTGGGTTTGTTGTCCTCTCATATTTATATCCCTTGATCTCCAACTGTACTAGGACACTATCTCTTATTCGTAGAATTTAACGAGTCTTAAAAGGGCAAGGTCCAAAACCGACTCTGAAACCAAAAAGACTCCGCCGCGCCGATCGGTGCACGACTGCGCCGATCAGCGCAGCAACGCGTCGATCGGCGCGGCACACTAAATTACCAAATTAGAAACCGAAAAATTATGGAAATCAAAATTCATACAGAGCTTTTGTTTTATGTCGTTAAGCTCGACCACACGAGGCACTAAGCAGTGAAATACAGATCAAAAGATTTTAGTTGTCATCTTTCCCTTCCGTGTTGATCGGCACGGCTCCGCATCTGCCCCATCTTCATTACTCTTTAGTTCTTTATCCATAATTGCCCTATTTTACACCTGTTTCCTGCCATTACATCCAAAATAGAACAACTATAAATATATGCAAATATGAGGTTAATTGTTAGTCCAAACCACCAATTTAAGACGCAAAACATCCCTTTTTGGTAGATAAAATAGGTATCGAGAAATCACCAACAACTGTGGTTTTTTCTATGTCGAGACAACATGTTTCTTCTCTTCCATTTGCCTTGTGTTGCTTGTGAGCTTTTTTGGCTCTTTCCTCTTCTTCTAGTTGCTCTTGGCTGAAAACTTGCATGTTGTTGCAGTTTCTTTCCCGCAGAGCATAACCTTTTGTATGTCCCTTGCCATTTGTTGGTTTTCTTTGACTGTGATGACCCCTCCAGCTGTTGGTATCTTCATGCATATATACGCACTATGGATGATGGCCTCAAAGGTATTAATTGTACCCCGACCGAATATGATGTTGAATGGGTGACAATGATCCACTACGTCGAATGTTTCATATTCCGTTCGGGGGTTCTGAGTGTTACCGAATGACACAGGGAGAGAAATTGTTCCCACGGGAGTGATTCTTTTTCCTCTGAAGCCTATGAGTGGTACATTTGATGGCTACAAGGAACTTTTGCTGAGGCCCATCTGCTCAAAAACATTTATGAACAATATGTATGCTTGACTGCCATTGTCTACGAGGATTTTACTGACCATCCAAGTGTGGATGTAGGCTTCGATTACAAATGCGTCAACATGTGGATAAGCTTTGAGATTGAGGTCCGACTCTATGAATGTGATGGGGATATGAGACCATTTTTATTTGATGACAGGCCCTTCTGTGAAAACACTGTTTACCATTCAGAAGTGATCTTTTCTTCTTCTCTTGTTCTTGAAGTCTGAAGATGACCCTTCTGCATATCATTTCGATAAAGCCTTGCACTGGGAATGTTGCAGCTTGGTTTGGGCTAGGTTCAGGATTAGGCTGAGGTAGCTTTTGTGGCTCTCACTTTTGTCCATTGCGCTCTTGGTCGGGCTCTGGTTGGTGGGTTAGTTGCTTTGGTTGAATATACTGGCTCGGAGGTTGAGTTAGATGGGTTGTGTTGAAGTATGGGGATGGTGTGTACAGCTGGTGGTGAGGAGTGCTTGGGTAATGATAGTAGAGCTACGTGGGATTGTGGATATGGTTGTTGGGGCCATGGGTTAGGCGATGTGTAATTGATTGCTCTTGGATGGGATGAGACTTTCTTTTCTGCTTTGATTCTTTCTTGGATTTCTTTTGCTTTGAGGCAAGTGGAAGTTTTATGCCAATTGTCCTCTCCGCAGTAGAAGCAATATGGTTTTCTACCTGGTCGGCTTTGGTTTTGGGAGCCTTGGCCTCTGCCGTGGCCTCGATGGTTACTCCCTCTATAGTTGTTGTTGCGGCTATCTTTGCTATTGTGGTCTTGTCTTTCTTCTTCGATGTGCCCCACGAACGATGGCAACTGCTCAGTGGGCTGCTTGGATTTTCTGTACTGTCTTTCTTGGTAAGCATCTTCATTGTGTGGTTGATTGCGGTTTTTTCCCTGGCTCTGCTTGTGCCTTTTGTAATCCACAACAGATTTGTTGTATTCTTCAAACTTCATGCACAGTGTCTGCAATGTGTGCGAGGGTGTCCACGTGCAGTAAGATGACATCTGGCATGCTTGCATGCCATGAAGCACCGAGCTTATTGCTGCTTCATCTGTGACACTAGGTGCCTGAGCCTAAAGGTTGAGGAACCTTCTGTAGTTATCTTGTAATAGCTCATTTTCTTGCTGAGGTATATTCAGTAGCTCGTGCGATGGCTCCATGATGGTGAGGAACTCTCGAAAACTTGCTACCACCTTGTCCATCATATTTTCCCAGCTATATAGTGAACCAGGAGGTACGTTAAAATACCAATTTAGAGCCGATTCTTCGAGTGTGCAAATGAATGCTTTTGCCTAGGTTGCCTCATCTCATTTTGCTGATATGATTGCTGCTTCATAGCTCCTGAGGAATTGCCTTGGGTTGGAGTTTCCCCTGAACTTGGCCAATGGTAAATACTTGAAGAAATATCATCCGAGTGTCTAGGTTGATGCATGAGCTCGATTACTGGATCGTGGCTGATATGGGAAATTTCATCCTTATGGATAGCCAATGCATGTTCATCGACTTGAGACGGCCGATATTGAGAATATCGCCCTTAGCAGAAAAAATATTAACACCACATTCAAAAAAGATATAATATTATTGAATATTCATCTAATAACGATATCAAGAACATCGCTCATAAAGGGAGTTACACATAGCCATTGTTACAGGATGAAGATGGATGGATTACTCGCAGGTAATCAATTTTTGTGAACAAACCTACTCTCCTATTACAGCTAGGGAATTAAGATGTAATTTCTATTTCCCCCAATATGAAGAAGGAGATACATAGAGGGAGAAAAACACATTAGCAGCTTCCTCTGCTTCTCTGGAAGAGTGTCGTCGCCATCAGACATCACCCGCCGAACAAGGGGAAGAGATGTGCAAGATGCTCAAGCTACTCTTCTCTAGCACTCTCAAGATATGCAATATCTCCTCCTAGTGCTCTCCTCTTTTCCTCTTGGACCTTACCAAATGCTCCTAGGTATTCCACTGGCCAAGAGAGGTCTCCAAGACCCCAGCAACAAAGTTATATAGGCTCCCAACCTCAAATTAGCCGTTGCTCTATGAAATCACCTTTCTGGCTGCATTGACCAAACTGTGCGGTCTCTGCCAAACCGGACCGTCCGATCACTCCTGTAACGGCTCTCCCAGCCGTTGGCTCCTCTGTGCACAGGCGATTTCTTGTACTGACCGGACTATCCGGTCACTGGACTAGACCATCCGGTCTGTTTCTATCTCCAGTCCAGAAACATTCTGCGCTGAAGCTCCTCGCTGCCCTGCTGCACCCTTACTGACCGGACCATCAGCAGACCGAACCGTCCGATCTATATAGTGTCTCCTGCTGACAGACTTCCCGCTCCTCGCTCTAAGTGCTGGACAACTCCCCATAGTGACCGTACAGTCCGGTCTCCACTGACCCCTCTGTCCGGTCTATATGTCCAGAAGCTGAAACTTGTCGTCCTCGCTTGACTTCATTTCCCGGCTTCTCCGAACAACTCCTTGGCTTCTCCACTGTCACCTAGTGCCCGTGATTTCACTGAGCAATCTTACACATCACCGACTAAACATGACCTAAGAGAATGACCTAGAACCCCTTGATAGTCCGGTTTTTCCTATGGACTCAAAGCCCTAACAACTAGTCAAGTGTTTCAAACACTTGCACCATAGCTTGTTCTCCACTTTGATCCATCTCCATCAACCCTTGGACTCCATCAAGTTCACAAGCCTCCATGCTTGTGGTCATTGTCATCAATCGCCAAGGACACCATCATCCATATGATTTGCAATAGAGTTAAGAGATGATTCCTACATAGACAACACTCGTGTAGATATTAGTCCACAATTTCATATTTGTCATCTATCACCAAAACATCCATACCTTTGGGATCCAAATACTAATGGTCATAAAACTTACAATCTCCCCCTTTTTGGTGATTGATGACAACCACTACTTAATCAAAAACTTCAATGAATAAACAACCGGGCTAAACAAGCTACATGATGATCGAGAGGAACTATAACAACATATGAGTGAAACGTATAAGGTCCTACTCAATCAAGCATCATCTAGAGATACAAGGAAAAGAGTGAAGAGCATACTCTAGATGAAAAATGCATGCATGTCATGGCAATATATATAATGAAAATATAAGGACATGCAATGCAAGACATGAATGATGAGCTGCCACAAGTTAGCATGGTAATGCATAGAATTAAGAACAAGCATTCATCATCATGATATCATACACAGGCATACAAGATAATTAATGAATACAAGGCACTGCATATGAAACAGAAATAAACCAAGTGAAATCAAAATGAGTCAAACACAAGCGAATAAAATCCACGACTCATCAAAATCCATGAACAACGAATAACTCCTCAACATGAGAACCAAATGTATCTATCTCCCAAAAACCTCGTAGCTCCCCCTAGATACAAGCTACTCCCGATCGCACAAGATCACACTCCCACTCCCCCTAGATCTAGTATGTTCTCCCCCTTTGGCAACAAGCACCAAAAAGCCAAAAAAAGGCAGGAAAAGATGAGCATCTAAGCTCTCGTGGTCGAAGGAGGTGGTGCAGCGACATCCTCTGTAGGCTCTGCTCCGGACTGCTCCTGAGGTGGATCCTGTTGTGCTCCCTGTGCCTATGCCGCTTGAGCATCCAGCTGCTCAAAGAATCCAAGGTCTACAGCCGACTCAGACCCTTTGTCCTGTGCTGCTAGTGTGGTTGTGGTAGTCTCCTGAGCTGTCGTATGGAGTAGTATGAGATCTACCACATCCTCCTAAGAGTAACCTCCACGGACAAGATCCTCTGTTGCCTGAGTAGTAAGAGTGGTAACAGTGGCAGTAAGAGGTGGAGCTGAAGTTGTAGCTGTCTCTGGGGCGGTCTGGGAGACTACATGAGTAGTGTGCACGATGTCTGAAAACAGACTCCTGATCGGTACATGCTAGGAACTGGAAGGTCCTGCCATCTGTGAGGTTGAAGAGTGATATGGTGAGACGAACAATATAGACACAGAGAAGGCTGACACAAGGGAGAGCTGTGCTAAAGAGAAAGGTTGTCCTCCTCCCCCTGTCAGTAAGACCCCTGAAAGTGACAATCCACAGGACTGTGCTATCATCAAGGCGGTGAAGGGTCCCGGTTGAGTCGGTTGCTGCTGAAACTGAGGCTGTGCTAAAGGCCCTGGCTGCTGACCTGCCTGTCTCATCTCTTCCATCTGAGTCATCAGAGCGGAAACAAGTGCCATCTGCTGACGCTGGAGCTCTGCCTGTCCTTTGATGACCTCCATCATCTAACGTCTGTCCTCTGAAACACTCTGTATAAACTCTCCCAGCCGTCCCACTAGTGCTGCCTCTGTGACAGTGTCCTCAGACTGCGAACATGTTGGCTAGGGAGGTGCCCCTGTACTGGCTGACTTGGGAATCATCGTATCTGGCTGAGCTACCTGCTCGTGAAGTACCGGTGACTCCTGCTCCTCCTCTCCTGTGTGCTGGCTAGAGATAGACTGGGATCCCCTGGGGACTCGAGGTGCATAGCTGGTGGTCACCTCAGGGAATGCCTCATACTGCTCCTTCATCAGAAGGCCCATCCTCCTCAGAAGGTAGTAGATATAGGGACCATAGACGAAGTGACGTCCTCCAACTCTCTCAGAGATGACCTCCTCCATCTCTCCAATGAGAAGGTCCGTCAAGTCCAAAGTCTACCTCCTCAGAATGGCTACTACAGTCCACTGGTGTAAGAGTGTGAACTCCTCTCTGTAGCCAGACCTGGGTACGATAGTCCTTATGACTATCGCTCTCGCCACCTTAGCCTTTGCAGTGAGTCTCACAGGGCCTCTCTCAAAACCTGGGGTGTGCGAAGGTGGAAAAGCAATCGACACTAGGTCGTCTGAAGACAGCTTCCCTCTCTAAGGTCTACGGGGTGGCTCAAGTGTACCGTAGGCACTCCTGTAAAGCTGGAAGTCTAAAGCCAGGAGTCCTAGATGGGCGATCAAGTCCTGCCTGGTCACATGATGTGGCTGCCCTCTAAACAGGAACCAAAACTTTGAGCGATCTCTAGCAACCCACAGCCTTGCATAGAACTCGAGGACCACATCCTCTCTGAACCTGTGTGGAGCAGTAACTAGCTCTGCTAGCCCTGGCAAGTACGTGAAGTACTGCTCCATGTCCGTGCCTGTAGCCCTCTTCATGGCCTGGTAGGTGGTGTATTGCTGCGGTACAAGCACCTTGTCTCTCGTCCTCATGGCTACACAACGTCTCAGGCCCTCTCCAATCCTCCTCTGGAGAACTGTCCAGTACCTCTCTCCAGCAGCTGGGTCTCTGGGAACTGGCACCCACTGCTCGAAAGGCACCAACCGAAGCACCTTATGGTCCTTTACAGGAAACTTAAGGATATCCGGTTCTCCGGCTGCCTGAACAAGTCTCTGCAGCCTCCTGGTGCACACTTCACGGGTGCACCTCGGGTCTCCTACCCGGTGAGCTGTCCTCTGGGGAATAGTCTGCTTAGTCTCCTCCTCTGACTCCTCAGCCTCCTCCTTAACAAGCTCCTCAGACTCAGACTCTAAGGTCTCTTCCTCTATGGTCTCCTCCTCCTCAGACTCCTCCTCCTGCTGCCTGGAGGATCCCTGATCCGTAGTTCTCAACGATCTCCCCTGATGGGAAACCGGGGTATGTTATGGCCATGGCGGTGGCACAACTCCAACTGCCAGAGGTGCAGTCCTCTGCCTGGTGCTCCTCCTCAAGCTCTGTGTCTCACGGGGCTGCTCTAAGATTAGTCGTGCCCCCGGAGTCCTCCGTGACTACTCCATGGCATCCAGGTGCCTAGCCACTCTCTTGGCTCTCTTTGACTCTGGATCCAGTCTCGGTCTCTTCTTGGTCTTGGGCTTCTCAGGCATCTTCCCCTTGCCCTTGTTGTTTCCTGACCCTACCATCTGACTGATGCTCTGCTATCACTGCACGCACATAGGTGTAGATAGGATAAGCATGGAAACCAAATGCACCTATAAGCAAAGCACCGCTAGAAAAGAATGCACAATAGAAATCCTAGCACTGAATGAAGGACATGATCACTAGACAATTATGCAACATAACAACAGTGATCATCGACTATATGTGGCTAGTGTGAGTCATCTAGTGTGCAGTCAAATAATAGGTAATTAATCTAACTGCAGACTAAATAGGAGACAAACCATAGAATTGCAATTAACAGATAATCATGGAATTAATTGCATCTAGGTTGAGCCAATTAATTAATGCAACTAATGATAGGTATTACATCTAATTGCATCAATTAAGGAAATTGCCCGAATTTAGGGCATCAACTGATGAAGGGAGTGAAAAGCACAATACCCTAGAGAAGTGTCGAACTCAAACGCTGAAGAACTCCTAACCAATCACCTCAAAGGTGGAATTTTTTAGGATTCTGGCAATGGAGGTGGAGGGAGTAGAGGAGGAACTCTTCCCTCGCAATCGGTAGAGAGAAGGGGGGGGGGACGGTGATGCTCTGGGGTGGAGTTGCAAGGGAGGCGGCGGCGCTCGGTGTGGCTTGCTGCGCGACGGTGAGGTGAGGTGGTGGTGACGGCTCGGTGCTCGGCGGCGGCTGCTCTGGAGGCGCGGGGGTGCGGCGGCTGGCGAGGGCGATCGGAGGCAAAGGCGAAGGCGCGCAGGTAGGGCGAGCGGTGGCGCGCGAGCTGCAGCGATGTTGCGGTGGCGATGAGCGGCAGCGCGGGGTGAAGGCGACATCCGCGAAGTCGGCAGAGGCGGTGGCGGGTTCGAGACGTGTTCTCAACTTTGGACGAAGAACGGGGAAGAAGACAAGGTCTTCCCGACTTTGACCTAGGTCAAAATATCAATGGACGGCCAAGATCACATGAGGACGCGATCAACAGTCAAGATCCGGATTTGCAATGCGCGTCCAAACGAACTGACCGGACTATCCAGTCTCTACATCGAACTGTCCAGTCAGGTTGGGGTTTGTTGGCCTCCTGCAGATCGAATGGTACGGTCTATAGGACCGTTCTGTCCGATCTCTACGACCAGGATCCCCCTAAGCACTGTGTCCAGTGCCACTGACCGGACTGTATGGTCTAAAGACCAGACCATACAGTCACTTCTAGAAAAACTGCTGAGTCAAGGATTTTCTCCATTTTCCAAGTGCACTCGCTAAACACACAAATAAGCACTACACTTCGAATATAGAGGGAACTCTCAAACATTCCTTTTCAAATAGTGGCAATCTATGGCCTTAGAATTTTTGCAAATGCCAAATAAAAGATCGAGCAGATAAGAACCAAGGCAAATAAGAACCAAAGGGGTATGTATGAGCCTTAGTCCATGAACTGCGCGAGTAGATTTAACCACGGAGTTCATAAGAGCTTGCTCAATGGGCATGAAGCACAATCCTTTCCTTTGGTCACACTTATGGAGATGTAATCTCATATAGAGCATGAGGTACAAATATCTCCAAGTGGGACAAGCCTCCTTTGTGTTTCCTATATGATGCATGCAACAAGCAATTTACATATGCAATGAAAGTAAACATGCCATGTGAATGCAAGCAATATTAAAAATATAACACAAAGGAAACCTAACAATGTCAAGTTTGAACCCCTCCCAAGCTTACTCACTATAAGCCATGCCCTTGCCTTGACAGAAGTCAACCCACCATCTCAAGCACTCCCCCTTGCTTATAGCTATCTTGGATGGGTTAGACATTGGCTAATTTTTATGTGTTTTCCTTTTAGTTATTTACACATGCATGGCTGCAAAGCATACTAGTCACAAAGGAGTCCTAATTACCATGCAATGCAAGAGAAAGAAAAAACACACTACTACTACTAAGAACAAACACGGTTACCTCCCTCATGTGTAGATAGGTCGTTGAGGTCCATGTCACTTGTGGTGGACTTTACATGATCTTCATTAAAACTCTCGGTCCACCACCACCACCATCTAGGTCTTGTTCTTGAGCACCCATTTGTACGTAGCCGGTCTCTCAAGATCAACAATGCATTTAGGCACCCATATGCTCTTGACCTTCCTCTTCTTGTTTGGTGGTCCCAAGGCCTTAGCTTTCACCTTGCCATCCTTGTTCCTAAAAAGCTTGAAATGTGTATTCTCATGGAACAAGTTAGCGTTAAGTAAAACAATGTAAATTCACACCATGGGACAATTCTTGGTGGCATGGCCATCCTTGCAACACCTCTCGCAATACTAGCCGTCAGCGAGAAGGGGTTTGATCCATGCGGGGATGGAATCACTCATCCCTATGATGTCGATGGTGGCGGGATATAAGCCAAGTCCCCAGTGGGAGACATTGTTCACAAGGTTCCTCCCAAGAATCTCCTTGTGGATGGCTCTACCACGTGTGAGCCTCTCAAAACCATCCATCACCATCTTCCTCTCTTCCTTGAGCGTGTGATATTCTTCCAAAACAAATGGCTCAAGAGAAGAAGTCTTGGAGACTTCATTTACTTGGTTCTTTCCAAGTATCTCCCTATGGGTGTCTCTAAGTCTCTCAATGCCTTCCATCAACATCTCCCTCTCTTCCTTGAGCTTGTGAAGTTCCTTCAAAACAAATGGCTTAAGAGAAGAAACCACGACCGAGGTGGTTAGTTCATCACACATAGTAGAAGCATCACTCTTAGATGAACTAGAGCAGGGAGTGGCAAGGTTCTCAACATTGATGGCCTCATAAGTGATCTCAAGGGCCTTGTACTTCTCATGAAGCTCTACATGATCGCCCTTGAGTTTGCTATAACTCTTGTTTAGGGCCTCATGAGATGTGACAAGGTCCTTGAGCTCACTCTCAAGCTCACCAACACGGTCCTTAGCCAAGTTACACTCTTTTCTTACCACATCCAACATTTTGAATTTCTTGACGGTGATATCACGGGCTTGCTCAAGCATACTCCACAACTCGGCACACGTGTGCTCCTCATAATCGTTGTCATTGCTTCTCTCATCCTCACTCTCCCCAAGTTGGCTCACGGCCATGAGGCACGTGGCAGGTGGAGGAAGAGCTCATGGAGGTGTGGTCTTGATCATGGCTATACCGGCCACTTCTTCATTACTTGAGGAAGAGGACTCATCACTTGAGTTATCGCTTGTCCACTCCCCAACAAGGGCCTTGCGAGAGGACTTCTTCTTGTAGTCTTGAGCTTTGCCTTTGCCTTTGCTCTTGTCCTTGTTGAAGTGTCTCTTCTTCTTGTGCTTGGCCTTGGGGTCTTCTTCTTCTTCTTCACTTGAATCTTGTGACTTGAGTGCTTATTTTTTGGGCTTTAGGCACTCTCGAACAAAGTGATTCTTTGAGCCACAATTGAAGCACTTGCCCCTTGACTTGGAAGCAAACTTGTTCTTGAAATTCTTCATCTTCTTCATGAGAAGAGCCAAGTCCTCAATCAACTCACCCTCATCATCATCTTCTTCATCATCATCCTTAATGATCACATTCTTCTTGTTCTTCTTGCTCTTGCTAGATTCTTGCTTGTTAGCCGGTAGAGCAAGATTGGATGGTTTAGGATCATCCAACCCCCTTATAGCTCTCAAAGGCGGTGATCTTGCCAAGTACCTCCTTCATGGTCTTGGTCTTGAGGTCACCTTGCAAGATGAAGGTGATGATGGACTCATACTTGGGGTCTTTGAATAGCCTCAAGAATCTTCTTATCACCTCAATGGGCTTCATCTTGAAATCATCCCCAAGTGCATTGATCTCCTCCACTAGTACATGAAAACAAGAATGAACAGTGTTAGCTCTCTCATGTGGCAATCTAGTGAAGTTATCATACTTGTTCTTCAGTACATAGTATCTTCTTCTTTGACATCACTGGTGCCCTCATAGAGCCCCTGAATCTCAGTCCAGATATCATATGCTGAGGAACTAGCATCTAGCTGAGCGAAAACATCCTTAGAGATGCAAGCAAACAAAGCATTCTTGGCCTTAGCATTGCACTTAATGTAATCAGGCTCAAGTAGGGTCACGTCCGCATTAGACTCGTGAGTGACCATCCATATCTCTGGATCAAGGGACCGAAGGTAGGCTTGCATGTGAGCCTTCCAATAAGCATAGTCCTCACCATTAAATATGGGAACATTCCCCGCCTGTCTCGGCATCCTTACTAAAGGCGGTGAAGCCTCAAAAATGAGCACTTGGCTCTGATACCACTTGTAAGGACCGAAGGAGTACCGAGAGGGGGGTGAATCGGTAAGCCGCTCACGAATCCAATTGCTTCACTTCTACTACTTGAGTCTAGCAAGATATGCAACCTAAAAAATTCTAGTAGACCAAGACCCTACACATGCTAGTGTTCATGATGTAATAAAGGGCGGAAGCCGAACACACTAGCCTATGCAAGCCACAAGTCACCCTACTCACTAGAGCACACAATTGCGGAATAGTAAAGAGAGGGTCAAGGAATGCTCATGATTTTTTCCTGAGATCTCAGAAGGATGGCACCCTCCCCTTATCCTCGTTGGACCACTCCCGCCGAAATCCCGGTCCCTCCCGCCACCAAGTGGAGTTCTCGCCCACGAGCCCGCAATCACTCCTAGAGTGAAGACATGGTGTGCGTCACCACTGCATAAAGCACAAGCTCGCCTCCCTCGAGAACTTGCCGGACTCCCCGAGCCAACACGGGTGCTCACTAGCGATGCCCCTTTCAACGGCGGGCTCAAACCATGTACAAACGTGTGACGGCCTTCACAACAGATCACGATAGGCTCGATCACCAACACCTAACCGGTCTAGGTCTCACCATAGACTAAGAGTAATAATCTAGATCACACCCTCAAGGACATCCTAGCCTTAGATGTGCAAGATGCTCAAGCTACTCTTCTCTAGCAGTCTCAAGATATGCAATATCTCCTCCTACTGCTCTCCTCTTTTCCTCTAAGACCTTACCAAATGCTCTCAGGTATTCCACTGGACGAAGTTATATAGGCTCCCAACCTCAAACTAGTCGTTGCTCCAAGAAATCACCTTTCTGGCTGCACTGACCGGACTGTCCGGTCTCTGCCTGACCAGACCGTCCAGTCACTCCTGTAACGGCTCTCCCAGTCATTGGCTCCTCTATGCACAGGCGATTTCTTGTACTGACCGGACTGTCCGGTCACTGGACCGGACCGTCCGGTCCCTTTCTCTCTCTAGTCTAGAAACATTCTGCGCCGAAGCTCCTCGCTGCCCTGTTGCACCCTTACTGACCGATCCATCTGGTCAGCAGATCGGACCATTCGGTCTATATAGGGTCTCCTGCTGACAAACTTCCTGCTCCTCACTCTAAGTCTCAGACAACTCCCCATAGTGATCGTATAGTCCGGTGTCCGGTCTCTATGTCCAGAAGCTGAAACTTGTCGTCCTCGCTTGACTTCATTTCCTGGCTTCTCCGAACAACTCCTTGGCTTCTCCACTGTCACCTAGTGCCTGTGATTTCACCGAGCAACCTTGCATATCACCGACTAGACATGACCTAAGAGAATGACCTAGACCCCCTTGATAGTCCGGTTTTTCCTATGGACTCAAAGCCCTAACTAGTCAAGTGTTCCAAACACTTGCACCATAGCTTGTTCTCTGCTTTGATCCATCTCCATCAACCCTTGGACTCCATCAAGTTCACAAGCCTCCATGCTTGTGGTCATTGTCATCAATCACCAAGGACACCATCATCCATATGATTTGCAATAGAGTTAAGAGATGATTTCTACATAGGCAACACTCGTGTAGATATTAGCCCACAATTTCATAGTTGTCATTTATCACCGAAACATCCATACCTTGGGGATCTAAATACAAATGGTCATGAAGCTTACACTCGGGCCTAGTGATCAGCCGCATGGAGTTGGAATCGGTCGAAGTTAATGAGTCCAATGGTCGAAAGGGAGGAAAGTGGACCCAGATGGGGTTGTTCTATCTTTTTTCTATGTTTTAGTTTAGATTTTGTTTTAAAATAAATCTAGTCGGTTTGTTAAGAGTCCGGACCAAGTCGGGTCAGAACCCCTTGCATGGGGCTTTATAAATATGTAATAGGGTCTATACAAGAAAAGGTAACACTTTCGTTCAGTACAACTCGGCGCATTGCCAACCTTTCCTACTCAACGAAATCCTCATCTCGTGTGGGCTGCATCGGCTCCGATCTTGGCGAGAGACTTGGATTAGTCAACCTCGGTAATTCTGTCAAATTCAACTAGTACTTTCTCATTGATTTGATATTCTAGTTGTTATTGTTAGGATTGCTAGTTATCCAGTAATTAGATCTTTATACATGTTCTATCGGCTCTGGTTGCAATACTGCCTTGGCTGAAATCGATCTATTGCAATTTTAGTAGATTCTATCGGTATAATTTAGATCTATTATTCGAGTCACTTTATTGATTTTATTTATAAATAAGTTGAATCTATCTTTATCTACCATGTTTGAACACTAACTCGATTAAATTTGATTTGTTTGAATCAGCAAGGCTGCATCGATTTTGATCTCTTACTAGGTTGATAGGGTTAGATCCGATCCGTTTATAGGTAGAGTTGATAAAGTTCTATCAGAATGTCTGGCCGATAGGGTATCACGGTTCAATCGACTTTCTGAGGCTTAATTTGATGATATCATTCACTTCGATAGTCGTTTGCCCCCTTGTTAAAATAAGATAGATTTATGATTTTGAACAATATTTGCAATACCAGCTAATTAGATCTATCGACCTGACATCATCGACAGAGCGAGTCTATGTGTATTTACTGTAGAACTATCAACTCAGCTATATCGACTCTGGTATCTCACATGGGCCTGTTGCAAAATAGGCAAATAAAAGTAACATCCATTCAGATCGGATAAGTCTGAACTGGAAAAAGGAACACTCGCTAAGAAAAAGTGACACGCCCTATGAAAAAGTAACATCCTTTCAGATTGGACAAGTCTGAACCGAAAAGGAACACTCCCGGAGAAAAGTAACACGCCCTAAGAAAAAGTAACAGCCATTTAGATCGGACAAGTCCAACCTCGAAAAAGGAACACTTCCAGTGTAAAAGTAACACACCCTGAGCAAAAGCAACACGCCCTAAAGTCTGGAGCAGTCTTCAATAAAACAGGCATAACTCTCTCTGCAGAAATTCATTGGATGTGTCGTTTATTGCATATGAAAGTAGACTTCAGGACCTTTCCATCCATGTATAATAGTTAGGGTGGTGCCTCTTATAATGATACAGAATTCATCATGAAGTTGAAGGACAGAATCTAGACATCTTTAGAAACAGCTCTGATTAGAACGAGGATAAATCTTTTCATCCAGCTTCAATGGACATGATCTTTGTTGTGATAGAATATAGCCTTGATGATGCTTCTATCCACATAGAATACTCTTATTGTAAGTTTATATATTGGTACAGTTCTTGTCTTTAATGTCAGGTATAGGACGTGAGCAACATCGGGTTGACAGCAACTTGGATCAGCACTTGGATAACCTTGCATGACTTTTCCTTGGACACTAATGACAAGAAATGAAATTACATTAGGTAGTAAACAATTCGTAGTAATGACATGTTTATAATCAATTAGGAGTAGAATATCCTCATGTCGTAGTAGCTTCTCTCTTACCCAAGTTATCGGCCCCAAGTAAATGAGTTTGTCATATTCAGCATAATACTTGATAATGTACAATGAGGCTTGGTCTTGTTCATGATACTGCAACATATCACATGGGATGTCCTTATCAAAAGTGTTGCTTCTCTCCAGACTGCGAAGGATGAGGCCACCCTCGACGCGTCTCGTGCAAAAAATGAGTTGGAAATTTTGCGAGCAGAAGTGGTTGAATTGAGGAAGTCTGTGACCCGCCTTGAAGCTGCTGAGGCCAAGGCTGCCACCCTTGCTGAGGAAAACAAAGCTCTAATACACGCCGCATCAACCCACAATTACGGCTTTGCTGCCCAAGCTCTAGCGGCTCACCATAGTTATCGTGAAGCTTTAAGCTATGTGGGTGCAGAGCCTATGTCTTTGACCAGTGGATCTACCTCGAGTGAAGAAGTTTTCTTTAAATGGTTGGAAGCTGAGTTTGTAGCACTCTCGGGGGTTATGGACAAACGCAG
Source organism: Eleusine coracana subsp. coracana (assembly GCA_032690845.1). Taxonomy (NCBI): domain Eukaryota; kingdom Viridiplantae; phylum Streptophyta; class Magnoliopsida; order Poales; family Poaceae; genus Eleusine; species Eleusine coracana. Next base: position 64,794,674 of record CM064426.1, on the reverse strand, counting down.
TAATTTTGGCTCACTGCATACCGCTAAAACTGCCTTTGGTCTGCTGGAGCGCAGGGGTTGCGACCATTTCCAAGACATGGGGAAACGAGATTACCCTATTGGGGCTGATGCTCGATACAATTTGTTTCCCGATGCCTCCACTGCTGCAAGACGTCTGGCTATCAGGTTTTGGCACGACCAGGGTTGTGAGGCTGCCCAGTTAGCTGCGATTGAAAAACTTACCCAAGTGCAAACTCTATTTTCGATAGTTATTTTTGTTATAATTCTGGTGCTTCGAATGTGACAATCGCTTTTGATTAGTTTAGGTTCACGACGCTGCTCAGGCTCCTAAACGACCTTCGAGCGAAGGAGGTGGTCGAGAGAATCAGTCTCGGACCACGGATGTGGTGAGGGATGAAAGCGCACAATCGTCTCGCGAGGTTTAGAGCCTGCTTCGACTTGATGCCTGCTGGTCGACCGTACATTTTGGATGGGATAGACATTAAATTTTGTAATGGATGACATTGTAAAGGATAATTTTTTACGTTCACTTTTGGACCTGTGTGGGTGCCTGAAGAGACGCCAGCGTAGGTTGACGAGGAAATTTCTACTAGTGATTCTTCCGCGTTGCGCATCCTTCGTGACATGGATCACGCTTCTGCTTTGAGAGCGCTTGATGGGGGTGAAGCTACGATCACCTCAACAAGCTTGGAGGCTGGTTTAAGTGGCTTTGAGGCCTTGGATGCCACTGACGCTGCTAATGAGGCTGCAGGTTTGGCTCAATCTGGTTCGTTAAGGGGTGGTGTCGTTGCTTTAGATGCTGGAATGGTTTGCGTGGGGGATTATTCACATTTATTAGGACGTCGATCCTGATCACCGGGGTTGAGTAGTCGACATGCTCGAAATAGTGCTAGTTTTAGTGGTCGACGATCCTCTCCAGGTGTTGGCATAGGTGCGACACGTAGTCGCACTGGGGGTAGTCGATTGTCATGCCAACGCAAAGTACGGATTCCTAATAGGTAGACAATCCTCTCTCATGCTTTATTAAAAAGAATATTCCTTCGAGGCCTGAAATTACTATACCATTTCCTGAGGTCCCTCTGGACAAGCGGGGCCTTGGTGGTGATGAATTTTTGACTTTCTTGCTCCGTGCTGGTGAAGCTATGGTGGGTCCCTACACCCACGAGGAGCACAAGCATACATGCGAGAGGACTTCGCACAGCGGGAGCCTCAACCGTGTTTTGGTTTTGGCTGGTATTACATCTCCTGTTCATGTCATGCCTGAGCCTCACGCTAAACGTACTCGGCCTCTTGGGAACGTGGGCTCCGAGGCCGTTGTGACGAAGAAAGGCAGAAAAAGGAAAGGCCCTGCCCTATCTCTGGTCAAAGGTGGCAAGAGATAATGAGAATAAGGGTTGCCTGCGGATGCTTCAATGCGCGCTCTTAACCTTGTGGTCGTGGGCTCGAGCCCCACGGTGGGCGCCACTGTTGGTGTCACTAAGCATGAGCTTCGGTGCCACAAACAAAAAAGGTAAACGAAAAGGAGAATCTTGAAGGGTTCTAAGTGGAGCGATGGGCACTTTTCACGTATTCCCAAAAAGATCCGTCCCCTTACATGTAAGTAGGGGTGCTCTATTTATAGGCCCGTACTTAGGTAATATGCAAATGACCATTTTGTCCCTAATTACCTACTGTATCCTACAAATATTTGGTACAAAATGGTCATAAAGGGTAAAACTGGTTATTTGAGCCTTGCTTCTACACTTGATCCACACGCCATGACATGTGCTGGTGCCACGTGTCATCTTTTGCATCCTCTGCCTACTTTTGGTCTTTGGCACGGTCTTGTCCTCCGACGAGACAACAGCACCCTTCGTATGGGCCTGGTACCTTTGAGAGTCCCTGTGATCTGTGCATTGCGCCGGGGTATGCTCCAGGCATAGCTTCAGCCTTCGAAGGCTGTGGCGGTGTCCTTCGAACGGGGCCTGTTACCTTCGAGCGCTCTTTCCTTCCTTCTGCCTCTGCCGAAGGGCCTTGATTCTTCTGGGGTCTCCAATGGGAACCTACGCCTTGAAGTCAAGGTTAGTGAGTGGACAACAATGGTTAACCTCGACTCTTGTTCGTAGTCCGACTATGAAAAGCCCCGAAGGGTGGCCCACGAGGTGATCCCCCCAATAGTCCCGAGGGCTTGATGCCTCTCTATGGTGAGATACCAGTGGTCGAGTCACAATGGGACTCAAATGCAACTTTGTGATGCCCTCGACACTTGGGTGTCAAAGTACTGGCCGCTAGCGGGTACATTACTCGTGCCTTTCGTTCTATTTTGGTGCTCGAGGCGGTTGTCGAACCCTTCGAGGGGCCAACCTTTGAACCTCGGCTGGGCCGGACCATTGAGGCACTTTTCTGCCTCTTATTCTGGCTTACCTGCGCGGGTCAAATACCATGGGGGTCGATCGGATCGTTACTTACCTCACGTTTAGTGGGTTCTACAAAAAATGAGCAGAGCAAGGGTCATAGGATTCCAGGCCTGAGTCAAGCCATCCCCAATGTATTTTAGTAATTAACAAAAGGGCGCGGGGTTTTGAACAGTTTCTGATCCGTTTCCCTGCATTTTAAAGAGGTAAGCAAATTGCATGCGAATTCAAATCGGAGGCGGATCCCTTTCCTCATGTTCCGAGAAAAGAGGTTGGTGCAGTTACCTCGCGCTCGCATTGTGGTTGTTCCAGGTGAAGCATGGATCCATTTCACAGTATTGGTGGGCCCATGTGACATCATGCCGCTTCTACTGCGGGATGCGAAGAGTTGCGAGGTGAGTGAGGCGACGTGGAGTTATCTCGTTCATGCATTATGTGGTGAGAAGTACAGGGTGGTTTACCTTGGGCAGGTCATAGTGGCTCCCACAGGTCAAATCTCTAGGAGCGGGGTACTTTGGGAATCCGCCTATTTAACACCAGGTCCCGGGGTCTGCCCCTTCCTTTTCCTTTCACCCTTTCGCGCTTTTGCCTCTTTGCATTTTTTTTCTCCTCTACATTTTGCCCAAGCCAAAACAGAGCTTTCTCTGTCTCCTCCGCCGATGTCCACCGTGACTTCCCCGCCTACAACCATCATGGACATGAGTGCTTGGGGCCTTTCGGTGGTGGTGTTGAAAGACCTCATGGACCTCGTCACCGTCGGCCTTCTCTGTCCCCACACTGATAGGGACGAATGGTGCATGCCAAGAAACGAGCCGATGCCAAACTGGTTGTTGGGCTACATTGTTTCCTTCGTCCCCTTCCATGAGCTAGGGGTTGGCATGCCAGCGCACGATTTCCTCTGAGAGCTGCTATTCTACTATGACGTCGAGCAGAAGGACTTGACCCCCAATGGGGTCTTGCACATCATGCTCTTCATCATGTTCAGTGAGGGATTCCTGGGGGTCGAGACCCACATTAAAATACGGCGGTATTTCTTCATCACTGCCCTTCAATCAAAAAAGGTGGGGGTGATAGGTACCTCTCAAAGATCGAGTGCTGCAGCATCCACGTGAAGGGCGGCTCACAGTACATTTCGGTGCCACTCCCATTGAATATTCCAGGGTGGCATTCGAAGTGGTTCTACCTCTGCAACGATGATGCATATCCCTTCCCTGCATTCACTGGCCGCTCGATCAACGTGGCACCAAGATCTTGGAAGTGGTGGTGCCTAAGAAACCTTTCACACTGGTTGAGGAATTCATCAGAGCCATCACTCTATTGAAGTGGTGAGGTCTCGGCGGAGTCGAGGTTACTGGTGGTGGGCACCTCTAATGGCGCACACTCTGCCTATGTTCCATGTGACCTCTGCCTACCATGTTGTTGGCCTGAACATGATGGTTGTCGAGGATTTTGCGGATGGCCGCGAGGTGGTGAAGCGGATTCAACGAGTGCTGATGCATTCCGCCAAAACCTGGCCCATCACAGGGTGCCCTTCGATGCTCCCCTCTATGGGGGCGGTCGATGTGGTAAGTGGTGTCATCCTCTTCCATTTTTCCTTTCGTTTCCATTCTCGATTCGTATTTCCATTTGAGTCATGTTGTGCAGTCCAATTTAATGAGTCAGGTTTGACCGTAAACCCCCAAGTTGCCAGATGACGCCACCCAAGGGTGGTGAACCGTGCTCCCAACAAAGAGCACAATGCCACCAAGGAATGGTGGTGGAAGGAGAAGGACGTGAAGCTCATGAGGAAGACACGACAGGCGAAGGAGAGGGCGTGTCGTGCCATGATGGGGGAGTATCCAGACATCTCGTTGTTGGTGTTGATGGACAAGGATGATGGTGGGTCTGGAGACGAGGAGGTCAAGGGCGAGTATGTCATTCGCCCTCACTCTGATGATGATAATGATAGCAGCGAGGACGAGGGTCTTGCCATTGTTCACAACGTCATTGTGTTGTTCGCCCCCGTGACACTCGAGCAGGGTTGACTTTGGTTGCGCATGCGTCTGTGCAGCCTGAGGTTGGGTCTGCTATTGTGGATCCAACCGTGACTGGGGCTAAAGCAACAGTCGAGAAGGAGACAGTCTACCACCACAGAGGCAGCAATCATGGTTGACCACTCGGCCTCCGCTGAAGTCAGGGTCGAGGAAGAAGGAGGGGCTCTAGTGAATCCCGTGGCATTGATGCCCGAGGAGGTCACTGTCAAGCCATTGCCCAAGCGAGTCGAGCCAGCGGCCAAGAGCATCGAGGACATTGATCCAACCACCACCGTATGCAAGGTCCACTGGTGACGCCCCCAAAGTGGTGGGCCACAGTCGAGAGGTGCCATGCTTCATCGCTCACCCTACAGAAGACACTCACTCCAAAGGCTATGAGCACGGCGAGGCCGCGAAATGCTACCACGGATAACCTGACCGTGGTGGCAAGCAAGGGTGATTCTTCTGTTGGAGCCGCATCGTCAGTCCCGCGTCTGATGACTCCTGTACTAACCCCCATCGACCTCGTCGTCGAGGAGCATAGGCGATTCCAGGATGGAGTTGGCCCTTTGGCAACTAACTTCATCTAAACTGCCAACAGGCTCACCTGGGAGTTCAATGCTGAGACCAACCGGCTCCAGGCGGCATTGGTCGTAGCTCATCGAGAGTTGTTGTTGATGCGTCTGCACGACCGGTAGGTTGGGGCTGAGCTGGCCAATCTAAGCACCTCCACAGAGCAAGATGGCTCTCGCACGGAGAAGGCAGAGTGCGACCTTGCTGTGGCGTGGAGAGAGCTCGAGGGTGCCCGCAAGGAGCATGATGATGCCATGGTGAGGGCGATGGTGAGTGCCAAGGGGTCAAGAAGCTCGAGGCATTGCTGCTGAGCGAGAAGGCTTGGTGTGAGAAGGCCATGGATGCAGCGAAAGCGTCGGCCGATGCCATTGCCACTCATCTCGGGCAGCTGCGAGAACTTTGCAAGGAAAAGGAAGTATGGCTATGTCTCTTTACTCTGTCTTGATTCTTGTGTGTTAGTGTGTTCATCACTTCAGACTCGGTCAGGTTGTGTAGTGTCCGAGAGGAAGCTGGCGGAGGTCGAGGCTGCCCTTCAGATGGAAGTCGAGGTGAGGGAGGAATTGTGCATTGTCATCGAGAGAGCGGCCCAAGAGCCCTAGGTTCACCATTGTCCTGTGACTATGATGGCTGGATAGGTTGGACTCTTGATGACCATGGGTCACGAATGGATGAAGAGGGCGTTGTGCTTCGACATGCGGACTGCCTTTGTGGTCTTTGTGACCTACTACCAAGGTCTTGAGTTCGAGGCAGTGAGCCCAAGCTTCGTGGCTGCGTTTACTGACATGGAGCTCGAGCGGATCCGGGTCGAGACCTACCCTGTCGTAGATGCCTTGGCTACAAAATATGAGGAGGAGGCGCTCCCCAAGGATAAGGATAATTTGTTATTTCTGTTCTATTAATTTGAACAATAGGCCATCATGTCCGATAGTTTGTAAATATTTAATCTGAACTCATGTGTTTGATTTGACCCTTTGAGGTCTTTTAAATAATTAGTTCCATTTTGAAAGTTTGTTGTTCAGCACCGTTGTCATAGCCGCTGGGGCGCACTTGACTTGTGTAGTTCGACCAATCCAGCCTAGAGTCACTTTTTCTCATGGCTTACTTTGCTTGTCACCGTAATCAAAGCTAGAGGTCGAAAGTTTTGTCTTAGCAATGTTTTTCAAAAAAACTATTTAGTGTGGAGCGCCTCCTAGCCCCCCGAGTTCGTCATAAGCTCACTCTCGTGAAGTGCCATAGTCGAGGTCAATTAGCACAACCGCCTTGGACCCATAGACCATGAAGAATGGTGTGAACACAGTCGCTTGGATTTGAGTCATTCGCAGACTCCACAGCATGGCCGGGAACTCGGCTGCCCATCAACCGCTCAATCATTTTGAGACGGTTGGTAAGGGAGGGCTCGTAGATCTGAGGCTTAAGTCCCTGCAATACCATGCCCGCTCGACCTGGCTATTCATCTGAGGGTGGGCCGTTGTTGCTTAGTCGACAAAGATATGGTAGTAGTCATAGAATTTGAGGAATTTCTTCCCTGTAAATTGCATGTCATTATGTGTGATTATGGAGTTTGGTACTGCAAATTGATGAATGGTGTCGAGGAAGAACTCAACTGCTTCTTTGGATCATATTTTGGCGATTGTTCAGTCCTCAATCCACTTGGTGAACTTATCATCTGTCACCACAAAGTAAGTGAAGCCCCCGGGGACTTTATTCAGTGGTCCGACCAGCTTCAGTCCCTAGACCACAAAAGGCCAATTGATGGGGATGGTTTATAGAGCCTGGGTAGGCAGATGCATTTGTCGAACGTAGTACTAGCATCCCTGCCACGAGTGCACAATGCGGGTCGTGTCCCGTATGGCAGTGGGCCAATAGAAGCCTTGCTGAAAGGACTTCACCACCAGGGTCCGTGACACGGCGTGGTGGCCAAAGATCCCTCCATGGATGTCGTTGAGGAGCTTGATTCCCTCATCAGTCGAGATACAACAATGCATAATTTTGGTGATGTCGCCCTTCTATAGTTCTCTATCGATCATTGTGAAGGACTTGACGCATTGATAGACGTGCTTCTCTTCGGTTTGATTGGTCAGGAGTGCGCCTTGAGTAAGGTACTCGAAATATGGCATCCTCCAGTTTGTCAGAGGCTCAATTCCTTCGGTTGGCTTGTCGATCTCCATGATCTTGGCCTTTTGAAGGGTCGAAGTCTGCCCATCCCCCGAGCCCGCATCGACCGGCTCGTTGCTGATTTCGACATGTTCCTTGGGTCAAATCGAGGGATTGAGTTGGTCATTGGTGAAGATGTCGGGTGGGATCATTTCCCAATTGGATGTCATCTTGGCAAGTGAGTCGGCCGCCTAATTGAGCCATCGAGGGATATGCTTGAGTTCGAGGCCGTCGAAGTTGCCCTTGAGCTTGCGGACCTCTTGGCAGTACAAGGCCATAGTATTGTTTTGACAGCTCGACTCCTTCATGATTTGGTTGATGATGAGTTGTGAGTCGCCTTGAATCTCAAGTCGTCGAATGCCGAGCTCGATAGAAAATTTCAGCCCATTCGCGAGCGCCTCATACTCAACAACATTATTTGAAGCGGGAAAATGCAAACGAAAAGCATGTTTCATACGTACCCCGAGTGGAGAGACGAAGACTAGCCTGATGCCAGCTCCCTTCCAAATCAACGACCTATTGAAGTACATGATCCAATACTCTTGATCGATTGGTGCGGGTGGCAGCTGTGCTTCGGTCCACTCCGCCATGAGCCATGGATTTGATCACCGATTGGGGGAAGTACGTGATGTCATGACCCATCAATTTGAGCACCTTTGGCGACCTTGCCAGTTGAGTCCTATTGTGGATGATTTCACGAAGAGGAAAAGCACTTACCATGTGGGTTGGGTGGGCGTTGAAGTAGTGGCGCAGTTTTCACCACACAATTATCACGACATAGAGGATTTAGAGGATTTGAGAATACCAAGTCTTCGAGCCGAATTGTACCTCGCGGAGTTAGTAGATCACGTGTTGGATTTTGAGGGTGTGCCCCTCTTTCTCTCATTTGCCCACGAGAGCTACGTTGACCACTTGAGTCGTTGTTACAATGTAGAGCATCAGTAGCTCTAAGGATTAGAGGAGTCACAAATGGGGTGTTGCTCAAGATGCCCTTGACCTCGTCAAGAGCATTCGATGCCCCGAGCGTCCACTTGAATCACTCGAACTTCTTCAAAAGCTTGTAGAGCGGGAGAACTCGCTCGCCGAGGCGCGAGATGAATCGACTCAGCGCCACTAGGCTTCTGGTGAGCCACTGCACTCCTTTCAGATTCTGAATCGGCCTCATCCGCTCAAGTGCGGAGATTTTTTCTCTGGGTTGGCCTCGATGTCTCGCTCAGAGATGATGAATCCCAGGAGCATACCCTTCGGCACCCTAAAATTGCATTTCTCGGGGTTGAGTTTGAAGTCGTTTTCGCGTAGCTTAGCGAAGGTGCGCTCTAAGTCGATCATGAACTGATCGGCCTTTTTTTACTTGACTATGATGTCGTCCATGTATAGCATGACTGTTTATCCAATTAGGTAGTCGAAACATTTTTTCATGCAACGCTGGAAGGTTGTGTCTGCATTTTTCAAGGCAAATGGCATTTTTACATAACAATACGAGCCAAATGGCATAATGAAAGAAGTCACGAGTTGGTTGGATTCGTTCATTGTGATCTGATGGTATCCAGAGTACGCATCCAGAAAACAGAGGGTTTCACACCCCAAGGTCGAGTCAACTATTTGGTCGATGCATGGCAAAGGAAAAGGATCCTTTGGATAGGCCTTGTTAAGGCTCATGTAGTCAATGTGCATTCTCCATTTCCTATTATTTTTACATACAAGAATAGGATTAGTAAACCACTCAAGATGATCCACCTGCTTGATGAATTCAGCCACCAAAAGCTTTGCGATCTCCTCCCCGATTGCCTAGCGCTTCTCCTTGTCGAAGCGACGCAAGTGTTGCTTCACCAGCTTGGAGCCCGGCCTAATATGCAAGGAGTGCTCGGTGACTTTCCTCTATATTCCTGGCATGTTCGAGGGTTTCCACACGAAATCATTGGTGTCCGCACAAAGAAAGTCGATGAGCTCACTTTCCTATTTGGCAATGTGAAAGGACCGAGTGATCGAGAGGGGGGAGGGTGAATCGGGAACTCACACTATGTACCAAATTCGCCAAATCCTAAAACTGATCATTCAAAACAACTCCTAAATCCTAGTGGTGATCACACTAGCAAGATAATAGTCCTATAGAAGGAACAATAGGCTAAGCATACTAGTGGATCACACAAAGGTAATACAACTCCTATGCAATTCTAGTGGTGATCGCACTAGCAAGATAATAGTCCTATGGAAGGAACAACAAGCTAACCATACTAGTGGATCACACAAAGGCAATACAACTCCTATGTAAGCTAGTTACCAAAGATATGCGAAAGCAAACAACTAACTAGCAAGGAGTCCTACTCATGCAAAGCTACTAGATCAACAGGCACACGGAAAGCACACAAGCATGAGTAGCACAATACATACTAGGGTGATCAATCAAGCCAAAGCAACTCCTATACATGCTAGTAATCAAGTATGAAGGCTAAGCACTACTAGCAAATAAAGAAGCCTATTCATGCAAGTCTACAAGATAGTCAACTAGGGCAAGGTAAGCACACAAGCATGAATAGCACGGTAAGTAAATGCGGAAAGTAAAGCATCATAGTAAGAAGTAGAGTAAGAGATGGCTCATGATTTTCTCTCGAGGTCTCAGAAGGATGGCGCCTTCCCCTACTCCTCGATGGACCACTCCCACCGGAGTCCTGGTCCCTCCCGCCACCAAGTGGAGTTCTCCCCCACGAGCCCGCAATCACTCCTAGAGTGAAGATACGGTGTGCGTCACCGCTGCATAAAGCACAAGCTCGCCTCCCTCAAGAACTTGTCGGACTCCCCGAGCCGACACGGGCGCTCATTAGCGATGCCCCTTTCAACGGCGGGCTCAAACCATGTACAAACGTGTGACGGCTTTCACAACCAATCACGATAGGTTCGATCACCAACACCTAACCGGTCTATGTATCACCATAGACCAAGAGTAATAACCTAGATCACACCCTCAAGGACACCCTAGCCTTAGATGTGTATCAATGCTCAAGTTACTCTCACAAGCACTCTCAAGATATTCAATATCCTCTCCTAGTGCTCCTCTCTTGGCCCTTTGGCTCCCAATAGATGCTTCCAGCAATCCTAATGGCCAAAGGCAGTCTCCAAGACCCCAGCAACGAGTTTATATAGGCTTCCAACCTCAACCTAGTTGTTGCTTCATGAAACAGCCTTTCTGGACATACTGACCGGGCAGTCCGGTCACTATCCAGACCGGACAGTCTGGTCTCCACCGAACGACTCCTCTAGAGTCGTTGCCCTCTGTCTGTTGTTTCCTCCATACTAACCATATAGTCTGGTCTATAGACCGTACAGTTCGGTCTTCATAGCTCCAGAGTCATTGCAGCCACTTCCTCGTATGTCCAGAATTTCTTCCTATAGACCGTACGGCCCGGTCTACAAACCATAAAATCAGACCTTACAGTCCTGTCTTTACAATTCTGCTCCAACAGATTTCCTCGTAGCCAACTTCTCCTCTGTTCTGTCACCTCCTATAATGACCGTACAGTCCGGTCTTCATACAGTACTGTCCGGTCTCTTCTCTCCTTTCTCCAAACAGAGACATTGTCGACGCTTCCTCTTCTGTCTGAACCATCTCCATACATACCAGACCGTCCGGTCTACACACCAGACTGTCCAGTCTCTATGGTTCCTCTGCTAATAGAATTCCTCGCGTCCAACATCTTCTCTGTAAAGAATTTCCCTCTGATCACCGGACCGTCCGGTCTCCAAGACCTCTTTGTCCGGTCTTTTCCTGCAAAAGCTGAAACTCCTCGTCTCCTCTTGACTTTATTTCCCGTCTTCTTCCAACAGCTCCTTGGCTTCTCCACCGTCACCTAGTGCCTGTGATTCCACTGAGCATCCATGCACATCACCAACTAGTGTGACCTAAGAGACATGACCTAGACCCCCTTGATAGTCCGGTTATTCCTATGAACTCAAAGCCCTAACAACTAGACAAGTGTTCTAAACACTTGCTCTATAGCTTGTCCTTAGCTTTGATCCATCTCCATCAACCCTTGGACTCCATCAAGTTCATCAAGCCTCCATGCTTGTGGTCATTGTCATCAACCGCCAAGGCAACCATCAATAATCGTCATAAGATAGATAAGGTTTCCTACACGCACAACACTCGTGTAGACATTAGTCACATTTCATGTTTGTCATTCATCACCAAAACTATCATACCTTGGGGTGACCTCAATGGTCATGAACCTTACACAATGAGCAAAGTGTCGATACTCACGTTCTTCTCCTAGTCCCCAATTGGGTCAAGCAGCACCTCTTTTGTCCCCTCGATCGGTTGAATGATGTTGTCTCGCGGCTTGTCTCGGGGGCGTCCTCGATGACCTGCGCCCATATGATCGCTAGATCGCAGCTCTCGGTCTCGCACTGGTAGGCACGCTTGAGTGAAGCGCCAACAGTGATCACTATATTCAGCCTAGGCATCTTAAGCTAGAGGTTGGTGTAGTTGGGGATAGCTATGAACTTGGCACAACATGGTTGACCGAGGATCAAGTGGTAGGCCATTGGAAAGCCAACCTCCTCAAACATGAGGCTCTCTATTCTAAAGTTGTATGGAGTCCCAAAGATGACAGGCAGGTCGATATGCCCGAGGGGGATGGCCTACGTCCCTGGGATGACTCCAAGAAATAGAGCGTTAGTCGATCGGATATGTGACCGGTCTATCCCTATGGCATCGAGGGTCTCGACATTCAGGATGTTGAGGCCGCTGCCCCCATCCATGAGTGCCTTGGTGAGTTGCGTCTTGGCGATGATGGGGTCGACCACAGGCGGATATCGACCCGGTTGTGGCACATGTTTTGGGTGGTCCGAGCGGTCGAAGGTGATCGAGAACTCTGACCACCTGAGGAATGCCGGAGTGGCTGGCATGGTTGCGAAGACCTCTCGGTACCCGACCTTGGCCGAGCATTGACCACCATGGGCTTTGGTTCCCATAAAGATTATGAGGCATGCCTTGGTGTTAGGGAATTCTTCCCCATGTTTTTAATCATTGTTCCTAGCATCCTTCGGTGTCGGGTCTAACATCTTCTTCGGGGCTCACTTCTTTACCTATTGAGCAACAAACTTCTTCATCAAGTAGCAGTCCTTGAGGAGATGTTTTACCGAGAACTTGTGGTTGGTGCACGTCCCGTTCCACTTCTTCTCAAAGTGGTTTGGGACCCCACCATCGGCAGCTTGGTGGCCTTGTGATCCGTCGTAGCCACCAAGGGGTCATGGTTCGACCATGACTTGATCTTCTTCTTCTTGGCGCAGTTGGAGGCGCCCTCGCCAGTGTCCTTGTTCCCCTTGCCCATACCCTTGCTCTCTGGGGCATGGTTCAAGATGGCTCTAATGCACTCCTCATCAGAGGCATGGCTTGTGGCGATGTCCAAGAGCTCTCGAGTCATTCGAGGGCATTTACGCCCAGCTCATGGATGTCAATGTCATCGACATTGGGCAGCTCATTGTACTACTTTGAAAAGGGCTAGATTTACTCATGCAGAGTTTCTCCTGGCTTCTATCGACAGTTCTTTAGATCCCAGGGATTGTCTGGGCGGGAGTACGTCCCGTGGAAGTTGCCAACAAAGATCTCCCATAGGTCAGACCAATCATAGATCTGATCTGTGGGAAGATGCTCGAGCCATGCCTATGCTGAGTCGGCAAGGTACAATGGCAAGTTGCAGATGATTCTGAGGTCGTCATTCACCCCTTCCGCTTGGCATGCGAGGCGGTAGTCTTTGAGCCATAGGCCAGGGTTTCTCTCCCCAGTCCCCAACGTATTTCACGGTCATCATCTGGGGTCGAAAGCACTAAGGAAACACTATGCCTTGAATGGGTGAGCTAAAGACCCATGGCCCTGGGGGTCAAGACTCATGCTCTTGTCCTCCTCATCATCGTACCTCTCGTCGTGACGTGGGTGGCAAGCCAGCTCCATCTTCACCTCATTCTATTGGAAACGACGTGCTCTGAAGGGTGGAGTGCATGTCCAATCCGTGCATCTACTGAAGGTTTCATGTCCTTGTCATTGACGGGCTGATTCTTCCAAATGGAGGTCTGGTGTGAGCCCCTGGTGCTGCTTCCCATCATCTATCGTGTGGTGGAGGTTTGATGGCTTGACTGAGTGGCGCGTTGCTGCGAGCTCTCGGCCTACAGTTTGGCAGCTTGAGCCAGGAGCATTGATCTCCCTTTGAGCATTGTGCTTTGGGCATGATGGAATTCAAGAGCATTTGGAAGAATGTCACTGCCGCAGCGATATTTTGACCCGCCTGAGCAAACTACAGTATCTCGGGGTCGTCGTTGATGATGCGCTGGTCAACGTCTCGGGCCATCTCCCGACCACAACTGCCAGCGGCTTGATGCATGAACTCCTGGTCAGTCATGGCTTCTTCCGCCGCTAGTTAGTGTTGGGCTTCTTTTATTTCCCAGTGTCATGCTCGCAGCCACTCCTAGGCTACGTCAAGCATTGGTCTGGCCTACGGCTCATCAACTGGATTCCCTGGCATGTTGGCTACTAGTTTTCCAGATTGCCCTATGTTCACGGGCTTATTGCTCGCTTGCTCGAGGATGGGTGCAAATTGCACCATAAGGCATTCGTGGGAAGAGTGACAACACCCCTCTCTATACCCTCAATCGGAGTTCGCCTTCGACCCATGGTCAAGGAGGTCGAAAAACGACTCAGACATGCACTCAATTACTCCCACGAACTCGTTGTTCGTGGCAATCACAGCGCTACTGTGGGCCATGAGTAAGTCATGCGGGTAGCTCGTTCATGGACTTGGCTCAAGAAGCTCTGCAGAAAGTGGCCTGCCCCCGGCGAGCTGCCCTTGGATGTTCATAAAGGTGAACGCAATGCGCCAAAGATCGTTCTTGGTCGGAGTAGGACCCAAGAACATATCCACACATTGCCACAGCTGCTCACCATGGCTGTTGATTGGCTACAAGTTATGGGGTTTGTGGTCTCGCGTGCTCTAGCTGCATGGTCGATGTCGTCTCAGTGGCGACGCGAGGAGTAGTAGTCACGGTCTGGGGAGTTAGCTCATCGATGAGCTCCAGTGTCCCATCCGCTTTGATGATGAAGTCCAGCATGTTGGAGAAGGCCTCCTGTTGCCGCTGAGGTGCTGCCTCGATGGCAGCACGTGCAACCAGAGGTGGCATGACGCTGGCACCTCAATGCGCACCGCGTTTACGCGGCAGTGATGATGAACTCAAGGCTTCCGAAACGCATTATGGTGTCGTGAGCCCAAAAGGTGGTGAGGTTGGCCATCAAGGCTTGATGGAGAATCAAATGAAATGTGAAAAAGGCCCCTTCCTGGCATGCCAACTGTCGGCGTTTAGAATCATCGGCTATTAAATTTGTTATGGTGTTGCGCATTTATTAGGCTCGGTGATGTCTTTGCAAGAGGCGGACACAAGGATGTATACTGGCTCGGGGAGAACCCCTACGTCCAGTTTGGGTTGCTGCTTGTATTACTTGTTGGGGGGGTATACAACAGTGGTGAGAGAGGAGCATGCTCCAAGTCTCTGAATGCGTGAGTGAGGTGTGGTGTGATCGTGATATTCGCCACTTGTCCAATGATCTATGGAAGAAGAAGGCCTCCCTTTTATAGTCCAAGGGGTTGGGCCTATTTACAGAGAGAGAGAGAGATGAGTAGGTGCGATGAATTGATGGAGTCGCAGGGCTTATGGCCCATGGCGTGGTCGTCGGTCATTGTGGGCCCCGTTATCGCGGTCTTCATGTCGCTATGTGCTTCTGAGTGTATGGACATTCACCTGGTCTCATCGTTCGGTCGAGTCCAAACACCACTATGTCGGGCGTCATGAGTATGGCGTGTTGCCTTAACCCATAAAACAGGGTGCTGCATCACGGTGGTGCGGGACACCCCGTCAGGCAGAGTGATGATGGCACTACGGTAGGTTCACAGTGAAATTTCTCCTCCCTTCACTGTTACCGCACGTCGATCATGGCATTGAAGGTGGAGCGGAGGGTAGTCGTTGACTTTCGTCCTGCTCGAGCCCCATCGCTCGAGGTCGAGCGAGCCGAAAGGGGTCGGCCTGCTGCAGGGGGTCAATGCGCTTTGTAGGCTTGTGTTTGGCGATAGCTTTTGGAATAGGTTCAGGCTCATCATGACTATTAAATCAGGCCCTTTCCCCCTCTGTCACTCCCGCGTGATGTGGCACCCCGTCCCGTTCGAGTGGTGTGGACCATTGACAGGGTTGGTTGGGGCAACCAGCGGTGTCAGCGCCACTATACATGCACATGCGCGCATCATCATTATGGATGTGGAGTTGTTGTTCTTATCCGATGTGCCCTTGACCCCCAACCGTGGGGGGCGAGCAAAGCGAAGTGCGGTCGACCCCATGTGCGGGGCTCATACGAAGCGCAAAGGCATGGTTCACGTGGAGGTGGGGTCCTACAGATCAGGATCTCCTCGGGCCCATCATGGGACCGCATCGTAGATGTTTGTTAGTACACTATTAATTATTGTCATGTGACATCGTTGATATTTATCTCCAATAATTACTTTTAGCATACAGGAGGCAAAAGAGCTGATGCAGCTCGTTCCCATAGTGAGCACCCCATATAAAACGTAAAACTGGAGTCGAACAAATCAGCTCTCGAGTCGCCGCAATTATATACTAAAGTATTTTGGCTGGGGTAGATGCATCCACTGTGTATTGCCCGGGTTGTACAATATGATTTTAATTCTCTTCCTATATGAGAAAAAAGAAGCTCTAGTGTCTAGTTAGAACCACCAAAAAAGTTATCTTTTGGAGAACTGCTCCGGTGAAGCTCTTTTAAAATGTTGCATGTATCTCAAAGCAAAGCCTGATTTAACTAAACGATCTATTAATAATCTAAACATCCCAGGCCCACCGGCCCTTCTGCCTGATCCAGTCAAACGCCGAGCGGCATACGTACGTATAGTATGGCAATACAGTATATATACACTATTTGCCTTTGCAGTTGCCCCTCCCATGGTTGTCCACCTGCATCCTTTGATTTTCCTGTCCTAGTAAGAAAGACACCATGAACAGGCGCAGGAGCATGATTTCACATGACCAACCAATCGAGCAATCGCAATTCGCAAGGAAGCGCAACATGCTAGGAGCGTTAGATCATTTTCCTTGTTGTTGTGGGAAATAAGTCGAAGGAGTCTCACAAATCCATCAGATCCGTGGCATACACACCACCATGCATGAGCTTCAAATGAGCATCGATGACGAGAACAGCAAATCAAGGGGGAGAAGAACAACCTTGTGAGATGGGAGGTACATTAATAGAAGGGAGGTCTCGATAATGACTAACGAGGGTGGCGTGCCGCCACGATTCACCGGACAAGGCGGCGCCGATGATAATGAAGGACTCCGTAGATTGCCGCACGCGCGGCAGCGAAGTATTCGACGCGAAACATCTGTACTCTACGTCTACGCTGGGTTGGGCTTTATTGGGCTAACTGGGTTGGGTTCGAATTAAAAAGAAAGTACTTAATTAATCAGGCTTTGCTTTGGGATTCGTGCAACATTTAAAAAGAGCTCCACCGGAGCAGTTCTCTTTTTTTTGTCTCATTATCAGCTGCGGAAAGTTATAATGCACATGCTGTTTGTTTTGTTTTTCGTCCGCATCAAGGACAGCCTAATGAGCACGCAAAGAAACCTTGCTGCACCGGCAAAGAATATTCGAGTCAGTGCATCCCAGGTAGAGATAAATATTAGCAACCTTTCTTGCTGGGCGGACGAAGAACTGATAGTAGAGGAGAGGGCTCGGGCAAATAACCCATTCGATACTCAACCGGATTCCCGCATAGACAGGTACTAATTTCGTCGCCCCATCGATATGAGGAGACGAGCCTAGTTCGGAATTCTGCGATACTGCGGTACTGCGACCGTAAAAGGTCATCGTCTAGTTTTTTACTAATGGCCTATATTTTTCACTACATAAGTTCTGACTTCGATTCTCAATCCTTGGCTGAATTTATGTACATTGTTTCATGTTTCTATAGGGCACCTTGGAGCAAAATCTCCTACACCAATCTTCACAAATAAGTAGATCTTCGGAAACCAACTTTCCTCTGGGCTGCAGAAGGTCCCATAGAAGAAGGTTAGTGTGTTCCTAAAAAGATTTCACTAGATTATCTGGGAACTTGTTTTTTCATATCACTAAAAGCATGAAAAACCAAGAATAACAGTCAAACTGGCTGTGACTAGATCAAGAGCACAGGCTAACGTTTTAGATAGGCATATGAGTAAGACTAGGACTCTAAATGAGCCACGAACCAGGACATCTCTTTTTTAAATATACCAGGGGAATTTAAGCTATCCTACAGTGTTTTCTTATGTCCATAAACTTATAAATTGCTCAAGAGTATCCTTAGACCTGTGTTGCGATATCATCGGGGTCTACGAACTTGAAAATTGTAAAACCACATCCTCAAACAAGTTTGGCTGTGTTGTCCAGGTCCAATCCCCTATTTGGACGCACAAACGTGTCTATTTATATGAGATTATGACTCGGATGACATCGTAGGGAAAGCCAAGGATGCAGTCTTAAAATTTGTAAGTTCATAAATCTCGATAGCACGACGTACGGGGAAAGTTTAAATAGTGTCGGTGTATTTTACTCACTATCCTTTAAAAATAAAAGATAACTTGGTGAAATCTAAGAAAAAATCAAAAAGGTAATCTTTGAGAAATAGTTTAAATTCAAATAACCAAACACGGCAATTTTCACAGTGCCAAGAATAATTTTATGCAGTTGTAAATGAAAGAAATATCAAGTCCTTCTAGGTGGAATATTTACATATTCATGTGTATTATCTTCCAGATTTATCCGCAACACATATATAGCAAGGAGATGGCCCAACAAGCCGTTTTCACGGTGCTGCAGCGATCCAGTAGCACTGCAGTTGATGAGGCCACAAACTTGCTAGACATCTCTGAAAAAGTAAATTATGCCAAGAAGCTACTCTTACGAATGCAACCCTTTGTCAAAGACCTGGATGATAAGATGATGAAAGGAGGATCCGTGCACAACTTATTCTACATGGTTAGGGAGGTTGCATACGGGATGGAGGACATCATCGACACTGTCAATATCTTGATCATGCAAAGCAACCTCAGGACGTCCATTAGAGGTGTCATTTTCAAATATGCCTGCTTCCCGGTCTATCTCACCCATCTGCATAAGTTGAACGAGAGGATAGCTTCAGCAACTGCAAGGATGAAAACCGTGTTTGAGGAGTTTGAGAGGTGCAACATTGATACAATATTTCTGCAACCTGAAGAACAAAACGTGCACGAGTATGACACCGCCCATCAACGGCGATCAATTTACCCTGACTCCAGTGAGCAAGTAGAGGTGATTGGATTTGATGAACACATTAAACAGATTAAGGATGATTTACTGGACCCTTGGAACAAGCAGCTCAC
Organism: Eleusine coracana subsp. coracana; assembly: GCA_032690845.1. NCBI lineage: Eukaryota > Viridiplantae > Streptophyta > Magnoliopsida > Poales > Poaceae > Eleusine > Eleusine coracana. The sequence continues at coordinate 64,776,103 of CM064426.1, read as the reverse complement.
TGTTCTATCCATTATCGGTCCTGGCGGAGCAGGCAAAACAACAATTGCTAAGAAGGTGTATAGCTTGGTTGCAGTGAAGAAACACTTTGAAGCTCAAGCTTGGATAACTGTGTCCCAGATTTTTGAACCTCGTGATCTATTAAAAGAGCTGGTTAACTGTATTACAGAGCTCCGTCAGGATGCACAGATCGAGAAAAAGGCCATCCACGAGTTAAAGAAGTTGCTTCATGACTTCTTATTGAACAAAAAATACTTGATAGTGTTGGATGATGTATGGAGCACAACTGTCTGGGATATAATTAGACCCGCTTGCCCTGACATGAAGAATGGAAGCAGAATCCTATTCGCCACACGGAATGAGGTTGTTGCACAACAACCCAATGCACGGAAGAAGTTGTACCAGCCGAAGCTCCTGAATATAGAAGAAAGCACCAAGTTGCTTCTAAGCACGGCTCTCCGAGAATACATGTTGGTTGGTAGCAGTAACAGTCATGCAAATGAGCGGCCAAACTTTGATAAACTGGAGGAAATGGGCAAAGATATAGCAAAAAAATGCCAAGGCCTACCTCTTGCCATTGTTGTGCTTGGGGGATACCTTTCAAGGAATCTTGATGTGACCATGGGGAAGAGTTCAACAATCATCAATACAGTGTTGTACAATATGATCACTTCTGGGAAAGTCATTGGAGCCGCACTAGATCTCAGTTTTTATGACATGCCAGTTCATTTAAGGTCATGTTTCATGTACACCACAGCTTTTCCTCAAGACTCTTGTATTGATGCGGGAGTTCTGTCAAGACTTTGGATTGCAGAGGGCTTCATCCCACTGGTTAGAGGCTACAGCCATGAGGAAGTAGCCATCAAGTACATCGATGAGCTGGTGCAGCGATGTATGATCCAGGTGGAGAAGAGGGCGATCTCTGGGAGGGTCATGATGATCAAGATGCATGATATCGTGCACCATTGGGGGATGGAGCGAGCTCGAAAAGAAAGGTTTATAAAGAACTATTGCACCTTGCATGTGGAGGTGGAGACAGCCTGCTCAGAGGAGACCATGGAATTCTACCATGCGGCTCTGCAGGGCTTCCTGGCTCAGCAAGTTAGTATTTACAATACAAAACTTCGCAGTCTATTAGCCTTCCATCTCTCTAGTGTCCCAGAAGGAAAATCATTCCAAGGATTGCATCATCTACGCGTGCTTTACTTGCACTGCTTGGAAAAGGAGGTGTTTCTTCCAAGAGAGATTGGCAAAATGAGATATTTGAGGTACTTGGGCTTTGGAGGCACTTGCACATATCATCTCCCTTCCTCCGTTGGGAATCTCCTGAGCCTCGAAACCATAGATGCTACAGGAGGAAGAATATACCACATCCCAGGGTCCATGTGGAAGATCCCAGGACTGCAAAGAGTGCGCATCGCCCGTGCTGCAGGTTGGTCAGTGCCACGGATCAGTTCACAGTCCAAGGTGCAGGTCACAGTACTCAGCTCTACTGATGACCTCCACAGCCAACGAAGCTCAAACAGGAAAATTTTAGAAGCTGAGCAATTAATGGAGGCAACAATACAACAATTATCAAACGACAAGAACCCCAGTCACTCATATATCTTTGGAATGACATATAACACGGAGGAGGCAGGGAACCATTTGAAAATTGTAGGAAGGTGCATGAAACGACCTCAGTTCAACACTGACCTCCCAGACTTTGAGATGATGGATCACATAACGGCTCTGACGCTACAATGCGCCAATCTACTCAACACTGACCAGAAGATGCTGGAGATTGGGAGGATGATGTTCCTCAAGGTGCTCGAGATAGGAGAACGGTCATACACTGGATTGGTCCTGACGTGTCCTTCTGGCAGCTTCAAATGCCTTGTACAATTGGTGCTCTACGATCTTGCACTGGAGTCTTGGAAGATGCAGGTTCAATCCATGATAAGTCTCAGGGAGCTGACGATTTGCAAGTGCCCCAATCTTGTTTACCTTCCTGAGGGTTTATTGCGGCTCCCGCATCTTTGCAAGTTAGACCTGATCGCAATGCCTCGTTCTTGCTATGAACATGGTACAGTTATTGTGCTGAAGAGGAAGGGTTGCCTTGTATTTGAGTCGGCTGACGAGAAAGATTTCAAGCACCAAGATCTTCCGTGAGTAATTTCCATTCTCAATCTATTTGAATACGGCCCAACAGTCTAGGAAAAAAATTTCGGCGAAATTTCACCGAAATATCCGATATATCGTATTTATCGATGAGGTCCGATATATTTTTTATCGCTGAAATTTTATTATTGAATATGTTTATTCAACGAAAAAACTACTTTTATTATATATGTAACTATGATAGTTTGTATATTTAAGACTATTTTTCTTAAATCACGTAAAAGTTTTTAAAAAATAATTTATTTTGTTCACCGAAATTGCCGATATTTCTAAAATATCGTGTTTATCGGTGACCACCGATATTTTTTTATACCGAAATTTTTTTCCTTGCCAACAGTAATACCTTTATCTATACATAAAATCCAGGCGTCGTGATTTGTCCCACCCTGACACTTGCCTTTTATTATTGCTTCTCTTTGGCGCAGGATCCCTGGATTTACTCTAAGGAGGTATGAGGAGGGGGATGCGGCTTCGGTGCTCCCAGTTCCTGATCCCGTGCGTGCTCCCTCTACGTGGCAGGAACTTAGGAGCACCGAAGCCACATCCTGAGGGGATAGTGTGCACAAAGATTTTTTTTTCTCTTTTTGAATATCATTTTAAGATGCAAATATTATGATAGAGATGGAATATGGATCGGTATATATTATTTTTTTTAGATAAATTGTGTGTCTGTATTTATTCATTCAATAACAAAAGATTACAGACACCAGAGCAAGCACGCTCCGAGGACAAAGCACTCCTAAGATTTAGGCGTTGTGATTTGTCCCACCTGACACTTGCCTTTTATTATTGCTTTCTTTTGGCGCAGGATCCCCGGATTTACTCTAAGGAGGAGGAGTGTGCATAAGGATTTTTTTTTTTTTGAATGTCACTGCAAGCTGCAAATATTAGGATGGAGATGAAATGTGGATGGCAAATATTGTTTGGAGTGATATTGACTCTGTCCTGCAGAAGCAACCAAATCACCACCACAGCTCCAAGCCGAGCTAGCTGAATACGCTCCCCAAGAAAAATAAAATAAAAGGCGTCCGAGAAACAAAAATCTCGAGAAAGCAAAGACCAAACAAATCTTTCGCGGCGCGGCAATGGAGAACACAGGGAGCAGCAATCAGGACCAACATGCTGCCGCATGTAGTTCTTGATCACGAAGGTGAGCTTCCCCACCCGGCGGGGGCGCCTCCCCTCCACGATCGCCCATGATACCAGCCGCCGCCACCAGGGCCGGCGTCGGCGAGTCTGCCGCTGAGACGGCCCGACAGCACCAGGTACACGTACACGGTAAACCAGAAGCCGCCATGGTCAGCCTAGCCTCGTCACACGAGCGCTCACGCACGCGAGGCGCTTGTGCGCGTGTGTGCAGCGCGCAACGTGCCAAGTTGCGGCACGGGCGACAGCAAATGGACCCTGCTACAGTTAATACTAGTTAGCAAAAGGACCGGGTCAGCGCAACATGGCCGATCCGCCCGCCACGTCTTCCGTTCCAACCGCCGTGTCGGCCTCGCCCGCCGCATGTGTGCTCCCCCGCCACGAGCCCCACCGGCCATCCGCTGCTGCCCACCGTCCAGCCGCCTACTGCCTCCCAGAACCTTTTAGGTCCGTCGGAATATTTCACTCCTCGTAGCCTAAACCCTTAACCCCGCCAGCAATAACCATCATCCGACGTCATGGCAGCGCTCTCGTTGTCGCAATGCACCGCTTGCTCCTCCGCCGCGCTCCACCCCGCCTCGCCACGACCCTAGTCCGTTGCCGCTGCAAGAATCACCGCCACCTCTCATGTTAAACCGCCCTCACCTCACGTCACGCCGCCTGCATCCACCTGCGCTCCGCCTCCAGGGCTCGTCCGCGGTCATCACCACTGCCTGTAGTAAACCATCATCGACGACGCGACAACGCCCTCACTGCTACGTCACGCCGCCCGCCCTCGCCCACGTTCTGCCGCCGGGGCTCATGGTGCTGCCTTCTTCTTGACCTGGCCAAGACCAGGCCTTCTAATAGGCCACATGAACTATAGGTAGAGAGGAATCATTCTAAGCGAGTCCGTAAAAAGCGACCCACTTTTTCATTGGTTCCGGGCGGAAGACTAAAGATCTTGTGCGACCGGTCCGTCAGAAAAAAACTCAAAAAAAAAGAAGTCTTAGGGCAGGCCATGCGTGGGTTATACTTTTCGTTAGCAAGTAAAAAGGAGAGAATTGGATAATTTGCGGCGGGTCATAACCTGCTAAAAGTTACGGCCCGTGCAAATAGCACATATATGGACAAGTTACGCAGCTGCTTCCCGTCCGGCTTCGCTAGGCCCATGCACCCCTTGGTTTTGGATTTCTAGCCCTCACCCGCATCGCATGCCTCCTTTCCTTTACCTTTTTTGTTTTTTAAGGTGAAAGAATAGTCATATTATTTTGTAGCTGAATATATCCCTATATGTTACGAGAACTCTGGATTGTTTTTTTTTAAAATACAATGAGTACATCCAAATACGGTTCTTCATGGTACTCAGGCATATTGTAGCTCCAAAACTCAGTATTAAAACTATATGTAGATTCATATAGATGATCACATAAACAAACACTCAACAAAATGGCTGAGAATATAGGAGCCCAAACAGCGGTGGCCAACATTCCTCTGGACGGAATTGAGCATATACTTCTTTCTTGTGCCTTTCTTCTTCTTCCTTCTAGGACCAACATAGAAGAAAAACTAAGTCTAGTCTTCACAACTCAAAATGAAGGCTTTCACTGTGGATCCAAATAGATTTATTCTCACTAGCCCTTCACTGTGGATCCAAACACAACAAAATGAAGGCACTGGAGAAATTTATTCCATTGTGGCAATATCATCCTTGTCTCAATGTTGTTGTTCGAAAATGTAATTCTATATATCTTCATGTCAATGAAGTTGTTGATGTCATCGTCACCACCGTCATCTTCATCAAAAGCCATCATAGAGAGACCAAATTTATCTTTCATCATCGCCATTGTATCATAGGTAATATATGTCGCTCAATTCAGGCGTTCGAAAATCGCACACAACACATGAGAGTTTATACTGATTTGGGATAATTCTTGACTCGTACAACAGGCCAGGATCTTATTGACTCAACGTGCTTGGCGTGCCATCTGAATGCGCATCGTACATGAGGCAAGGCATTAATTGCAAAATCTGGTAATTGTTTTTGTTCTGAACCTTTTTTTTTCTTCTTTGTCATTGATTCTTCCAGAAAGGTCAGCCATTTTTTACCAGCCGACACCAGAGAAACTCCGCAGTTTCCTATACGACGCGTGATCGTCAGTTCAGATCTTCTCCTCTTATGTGCTGTTTCAGTCGAGCAAATGAAGTCTCATGTTTACATGTTTCTTCGCTTGTCCTTTTTCATGCAAAAGGTTCATGGCCTGAGATGCATGCACACATGCAGGGTTGTGCATGTAGGGTCTATATGAGTGAGCTACATTTCTCTTTTGTTCTTTTTCAACCGTTTTTCAGGTGACTGTCTGAAACTGTCGAGGTCAAACAAATGATTTTTTTTTTTTGACCGACAAAGGATGTTGTCATATGGTGGTGCACGGTAACTTGACATTTTGAACAGCAACACTATGTATATATCTCCAAGACGTTTACCAGGCGAAAAGGACTTCCGTCCAATTAAGAAGCGAAAAACTTTTCCAGTTTGATCTGGATATTCGAGAGGGATTGGCTTCGTTCCGTCTCGTCAAAAGCAAGATGGCGACCAGATGAAAGTGACGCCAGCATGCCAAACGGGGCTTCCTTCGTATGGAAGGACCGCGTCATCTGCAAGTGAACGGGATCCACAGTCTCAGTCACATGCATGCATGGTGCGCTTAAACATTCTTCTTTGCAGATCACCTGCCGATTTCCCCTCAACCACGAGGAGTTTTCGTGCGAATAGAGCAATAAGGATGATCGAGCGAGCTGGGAAGACAGCTGCAGCGAGCACCGTTGCATGCCTTATGGCTGAAGAAATCTTGGCAGTCCGTAACGTGCAGCTGCGTTGAACAAACAATCGAGTATTCAACTCAACAACCGTTCCATTTCAAAACCTTTCCTAGACGCCGTAGGAAATCGATATACTAGCATAAAGCAACATAGGACATAGACTAATGTATATTAGATTGGATAGTACTACTGGTAGCATATTATATTCTTGTTGTTGCCACTGTGACGATGGTGACTTGGATGAGCAGATGAACCAGCGAGACGGAACGAAGCTTCCACTCAGGGCCTCCACAATAGTATGGTATAGCTAGCTGTAGTTAGAGTTAAATGATAAAAAAATAGGAAAGAGAGTAAAGATAACTCTAACAGCAAAGATAATATACAGGCAAGCCTAAAGTTAAGTAAACATAACCATGTCTGCATCTGATGCGTTTTATGAGCTGTGACCGTGGTCATGTGGATGAGAATGGGACAAGAAGTAACAGAATAATATGATGTGTGAGACCAACTTTTAGTTTTTGAACCGTGGGTAGAGTTGTTGTATACTTCCTCCAGTCCATAATCTAAGGATTCGGTGGATTCAAAAAAAGTTCTGATATATAAGCATTTGGGTAGTATGCTGTGTTAAAACATTTGCATGTGCTATTAATGCCACACGGTTTGTTCAGCTGCACCAACGTTATTTGAAGGGCACATGTGTCTTTTATCATTCTTTCTATTTTTACATTTGAATACTTGGAATCCTTAGATTGTGGATCGGAGGAAGTAGTTGTGTAAACTTTTCACCTATCTATTATAAAGGTATAGTACACAACCGATGCCCTCAGACTACTAGAGAGTGATGTCACTAGCTAGCCAATGAAGTACTTGCTCGGCCGATCGTTTGGTCATATGTACGTAGGTCAATGGAGTGGATCAGAAGCTGTGCTTTGGGGAATTGGAAGGACAAAAAAGAGAAATTAAGCCAATCGGAGGTGCCTCTCAACTGTCACTGACGCGATCATCAGAGAAACCAAGACAAGATTTACTCTGTTCGCTCACGCATTTACCTCCTACACCTAACAGCATTCAGAACTCACTTTTTTAAAAACAAGCAATGAAGAAATCGACGCAGAAATTAGTCCACAAGCATTGTGTGCAAGCTGAACAAAGAGTTTCAAACAGTGGACGTGCGTGCAGGTCTTGAAGTAGCAAGAAGCAGCACATTGTCTGAATGCATGGACGGCCAGGTCGTAGACCTTTAACTGATGATTCTGTCCACCGCGCCTACGTAATGGACTTCATGACGTGAGAGGCATCAACAAATTGCCGTTTGGTGGTCGGTTATGTTCTGAACCATTCTCAACCAACTGTTTGTGTGTCGGTTGATTCTTCGGTCAGTCGTCTTTTCGCTAGCCGGCAATGCGGAAGACTTCCTTAGCTCGTCGATCCGGGTTTTCTCTATTTTATTCTGATTCGAAAATCGATAGAGCAAACTAATGCATGGCGCTATGTGCTTCTTTAATTGATTTGTGTTTCTAATGCATGGTTCATGAGATAGGACGATACATCTCTATGTTGTGTATGTGTAAAACCTCTCTTTTTTATCAGAGACTTTCTCTTTTTTTTTCCTTCCTCTTCTTCGTTTTTGTGCCCTTTCAAATTTCTTTTTGCAAAGTGACATTGTCAGCAGAACAATGCCTCGTTATGTCAACAAGGTTTAGGCATGGCAAATGACAAGGAATATAGTATACTACTAGCAAAGTGTCCATGCGTTGCTACGGACTTTAAAAAATAAAATATTCTTTATAATTTAAATATAAATTATTTACACAATATAATTATTAGATACTGTTGGTGCTTCTTAGTATATACAATATTATTAATATTTTTAAATAAAATAATATATTTATATTATTGTTAGTACTTTTTAGTATATCATTTATATGTCAAAAGTAACAATTTTATCACCATTATTTATCATATTCTAGAAGCTTTATCCGGAAGGAAAAATTAATTCACGGAGTCCACAAATAACACTGTATTGCAACGCGATTTTGAAATTGAATACTTGCTCTAATGGAAAAAGTTAAAACACAAAAGTTGTAGATCTCGTTAATACCTTTTCGAAACATACATGGATCATATTATTTAGACTACGGAGCTAGGAGATATAGGCCCCGCACAGAAAACTGCGTAGAGAAGTCTGAATCAGAACAAATATTTTTACATCGTATATTTGGAAATCAAAACTGCGGGATCTGAACTTCTATTGAATACCAAAGTTGTAGAACTTTTTGAGAGCTACAAGATAGAGTCCGAGTTTGTCTCATTTGATCTCCGGATATAAGAGTTATAATTTTTAAAATTCGGTACTTGATATAGAAGATACGAAACCGATTTGGATTTAATCTCTAACTTTGTAGACACGAAGTGGACGACCGTACCTCAATTAATAGATTGTAGAAATTCATGCCAGTAAGAACAACAAATTTGGTTTGCAACGAATCCGAATGCAATCTTCCGGCACTCTTCTAACTAGTACTCCCAGGCAGTTTTGTGGAACATGTTACTTTCTTTTTTTTATTTTTGAACTGGAAAATAGATTCCATTAACCTGAGACTATCTGAATGTCAGCAGTCACTAAACTATTTACAAACTCAAGATGACCATCCGGCCACATAACACACTCACGCGAGGGTAAATCCCTCCCAAACCTAGCAAGCTTATAAATTACCATGTTACAAGAGCCAGATTGAAACACTACGGTTCCATCTTGGAAATCAGTTAGCAGAGAATTGCTTTTATTTCTGTCACAAGCATCCCTAGTGTAGCAAAATAATAGAACATGTTACTTTCTTGTTGTTGAGTTTAGGGATGAAATTAGTTGGTGCATAGTACCTTAATATGTTATCAGAGATCTTGAGTTTGAATTATGACAGCTGTGATTTATTAAAATAAATCACAACCAACTCATACTCCATCTTTGTTGTCCACAAGTGTTGAAGTGAATTTCTCATCCTTTCTCATCAGGTTGGTCTTTTTTCAGTGTAACTGATCGATTGGTGCATACTAACTCAACATAGTATCAAAGTCACTAAGTCAGGGGTCGTGTATTCGAATTTCTCATCCTTCCTCGTCAGGTTAAGCCTTTTAGATGTAACTAGTTGATATATTGTACTGATCAGTGTATAGATAAAGTATTTTAATGTACAAGTGAATTGGTCACCTTACTCATCAATTTGAATTTTTATTGCTAAGTAACTATTAGTGTATAGTAGCTCAGCACTTGGCTCATGCTTGGCATGAACGAATCAAATGCTTGAGCGTGCCTGTTTCTTTGATCCATCAAATTAAATGGTTCGCATGCGCATGTATCATGATAGCTTTGGACTTGGAGAGTGTCTGACTTTATTCAGGTTCGACAAAGCAAGATGTCAACCTGTTTAAGTTGTTTAAGTTATGAGGATTCGATTGATAAGTATCGCTATCGCATTCATCAGGTGCCAAGATAATACATGATTAAGGAACGTCGGGCAACACAAAGAATTCAAACACCACCATTATTTTGGAGGAGTTTTATTGTCCAAAAACTGATCAGTAGTTTTGATCTAATGGTGTAGATTTCATAATCTAAAATTATAAGTACTGGCTAGTAGTTTTTCAATTTTGGGGCAATATCGAAAAAAATAAGAGTTGTAGATTTATAGTGGTTAATTTTTATTGTTATAAACAAAGTTACAGTAACAATCTGATTAATAACTAATGTTTTATATTTTTTTAAATGAACTAACATTTTAATAATTTGGTAGACTTAATATTCTATCGTAAAAATAAAATATAAATTTATTAATTAAAAGTGCAATTATGAAATTACCCTCAAACTACTTGTTAGTAGTTTTTTAAAATTAATGGCCAGTATTTTTAATAATAAAACTTCTCTTATTTTGAGCTGTTTGAAATGACACACGAAAAATGATAGGTCACAAGTCATAAGGTGCTTACATCACCTACTGGGTCAGACTCGATCGAGTAAATAAACAACTTTTGAGTGAGACCGGACTCCGGAGTTTAATTTCCACTGCGCGGGATCTTGAGTGTTTATTTAGAGAGTCCATGGCGGCTCGAATCTGCTGCTGCCGTGCAGTGGGTGCGTAGTATATGTTTATATCTGATATGGTCCCCAAACATGTTGCAATCTTTGAATCGTCGTCCCTGACACAGTGACATTTGTATCTGATGGGCTACACGCAAGTCATAAAGCGGCATTCTGCACACTACTTTGCTACTATCTTCTGTCAGATTTTGTTCCGCGATTCTTCTCTCCACTTGCTTGGTGACGAAGTTCTGGGGACACCTACACGAAATATCGATCGGTTTCTTCAGGATCATTGTCGGTCGCTAGCCACACTTCTTTTAGAAGAAGAATAATCGGCCCACTTTTATGCTGTTTCTAGCAAATGGCGTGGTATATTTCCGTGTTCGCCATTTTTCCCACGGAGAGAATGCTTCAAGCATGATGGATGGCACATTTTCTTTTCTTTGCCGAAATCGTCTCTGTATGGGATCTAATTCCCCAAAACAAAATAAAAAGATTGTGTCCTCTCGGCTTTTCAAACTTCCAGATCAGATGACTACTTTTGTCGAGTCCTAAGACATCAGGTCAAACTGAAGTTGTTGGTCTAGCAATATCATCTATCCTACCACACACCATGTCACGTCTCGCCGGCAATGCACATGCATGCCAGAGTGATTGGAACGCATCGCAGGAAGAACTAGTGAACAAGCAGACGGTCAAATCGGCCGCCGGCGCCAAAGGCGATCGAGAGAAGAGGAAGAGGAAAAAACAAGAGGAAAGGTACGTGTTGGGTCAGATGAGCAGCAGCCGAGGGAGACCATCGGTCGGTCTATCCATCCATCGATCCACCGACCCGACCCCGGCAGGGCAGTAGTCAGTCCGGTCAGCACGAAACGCGATCAAAAAGATTCCCTGGAACGAAGCAACGAAACAGAGCTCGCTCGATCTGTGTTCATCTCTGTAGTTTCTATGTTTATTTATCAGCAAGTTGAGTGAAATAGTACACTAGTTGATCTGTGCTACTTGATTAATTCATCATATGTTTTTTGTGCTGAAAAAAAATCATCATAGATAAAATAAATCTGAACAACGAAACAAACCAGGTGCCGGTCTTAATGTGCACTTTCGAAAATGTATGCATGGTCAAAGCTAGCGGCGCCATGAATAAAGAAGGAAGCCAGCCAATAAGGCAGTGCGATAGCCGGGGCATTATTGCTCCTAGACATAGATGGTCGTACATTAGTAACAGCATTGTGTGCTTAAGCCCCCACACGGCCACACGCCATTGAAGCTCTTTTTGAACGTTTGACATACAGAGCTCAGAGCTGGTATATAGTGGAATCTGGTTCTCCTCCATGTTCCACGAATCAAAAAAAATTTGGGATTAGTTCCCACTATACAGATCGAACTGGTACCACTAGACTTTCACGTTCTCATTCTTAACGTCACGGATCCAGCCGGAGTGCTTGCTAGTTGTTGGATCCAGAAAAAGAAAACGATACAATAGCAAGATTCCTTGCCTTCTTTGGTGTCCATGCACGATGCCTTTTGCATCGATACTCTCCGTTGAGCTAGACCTCTCCATATGCACGTGACCTATGCATGAGCTCAAGATTAACAAGTGTTTTATCTTCCTTTGATTAAGGATGATTAGATTAAAACAAGAAGCACCGGTACATTTTAACTTTGAATTTACTACCGTTGTACGACCTTGAACCAGCCGGGCAGAGGCAGATGGTCGCCTGCGCCGTTTCATAGGCTCCGAGACAGAGAGAAGTTGATGGGAGCAAGAAATCACGCGTCGTGTACGTGCTTTTTGTGTTGGGACGTGCGCAACGACGGTACAGAGGATCGGCGGGCTGGCACATACACAATACACCATTGCCTTGTCCCCTGCTAGCTGCTGCATATGCGTCCTGTTCTACTGTACGGTGTGGTTTCATTTGGTCTCTTCGTGTTGTTTGTCCTGACAAATTATGGTCCACAGTTTATTTCTAGAAATAGAATGCAGAACATCAAGGCGTAACCCTTTGAACTTCTTACTTTCCCTCCTTCTTTTTTGATATAAAATCAGCAGAACTCGTGTCGTCCTTTGCTGAGAGAAAAAATTAAATGAAAACAAATGTTCATAGGAATTGTCGCCAAATTGGGGCATAGCTTGCAACGGTCAAAGATTCTGCAAACAATACTGTTGCCACGTATAACAATGATTAGCTCCACATAACAATAATGACATCGTTACCGCTGCTGCTTTTCCACGCCTCTTATCTGATCCGCGCCATTCATAACTTTTCACGCATAGTATAACTGATGTAACATACTACAAAGATAATCACTGCAACCCGGCTATATTTGAAATCTCACTCTCAAAGGTGACAGGCAAACCTAAACGGAACCCACCAAATAAGGCAATGATAAAATACTATAGCAAGCACTAAACACAAGAGTGGCCCTCTGGCGCTCTGGCATACAGTACTATAAGTACGAAGTACCAATTGGAGCCCCAGGACTGGTCGGCACAACCGCACAAGGAATCATTGCCGTCACAGGCCGGCTCGGAACCAATGCCGTGATGTCACGTCAGGCCAGGCCATGCACACATGACTAAGATAATCCATGTCACCCCAAAGCTCTCTCTCCAGCTTGCGATTGCAAAAGATAACGATTTGGCCGTACGCACAACACCATGATCATCGCACCAAGCCACCAACCAAAGAGAAGACGATAAACATTATTCCTGGCCCTCTCGTACCACGGCGGCACGTCGCGTGTCCCCCCCGTCCCCGTGCGCCTGCGGGCGTTGACCTGGCAGGGCCCGCATCCAGAGACCGGTGGGCCCTGCTGTCAGTTGGCGCGACGATGCTAACCACCGGCCTGATGATGGTGCTCCCTGCGCGTGCCCAACGGTGGGGTGGCTTATCGAATCGTCACGTTATATTTGTCAGGTAATTCCCTCACCTGGTGGATCTTTTATGCAGGACGCCGTCTGGTGGCCAGGCCAGGTTCTGTGAGCAGCTGAGCTAGCCAGGTAATGTTGTTGAAGATGGAGTATGCTATTCTCTCCGTCTAGAATGTAGTAAGTGTTTTTTTTATTTATTATTAAAAATTAATTTTTCTATTTTTGATAAATAATATAGGTATAAATAAATTATTTTAAATAGAAAGAGTGATAGACGATCTCATGATCAATGTAATAGTATTATTTTTAATGGTATTTTTCTAGTAACAATCATTAAAAAAATTACTTCAACCATAGGGACAATAATTTATTATGTGCTTGTGAAAATGTGCCCCTCTAGAATTTTTAATAAATTTTGTCATCAATTGAACTTAGGAAAACCTACTAATAAGCTTGGGTTTTTTTCAAGTTTCAAATTAAGAGAAGATATGTTTCCTTCGATAAGAGCTTGCGTACAAGGTATCGCGATAGCAACATGAGTAGCCTACATCTGACAGATGTATCTTGTTAATCATGAACTCGAGATCACTCGTCCACACATTACATGTGTATTTGGGCCCAAAATGAAATAATAGCGAGTTCAAATCTACAAGCTAAGTATATATGGAATATCCAGGCATAAAATCACTGAGATACCTGAAGCATAAACATGATTCCCTCATGTTATTCCTCCCCCTACTACCATGTCTCCAGCAGCAGCCATTTCTTTCAAACAACCAGAGTTTTGATCCGGACCAGATTGATTTGCTCACTTGGAAGCTGTGATAAGAAATGTTTCGTTAAAAATTTGTTGAGTGTGACGTGGAGCCCATGCTCCAAGATGTAGCTTTCATGTATATGCTCTCCCATATTCCCCGTAACCAATGGCAGATTCCGGCTTCAGAGGCAACAACAGCAGCTTAACCCTGCCATTAGGTTGACAAAAATGCCCTTTTCCAAATGTTCAAAGCGTAGCACAACGAATAGTCTAGTTTGGTGGGCAATAGGGCATATAAAAGAAAGGATGTTTGACTGGGTCAAACCATTTTTGGGTACACAACAAACAAAAATTACAGCAGTCGTTAACTGAGTGATTTGCACAGCAGGATAACACGTGGTAAACTTTTTAAGTTACCTGATAATCCAATATTATTAGAGCAAGTACAATGGTGTCATCTCATACGTCGTCTCATACATGACACATAATTTTAAGATGAGTTATAAGACGATTTATACAATGGGTGGTTTGTTCAGTTATCTCCTATTTATTGTATAATTTCTTAATTTGTGGATATAAAAAGGAATATTTATATGTTAAAAAACTACTATAATTCATATAATAGTGTGAGAGCCGTCTTATACTCTTAAATTTTAGCACATGAGGTGGTTACATCATGAAACAACCACATGTTTCTCTCACCGTCTCATCTCTCTTTCATATCATAAAAAATCCTATGTGATTATGCATAAGATAGCCTATAAGGCCACCTACGTATAGCATTGTACTTGTCCTTAGTTATAGGATAAAATCTTTAAAATTGGAATGAAATTTACAAATGATAGATAATTCCTAAGATACAATCGACACCCATTGACATGGTAAAGCACGGGATAATAATGTGTTTTATGCTCATATAACATGTGGATTGAACTTTTGTACTCAACCAAGAAATTGGAGTGCAAGTCAGTGGGAATCAAACTTTTTTAAATTTAAAACTGTGTAGTGATTTTGACCTGATGCCGAGCTTCTCGAAATGAGATCCTTGCGCCATCATATAATAAACGTACTGTAGTTCTTTTCTTCTCATCACGCATGCATGGCGTGTGCGATTGAGGAAAACTTGCATGGTTATGTTGTACCTATTTAAACAATTAAATTTAAGAACAAAATCATATGGGGTGAGTAGAATGCTTCTCCTTTATTAGGTCAAGAAAGTTGATAATGCATTTTTGTGTGAAGTATTAAGCATGGTAATTCTTTGCATTCATAAAAAGCCAAGGGTGGTGAATAGCATTAACCTTGCTGGGGGAGGGGGTGGGGGGAGGGATCCATGCTAAATTTGAGTTTGATCTGACATTTTGGATATCTACTAAGCGACCATCGTGCAGTTCCAACATGTACCAGAAACAAATTTGACACATTCTACGTAATTTGGTGCTACCTTTTTAACATGAGGCTTGTGCAAAATTATGTTTATCATTAGTCAAAAAATGTTTGACTTTGACCAAACTTAAAAATGCTAACATGTATAGATGAAGGAAGTATAATGTAAGCAGAGTCGCAGATTAGTTATGACCATAGTAGGCCATGGATCTCTTGCCTAACATAACACTTCATTGATTGAATAGTAACATGACACTATTTACAAGCCGTTAGAGGTGAATTAGGGTGGGTGGCCCACAGTTGATTATCTGTTTAAGTTCCGTCCCTGGAGGTACGGACGTAACTTACGTAATACATGGATTGGTCGTGTACTCGAATTGTACCTTGGATTAACGAATCCTCAGTTTGAACCTGATAGGAGTATTAATTACTTAACGGTACCTAATCTAGCTCAACGCCGAGCACAACTGACTGTTGGTAGGGCCCGAGCTCGGACAAGAGCGACCAAGGTTCCCAACAGGTCCAGGGGCAGAACCGTCTTTCTCACAGCGGCCTCCCTCCAATTTAGCCGCCCCCCGGAAACCGCACCCCTGCCACGACGCCGACGACCCCTCCCCTCTCTCCGACACCTGCACACACACAAACACACATACGCGCACGAGAACCCCTCGCGCGCGCTCGGGCTCGTGCGCCGATGGCCGCGACGGGGGTGGCCACGGCGGCGGGGACGGCGGTGCTGGTGTACCTGGTGCTGTCGGGCCGGCTCTGCGGCGACGCGGGCGCCGGCGCCGACGGCGGGCGGGACGACCGGCTGATTTCGGAGGCGGTGGCGGAGGCCGCTGCGGCGCGGCGGCGGCGGAAGGAGGAGGCCCGGGCGAGGAAGGAGCAGCGGCGCGCGCGGAAGCGGCGGTGGCCGGAGCGCGCCCCCGCCGGGTGGGGCGAGGCGGTGGCGGTGGCCGCCCGGACCGTGCGGTTCACGTGGGGGGAGACGCTCGGGAAGTGGCCCCTCGGGGAGCTCGCCTTCGGGATCAAGTACTACATGCGGCAGCAGGTTGGTCCCGATCATCATCGCTGCCTCCTCCTCCCGCGCTCTCCGCCGGTCTCCATTGCCGCCCGCCGCGAACGATTTGGTCTCGCTCGTGCTCTGTTCCTGCCGCGCGAGATTTTGCTTTTCTTCTTCCGGACGCTTTTTTGCTTTTGATTTTTGGTGGTGTTTGGCTACCTCGGGGAGCTTGAGGAGATGATTGGTTTCTTCGGCGGGATTTTTCCTCGGTCAAGCTGGCTTGTCGGTTTTCGTTTCTATTTTCATATTCGGACATGGAAATATGCCTCTCTTTTTTTAGGCGAAGGATCTTCTTGCGTGCAAGAATAGGTGAAGGGGGAATGTGCAATATGTGCAGGCTTCCTTTTCCTGCATTTTCTGTTCCCATTGATGTTGCGGATTGGTAGTTTCTTTATTTTTCTCTTCTCTTTTATTGATTGGCAATCCCGTTTTTCTCCTTTTTTTAATTTGATTTTATTTTTCAAAATACAAATGGTGGGGTTTAGGAGTTGCATCACAACTGTGCTATTTGTGAGCTGCTTCACATGACTAAATAGTTGTTAACTGTTTCGTGGTACTAGTTTGGTTGAAAAGTTAGCGGGAAAGCAATCTTTGTTGCTTTAGCTGTCACTGAAAACTGTTGGTTCAGTTTCACGGCAAATCCACAGAGTGACTTCGGTTTTGGACCAAGTCAAGCTTAAAACTTTCTGAGGTTGCAACTTGTTATCTTGGAGGTTACGTGGGTACTCGTGCCTTAGCTTAACAGAGGAATTGGTGCATGTTAACGTGGTTTCGGAGGATTCAGGAATGGTGCCCAACCAAGTGGACCAACTTTCTAGTCATAGGATTTGAAGTTGAAGCATCAATGTATGGCATTTATTTAGTTACCCTTTCACCTAACGATCGATATGTAGTGTTTCTTGAAGGAGTATTTGGTCCATCACTGATGTGGGTCTACTTTATTGTATTTAAAATAGTAATATGATTGTTTAACAAATGATCAAATCTACTTTCCCTCCCCAAAACCGAACTGTGCTTTGATTAGTTTAGTCCTCACAAAGCTAAGTGGTTGCTGAATTCGAACCCAGTACCTAACTTAGGGAAAAGATGCTATTGCCATTAGCTGCTAAAAATATTCCACATTCCGTAACGATAAATACGTACGAATTTCTTCCGGAAATTTATCTGTTCACCTGCCTTTAGTGTGCTATATTCTTTTGCCTCCTCTTTATCAGCTGCAATGCCAGTATACTAGATATTTTGTATGGGTATGACACATCAGTTCACTATTTCAGGGCAATCTGCAGCATGAGTATGCGGGATGCGATTCTGTATCTCTGGATGGACCTGACGTTCGGCAGGAGCTGATTTCGCTTCTCAGATATCTGAAGCTATGCATGTATTTCTCGAAGAAGCCATATGACGTGTTTATGGAGTTTGGTGGATATGCCCAGAACGATGTTCTAATAAAGAAATCTAAGGGGAGGGTGCGTAAGTATCAGTCAGTTCTCCATTGTCATCTGTCTTTTGAAACAATCATGCCAGACCGTTTTTTATTCAATAATTAACTATCATTTGGTTTGGATTATTATGAATCAAGGTTTAGGCAATCGACTGAAATTCTGTGCTATTGTGCAGCTCCTGAAGCCTTCTTTCACAATTGTTCGTGATCGAAGCACCAAATGTTTTCTCCTTTTCATTCGGGGAGCCATCAGTGTTAGGGAACGGCTGACAGCGGCAACAGGTGCAGAGGTTCCTTTTCACCATGTTGTAGTGAAAGAAGATCGTATCTCCAAATTAGTGCTGGGGCATGCCCACTGTGGGATGGTTGTAGCAGCTCGATGGATTGCAGACCAGGCCATTCCTTGCCTAAGTAAAGCTGTTGATGAATTCCCAGACTATGGGATTAAGGTAATTTTTTTCAGTTTCTGTGAACATCTGCACATGATATTGTGGCGTTTAAACTATATCTGCACTATAAACACATAATACTGGTGGTCGCTGCTATTGCTCCAAATTTTATTGTACAGATTATACTTTTTCCATTTTCAGTTCTCCTTAGGACTGGGGTACGCTGTCAAAATTGTGGCGTACAACTTTCTGCTTTTGTGTTGGTTCCAGTACTTCTCAGGCAATCTAACTAGATGTTCTTATTATCTGTACATTGACTAAAGAAGAATCAACTTATTCTGATATCTGAATCAATGCCAAAGTAAAAAATATTTGAAGTGTTGTGTCAGTCAAATATCTTTAAATGGGTTTGTTATTCTTTGGTGCTAAACAAAAAGTGTAAGAAAATAAATCTACCAAAGTATTTGTGCAAAGTAGAAGACCATTACTAGAGAGAAGAAGTGGACTAAACATAAGTTAAGGAAAACAGCTATGGATGTAATTTGACCATCCTCTACCTGTTATCATACATTTTGTTCATTGAATTATAGCTACAAAGTTTTATTCTTATGAGTGACCGCTTTCAGCAGCTATGTGGCAACCTAATAGAAGTTATTCGAAATTAGAAAAAGGTTGTTCCATTATTATTGTTCATCTGAATCTAGAATTTACATTCACGTGTTACATACGACCCTTTGTTTTACTAACTCAAATATCAGTACCTTTTTAATTTAGATCATTGGGCATTCAATGGGAGCTGCAATTGCTTCAATACTGACATACATTCTACGTGAGAACGAGAAGCTATCATCATCCACCTGCCTTGCATTTGGACCAGGTACAGCATAGCGAATCCTACTCAACAAATTCCTTGGTGCCTCAACTAACTATATTTTGCTTTGGGGCCCTATAAGTTAAGAAAAATTGATGAATTACTATTTGTGAATCATCCTTCACTAAAATTTGTATTATTGTCTTGCATCATGGTATCTTTGTAATGATACATCTTTAGGAGTTAGGTTCATTTATTGGTGTCTGTGCTTATGTTTCTAATTTTGGAACAAAATGCAGCATGGATCTTCTTCAGTCGGTTCATTTATTGGTGTAGGTGCTTATGGCTTTTTAACTTTTGGAAAAGTCTAGTATTAATTTTCTTCAAAAAATTAAAATATATCCAAATATACACATTTGTATACATGTTTAGTTTTAATGATAACCAATGTTTCACTATACCATTGTCTTATGTACTGCATGCTGGCAATGCCCAGAAGGCTAAGTCTGTATATTATGATTTAAAAATACAAGATCTATGATCTGTATGAACGCATGGTGTGATGTTTACATTTCTCATTGTTTCTGTTCAGCTGCTTGTATGACATGGGACTTGGCTGAGTCCGGTAAAGACTTTGTTACCACTATTGTCAACAGAAATGACGTAGTACCATCTTTGGGCATAGCTTCTGCCACGAAGCTTCGCACAGAGGTACCTCTTTGCCATCACAAATTCATTTACTGATGTTTATATATTTATGCTTATCAAAGTAGAACCAGGAATTATATTTGATCATTCATAGGAACAAATATTATATATTTACCATTACAGATATGATCTTACAGGTTATGACATCATCATGGGTACATGACCTTCGCAATCAAATTCAGCAGACTAGGTTCTTGGGTTTTGTAAACCGTTCTGTGAGTTTCATAAGATCTCACGTGCCCTGCATATCTGATCCAAGATCTAAGGTTATAGATGTTGATATGGTGCAATCTCACAATTCTACGGTATAATGATTTTGCTGTTCAAAACACCTTATTTTCCAACCTATTACTTGGATGATAGTTACGAGTCAATTCCTCGTGATTTTGCAGGATGGGAGGAAACCTTCAGCAGGCAATCGTTCTGCAGTAAAGAAACTCCCTGGAATTGTTTGCTGGTCTTGTGTTGCTACTGAGAATCAGGCTGTTGAATCTTCAAAACAAACGAAGGACATTAAAAGTCAAACCGACACTGAAGGAAAAATTGACAAAATTAGTGAAGTAGATGCTTCTGAATTAATCTCAGTCGCCCTTGGAGATTTAAATCTTCAAGAATCAGATAGCAAGGATGTCGATAGAGAGGAAAAGAAATCAGCTCTGGAAGGAACAGATGAAAAGGAGGCCATGGACCTTTTAGAGTCATTGACCGAGGAGATTCAGGTGCAGTCATCGTCAGCCCCTTCTCGAGAGCCCTGCCAGTTATTTCCCCCTGGAAGAATATTACACATGGTTGGATCGCCAGCAACAGAGCCATGCATAAGTGGACAAACTGGTGCAGAGGATGTTGTCACATTGTATGAGACACCTCGACATTTATACAGTAAGATTCGCCTGGCGAGATCCATGATAAGAGAACATTACATGCCCAAGTACATTAAGACAATAGAGCTGTTGATTAATAGGCTTGCAAAGGAGAACATGGATGACCAATTGGACTCATTGTAGCATCAAGCGTGTGTACATAATAATTATTGTACAGATTATGGCATGGAAAGGCATTGTTTCAGATAGGAAATGCTGTAGTTCTGGTTGTTTAAAGGTTTGTGTTAGCAATCAAAAACCTGTAACACAAGACCAATTTAACTTTGTTCTTTTAATTTCCTGTCAATATTGGCAGCCAGCCATCTCAGGTAGGGCTCAAAGAGCATGACCTGGTGATGAATTCAGTGATTCTCAGCAGCATTGTTGTTCCTTCGCAAAAAAAAAAAGGAAAAAGAGGCAGCAGTTGTTTCTAGTTATGGATACTATTAACAATTGAGATGTAAGCTAACCCAAGATATTCATGTGAAAGTCACTGTTTATTAGTATGGCATTTTGGTTTTTAAGTTCTATCAAGTCTTGTTCCTGTAGTCAGTTTGGTTTGCATAAAGAAGTGTACAGTTTAAGAATGTTATTATTTTTTTGCTAAATTTCTGGACATCGATGCATTCTTTCTTTCTTATTATTTTTTGCTGCTACAGTTTATTTACCTTTATTATTGTTCTGCGCACCGAGTTCAGATTATATCACTGAACAGTATTGAGCACGCCACGGATCAAGCTTATATGGATGAGAATGAGACTATAACCCTTCTTTCTTCCAAAGTCGAATGGCTTTCTTGTCCCACTACTACAGTCTCGAGAGCAGGGTACTACGGTCGCGCATTTCAATGATCAGTATTGCCCTATGCCTGCAAACCAGTACGGTACTACGGTAACCATGCAAAAAAAAAAAACTCGACCTACGAGGTAAGACAGCTCCGGGCATTTTATTTATTAAGAAGAAAACTTTCTCACGTAGGTCGAGAAAACCCCCGAACCTTTACCCCACCCTTACACAGCGGCACCGTTGTCCGTGTGAGACGACCATGATCTAGGCCGGGTCTTAGACCTATGCTTTAGCGTGGTGACAAGCGAGGGGATTTTTTTTTACCTTAACCCATAAATTCGTTTCCACTAGGAGTCGAACCGTGGTGGTGATGAAGACGGCGTGTTGACCAAGTCAAGGCGAACGGGATGCCGGTGCAAGTGATAAGCGGGCCCGATGGACAGGGACTGGGAGAGACTTGCCGGTGATCAGGATCGCGGGACGAGGTGACACGCGTCGACATCGAGAAGTCGCGCTTTGAGAAGCGTGTAAGGCGGTTTCCCGGTTTGGACCTCAAAATCGGTGGCGGTGGTTGGTGGTGCATGTGGCACCATCACGGAGCTTGCTTCGAGATAAAGCAAAAGACGTGAAGCGTCCGATGGCATTCGGGCGATGAGGAAAAAGATGGACGGTTATGCCCCTGGTGATAGGTGGGTGTGTTATGTAGATCAAGGGTAGAGTGGTCATGTGGACAATAGACCCTAAACCTATATAAGGAGAGGTGTGGCTAGTGGGAGAGGTGCCTCTTCCATTAGCTTTGTGTTAGGACTCTATTCGAAGTGTTAGGAGAGGACTTCATGTTTGAGAGGAGAGTAGTGGGTGTGTGAGAGACATCTCTTGCTCTTCCAAATAGTGGGAGGAAGAGGGTGGCTTCCTAACCTTGTACCTATGAATCTTGTAAGCACCTTTCTATGATATTAGAAGTATTTTCGTGCTCAAGATTTCCCTCTTCACTTGAATCTCGAAATTCCCTTTTTCTTATTTTCGGAAGCATTTTCGTGGTGATTTTTTATCTCACTTTTGGACGAGTTTTTGGCCCGGATTTCTTGAGAAACTTGTTGCTAGGATGAGCTAGGATAATCCTCTATGGATCCTTGATGGAATTATTGGCTCTAGTAACTTCGATTTGAAGGATTTCTCAAGTTTCCCCTTTTTGGTGTTCTTGGCACGAGATCTGAAATTCGTGATAATTTCTTGAGCCAATTGAGTTGATCTCCTAGGATTAGGATCGTGATGTAATGAGGATTCACTGGTCCAAAAATCGCATTATTTGAAGTTCGTCTGATTGAGTTTTGGAGAAGATTTGAGAAGATTCTGAGAGATTTTCTGTTCTATCAGGGGTCGACCGGCACTGCCGATGACCAGAACCGGCACTGCTGATTGGTCCAGTCTGTAGGTTCCACTGTGACAGCATCCCGTACCGGCACTGCCGATAGGTGGGACCGGCACTGCCGATGACACGCACCGGCACTGCCGATAGGCGTGACTAGCACTGCCGATGCCCACCGGTACTGCCGATAGCAGGGATCAGCACTGCCGATGGGAGTTCAGTTCTGAACTGTTGAGGATTGCTTCTTCCCTTTTTGTTTCTGTTGTGGTTCTTTGGGGTGGTTGATCACTCCTAGGGCTAGTACACCACAAGTTGGTGTGTGTAGTCTTGGTGATCGATTTGGAGGTTAGCTTGGGTTATTTTTGGGATATAGGCCAAGTTCTCTTGGAGAATTTTATTTGGCTCCCATTCACCCCCCTTCCCTCTGGTCGCCTTCTCGGTTCTTCAATTGGTATCAGATCCGGTTTGATCACTAGTTGACCTTCACCGCCTTTGTGATCTGAAGGCGACATGGAGAAGCGTGCTGTCAAGCTGTGGATGTTCGATGGAGAGGACTTCTCTTACTGGAAGTCACGGACCAAGGCATATCTGCTGAGTCAAGGACGTGCAATTTGGGAGATTGTTGATCAGGAGTATGCTATACCACAAGACCTGAACACTGCATCTGCAGGTGAGTTACTCGGGTATGAGAACAACTCCAAAGCTATCAATATTCTGCTTTCTGCACTTAGTAGGAGCGAACATGATAGGGTTGCACACCTTGACACTGCTTATGCTATTTGGGATAAGCTCTGCACTTACCACGAGGGTACCAACCAGGTCAAGTCTATGCGTAAGGATTCTTACAATAGACAGTACCAAACCTTTGCACAGAAACTGGGCGAGTCACTAGATGACACTTCTCGTAGGTTTGAGGCAATTGTGTGCAACTTGCGGGCTTGTGGTACCCTTGTGTACAATGACAATAATAGAGCTAAGCAACTGCTGTACTCACTTGATGAAAATGTTTCGGGGGTTAAAATTGCTACTCTAGAAGAAACTGCTGAATTCAATACCCTGAACTGTGAGCAACTGTATAGCAAGCTGAAATCTCATGAACTGTCTAGGAAATCTCGTCCTAATCTTGCTATTCCTGCTTCTAGCATGGCTTTGCTTTTTAGTTCTTAGAAGGGTGATCACAGTTATGCTTCTCATGGAACTAACCCCTTACTTGACAAGTCTTCCTTGGAGTTTGCTTTGTCTTCTCTTGTTGCAGCTTCCGATGAACAGATGGAGTGCATTCCTGACGAGGAGCTGTCCTTGCTCACAAGGAAGTTCAGGAAGTTCTACAACAACCAGAAGGAGAGAAGAGGAGGTGGTTCAAGAACCTGCTTCGAGTGCGGTGACCCGGGACATTTCATTGCTGATTGTCCCAAGAAGAAGAAGAAGGTCGGGTACCGTGACAACAACACTGAAGACTTCAAGAAGAAGAAGAACCGCTTCTACAAGAAGGGCAAAAACTCCAAGAAGTTCGACAAGGCCATTGCACGCGCCTGCGTTACCGCCTTGAGTGATGTCGACCTCACATCAAGCAAAGGCCTTTCAAGCTCGGAGGAGGAGGTTGAAAAGCCACGAGTCAAGAGGAAGGATGACTTCACCGGGCTTTGCTTCATGACAAAGAACGACCACGACACCGACTCTGGATCCGACTCCAACACAAGCGAGGTACCTCCCACTCTCGATGAGCTCTCTTCTGAACTTGATCATTTGCGCAATGTTCTGCTCATGCAAAATGATAAGCTTCGCAGTGCTGTTCATGAGGGTAGAGAGCTTAAGTCTAAGTTGGAGAGTGTTGATTTTGAAATTGCTTCGCTTAGGTCCAAGCTTGCTCATGAGGACATTGTTGTTGAGTGTGAGTCTTGTCAAGTTGTGATGAGTGATCTTGCACAGAGGGAGAGTGTGCATGCTCAAGTTGCCAGTCAGCTTGAGAGTGCCCTCAAGAAGCTTGATGAGTTTAAAACTAGACCAACTCTTTTGGGTGCATGTCAGAAGTGCCCCAAGCTCACAGATGAGTTGGAAGCTCAGTCCCTCAAAGTCAAAGAGCTTGAGTCCAAGTTGCTTCATGAGACTCGCTCTAAGGTCCTTCCACCACCTTGTGAGGTGTGTGTCTCTCTTAAGGACAAGCTTGTAATCACTAGGGAGGAAAACAAAGCCCTAGTCCACGAAAATGACTATCTTGTGTCTAGGCTCCAGAGAATCCTAGTGAGTGAAGAGAAGATTGAGAGTGATTTGGCAAGAGTGAAGGAGAGTGCTTCTAGATCAACCTATAACTTGGGTTTGGGATTTGAGAGGTGTGTCAAAGAGAGTGAGAATATGGGTAAGTTTGTATCTAGCTCCAGCTACAAGGATGAGGAAAACACCATTAAACCCACTGACACATACTATCCACCCAATCCAAAACCCTCCTTTAACCCAAAGTAAACAGAGAAGCCAAAACTCAAACCTGCAATACAAACCAAGCCTAATCCTAAGGGTGTCTACATTTGCATGTTTTGTGATCGCAAAGGCCACTTGGATGAATTCTGTTTTAGGCTTAAGAGAATTGAGAGGAAGCAAGCTGAGTTGACTAGGGATGCTTTTTATGATGATTTTGTTGACTTTCAGCCTCGCTGTTTTTCTCGTGCCTATCGTGGATAGGGTCATCCCTCATATGGCTTTGATTCACGAGACAGAGGCTTTGCGCAGCAGTGCTTTGGCACCCCACATTTTCCCCATCGTGGTGAGCGTCACTCGCGTGGATTTGACATTCACACAGATGATTTCTATCCTCACAAATCAAGGTTGGAGTCGAGACGCTTTGACAGGCCATGTTTTCCCCATCATGGTTCTCGTCTCATACGTTCGAATAATAAAGTGCAAAGAACAGTGATGACTACTACCGGTCGTATGGTTAAGTGCTAGATTCCCAAATGCTTTTTGACTAACCCCAGCACTAAGCCATCGACTTTCACTTCTCGTTCTTTGTAGGCAGTAGGTGAAGGCTTGGAGAACAAGTGGTTGATGGATTCCGGGTGTTCGCGCCACATGACCGGAAATGCAAAGTGGTTCTCCAGCCTCACTCCCTTGAAGCGTCGGGAGTATGTGACCTTTGGAGATGACAAGAGAGGAAGAGTGAAGGGAAGGGGCGCGGTAAAGGTAAATGAGAACTTCACTCTCAATGATGTTGGTTTGGTTGAGTTTCTCAAGTACAATCTCCTCTCTGTCTCTCAGCTTCTTGATGTTGGTTTGGAAGTGCGCTTTAAGTCAAATGTTTCTTGTGTTCTTGATTCGAGTGGTTCCTTGGTTTGTGGGATTTCTCGCATTGGTAGAGTTTTTCAGGCTGATTTTGCTGGTTCTCCTGGTTCTCACAAGTGCTTGTTTACTCAATCTTCTTCTGAGCTCTAGAAATGGCATAGAAGATTGGATCACATGAGCTTTGACTTGTTATGTCGCTTGAGTGGCCTAGATTTGATCCGAGGATTGCCTAAGCTCAAATTTGATAAGGATTTGGTTTGTGCTCCTTATCGTCATGGGAAAATGATTGCCGCTTCTCATCCACCAATCAATTTGGTGATGACTGAACGCCCTGGAGAGTTGCTTCATATGGACACTGTTGGTCCTTCTCGGGTTCGTTTGGCGGGTGGGAAGTGGTATGTTCTTGTGATTGTTGACGACTACTCTCGCTACTCTTGGGTCTACTTTCTTGAGAGCAAGGATGAAGTGTTTCATCACTTTTGGAGCTTAGCTTTGAGGTTGTTCAAGGAACTCCCTGGTGCATTACGAGCAATTCGCAGTGATAATGGCACCAAGTTCAAGAACTCCTCCTTTGATGCTTTCTGTCTTGAGCATGGTATTGAGCATCAGTTTTCAGTACCTCGGGTTCCCCAGCAGAACGGTGTGGTTGAAAGAAAGAACAGAACCTTAGTGGAGATGGCCCGGACGATGCTCGATGAGCATAGGACTCCGAGCCGGTTCTGGGCTGAGGCCATTAGCACTGCTTGCTATGTTTCCAATTGGATTTTCTTGCGCTCAATTCTTAATGTGACTTCTTATGAGCTGCGTTTTGGGAGAAAGCTCACGGTTTCTCATTTGCGTGCCTTTGGTTGCAAGTGCTTTATTCTCAAGCGTGGCAATCTTGATAAGTTTGAGTCAAGGTCTTCCGATGGAATCTTTCTTGGTTACTCTCTTCATGGTTATTCCTACAGAGTTTTAAATTTGGAGACTAACACCATCGTAGAATCCTGCGATGTAACCTTTGATGAATCAAACTCTTGTGTAAGGAATGTGATTGAGTCTACAGGTGACAAGGAGATGAAGGAGGGCATCTTTGTAGAAGAGGACCTACAGGGCTTGGATGATGATGATAATGATGAGTCATTCCATCCCACATCCGAGCTTGTTCCTGCTGCTACCACTACTCCAGCAGAGGGTCCAGAAGCTTCTACATCAACTTCAGCAGCTGTCGAGCAAGCTCCAGCTATGGTTGAGAGGGAGGTACACTCTGAGAGAGAGGCTCCCCACCACATTCAGTGTCAACACCCACCTCAATAGATGATCGGTAATCTCTATGAGAGGACAACAAGGTCAAGGTCTGCACATCTTGCTTGCTTTACCAATTCTCTCTTTGTTGCAACCTTTGAACCCCGAGATGTTGGACACGCACTATTTGATGAACATTGGGTTAATGCCATGCATGAGGAGTTGGAAAATTTGAGAGAAACAAAGTCTGGACCCTTGTAGAACCTCCAAAAAATGTCAATGTCAGAACCAAGTGGGTGTTCAAAAACAAACATGGGGAGGATGGTGAGGTTGTGAAAAATAAGGCTAGGCTAGTTGCTCAAGGTTTTAGCCAAGTGGAGGGCTTAGATTATGGTGAAACCTTTGCTCCTGTTGCCCGCATAGAAGCTAGTGATCCCTACTTGTTAGATGGCTTGTTTTCACCTTTTCTTTGGGTTTGGCCATTTGGATGTGCTGATTCGGCTTCGCATTTCAATCTCTAATCTTTGTGCATTTGGTGTTGTCAATGTACTCATCAAGGGGGAGATTGAGAAACTATGTGGATATGTACCATGGTTTGCTATATTTGTGATGAGTAATTGACTTGAGCGGATTTGGTGTTTGAGTTGAAATACAGGAATCCAGGGATTGCATGGGTTTGCATATCATGGTTATGACTAACCGGAGTTGGTGGAGATATTGGTGATGTTGCAGGAGATGGGAAATGTGTTTGCTTGTCTCATGATGTGTAGGTCACTGAAGTCGACTTGGCGGTCAACGACGAGAGGATCGGGCACAAGTAGGGGACTTGGGGCCAGACGATCAGGATGCCGGGTGAAGTCAAGGATGATCCACACCGTACACATGGAGAGGCAAGAAGCACGGATGGTTTCGCGGTTGAGCCTCAAAACCGTGGTGGTGATGAAGACGGCGTGTTGACCAAGTCAAGGTGAACGGGATGCCGGTGCAAGTGACAAGGGGGTCCGATGAACAGGGACTGGGAGAGACTTGTCGGTGGTCAGGATCGCGGGACGAGGTGACACGCGTTGATATCGAGAAGTCGCGCTTTGAGAAGCATGCAAGGCGGTTTCCCGGTTTGGACCTCAAAACCGGTGGTGGTGGTGGTTGGCGGTGCATGTGGCACCATCACGGAGCTTGCTTCAAGATGAAGCAAAGACGTGAAGCGTCTGATGGCATTCGGACGATGAGGAAAAAGATGGACGGTTATGCCCCCGGTGGTAGGTGGGTGTGTTATGTAGGTCAAGGGTAGAGTGTTCATGTGGATAATAGACCATAGGCCTATATAAGGAGAGGTGTGGCTAGTGGGAGAGGTGCCTCTTCCATTAGCCTTGTGTTAGGTCTCTATTCAAAGTGCTAGGAGAGGACTTCATGTTTGAGAGGAGAGTAGTGGGTGTGTGAGAGACATCTCTTACTCTTTCAAATAGTGGGAGGAAGAGGGTGGCTTCCTAGCCTTGTACCTATGAATCTTGTAAGCACCTTTCTATGATATGAGAAGTATTTTCGTGCTCAAGATTTCCCTCTTCACTTGAATCCCGAAATTCCCTTTTTCTTATTTTCGGAAGCATTTTCGTGGTGATTTTTTATCTCACTTTTGGACGAGTTTTTGGCCCGGATTTCTTGAGAAACTTGTTGCTAGGATGAGCTAAGATAATCCTCTATGGATCCTTGATGGAATTATTGGCTCTAGCACCTTCGATTTGAAGGATTTCTCAAGTTTCCCCTTTTTGGTGTTCTTGGCATGAGATCTGAAATTCGTGATGATTTCTTGAGCCAATTTAGTTGATCTTCTAGGATTAGGGTCGTGATGTGATGAGGATTCACTGGTCCAAAAATCGCATTATTTGGAGTTTGTCTGGTTGAGTTTTGGAGAAGATTTGAGAAGATCCCGAGAGATTTTCTTTTCTGTCGGGGGTCAACCGGTACTGCCGATGACCAGGACCGGCACTGCCGATTGGTCCAGTCTGTAGGTTCCAGTGTGACAGCATCCCGCACCGGCACTGCCGATAGGTGGGACCGGCACTGCCGATGACGCGCACCGGCACTGTCGATGGCAGGGATCAGCACTGTCGATGGGAGTTCAGTTCTGAACTGTTAAGAATTGCTTCTTTCCTTTTTGTTTTCGCTGTAGTTCTTTGGTGTGGTTGATCACTCCTAGGATTAGTACACCACAAGTTGGTGTGTGTAGTCTTGGTGATCGATTTGGAGGTTGGCTTGGGTTATTTTTGGGATATAGGCCAAGTTCTCTTGGAGAATTTTATTTGGCTCCCATTCACCCCCCTCTGGTTCCCTTCTCGATCCTTCAATACGGTACTACAGTAACCATGCAAATCAAACTGATTTCATTTGTAGTGCTATATTGAAACTACATATTTGATTCAAAAGTTGGCATGCCAGATAGTCAAAGGTTTAAGGATGAGCTTCATCAAAACTCAAGATCCATGATGAGTTATTATATAACACAACATTCTTTTTCTAGTATAACATACGCGAGTCGTAAATAGCAAGAACTCAGTTTAGTTTTCAGGTTTTTCCTACACTAATCTGGATCCGATGAGCCATTTACCTAATTTTGTTAGTACTAATTAGTCGTGCTTGCGACATTGCTTCCGGTCATGCTCTAACAGGCCATGCCGGCTTCCGGTCATGCACTAATCTGCTAACTATCCCCTTTCCATTGATGTTCGAAATTTTCCATTTCTTATTAAATTTCCTACATTACCAATTAAGGATTCTTTATTTATTCCTTCTCTGCCAATCTCTACACTGTCGATAGTTTCAGGAGCTTTTTCTCCAAAAAAAAAAACATAGTTTCAGGAGTTATATCTGCAGTTTGGTTGCTTTCTTATTTTATTTATGAATGTGGATTTGGTGCCCATTGGCTCGGGCATACCACATACCAGTCATTCGATTTGAATCTTAGCATCCATAATAGATGCAGTACTTAAGGACCTTTGTCTCTCTGTTAGTGTCCGTGAATCCTAAATCAGAGAAAATCAAAAGTCGTTGTCGCGCCACAGCAGGGTAGGGGCTGGCCAGAGCATGGTGGCAGGGCCTTGTCGCGGCCGGTCGACCGGACGGAAATGCGCGTCGGACACCCCCCTCTCCCCCTCCCGCGTGCACCCCGCCGTTGTATTCATCTTCATCGAGGATGGCTGCCACCCCCCCCCCCCTGGCGACCCACTGCCTGATGCCTCTCTGTCGTCTGTGACATCGACGCCCGCTACACCGGCCCCTCCCCACCTGTAGCCACCACCGTCACCGCCGCCCACCACGCTGCAGCCATGCTAACTGGCCGGGGCTCGACGCCCCCGCTGCCAACCCCGCCCACCGCCCTCCTGCCGCACACGGCCATGACAGCGCCATCACCGCCAAGCCGCCCCACCGGGCTGCAGCCCACCGCCGGGTCACGGCCGCCGCCCCCCGGACCTCCTTCATGGCCGGCGAGGACAAAGAACCCCTGCCCCCGGCAATCCGAACCCCATAAGGAATCTCGGGCCGCTGGCATCGAGGGTGGTGGCCGTGGGCGAGGAGGAAGAGAGGCGGGGAAGGGGGGGGGTATGGCGCGAGGATAAATCCCGCCGTCCATCTCGTGTCTGGAGCACATCTGCACGATGAGGGAGAGGGGAGATGACTCGAGAGAGATCGGGAGAGAGAGAAAGAAAGGCCTTAAGGCTGTGCATGCGAGAGGGATGAGGATAAAGGATGTTGTGCCTGCTAACGGATTGCACACGACGTCATACATAGGACGCCGACGCCCGAGCCATAGGGCACCAATTATTTTTCCTTTATTTATTTCCAATGCTTAGGTTCTTGTGAAATACTGACAACATGATAATCATTATTGTCATATTCTCTATGTTGGCTAAGAGGACGTTTAGATAGGGACACTTGCTAATCCCAAGAGTAATGCTAGACTTACGAACAAGACTACATAATTCCTACGTGCTGACTAGAATTTAGCCTAGTCACGCTCTGAGGTGTCATTTGGGTCCATTAGTTTTCATCTAATGTGAACAGGTCTCGACAAAACTAATCGGAGACTCTAACCTAACACAACGTCGCCGTCACGGCTCGTCAGACAACACTTTGTTAGAGTCTCCTAATTGTTTTCATCGAGGCATGATTCCTAATTGTTTTCATCCCAACTGCACCGACACTCAAAAGGATCTAGATGCGTGTTTCTTGACGCTTCATTAGGGTAAGTACCATCTCATAAAAATTGGCATTCAGACTCTTCCTCTTTCTAGTGGCATATGACTGATTTCTATATGGTTGTGGGCTCATAATCCTATTTTATCCTTATTCGCTTTTTCTAACAGGAATACGTCACATAAAATAAGCTATTGACGTATACACCGATGCAAGACAAGGGTGGAGCTAGAGCATCCACAGTGGCCAGTGTTTGAACCATTTTTTTCTCAACTTTTCCATTCAAGTACCCGATTCTAGCACTGTGAGTATTGGTGCTTCATTTCAAAAAGCAGGCATCAATGAAAGTTTATGCACCCGGTACTAACAAATAAACAATTCCAAATCCATGCACATGACTCTGAAAAGAACACACTTATTCCCTTTGAATAGACCCTACTTGCTGGATGAGGCTTCGATACCCACGCTCTGATGAAATGAGAAATGAAGCACCGATACTTACCTGCCACGTTCATTTCTTCCACACCTGTCTGCATCCCAAACACTAAATGAGTGAAATCCAATCTCAGGAAAAGGTGGCTCCCTTGCATCTTTTGCTTCCTCACCCGACCCCGACCTCTATTCTTCCTTTCATCAGATCATTTGATAATCAGATGCTTTTCCAGCATGCCCCAACTTTGGTGGCGTCAACGCTCTATGAACACATCGGGTCAGCTAACATTTGCCTGTTTTTGAACTGCCATCGTTCATACAAACTGCAGAGAGTATGACATTGTATCCGATTTTCTCCTCCTTAATATAATGACGCACTCTTACATGTTCGAGGAAAAACAAATACAAACTGGGAGCTCTAATTGATCATCCAATAGGTCCGTAGAGATGCAGCTTGCAGCCTCTCTGATGCAAACAGCAGATGATTGGCTTTGCCACCTACAAGTACATCATCCAGACTTCCGGTTCTTTCTCATCCACTACAACACAGCATGGAGATGACACGAGAAGCTTACCCTCTCGTTGTAATAAATGGCTGACAATCTTTATGTTGTTGGCTGAGCCGACCGAGCTGTAACACTATGTTGTTGATCGCTTAACATAGGGTTCACACATTTGAGCCTTCTCTCTCTCTCTCTCTCTCTGTTCACTAGTTTAACGCCGGTCATCTAACTGTAATGTCTTCAATAATATTTCTGTAAAGAGCATTATGGACACATGTAAAACAAAAAATCTACTACCTCTCCGGATTTATAATTAATGTTGATGCTCCGATAGCAGTGTCAAACCAAAACCGAACTAATATGTTGTCCCGACGACAAGAAGAAAAATACGAAGGGAGTATTTACCATCAATTTTAAATTTATAGACTTATATACAGTGGCAAAACTAAAAAACAACCCGAGCATATATAGTACCAAATATATAAATTATGGGATAAAATAGATGTTCAAATGGTAAAAACTAGATTCATTAGTGTTGAAACTATAATTTACCATGTCCATGGTGTCAAGGTACCGGGAAAGGTCTATATAGCATCGCCACCGCTTATATACACCCAATGTTTTAAAATTAGAAAAGGGAAGCGATTGGAGAGACGCCGACTAGGCATTTCTAGCCATTTGCAATTAGACGGTGAATATCTATGAAAAATAAAAAGGATAAAAAAGAAAACCAAAGGAAAAAACTTCAGACCCCAGTCAAAATATCCAAATATTGTCACCCTCACATGTAGTTAGGCAGACGTCGCCACTGTCGTCG
The DNA here is from genome assembly GCA_032690845.1 of Eleusine coracana subsp. coracana. Classification (NCBI taxonomy): domain Eukaryota; kingdom Viridiplantae; phylum Streptophyta; class Magnoliopsida; order Poales; family Poaceae; genus Eleusine; species Eleusine coracana. The sequence continues at coordinate 64,743,034 of CM064426.1, read as the reverse complement.
TCTAGAAGGAAGCTGCAAGTAGCAGCGGAGAGGAACCACCAACAGCGAGTAGGACAGAGCAAGGCAGGATTCAAGGCACTCGAATTTGACGATCAACAAAGACAGAGCTAATGGAGGCCAACAAGAAGGATGAAATGGCAGCGTTGTCGCGTCCACGGACAAAGGTCTTTTTTTTTTAGATAATGGAAATACATTATCCAGCTTTCACCCAAAGGCTACAGCCGCTTATTACAAAGGTGCAGCACCTCCGTCTGCGAGCTCACACATCCAAATAGGAATGAAAAAGCATCAGAGTTTAGTTGGAGTTATTATGACTCAATTCTATTAGTAAACCTCTATCCATGGTTGGTGTAAAACTGCATGACCAACACCTCCAACTTTTGACATGCTGTCTTCATCATGTCTTGATCTTCATCACACTGTTGTAGTTGCGTCCAAAATCTTAGCCAGTAGGTTTCCCTGTAAAGTATCTACAAATAAGTTTTTATAGGAGACTTGTCAAAAACATCATTTCTAGAGAGCCAGATTGCCCAACAAACGCTCCTATTAACAATTGCAATTTTAATTTGTTCTCAACGCCTGCAAGCCAATTGCCAAATAAATGGGTAATGCTACGGGGTGGTTGTAAATTAAAAGCAAACTGTACTGCTCTCCAAATAAACTTTGTCATATGACAGTCAATAAAAAGATGTTGTACTGTTTCATCTATTGAACAAAAAGAACAGACCTTGTGACCATTCCAATTTCTTTATAAGAGGTTGTCCTTTGTAAGAACGATACCTCTTTTTAAGTACCACATCAAAATTTTATTCTTTAAAGACATCTTTAATTTCCATAAGGTTTTGTTCTGTCAGACATTACCATTGCACATTAGCACGTTGTATATAGAACTAACAGTGAACATGCCGTTAGGCGATAAAGTCCATATAAAAACATCATTATCATTGTTCAGACGTACATTACTAATTCTAGTAACTAGGTTGTGCCATAAGTTAAGATTAGGACCCAACAAAGTTCTTCTACAGGATACATTAAGTGGAATTCTATCAAAAACCGTTGCTACAGTGGTGAGCTTCTTACGTACAATGTGATATAACGATGGTTAATATTCTCTTGAAGTAACATTACCCAACCATTTGTCTTCCCATAACCTAATTTATTTGCCATCATTTAATCGATACGACCCTAGATTAAGGAAAGACTCCTTAACTTTCATAAGACTTGACCAGAAGTGTGAGTCTTTTGGCTTACTCTCTGCCTGAGAGAGAGAGAGAGAGAGAGTTTTATGCTTTAGGTACTTATTCTTTAGGAGGTTTTGCCATGTTCCATCTTTATTTATAAGTTTAAACATCCACTTACTCAACAAGCATTTGTTTTATATTTTTAAATTTTTTATTCCTAATCCCCCAATTTCTTTTGGTTGACATAGGATGTTCCATTTAGCTAGTCTATACTTTTTCTTGTGTTCATCAGACCGCCAGAAGAACCTTGATCTGTAGTAATCCATTTTTTCAAGTACTCCTTTTGAAACCTAAAGAAAGACATCATAAATATGACTAAGCTTGTTAAGACTGAATTGATTAAGACTAATCTTCCTCCTACCGACATATGTTTACCTTTCCAACTACATAGTTTATTTTCAAACTCTTTCGCTATCATTCTCCACTCTGCATTATTGAGCTTCCTAAAATGCATCGGAATTTCCAGATATCTAAAGGAGTACCCCCCAGACTGGCAACCAAATAGCTTAGCATATTGTTGTTCTTGCTCTTTTGCTCAATCAAAGCAGAATAATTTATTTTTATGAAAGTTTATTTTAAGACCTGAGGATTACTCAAAAGTGCATAGAAACATCTTCATGTTTGTTGTTTTTGCTATATCATGACCCATAAACAAGATGGTATCATCTACGTATTGTAAGATCGAAAGACCGTCCTCAACTAAATGTGGGATGACCCCGTAATTTGGTATGCTAACTTTGCTCTATTGATCAAGATAGTCAACAATATTAAATAGAATTAGAGATAGTGGTTCTCCTTGCCTAAGACTTTTAAGGGTCTGAAAGTTTTATCTCACCTGGTCATTTATTTTGATGCTTACATGACCCTTTTGTATGAAACATTCTATCGATTTACACCATTGTTCTGAATTGGACCAGCGGGAGAGGTATTCCCTCAATCTATGCACGTACGTTCCGCTCATGAGACGGCTTGTACGCACTAGATTCATGTCCTTGGGCTGCAACAAAAAGCGGAAAAATGGTCGCTTAATCGTGCGTTGCGGCACCTAGACATTTAGACGACAAAATGCAACACTTTTGTGAAAGCGAAGCGTTGAGGGAGCGCGTAATGTCTAGACGGCGCTTAAGCAGTCTAGGAGGACGCATTTTAAAAATTGTTTACAGCTTCTGGATGATATAATTTTAAAATATGGGAGTAATAATACAGTAAAATATATTAGGTTTTTTAATTTATCTTGACTTGTGATCTTTCTTTTAAAACTTTTATAATATATACTTCCTCTGATTTTTATTGGTTGCTGCTTAGAGCAAGATTTCTAGTTTATTTTTGAAATAAAAATCATGTTCCATCAACAAATGAAAATCAGATCGAGTATTTCAATCACCATATACAAATGTCATTAGGATCTATATCTTGCAAACGGCTATGTTTATCGATGTATTTTTTAAATGAGTATGATTTTCATATTCTTTCTCATATTACTCACAAATTCATGCTGAGACGTCATTTGGCTATATCATTACGATTTTGGAAACAATATTTAGAGAAGGGGGCACCAAGACGAACACTTTAAGAGCAACTCCATGAGACTCTCTAAAAATGATTATTTCTCAAAATTTGTGGATTATCCTCAAATTCAGCGCTCCAACAGGTTCTCCTTCCTTCTCTCCAAAATAGCTTCGCCTGTATCTCGGTATTTTCGGTCGCTTCCCATGGTGATCTCGTTCCGCTCGCTATCGCCTCTTTCCTGTGCCGGATCCTGCACTTCGATCATGTTCTCGCGTGAGGGTTTGCATTCCCACCTGTTCTCCCGCGTGCTCTTAGTCTGGCTACAAAAGGAGCGTTCATCACTTTACGACGAGGCAGATAACAAACGGATGCATCTTTGTCCTGCGAGGGTGACGATGCAGTCTTCTTCGATCGAGGGCGACGTCACTGCCTTCTTCGATCCAGGGCGGCTGCGATGGTGAGACTGCATGCTGCTACATAATATGATGGAGAACAAGACGATCGATGATGAGGGTTCGATGTAGTCCTGCGTGATGGAATCGATAGTCCTAGGCTCCTAGCTAGCCCAATTTGGTCAATTGAGCCACAAACATTTGATAACCCATAGCATTATTAGTTCATAACGTTTCAGCGTAGTGGCTGGGGCTTCCGAGTAGCATCTCTCAGGTCCCAGGTTCGATCTCCAGAGAGAACAAATTATAGACTGGATTAAAAAAATCCCCTCGCCTCTCCGCAATCTCAAAGCACAAGTTAAGGCCCGGTCCGGTTCTCACAAGGATTATGTGACCCTCGTATAACAGACGGAGAGGGGTTCAGGGGTTTTCTCAAACTGTGTGAGAAGGTTTTTTTCTTAATACAATATCTCAGAGGTGGTCTTACCCTCAGTGGATCGAGTTTTATAAGTTAGGAGATTGTCAGCAGATTTTAATTAAATTCAAATCTAACTATGCAAACCCATGGAAAACAAATCCCGATAATTGCATCGTATCCCCGAACTACCCTTAAGCCACAATCGTATCTACGGTTCGACCCGGCCGTTCCTTCCACCTCAACCCGACCGATCTCGTCCAGCCCTCCGCAACCTCTATACCCGGTTCGCGCCTCGATCTAGATCCAGCAACTACTGCATCGCATCGCAGCCGCGCGCTTCTCTGCTTCCACGCCGGCGCCTTCTCCCCTCTGCGCCGGTGTGTTTTCGGTACCTGCTGTGCGCACGCAGCGGCTGGGTCTCGTCTCTACTCCAGGTGAGAGCCGAGATCTCCTCCTCAATTCTCTAGAGAATCCTCCTTCTTCCTTTTGTTGCTGACACTTAGGCTGGATGTAGCGGGGATGTGTGGATTCCTCTGCGAGGACGGGTGCGGGGACAGGGAGATTTCATCCTAATCGGGGATGCGGATTGGGATTGGAAGGGAAATTTTTATCTTAGCAATTCGTTTTCCAAGATTTGTGTGGGTTTCATCTGTAACACCGCGGCCCATGTCGATTTCGCTTCTGGTTCCGGATTCGTTCGGATACTTAGTTTCTCATGCTTGTTCATACCAGGGAAAAAGAGATCTTGGCCGATTTGTAGATAAAGGACAAGGCGATCTGTGTAGTAGATTCAAGAGCGAAGACTATAGCTATGTCTAATCAGCAGATTTTTAGAAGAAGAAGAATATCTACTTCTAGATATTCATCTAAAAAGATTTCTTTGATCCTTGTTAAAGTCACTAGCCAACAGAAACATAGCTCCTCTGGAAAATGGTTTTTCACTTAGTTTGTCTCATTGCACACTGCATCGTACGGTTGTCATTAGTAACAACTTTCTCATGTCATGGTACAAAGTATGCACGGTTAGGCCTAGATGTTGATCTGTATCAATTTTTATTTGGAAGCTGTTGACTGCATTGTGGGCAAATTTAGAAACTCGCCATGCATTTTACAGTTGTTTTAAGGTGAAGGGAGTATATTCAAATTTTAACCTAATCAATCTAATTGCATTGTTATGATGTTGCATGTACATGTAAAGATCTTATTAGCCTTGATACTGAACTGTGAAAGGTAGATTTTTATGTTATTAGTCCAATTAATAATGTGCTTTGTTCATAGTAGTATCCCATCTTGATCCTGTATTCTCAACATATTGTCATGAATTTAACTTATAGTTGATTCATTGTTACAAAAAGGTTCTGATTTATGTTGCTGATGACACTCTGAGAATTTCATTGTTTTAATCTTGATTGCATATATTCTTTTTGTTCAGTCTTACCATACCTATCAGTGTCATCTTCTAAATATTCTTTGTTTCACTCTAGGAATTCATGAAATTATTATTTGATTATGCAGCTTTCGTTACTTTTGACTGTTGAAGCTAAGTTTGCTGATTGAAATGAAATTATAAATTTGTTTAAGGTTAATGTGCACAGTATGCAATTTTGGATTGCACTCATCAAGACTTGATATATTTCTGTTGTTCTATGCTTTTGATGTGATGCTGAGATTTACTTTAAATGCATACAGAATTCTGACCGTGGCAGCAGCATAATTAGTGTGGAAGCATGGCGTCAAAGAAAATAGAATTGGATCACAAGGACATGGTCCATGATTCTGCCATTGACTACTATGGCAAGCGCCTCGCCACTGCTTCCTCAGACTTTACCGTGAAGATTGTCAGCATTGGTGCGGCAACAGCACCATCCCAAGTCCTAGCAACGCTCACTGGTCACTATGGCCCCGTGTGGCGTGTTGCATGGGCACATCCGAAGTTTGGTACTCTCCTCGCGTCCTGCAGCTACGATGGTCGTGTTATTATTTGGAAGGAGGATGCACATGGCCATTGGTCTCAAGCCCATGTGTTTGCTGACCACAAGTCGTCTGTCAACTCCATTGCTTGGGCCCCTTATGAGGTTGGCCTATCTCTTGCTTGTGCTTCTTCTGATGGAAGAATATCTGTCATCACTATGCAAGCTGATGGGGGCTGGGATACTGCAACCATTGAGCGAGCACACCCTGTCGGTGCAACTGCAATATCATGGGCTCCAGCAACAGCACTTGGTTCACTGTCTGGTTCAGGGGAGCTTGTTTATAAGCTTGTATCTGGAGGTTTTGATGCTGTTGCCAAAGTGTGGGGATTTGACAATGGTAGCTGGAAACTGGAGAGCACTCTGATTTCTGACATGCACACAGATTGTGTGAGAGATGTTGCATGGGCGCCAGTTTTGGGCTTGGCCAAGTCGACCATTGCTAGTGCTTCACAAGATGGGAAGTTCATCATCTGGACCAAGGGAAAAGATGGAGACAAGTGGGAGGGAAAGCTCATGCGTGATTTTGGGTCCCCTGTTTGGAGGGTATCCTGGTCCTTAACTGGAAACATCCTGTCTGTAGCCGCTGGTGAGAACAACATAACCCTCTGGAAGGAAGGGTCTGACGGGCAATGGGAAGAGGTGATGAAGGTTGAACCTTAGGTTGTCGGACAAACTCTCGAATACCATGCAGATTCATGTTTTGTTAAGACGAGCTTGCCCTGTTATCTTTACTAATGCGTCGAGAAACACTCAGTTATTTTATATACTGCTTTGATGTTAGCAACTATACATTTGGATGGTGTGCGCTTTAGAATGCCACTTTCTGATTGGTGAACATATTTGGTTCTGTATGCTGTCATTTTTGTTTCCCTAGATCCCAGCTGCAACGAAGCAACAATTCGGTTATTACATTATTGCACCTGAATCCTGACAAAAAATATTGCATAAACTAGCAAAATATCCGTGCGTTGTCACGGGTCTTTATTAAAAACTTTTATGGTTAGAATATTTTTTTTTAACTGTAAAAGGTTTTTAATTAATCAATATTTTTGGCTTGAGCATTTCCTCTATTTTTATTTTGCTTTACCTTTTTTGAGTTTTAAAAAGAATATTTATTATAATAATTTTGGAGTGAGTTATTATTGGAATTCTTGTTATTAGTTTCTATCTAAAATATGATATTAAAGCAATAGATAATTAATTGTTGTTAGTATAAAATATCGAATTGAAATCGGAGTCCAAAGATAATTAATTATTGTTAGTGTGAAATATCAAATTAAAATCAGAGTCTAATTTAACAAAGAACTAGAAAATAGTTCAAAAACGATCCGAATTGATTGGTAAATCATTATATGATACAAATTGAATACAATAACGTTATGAACATATCTGAACATAAAAAAAATGTCTAGCTCCGACCATACATGTCTTTCCCCGATCTCATGCTGCGATCGTGCGCCTTTAGCAAATGGCATACTTTGTTCTGAACTTATTTTATTGTACTTGACGGCAGGAAATGAGAATGTTGTTGTTTATTGAACTGTTTCCTTTGTCAGGCAATTGGCCAGTGTTGTTATGAGATTGTCACTGACCACTCGGTGAATGAATAAAGGAACGAGCTTTGACTGTCAAAAAAATTGGCTAGTGTTGGGCAAGTTAGCTTCTTCTAAGTTAATTACGGAACATCTAATTTTCAGTCCGTTAAAAATTGGGATTACTTTCAACCAACTCTTGTGCTTACCGCTTGTTTGTTTTCGTCTTGACGAAGCAGCAACGGCAGCTTCAGTCCATAAGGATCCATGGCAACCAAGCCTCCCATACAACCATGTGTGTCATACTCTCAATGCTGGTCACGCAAGGCTATCGGCGGCAGTGGTCAAAACATAAGTACTTGTGCGTTCTGCTCGTGTTCTTATCGGTAATCTTGTCCCCGTGAAGCAGTGACACCACCACCCAAGCAAAGGCCTATGTCCCCATCTCCGCTATGTGAGTGTTCGCCTGCTCGAGGATGAGGCAATCACAGGTTCATCTGCACCCAACACTCCTTGTTTAATTGCTAGACAATTCTTTTTACTATATTTTTGGAAGGAGCTACTACATATGCCTAGTTCATTTGTGATGGCTTCGAGAGTGTTGGTTCAATTTTACTACTTCCTCCGTTCAACTATATAGGAATTCATAGAATCCCAATGCATAAATATGAGACTTGGTAAAAGACTATGCAACCTCTCCTAAACCATCTCGTTCCAACAGCATCTCATAAAGAGCACTAACAACCAAGCCAGCATTAAGGGTATGTTTGGTTTGACTGTGATTGTTGTTGGTGTTTTGATCACCGGCTAGTAGAATTTGTTCCGAGGATACGCACTTTGGATTCGGTAATGGCTTAGCAAAAGGACATGGGAGTTATACTGGTTCGAGGTGACCCCCTACGTTCAGTTCTCGGGACTGCTTGTGTTACTTGCTCCAGAGGTGAGTACAATGGTGGCGAGAGAGGAGGGGTGCTCCAAGTCTCAGGTGCGAGCGAGTGTGTTCTGTCTAGTGGTGTATCTGTCCGTGTCTTGCTGAGAGAAGAAAAGCGTCCTCTTTTATATTCTAAGGGGATGGGCCCATTTACACACACACAGATAGAGACCTACATGTGCGTAGTTGTTGAAGCCGTGTTGAAGGAGGCCGAGCTCTGGGTCGATGATCGTGGTCTTCAAGTCTTGACCGTCCCGCCCTATCGTCTAGGTGACTAGGGGTGATGTTATGCCATAGGTCTCCCCCCGCCTTTTGCCGTCCGGTCACGTCTTTTGGCCACTATTGATGGCGTGCTTCGTGGAACGCGGCGCGGTGCCTCATGGGTGCCATCATGTTATGCAGCATGTTAATGATTGCCCTGTTCATCAGTCGTCCTATACTACCACTGTTGTGCATGTCACCAGGCAGAGGTGTCATCAAGCGCCATGCCGCACTCCCTTGCGTCAGCGGGCGTGGGCGGCAACGGTGATGACTGGATGTACGGGGGGATTTGACCCCATGGTACTGTGGAAGTGTGGCGGGTATGACATTTAAGGCCGATCGGTTGGCCGTTGAGGGCCAGCGACTCGGTCGCCTGCCCTCGGTCTTGGGGATGGATGCAACGTTAGGCTCCCCCGGATCCACTTAGGGTTATGATTGGTCATATCTGTTAGAGCGATCAAGTTTCTCCATTCCGCCTTCTCCGGTTTCACGTTGTCAGGGCTCAGGCTCCTAGTCCAAGGATCGGATGGGGCGACACCTGCTCGATGACCGTGTGGGACCCGTGAGGGGTGTTCCCGACCCCTCCTACAGGGTCGGGCGGGATCGAGGCGTAACAGGGTCCCCAACTCATGCGGAAGGGGTCGGGCGTGGCGGATCGCTCGACCCCCGCCAGGGGGTCGAATGCAGCGTTCTAGGGCAGTTCCTGCCTGCCTAAAGTCAGGGCGAATCAGGAATGTGGCGCGGCCTTCGTGGTCCAGAGTGGGCTTTCAGCGCGTTGTTGTTTTTCAAGTGGGGCCCACTTTGATATCTAATGGTTATTAGGGGGTGCCATGTGGCACCCCGACAGTAGCCCCGAGCCCCTGAGCGAGTCGGAGAGTCATTCGGGGGATTTGCTGACGCAAGCCGGGGTAGGCGAGGTTGTTTTGTGAGTTGCTCGATCCGTTGGGGTGCGTGCGAGCGCACCCGATGGGTGTAGCCCCCGAGCTGGAGGGGGGGAAGGTGAGTTTCTGCATAATTCGCGCCTCGGCTAGACGTGACCACGGTCGATTTTTCCGTTATGGGAGAGGTGCGCGCGAGCACACCCGTCGGGTGTAGCCCCCGAGCTAGAGAGGGAGTCCGTATGGACTCGTTCTTTGGCTTTATTTATTGGTCGCGGTCCACGAGGTTGCTGAGGCATCTACGGCTCAGGCCTCGGGCAGAGCGGGTGGCATGACACATCGACAGAGGGGACTGGCCCCGGCCTGCAAGGCTGCTATGGGGCGCCGCGTCACGCTGCACTTGCCTAAAAAGACATGGCCTGACGTCGTCTTGAGGGGCAGACCCGCTTGTCTCTCTCGGCGTGAGTCGCGCAGAGGCATCTTCTGTTGGGTCCCCGCGCGGGTCGCCCGGGAGATTTTTATTCGTCGACTCGACCCGAGGCGGGCTCTTCATTGCACAGGGTGCTGTGCGCGATGCCGATAGTGAGGTCAGGTCCTTGTCTGTTAGTGGCGTGCTGGCGCCTCACTATGAACTACCTCGGGCTCGTTGCCTGGGCAGGGTATCCGAAGATACGGCCTGGCTCGGCTATTTAAGGATGCGGCTGGGTTCCATATCGCTTCACCTTCATGCCTAGGATTCACACGCCACGCTCCGGGACTCCTGAGATGCGAGTAGCTCCCGCTTAATTGACTATTGTCATCATGGCTTCCGAGTGTGATGATGCCTCTGGCAGCAAGGATGAGGATGGAGATTCGCTGGCAATAGACTCTCAACCGTCCCGACGCGGCCGCCTCGTCGGCTGTGAGGAGGTTGGCATAACTTCACTTTTGTCCTCCCCTTGCTTGGGAGAGGAGGAGTTAAAGGGGACCCGACATGGTAGGTTTCCATGGCTTATTAGGTCCCATCGTGTTCGTTCTTTGCGATATCTGTAGGAGCGGGGTCAAGAAGAGGCGTCGGACCGAGTCCCCCGTCACCGGGGGGACTCTTAGTCCCAAGAAGCAGCTCCACCCACAGCCTTACGGTGTGGCCGAGCTCCTCGCCTTCTCCATCGGCGGAAATGGCTGGCCTCATATGAGGGCATCTTTCCTTGATGACGAAGCATCATAGGTGCTTCACCTCGTATGTACCCGCCGTCATGCGAGTACCGCTTTTTTCATTGTAACAGGCCTCTAGGGTCGACTCTTTTCTCTTATTTTTCTTGTTTTCGAGTAGTTGCACTCGCCCTTTGTCCCAAGGGGGCAAAGAGATTTGTATGAGCCGGCCTAGCACGGTCTAGTTTCAATGAATAAAGGGTTGTGACCCCGTCGTTGGGTCTCGTTTGGCGATGCTGACCCTCGTGTCCCTACTCGATGCAAGAGGATCAGTCGAGGGGGTTGGGTGAACAGTGGTTTACCTCATGTCATGGTGGTCTCGGATGAATCGCGCGATCATTCCGTCCCCTTAGGTCATGGCCGTCGAGGAGGCGCCTTTATGCCTTTGCGTGTGTAGTGGTGGCACCCGTGATGCGCGGAGTCATTTGCGGGAAACGAGGAGTTTTTGGTGGGTGGATGAAGTTAAGGAGATGTGTGGGGGGCCACACCCATGCGTGGTGCGGAGTGGGAAGTCAAAGGGCACTCTACCTGGTGGGCGACGGGCGAACTTCTCGCAGTAAGTTCTGATCGTGCGCTGGGTGTGGATCTCCTATTTAAGCCCTTTGACGCCGAGTCTTCTGCTCTTCCTTCCGCTCGCTTCACTTCCATGCTTTCGTCTCTTCTTTGTCTTCCCATTTCGTTTTCTCCTACCCTAGTTCCGCCGCCGCCATGTCGGTCTTTTCACGATCTACAGTGATGAAGAGGGAGCTCGAGGGCCTCATCCGCGTTGGGCTCCTCGCCCCGCTCACTGCAGCGGTGGAGCAGATCATGCCGGGGGATGAGCCGTGGCCAGAGCCCCCGAGCGGCTACGTGGTCTCGTTCATCCCCTTCCACGAGTGGGGATTGGGGAGGCCGGTGCACGACTTCCTCAGGGCGCTGCTCTACTACTACGGAGTGGAGCTTCCGCACTTGAACCCCAATGGGGTCCAGCACATTTCGGCCTTCGTGGCCCTACGCGAGGGGTTCCTCGGCATCGTGCCCAATTCGGCGCACGGCCGCCGGAGCCCCCTCGCTCCCTTGCACCATCGGGTGCTTGGGGATTCGCCTCCGCAATGACCGGGCGGGCCAGTACATCAACATGCCCACCCCAACCACTCACTGTGGGTGGCATAGGAGGTGGTTCTACCTGCGTAACGAGGAATTGCATCCCCTCCCCGACTTCACCGGGTGCGACATCGCAGTAGCCCCGAGTTGCTGGAAGTGGGGGATGTCGAAGGACGGGAGGAGGTGGATCGATAGCGTGCTTGCCACTATCGCCCACCTGACGTCGGTGGGGGTCGTCGGTTGGTATCACCAAAGGCGGTTCGCACCGCTGGGTAACCGCCACCTCCCAATGTTCCTCATTGACGACGCTAGTCGTAAGGTGTCGGGCAACGTGATGGTGGAGGAGCTGTGAAAGGACCGAGTGACCAAGAGGGGGGGGGGGTGAATCGGGAACTCGCATTATGTACCAAATTCGCCAATTTCTAAAACCAACCACTCAAAACAACTCCTACTCAATCCTAGTGGTGATCACACTAGAAAGATAATGAACCTATAAAAGGAACAACAACCTAAGCATACTAGTGGATCACACAAATGCAATACAACTCCTATGCAAGCTAGTTATCAAATATACACGGAAGCAAAGAACTAGCTAGCAAGGAGTTCTACTCAATCAAAGCTACTAGATCAACTAGCATATAGAAAGCATACAAGCATGAGTAGCACAATACATACTAGGGTGATCAATCAAGCCAAAACAACTCCTATACATGCTAGTGATCAAGTATGAAGGCTAAGCACTACTAGCAAGTAAAGAAGCCTATCCATGCAAGTCTACAAGGTAGTCAACTAGAGCAAGTTAAGCACACAAGCATGAATAGCACAGTATGTAAATGCGGAAAGTAAAGCATCATAGTAAGAAGTAGAGTAAGGGTTGGCTCATGATTTTTTCCCGAGGTCTCGGAAGGATGGCACCTTCCCCTAATCCTCGTTGGACCACTCCCGCCGGAGTCCCAGTCCCTCCCGTCACCCAGTGGAGTTTTCGCCCACGAGCCCGCAATCACTCCTCGAGTGAAGACACGGTGTGCGTCACTACTGCACAAAGCACAAGCTCGCCTCCCTCGAGAACTTGCCGCACTCTCCGAGCTGGCACAAGCGCTCACTAGCGATGCCGCTTCCAACGATGGGCTCAAACCGTGTACAAACGTGTGACGGCCTTCACAACCGATCATGATAGGCTCGATCATCGACACCTAACCGGTCTAGGTCTCACCATGGACCAAGAGTAACAATCTATATCACACCCTCAAGGACACCCTAGCCTTAGATGTGTAAGATGCTCAAGCTACTCTTCTCTAGCACTCTCAAGATATGCAATATTTCCTCCTAGTGCTCTCCACTTTTCCTCTTGGACTTTACCAAATGTTCTCAGGTATTCCACTAGCCATGAGAGGTCTCCAAGACCCCAGCAACAAAGTTATATAGGCTCCCAACCTCAAACTAGCTGTTGCTCCATTGCCTTTCTGGACACATTGACCGGACTGTCCAATCACTGCTTGACCGGACTGTCCGGTCACTCTGGTAACGGCTCTCCCAGTCGTTGGCTCCCCTGTCCAAGCAAGATCCTGTACTGACCGAACTGTCCGGTCACTGGACCGGACCGTCAAGTCCACTTTCTCTCTCCATTCCAGGAAGGTCCGCAAACTGCATCGTCTCTGCCGTTCCTGCACTCCTACTGACCGGACCATCTGGTCAGCAGACTGGACCATCTAGTCTGTATGGAGTCTCTTGCAGATAGAGTCCTTGCTCCTCGCGCTAAGTCTTGGAAAACTCCCATAGTGACCATACAGTCCGGTCTCCACTGACCCCTCTGTCCGGTCTCTATGTCTAGAAGCTGAGACTTGTCATCCTCGCTTGACTTGGTTTCTCGGCTTCTTCGAACAGCTCCTTGGCTTCTCCACTGTCACTTAGTGCCTGTGATTTCACCGAGCAACCTTGCACATCACCGACTAGACATGACCTAAGAGAATGACCTAGACCCCCCTTGATAGTCCGGTTTTTCCTATGGACTCAAAGCCCTAACAACTACTCAAGTGTTCCAAACACTTGCACCATAGCTTGTTCTCCGCTTTGATCCATCTCTATCAACCCTTGGACTCCATCAAGTTCATAAGCCTCCATGCTTACGGTCATTGTCATCCATTGGCAAGGACGCCACAAACAATCATCATAAGATAGAAAGGGTTTCCTACACGAACAACACTCGTGTAGATATTAGTCATATTTCATGTTTGTCATGCATCACCAAAAATCCATACCTTGGGGTGACCTCAATGGTCATGATCCTTACAATCTCCCCCTTTTTGGTGATGGATGAGAACCACTACTTATGATGATTCAAAAGTGGATGAGCAAGAAAGAACCAAAGGAAAAGAAAAGATTGAAGGGCATATCTTGGTCCTTACCTTGGAAATAGTCTCCCCCTTGAGATGTGCTAGGTGTTGAGGGAGGACTACCTAATTATGTAGCGCACTAGATATTGAGCTTGAGCCGAATTTGCGCCCGCCTTGGTGTCGTGGTAGTCGATCTTGTTGATGTAGACACGTACCAAGGACGTAGATGCTCATGTCGGTGAAGGTATTCATTGTCGCCGTAGACATGCACCATCGTTGTTATCTTCATGTTCATGTTCATCTTGATGTGATCTTCATGTTCCATTCTTCACGGGTTGATCTTTTGAATCTTCATGTTCTCCTCTCCCCTCTTTGTGTTATCAACCACCATCTTCATGTTTCTTCTCGCTCTTTGACCTAGACGACTTGGCTTTTGGATCTTCATATTTTCTCTCCCCCTTTCATGGTAAGAGGCATAAGATAATTGGCAAGAGTTAGAATAACTCCCCCTTTCATGGTGCTCCTTCTTGGTTGTAGTGATGTTCCTTCGTAGCTCCCCCTACACTTATGACTCAACAAAAGATTCTCTCAAATGTGCAAGAGTTAGTCATTAGGGAGGTGGGAATGTACGAGCCACTTGTCTTTGAGCTGCGCAAGTATATTTAACCTCAAAGCTCGATCAAGCATGACTCAATGGGCATGAAGCACAAATATCACTATTTGATCGTCTAGAGAGTCATGTACTCACATTGTAAATGAGCAACTCCCCCTAGACACATGCTTGGGAGCATGTATGTATCATAATGCAAGGATGCAAAAATGCAAAGAGTGCAAATGCAACAAGTATACAATGCATGATGCGATGGTAAAGAAAAGAGAGAGAATCACTACAAACCAAAGTGTCAACAACGAGTTGTTTCCTTCTCAAGCTTGCTTACAATGGACCATTCTTCAAAGCCTTGGGTACACCATGAACCACGTTCCCAAGCTTAACCCATGTCCATTGCTATCTCAGGAAGGTCCGAAGTCAACCTACAAAAGAAGAGAAACAAGCACAAACAAAGACACAAACAAGAACAAACAAAGCACTATACATATGTACAAAGGACAAGCTCAAGGGTTACTCATGTAAAGTTGGAGAGGTCGAGAACATTGAGTTCTCCCCTTAGCTTTTTGAAGGTCTTCTCATCATGTGGCTTGGCGAAGATGTCCGCCAATTGTTCATGAGTTCACATGCTTACCAACTCGATGTCCTTATTCTCAACATGGTCTCTTATGAAGTGATGTCTCACTTGAATATGCTTCGCATGACCATGATCTCTCATCTTGAGAGCCATCTTGATTGCCGCCTCACTATCACAATATAGTGGCATTTGGGTGTAGTTGAGGCCATAATCCGAGAGTGTTTGCCTCATGTAGAGAAGTTGTGCACAACAAGCTCCCACCGCCATATATTCCGCTTCGGTGGTAGATAGAGCCACCGAGTTTTGCTTCTTTAAGCTCCAAGAAACTAGAGATCTTCCAAGAAATTGACAACCACCCGATGTACTCTTTCTATTCACTTTGCAACCCGCGAAGTCGGGATCCGAATACCCAAGTAATTCAAAGTTTGATCCTCTAGGATACTATAAGTCCATGGTAGGTGTGTACTTGAGGTATCTCATTATTCTCTTCACGACCTTCAAGTGTGACTCCTTTGGATTTGCTTGATTGCGTGCACACAAGCACACACTAAACATAATGTCCGGTCTCAAAGTGGTGAGATAGAGCAAAGACCCAATGATTGATCTATATAGCTTGGGGTTCACCGGTTTCCCTTTCACATCATCATCCAAGGGTTTGCTTGTAGCCATAGGTGTGTGCAAGGGCTTGCAATTCTCCATATTGAATCTTTTGAGAAGGTCCTTGGTATATTTTTTTTGATAAATGAAGTTTTCCTCTCTCAATTGCTTGACTTGGAATTCAAGGAACATGTGCATCTCTCCAATCATCGAAATTTGGAATTCCCTAGCCATCATCTCCCGAAACTCTTCATTGAACTTCCCATTGGTTGAACCATAGATGATATCATCCACATAGATTTGGCACACAAAGAGATCCTTCCCAACATGCCTCATGAACAAGGTGCTATCAATGCTTCCAATGGTGAATCCATTCTTGAGTAGGAAGTTCCTCAAGTGTTCATACCATGCCCTTGTGCTTGCTTGAGACCATAGAGAGCATTCTTCAATTTGTATACATGTCTTGGATATTTTGGGTCCTCAAACCGCGGGGGTTGTTCCACATAGACTTTCTCATTGATTTCTCCATTCAAGAAGGCACTCTTGACATCCATTTGAAAGAGCTTGAACCATTATGTGATGTATAGGCAAGTAAGATCCGAATAGCTTCGAGACGGGCCACGGGAGCAAAGGTATCTTCAAAGTCAACCCCCGCCACTTGAGAATATCCCTTAGCCACTAGGCGAGCCTTGTTCTTGACAATTGCTCCTTTCTCATCTTGCTTGTTCTTGAAGGCCCACTTGGTGCCAACCACATTATGATTCTTGGACCTCTCAACCAATTTCCATACTTTGCACCTTTTGAAGTTGTTCAATTCTTCTTGCATGGCAATGACCCATTTGTGATCATCCATAGCTTCATCAATGATAGTGGGTTCAATCATAGAGACGAAAGAGAAGTTCTCAACATTAGCCTCATCCTCATTCTCTTCACTCACATAGTTGGGCTTGTATTGATTTCTCCTTGTCTTTATTCCTCGAGATGGACTTCCAATGATCAAGTCTTGTGAATGATCTTTGTTGATGGCCTTGGGTCTAGGGTGGTGTTTTCTTTGAGTGGGAGAAGCTCTATGTGAGATGTCTTGTGCATCATGGTGATGAGGACATCACCATGCTGGATACACGCATATCATGGCCTTCCCCAAGTTACAAGTCGTCACCAACTCGATCGCCGCGTTCATCTCGGATTCAGCTGATACCCCTTCACGGTTTTGATGATATCTCCCACATCCGACATCCAAACGAGGCGTTCTTTGATGCGTTGGAAAGAGAACGACGACGTCGTCGTTTTGGTTCTGGTCCTAGCTCCAGAAGGATCGTGAGTCATAATATGTGACCATGACAAGGTGTTATGCCACCTATTTTGGGCCAACTTGGCCATGTATCATGTCGGGCCTTAAGCCCATGTTGTGGGCGCCCTCCCCTGGTCGCCCCCAACCCTAGGACGTCTTTGTTTCCTACATAAACTCAGTAGCCGTCATCTTTTAGTTTCGGGTTTTGTTTAGTTCAGTTTTCCAGAGAGAAACTTGATCGAATTATTGTAACTGTGGCGACAAGTCCTTTTACAGTAATCCAGGATCCCTGCTCTTGTTCTACACCACTGTGGCGATTAGTCCTTTTGTGTTCAGAGCTTGAACCTTTTCTTGTGATTCACTTCATCCATATTTGCAATTTCAGATTGCGTGTTTATCCTCTCTTGCTTGTGTTCTCGATTTCGCTTGCAGGAACAATCAAGTTGTGCTTGGTGTAACGGTTGCAGGGTTGGATCTTGTCTGATTCAAGCCGGGTCATCGACGTCGAGTTCCCCAAATTCGAGTTTATTCCCTTACCTCTTGGAAGATCGGGCCATATTTACATCACATGGATTGTTTGCTCTCTTGATATATGAGTGTCTTGTATCCTTAGAGAGGTGGAAGAGTCATTCTTATGCTTTCTTGTTTTGGACTTTGAGTTTGAGGTGGATGGGAGGGCATCTTGTGAAGAGTTAGGAGAAGTGGCTTGTGGTGAAGTATGTGGGGAGATTTGTGGCTCACTTCTCACTTGGGTTTCCTCATCATTTGGTGAGTGTACTCTCAATGAATCTTGAGGGGAGCTTGTGAGAGTATTCGTGGCACCTTGGGTTGTTTGTTGTATCTCAGAAGAGGGGGATGGTGGAGGTGGTGGAGTAGAGGGCTCATCAATATCACCATTATTGACCTTGTGGGGTAAAACCTCGCCCATGGGCATTCTTCTCAATGCTTCCCTCATAGGCTCATCTCCAATGTCTACTTCATGAAATTCATCCTCCTTTTGGGACCTATTTGACTCATCGAATTGTACATCATAGGATTCCTCCACACATCCGGTGGTGGAGTTGTAGACCCTATATGCTTTAGAAGTCCCAGAGTACCCAATAAGAATGCCTTCATAAGTTCCCGCTCTCAAACTTCCCGGGCTTTCTCCTCTTCTTGAGAATGTAACACTTGCATCCAAAGACTCGGAAATAGGAAACATTGAGTTTCCGTCCCACCAATAGCTCATATGGTGTCTTCTTCAACAAATGGTGGAGATAGACATGGTTGGAGGTGTAGCAAGCCGTGTTGATTGCCTCCGCCCAAAACCTCTAATGAGATCCATACTCATCCAACATGGTACGAGCAAGAGTGATGAGCATCTTGTTCTTCCTCTCCACTACTCTATTTTGCTCGGGAGTATATGTAGCGGAGAATTCATGTTTGATCCCCTTCTTGTCACAATATTCCTCCACTATGGTGTTTTTTAATTCCGTCCCATTGTCACTCCTTATCTTCACAATGCTAGCATTGAACTCATTCTTTGCCCTCTTGGCAAACTTTCTAAAGATACCACTGACTTGAGATTTGTCCACAAGAAAGAAGGTCCAAGTGTATCGCGTGAAATCATCAACAATCACCAAGCAATATATATTGCCTCCTAAACTCTTGTAGTGTGTTGGCCCAAACAAGTCCATGTGCAAGAGCTCTAGAGGATGAGATGTAGACATGAATGACTTGGTGGGATGTGAAGATGCAACTTGTTTCCCCACCTGACAAGCGCTGCACAATCTATCCTTCTCAAAGGCCACATCCTTGATTTCATCAACTAGATTTCTCTTGACAATCTTCTTGAGCTGATTCATTCCAACATGTGCTAGTCTTCTGTGCCACAACCATCCCTTGGATGGCTTGGTGAATAGGCAAGTGCTTGGTGGCATATTACTTGACTTGATGTCCGTGACATATAAGTTCCCATGTCTCACTCCATGAAATACTAGCCCTCTCTTGGCATTCTCAATAGTTGCACCTTCCTCATCAAACGTGCACTTGAAACCCATGTCATAAAGTTGATCAATAGATAGAAGGTTGAAGTTGAGGGTTTCCACAAGAAAGACCTTGGAGAGATGGAGGTCATTAGTGATGGTCACCTTGCCCGAGCCTCTAACTCTCCCTTTTGAGTTATCCCCAAAAGTCACCTTTTTACTATCTTCATCTCCATCAATGGTGGTGAACATGGTTGGCTTCCCGGTCATATGTTGAGTGCACCCACTATCAAGGATTCAATGAGTGCCTCCACTCTTGTAGTTGACCTTGGTGGTAGACATAAGACAAGCACTAGAGGAAGAAGGGTTAGTATCCAAAGCATTACTAGATTGACTAGTACCAACCTCATAGTGTCAAGCAATAAGACCATCCTCATAGATAGGGATTCTTGCAATCCCATCCAATAGTCTCCTTCTAATGGGATAGTGAGGAGCATGATACCTCCAATGTCCATGATCATCCTCCATGTGCACATTGTCAAGGTTGATGTAGAAATGAGGAGGATCATAGAGTCCAGTGATGTGCTCAAGTACATGTCCCACTTGGGAGTGAAGCACAAGTATCAACTCCATTGCTCTCTCAATTGAGAGCTCGTGTCTCCTATTGACTACCTCCTCAAGTAAGAAACCCCTCTCAGGAGTTGTGATTTTTTGGAGGAGCTTGTCAATCACTTCATGTGGTGCAATCTTCCGAAGTCCCCTGAAAGAGTTAATCCTACACACAAGATCATATATGCTCAATAGATTCTCACAAAGGTCAACATTAGGATTTCTCACAAATTCACCGAGTTCAAAGAGAAGATCCTGTTGGTGAGCTCAACGAAGATGCCAAAGATGATCTTGTGGAGGAGGAGGTGGAGGCGCCGGAGCCGAAGCCGCAAGATTGATCATCTCAAATGATCGAGCAAGCATTGTTGTTGGTTCTCCCCCTACGCCAATGCTTGGTCCACCCAATGTGCTTGGAGTAGTACTAGGAATGACACTTGAGGTAGAGCTTGACGAAGCGCCTGATGAGTGTCTTGCTCCGAAGGGGTTGTAGAAGTCGTTGTAAGGCAATCTTATGAAGGGATCAAAGAAGTTTGAGCTCGAAGCTACTTCTTTCACTTTGCTTGAGGATGCTTCACGGTGTGTCTTGGATGTCTTTTTCCACACCATGCTCGTGGTGATCTCCTCATCCTTGAAGAGTAGCTCAATCACGTCCTCAACGGAGAGACCCTTCTCCATGAGAAGGTCAAGAGTGATGTAGAAGAGCTTGCTACTCAAAAGCAAGGAGAGGATCTTCTCAACTATCACAATCTTGGGAAGCTCAAAAGAAGTTGCCCCAATCTTGTCCGTAATACCTCACAAGCGAATAAGAGAGTCAAGTAAGTCCTCATTATCATTAGCATGGAAAGCAAAGAACTCCTCAACAAGAGAACTACTAGCATGATCAATAGGAGACTCACAAACATCATCAATGCTAGTAGAGCAAGCAAGATCAAGAGACACATCACTATCAATCATCATGCTAGGCACACTAGTAGAGCAACCTATCAAGTCATTGCTAGAAGAATCTAGGCACTCACTAGTACAAGGCACATCCACACCATCATCACAATCATCATACACATGATTATCGGTAAAAGTATTAGCAAAGTCCACAAGAGTGTCCATTAACTCATCTTGAATCATGGCATTTAGGTAGCTCTTAAAGCAATCCTTCCATGAGCCATGATCCGGGCCCGAATGGGATGACATCCTAACTCAATACAATCACTACTCAAGGCGGTTAAGCCTTATAATGAGCACTTGGCTCTGATACCACTTGAAAGGACCGAGTGATCGAGAGGGGGGGGGGGGGAATCGGGAACTCGCACTATGTACCAAATTCGCCAATTCCTAAAATCGACCAATCAAAACAACTCCTACACAATGCTAGTGGTGATCACACTAGCAAGATAATGAACCTATGAAAGAAACAACAACCTAAGTATACTAGTGGATCACACAAATGCAATACAACTCCTATGCAAGCTAGTTACCAAAAATACGCAGAAGCAAACAACTAGCTAGCAAGGAGTTCTACTCAATCAAAGCTACTAGATCAACTAGCATATAGAAAGCATACAAGCATGAGTAGCACAATACATACTAGGGTGATCAATCAAGCCAAAGCAACTCCTATACGTCCTAGTGATCAAGTATGAAGGCTAAGCACTACTAGCAAGTAAAGAAGCCTATCCATTCAAGTCTACAAGGTAGTCAACTAGAGCAAGGTAAGCACACAAGCATGAATAGCACGGTATGTAAATACGAAAAGTAAAGCATCATAGTAAGGAGTAGAGTAAGGGTTGGCTCATGATTTTTTACCGAGGTCTCGGAAGGATGGCGCCTTCCCCTAATCCTCGTTGAACCAATCCCACCGGAGTCCCAGTCCCTCCCGCCACCAAGTGGAGTTCTCACCCATGAGCCCGCAATCACTCCTCGAGTGAAGACATGGTGTGCATCACCACTACACAAAGCACAAGCTCACCTCCCTCGAGAACTTGCCGGACTCCCCGAGCCGGCACGGGCGCTCACTAGCAATGCCCCTTCCAACGGTGGGCTCAAATCGTGTACAAACGTGTGACGGCCTTCACAACCGATCACGATAGGCTCGATCACCGACACCTAACCAGTCTAGGTCTCACCATAGACCAAGAGTAACAATCTAGATCATACCCTCAAGAACACCCTAGCCTTAGATGTGCAAGATACTCAAGCTACTCTTCTCTAGCACTCTCAAGATATGCAATATTTCCTCCTAGTGCTCTCCTCTTTTCCTCTTGAACCTTACCAAATGCTCTCAGCTATTCCACTGGCCAAGAAAGGTCTCCAAGACCCCAGCAACGAAGTTATATAGGCTCCCAACCTCAAACTAGTCGTTGCTCCATGAAATTACCTTTCTGGACACACTGACCAGACTGTCTGATCACTGCCTGACCGGATTGTCCGGTCACTCTGGTAACGGCTCTCCCAGCTGTTGGCTCCCCTGTCTAGGCAAGATCCTGTACTGACTGGACTGTCCGGTCATTGGACCGGACCGTCCAGTCCACTTTCTCTCTCCATTCTAGGAAGGTCCGTAAACTGCATCCTCTCTACCGTTCCTGCACTCCTACTGACCGGACCGTTCGGTCAGCAAACCAGACCGTCTGGTCTGTATGGAGTCTCCTGCAGACAGAGTCCTTGCTCCTCACGCTAAGTCCTAGAAAACTCCCATAGTGACCGTACAGTCCAGTCTCCACTGACCCCTCTGTCCGATCTCTATGTCCAGAAGCTGAAACTTGTCATCCTCGCTTGACTTGGTTTCCCGGCTTCTCCGAATAGCTCCTTGGCTTCTCCACTATCACCTAGTGCCTGTGATTTCACTGAGCAACCTTGCACATCACTGACTAGACATGACCTAAGAGAATGACCTAGACCCCCTTGATAGTCCGGTTCTTCCTATGGACTCAAAGCCCTAACAACTACTCAAGTATTCCAAACCCTTGGACTCCATCTCCATCAACCCTTGGACTCCATCAAGTTCACAAGCCTCCATGCTTACGGTCATTGTCATCCATTGCCAAGGACGCCATAGACAATCATCATAAGATAGAAAGGGTTTTCTACACAAACAACACTCGTGTAGATATTAATCACATTTCATGTTTGTCATGCATCATCAAAACTCCATACCTCAGAGTGACCTCAATGGTCCTGATCCTTACAAGCTGTTGCCCAATGCCGAGGTGGAGAAGAGGGTGAAGGCGGCCCTAGGCCCATCTGCAGTGGCTTGGCCCATTCCAGGTGCCCCATCGATGCGCCCCAACCTGCCGACGGTTGACGTGGTAAGAATTTGTGCTCTCTTTCCTTTTGTCGATCTTTATTGTGGTCTGCGTTTGGTCCTAGTGAATGAGTTTCTTTCCTCTCCTCGTTTCCTTGTGCTCAGTCCCAATGGACGAGCTTGATCCGGATGTCCGCCCTTCGACTGCCAGAGGGTATGGCGGGGCGGACCGCCAACCGTTTCAGGGACATGGCGCAGTGGGCGACGAAGAAGGAGGCGAGGAGGAAGAAGGATGCCGACATCCGCTCCCGGCTCGAGAAGGAGGAGAGGCAGCGGCGGTGCCAGGCACTGCGGGAGGAGTGGGAGCGTTGGGGTGAGAACCCGGACACCCTATCGATCGCGTCGACGGAGGAGGAGGAGGAGGAGGACTCTGACGACTCGGAGTACCTAAGCAAGTTTGAGGAATCCACCGGGGGTGGTGACGCCTACGACAAGGAGTGCACAGGCAACGGTGGTGACGGCGATGGCGATGACGACAATGATGGCGATGACGATGACTTCGACGCCGGCCTGGCGACCGACCTCGGCTACGTGCCTTTTGCGCTGCCGACCCTAGGGATGGGGTCATCTCTGGTCTCGTCGGCCTCCATCGGCTCGGGTGCACTGAGCCGGTCCGGGTTGGTGGAGAGTGCGCTTGTCGCGATGGTCCCGACGATCGACTCTCCCATTCCAGGGGCGGTGGAGCCGGCACGAGTCGAGGCGCTGGCCGCGATGGGTGCCACTGTGGAAAAGCGTCCTCGAGAGGAACAGGGAGGCGGTGACACGCCCGTCGAGAAGCATCGTGCCCTGGGCCAGGACCGTCGCCGCCCGAAACTGACTATCATGAAGCAGCTGAGGGTGGGTGCCACGGAGGAGGCGCGGGTTCGTGATACGGCTGCCCGTGCTGCCGAGGTGACGCGGGCATGAGAGGCCGTGGCCGCCGCTATGGAGGAGGTGCGAGCGCGGGAGGCTACCGCTGCTACCATGGAGGAGGCGCGGGCATGTGATGCCGCAGCCGCCGCTGAGGAGGCGTGGGCACACGATGTCGCTGCGGCTGCGGCAGACACGGCGGCTTCCACGGCGATTGAGGCAACCCGTGGCGCAGCTCCTATGGGCGCGACGACGGGTGGTAGCGAGGAGGTTGCTGCTCCGGCCCGTACTGACGTGAGGGACTTCGCTCTGATCGATGCGGGGCTTGCCGCTGATGCCCTTGGTCATGGGGGCTCCCCTCTTTCGACCGAGGAGCGTGCGTTGCTCGAGGGTGAGCTCTGGTCGATGGAGGACCTTTGCAGCCCTGCCGAACTCCGCGTCCTTGCTACCTGTGGGGCGTTGCGGCTCGAGTGCGAGTCCTCAGTTGCAGCGTCCTGGCGGGCCCTGAGCGAGGAGCTTGAGGCGTAGCGCCGGCTCGGGGAGGACCTCGGGACACGAGTGTACGAGCTCGAAGGGAGCGGGACAAGGCGGCGACGTGAGCTGCGTCCGGCACCGAGGAGATCGGCAGGCTGCAAGGATAGCTGCACCAGGAGAAGCAGCGCCGTGAGGGGGCAGAGAAGGCGGCGCAGGACTCGGCCATGGCCGCAGCCGATCAACTATCACAGCTGCAGAACTCTCGCAAGAGGGTGGAAGGTGAGATTTCTTTTCGTGTTTCCTTACCTTCCCTTGTCCCACTTTTGTTTGCTTTGTTGATCTCGATGGGCTCGTGCAGACCACGGATCCAGGTTGGCGGCGGTTGAGGACTCGCTCCGCCAGGAGGTCGAGGCGGGAGGTGCCCTCCGCACTTTGATGGGTCGGGCCGCACGAGAGCTTCAAGTCGACCTCGCCCTCGATGCTGCGCCTGTCGAGCTGATCGGGGGGTTGATGGAGGCAGGACGTGGGTGGATCTGACAGGGTGTGTGCTTTGGCATGCGCCTAGCCTTCAGTGTGTTGGCCACTCACTTCGACCTGGTCGAAGCTGATTTCAAAGCTCTAAGCTCGGGCCACGTTGATGGCCATACGCCTGAGCAGATGGAGGCCATCCGCGCGCGCACCGCCCCCCATGCTGACGCCCTGGCTCGTGCACATGAGGAAGAGGCACTTCCTAGGGGAGAGGAGAACTAGTCAGTGATTGTTTTTAGTTGTTTTGGTCGTTTTGTCGGGTCGTCGTGCCCGTGTAAAAATTCAAGTTTGAACTGGTGGTCGGTTGAGTTTGTTGGCCTATGGTGGCCTTGAACAATATTAATTTCATATTTAGTTAAGTTAAAGCATTGGCCCTTTGCCTCTCCTATTTTGATTCACAAAGTTTGAGCACCCGAGCCCTTTGAGGTTTGGTCCTGTTGGTGATCGCCGTTGTCGTGGTCTCTAGGGCTAGCACGACGTTGCACCATCCGACTGATTCAACCGTGAACCTGCGTGGCTCACGACTTACTTGGTTTATCGCCATAGTGAGTTTTAAGGTCCAATCGTAGTTATAACTTTTTCCTTAGAAAAAGAAAAAAGGTGAGGTGTCATGCGCTCTATAGCCCTCGAGTGACGCCCGGCTCCTTTTGGAGGAGTCGGGTGTCACTTGAGAGCGAGCGAGGCGTGCGAGGGTGCACAAAACGGAAAGCTAAGGATAGAATTTATGTAGCTGTGAAATGTTCCATGCGTTCTTGAGCTTGCCGCCGTCCATGGTCTTCAGCTTGTAGGTGCCGGGCCGGAGGACTCACGAGATGACGTACGGTCCTTCCTAAGGCGGAGATAGCTTGTGCCGACCCCTGTTGTCTTGAACCCTGCATAAAATGAGATCATCCACAAGCAAGCCTCTGTCCCTTACATTGCGGTCGTGGTAGCGCCGGAGCGCTTGTTGGTACTTGGCCGAGTGGAGAAGCGCTACGTCTCGCGCTTCCTCTACTTGGTCCATCGCGTCTTGGAGTGCCGCTTCATTGCCTTACACGTGGCGCTCCATAGTCCAGATTGGTGGGCAGAATCGCTTCCGACCCGTAGACCATGAAGAAGGGCGTAAAGCCCGTTGCACGGCTTCTGGTCGTGCACAGGCTCCACAGCACGGCGTGCAGCTCGGCTGCCCATCGTCCACTAAACTGCTTTAGACGGTTGAAGATGACGGTGGGGTCGAAGATTCGTGGCTTCAGCCCCTGGAGTATCATGCCGTTCGCCCACTCGACTTGGCCGTTTGTCTCGGGGTGAGCGACAACAGCCCAGTCGACGCGAATGTGGTAGTCATCGCAAAACTTCAGGAATTTCTTCCCGGTGAATTGCCCCATTGTTGGTGATTATGGAGTTTGGGACCCCGAACCGATGGATGATGTCGAGGAAAAACCCGACCGCCTCTTTCGGTCGGATTTTCACTAACGGGCATGCCTTGATCCACTTGGTGAATTAGTTGACCGCGACGAGCAAATGGGTGTAGCCCCCAGGCGCTTTCTTGAGCGGCCCGACCAGATCCAAACCCCAGACCACGAAGGGCCACGCGAGGGGGATCGTCTGAAGGGCCTGAGCCAGAAGGTTTGTTTGACAAGCATAATATTGGGAACCCCTATAGGTTTTGACTATGCGGGTCACGTCACCCACGACAGTCGGCCAGTAGAAGCCTTCGCGGAAGGCATTGCCCACGAGGGTTCGAGGTGCCGCTGGTGACCGCAGACCCCCCCCCCCCCCCATGGATGTCGACGAGAAGCCTGATGCCCTCGTTGATGGGGATGCACTGCTGCATGACTTTGGTGACGTTGTTCTTGTACAACTCTTCGTCAATCAAAGTGAATGATTTGGTGTGGCGATAGAGCCGCTTTGCTTCAGTCCTATCGGCTGGGAGCGTCCCGTGAGCCAGGAACTCAATGTACTTGATCCGCCAATCACGAGGGGGCTCGTCCCGCTCGATCTGGGGGTCGACTCGCTCGACCCCCGAGCTGTCCGACTTGCGCGAATCGTCAGGCCTGTCGATCTCCATGACATCTACTGGCGGTAGAGTCTCCGGGGGTGATTCCTCAGTCGTCCGTGTGAGCTCCTCGGGATCGCCCGGCTCCCTTTGGGGTACTGCGGGCTCTTTTGGGTGGACCAAGGGACTATGTTGGTCGTTCACAAAGACACCAGGCGGGATTTGCCCTCGGCTGGACGCCATCTTGGCCAGTGCGTCAAAATGGCCCTCGAGCTTGCAGACTTCCTGGCAGTAGAGTGCCATGGTGTCCGTCCGGCAGCTGGATTCTTCCATGATCTGGTCGAACAAGCTGGGAGTCGCCCCGGATGTCCAGCCATCGGATACCTAGCTCGACAGCGATCTTGAGCCCATTAACCAGTGCTTTGTACTCGACGACATTGTTTGAAGCAGGGAAATGTAAACAAATGACGTATTGCATACGTACCCTGAGGGGAGAGATGATGACAAGGCCGATCCTTGCTCCCGTGCGCATGAGTGATCCGTCGAAATACAGGACCCAATATTCCTGGTTGACGGGGGCTGGCGGGAGTTGCGCTTCGGTCCACTCTGCCACAAACCAGCACCTTTGATTTGATCGCCGCTTGTGGTTGGTACGTGACGTTGTGCCTCATCAGCTCGAGCGCCCACTTGGTGTCCTTGCCCGCCGAGTCCCTATTCTGAATGATTTCTCGGAGAGGAAAGGAACTTACAATGTGTATCAGGTGGGAGTCAAAATAGTGACGGAGCTTGCGTCGGGCAACCATGACCGCGTAGAGGATCTTGAGGATTTGGGGGTATCGAGTCTTTGAATCCGACATGACTTCGCTGACGTAGTAGACGGGATGTTGAACTCTTAGAGCGTGACCTTCCCTTTCTCGCTCAACTACCAGCACCGAGCTCACGACTTGGGTCGTTGCCACTATATATAGTAACAACGTCTCGCCCGGGGTCAAGGGTGCTAGCACCGGGGCATCGCTCAGTATGCGCTTGACGTCATCAAGGGCCGATTGCGCCTTGGGCATCCATTCGAAGTGGTCGGACTTCTTCAAGAGCCTGTATAGTGGAAGCACTCTCTCGGGAGATAAAACGACTGAGCACTGCCAGACACCCCGTGAGGTGTTGTAGCCCCTTAAGGTTTTGAACCGGTCCCATCCGCTCGATTACGGAGATCATTTAGGGGTTGGCCTCGATTCCCCGCTCGGAGACGATGAATTCGAGAAGCATCCCTCTTGGGACCCAAAGACATATTTCTCGGGGTTTAGTTTGACCCCGTTCTCGCGAAGGTTCGCGAAGACTCGTTCGAGGTCAGCCACTAGGGTGTCCGCCTTTTTCGTTTTGACGATGATATTGTCTACGTAGGCTTCGACCGTGTGGCCGATCAGGTGATCAAAGCACCTATGCATATAGCGCTGGAAGGTTGCGCCGGCGTTTTTGAGTCCGAAAGGCATTGTTACGTAGCAGTAGGAGCCAAACGGAGTGATGAAAGATGTTGCGAACTGGTCGGATTCTTTCATCGCGATCTGGTGGTACCCAGAGTACGCGTCCAGGAAACAATAGGTTTCACACCTCGCCATGGAATCGCCTATCTGGTCTATGTGTGGCAAAGGAAAAGGATCATTCGGGCATGCCTTGTTCAGGCTCATATAGTCAACACACATTCTCCATTTCCCATTCTTCTTTTTTACAAGTACGGGATTAGCCAACCACTCAGGGTGATACACCTCCTTGATGAAACCGGCTGCTTTTAGCTTGGCGATCTCCTCGCCGATCGCTCTGCACTTCTCCTCGTCGAAGCGATGTAGACGCTGCTTCACTGGTCTGGAACCTGGCCTGACGTTCAAGGAGATCTCGGCGACTTCCCTTGATATGCCAGGCATATCCGAGGGTGTCCACGCGAAAACGTCATTGTTGGTGCGGAGGAAGTTGACGAGCGCGTCTTCCTATTTCGAAGCGAGGGAAGCCCCCACCCTCACCGTCTTAGTCTTGTCGTTGTCGGGATCGATCCGCACTTCTTTGGTGTCCTCCGCAGGGTTGAAGGAGGCGTTATTGTGGCTGGCGTCAGGGGCCCCTTTGTCGAGGCGGACTCGTATGGCCTCAAGCTCTTCGGAGGCTACCGTCGCCATCGTGAGATTGCCGTTCTCCGTTTCACACTGGAAGGCGCGCTGGAGCGACGCGTTGATGGTGATGACCCCTTTGGGTCCCGGCATCTTGAGCTTGAGATAGCTGTAGTTGGGGACCGCCGTGAACTTGGTGTAGCATGGGCGTCCCAAGAGGGCGTGGTAGACCCCCGGAAAGTCGACGACCTCGAACGTGAGGTTCTCGGTCCAGAAATTCGACCGGGCCCCAAACATGACTAGCAGGCTGATTCGTCCCAGAGGCATGGCCTGTTGCCCTGGGACAATCCCGTGGAACGACACTCTTGGCAGCTGGAGGCTTGATCGGTTGATGCCCAGCAGGTCGAGCGTGTCGCCATAGAGAAAGTTGATGCAGCTGCCCCCGTCCATCATCACCTTGGTGAGTCGGACTTCAGCGATGATGGGGTCAACCACGAGCGGGTACCGACCCGGACATGGCACATGCAGGGGATGGTCCGACCGATTGAATGTGATCGGTGAATCCGACCATTTAAGGAACGTCGGGGTGGCGGGCTCTATCGCGAAGACCGCACGTCGCTTGAGCTTCCAGGTTTGATGGCTTCCCCGAGACTCGGGTCCCGTGAAGTTCATGTGACAAGCTTTCGGATCAAGGAAGACCGGCCCCCCTTGCTCGTCATCGTCGTCGTCACCCGTGGGGACCCACATCTCGGGCCCCGGCGCCTTCCCAGCGTCTCCTTTCTTGATTTCCTCTCGGAGGACTTTCTTCATCGTGGAGCAGTCCTTGAGGAGGTGCTTGACGAGGAACCTGTGAATGGGACATGGGCCATTCTACATCTTCTCGAAGTGGTTTGGAGCTTCCCTAGTCGCAGGCCTCGGCGGCTTGCGGTCGGTGGCAGCCATGACGTGGCCGCGTGTGCCTCGAGACTTGTTCTTCTTTTTCTTGTAGTGGTCGGAGGCACCATCGCTGGCCTCTTCCTCCTGCTTGCCCTTGCCTTTGCTCTCCGGCGTTCGCTGGAGGACCGTCCCAACGCACTCCTCGCCAGAGGCAAAGCTCGTGGCGATGTCCAGGAGCTCGCGCGTCGTGCACGGGCCTTTTCGACCCAACTCGTGGATGAGCTATTCCGAAGTGGTGCCGGAGATCAAGGCCCCGACGATGTCCATATCGCCCACGTTGGGCAATTCGTTGCATTTCTTGCTGAAGCACCGGATATAATCTCTAAGGGACTCGCCAGCCTTCTGCCGACAGTTCTTGAGGTCCCAAGGGTTGCCCGGGCGGACGTATATCCCTTGGAAGTTGCCGACGAAGACGTCCCTCAAATCACCCTAGTTATAAATCTAGCCCTTGGGGTGATGCTCGAGCTAGGCATGGGCCGAGTCTGCGAGGTACAGGGGGAGGTTGCGGATGATGGCCAGGTCATCGGTGGCTCCCCTTGCCTGGCATGCTAGCCGGTAGTCCTCCAGCCAGAGGCCCGGGTCTGTTTTCCCCATGATTTTGCAGACGGTTGTGGGGGCGCGGAATCATTGGGGGAACTCGGCGGTGCGGATGCTCGAACTTCGGCTCCGCTCCTCGTCGGTGTCGTCGTACCGGCCACCACGGCGTGGCTGACGACCCCTTTCTCTGTGGAGCTATTCCTTCTCCCGCTCGTGCGCCCTGAGGGTGTGGCGCACGTCGTGTTTTGCCCTGATTCGGTCGTGGATCGAGGCTCTCTTGGGCATGACCCCCACGGGAGCCGGCTGTCGGACCGAGTTCTGCTGTGAACCGGCGGCGCGGTCTCCCCCCATGCACTTGGAGATGGAGATCTATTGGCTGGATTGAGCGGCTCGTCGGAGCGAGCTTTTAGCCTAAAGTTCGGCGGCCTTGGCGAGGAGCGCGGCCACCTCGCATTAGGCCCGCTGAGCCTTAGGCGTAGCAGGCTCCGGGAGGGTTTTGAGCAGCGTGGCCGCCGTCGCTATGTTCTGTCCCGCGCGGGTGAGCTGTGGAGGTCCTTGGTCATCGGCGACGACAAGCTATTGGACATTGCGGGCCATGGCACAGGCGCGTCCACCGCCAGGTGGCGTGGGCTAGCTCGTGGTCGATTTCTTCCTTTTCATGCTCCAACTAGCACTGGGTCTCCTCGAGCTCTGCATGTCGGGCCTTTAGCCGGTCCTGTATGCCGTTGGGGCGAGGCGCAGGCTGAGGTCCCGTGCCATTGGTGATGGGGACATCAATGAGTGCCTCTCCTTCCTTCGCATCCGTCGTCGGGTTCACCGGATTCTATGTAGCGGGGTTGGTCGTGGCCCCAGCGGCAGAGGTGCTGAGGTTCCCCGCCTCGAGTATGGGTACGAGTTGCACCATGTTGCACCCGCTCGGGCCACAACTCCCCTTGGAGCTCTCGGACTCCGTGTCACAGTCTTCCAGGGACCCCGTGTCGAGGAGGTCGAAGAAAATTCGTCAGGGCGATCGATCGCACCAACGAAACCTAGGTCGTCAAGACCGTGGACGGCGGCTCAACAGATATGCCTTGGAAGTGTTCTGCTGCATTCCATAAACCAAACGGATTACCCCCGGAGGGGTTCTTGGTGAGCCGGCACGGACGAAGGGGCTCTCCTTCGAGGAGTTGCCCGTGTATGTTTGCCAGAGTGAAAGCGAAGTGACAGAAGTCATCGTGGCAGAGCGTTGAGCCCAGGTAGCGCTCCATGTGGAGCCACAGCTGGTCGGCGTGACCAGGCGACGTCGCGCGGCGATCAGCGACGCGTGACTCGGCGGGGTCGAGCTGAACTGCGCACATCGCCTCGGAGGCAAGGGCGACGACCATTGCGATGGGGTCCGGGACCAGCTCGTCTTCGAGTCCCAATGCCCCATTTCTCGTGCTCTTGAAGTCGAATGCATCGTCTGAGTCCTCCAGCCACCAAGGGCACGGTGCCTCGTCGGCGGGCGCTAGGGCTAGGGACGGCGGAGGTGCCGAAATGCTGATGCACAGCAGTTTCTGGTCAGCGGTGGCGACGAACTCGAGGCTCCCGAAGAAGATGCTGCTACCGGAAGCCTAGAAAGGAGGGAAAGTAGCCATCTGAACAAAAAAAGTGATGCAAAGTGCGCAAAAAGACCCCCTTCCTGGTGCGCCAACTGTCGGTGTTTTGATCACCGGCTAGTAGTATTTGTTCCGGGGATGCGCGCTTTGGATTCGGTAAGGCTTAGCAAGAGGACACGGGGGTTATACTGGTTTGGGGTGAACCCCTACGTCCAGTTCTCGGGCCTGCTCGTGTTACTTGCTCTAGGGGTGAGTACAATGGTGGCGAGAGAGGAGGGGTACTCCAAGTCTCAGGTGCGAGCGAGTGTGTTGTGTTCTGTCTAGTGGTGTATCTGTCCGTGTCTTGCTGAGAGAAGCAAAATGTCCCCTTTTATATTCTAAGGGGATGGGCCCATTTATATATATATATATATATATATATATATATATATATATAGAGAGAGAGAGAGAGAGAGAGAGATCTACACGTGCGTAGTTGTTGAAGCCGTATTGAAGGAGGCCGAGCTCTGGGTCGATGATCGTGGTCTTCGAGTCTTGACCGTCCTGCCCTATCATCTAGGTGACTAGGGGTGACGTTATGCCATAGGTCTCCCCCCGCCTTTCGCCGTCCGGTCATGTCTTTTGGCCACTGTTGATGGCGTGCTTCGTGGAACGTGGCGTGGCGCCTCATGGGCACCGTCATGTTATGCGGCCTGTTGATGATCGCCCTGTCCATCAGTCGTCCTATACTATCACTGTTGTGAATGTCACCAGGCAGAGGTGTCATCAAGCGCCATGTCTCACTCCCTTGCGTCAGCAGGCGTAGTCGGCGATGGTGATAACGGGATGTACGAGGGGGGTTGACCCCTTGGTACTGTGGAAGCGTGGCGGGTATGGCATTTAAGGCCGATCAGTTGGCCATTGAGGGCCGGCGACTCGGTCGCCTACCCTCGGTCTTGGGGATGGACACAACGTTAGGCTCCCCCGGACCCACTTGGGGTTATGATTGGTCATGTCTGTCAGAGCGATCAAGTTTCTCCATTCCGCCTTCCCCGGTTTCGCGTTGTCAGGGCTCAGGCTCCTAGTCCAAGGGTCGGATGGGGCGGCACCTGCTCGATGACCGTGTGGGACCCACGAGGGGTGTTTCCGACACCTCCTGCGGGGTCGGGCGGGATCGAGGTGTAACAGGGTCCCCGACTCCTGCAGAAGGGGTCGGGCGTGGTGGATCGCTCAACCCTGCCAGGGGGTCGAATGCGGCATTCTAGGCCAGTTCCTGCCTGCCTAAAGTCAGGGCAAGTCGGGAATGTGGCGCGACCTTCGTGGTCTAGAGTGGGCTTTCAACGTGTTGTTATTTTTCAAGTGGGGCCCACTTTGATCCCTATTGGTTATTAGGGGGTGCCACGTGGCACCCCGATATTTACCCCCGACAGTTGTGAAAAAAAGCTGTTGTGGGATGTGGGCTATGAAAAAAGTTGTTGTATGATATGAGCTGTAAAAAAACTAAAAGTTGTTGGATAAAAACGACTGTGAAAAAGTGACTATGAACTGATAATTGTAAAATAATGTGTCATTTATTCAAATTTATATTCAATTTAAAAGTTTCATCTTAATTTATTTAATTTTTTTCATTCTACTATGTTATTTATTCAAATAAAAAAGATTTAATTTTTTAAAAAATGAAAACTTTTTTATTTTAAAAGTTTTTTAATAAATTCTGGGGAAAAAATCAAAACTTGTAAAAGTCAAAGCCTAAAAAAGCACCTCTCTATCTACTTTCAGAAATGAACTAGCTAAAAACTGCTTTTGGCTATGACTTTTTCTGAAAGCTAACCCCATTAGTTGGGATTTTGACTTTTCTAGAAAGTCAAAGCAAAAAGCTCAACCAAACACACCCTAAATCGGTTGATCCACAAAAGCCAAGTTACAAACCAAGCAGTGAAAGGCAAGAAAATATTCCCGCTATGCCCGTAAAAGTTCACCCGGAGCCAAAAATTCACATAGAAGAAAAACAGATGCCAAGACCACTCAAATATTTGAACCAGTGCACTCAACATAGCTAAACTTTGCTCTCCCTGTATAAACTAATTCTGCACAACCCAATCACAGTTTCCACAGGCTCCCATATTGTGATCCTCCTCCATCTCTGCTCAGCCATGGATCATGATCTAAACTCTTTGTCACCTAAAGCTGGAGAACAAGATGATGAAGAAGGTGCACATCAGCAAGTTGGAGGCCAAACTCAGGAAGTTTAAAATTTCCAGCACCTCAGAGTCTAGCTTCCCTTTGATCTGGACATAGAACCAGATGAACCAGGTGCCTTGGATTAGCTAGCTGCATTTTACAGTACAGATTCAGGTAAACAAGCTTACACTTGCAGCTGTTCATTACTCAATGCCTCGGACCATGAGGGCGTCGTCGCTTGTCCTCCGCTAGGTTCCGGTGCGCCTTCCATGGTTGCAAGGACACCCACCATGGGCTCCCGACTCGTCGCCGCTCGTCAGCTTGCCGTTGTCCTCGTGGTCGCCTATGCCACCCAACTCGTCGCCATGACACCGCTGCTGCACACCAAGCCACCGGATCTTGCCATGACGCACCTGCCTGCCCCTCCGCATCACTTCTCCCGCACTTCAATTGGCCGCAGGAGTGCTCTTTTGGCTAGATCTAGAAGGACCTTGTGGTTTGGTGTCTACGAGAGGAAAGGAGATGGAGGATGAAGAAACGAGTAGTGGATAGGTACGTGTTGCTTAGAGCGTTGGATTGATGGATGGTGTTGTGGGACAGAGTAATGATGATGACAAGCCCCATGAACAGAAATCCTAATAATTTTGGACAAATGAATTTGACCAGGAATCCTAATATAGTTAGACAGAGGAAGTACTCTTCAAGAATGTTTTTTGTGAGAGTTTGATAGATTAGCTCGTTCTATCGAAGTATCTAAATCCTTTTCTTTATCGTGAAATTTTTAAAGGGCTTCCTATCCTATTTTCTATGTTTTCAATTCCTATAGAAATGATTACATTTTTTCTATTCCTATATTTTTCCTATCCTGTATTTCAAAAGGAATCTGACCTGTCAAAACTCTGCATCAAATGATTCTCTCTCTCTGATGACCTCATTGTCGCCTCCTAAATCCATTCTCAACTTCCTCCCCCTCCCCCTCCTCACTTTCAACAACCTTACCTACGATTCGTCAATGAGTGAAGAGGAGCCACCCAACTACCCATTCTAGATTACTTTTATATTTTCTTCTAGCAAATAAAGATGATTGTGTCTTATTATGAGTCTCCGTCTATTGGAGCTCCCAGCGTAAGTGACTCTCTGTTCATCTCTATCATCTTGAGTTTGACAACAGGGATATCTCCGTGTTCCTATATCATAGATAAGTTTTTTTTCACCTATTCATAGCCACACAATAGACTATTCCTTTTATTCAGCCTCCACCTATCACGTTTGTCAAAGTTAGCTCCCGACCTCTGAGATCAAACAAGATTTGGGCATGTTGTCATCGAGCCATCTCAACAATTTTTAGATATTTCCTTCGAGAAAGGCATCCTCCTCACCATCCGTCTCATGAATCTGTGACATCTTCTCACACTATCTCACGTGGACCCGCTAACACAAATCATAAAGCATATCCAACCGCAAGTATCTATTGCCTTCGCTCGAAGCCATCTTCGGTTTTGTATTTTCCCACTAAATTGTGATCGTTGTCATCAAACTAACTAAATGCAGTGCTTGAGGCTTCGAGAAATAGGTCTGAAGCTAAGCTTAACTTTAATATATGGCGAGAGAAGATAAACCACATATTATTAAGATGGACGATGGAAAGGGTGCTTTTCTCCAAAACCATATATGAAAATTTTACTCTCAATTCGGTGTTATTTCGTCATGCGAACTTGTTCATCGGAAGTCTTATGCCAGTGTCTATTGGTCATCGTGCTAAACTTTCACATGTGTTACCTATCGGTGTTCTATTTGTATTTGTTTGCGTACCTCTTTCTTTGCTCTTCTACCTGGACTCAATATAGAATATATTCTTGATTACATATAAAAAAGCTTTGCACAAATCTCTTTTCAGATCGAGCCTTGAGAGCACGTATTTGCAAAACCATCATTTTATCAGCAACAAACATTTCATTACAGGGGTTAATTTTCCGGTGGGTTAATTCTGTCACATTTAAATACAAGAAGCCACACGATTCCCGTGGCGTTTCATAGACTCATAGTGCATCGGAAGAACTTGCGAAGCCACACATCACAAGCTCATCGTCAATTCATCATTAACCTGATCATACGAGGGCAGGCATTGCACGGTGGGTCCACCTCGTCAGTCTCCGTCAGCCCGTAACCATTCCTCGGCACCCGGCCCGCTTCGCTCTTCGTCTCAACTCAACCCCCACCAGACGACAGACTCCGCCGCGCTACTCCCCCTGCGCATCTCGCGAGCCCCGGCGCCTCGCCATAGTCTCCAGCGACCTCTCCGGCGGCGGAGTGGCCCGCATGGAGGAGTAATCCAGGCGCGGCAAACATCTCTTCCTCCTTACTCCGCCGGCGGGCATGGCGAACTACCTCGCGCAGTTTCAGACCATCAAGTCCTCCTGCGACCGCATCGTCGTCGCTGGTACCACCCTCCCGCCGCCTCCCTCCCCTATGAACCGTAAACCTAACCTAGCCCCTGCGTCTGAGCTGCGGTGTCGCGCCCAGCTGCGAGCTCGTGGTTGGCTGCGGGGCGCGATCTGGGCTAGCTCGGTCAGCGTGATCTCGGTGCCGCGCGATCCGGAATGGCCCGATCGAGTGGCAATTCGAGCAGAATAGACTCGTGTGTTTGTTGTGGCTGCAGGGTTTAATAAGAATCGCGGGAATGCTCAGTGCCCACTGACCACATCTGACTGTCCAGTGAGATATGGAGAGCTTATTAAGCTTATTAGGAGTAATGCAGACAGATCTCAAATCTACATTTAAGTTCATGGAAGCAACACTGTTGTTACTGCTCTTAGTCATGTGAATTCGTTCAGGCACATAAGTTTTAGGAGCACACACGGGCCATCTTCGTGGCACTGCAACCTGCACACCTGTAGCAGATGATAGGAAAATACAACCATGCACAAGTAGCTGTTTTGAAGGATCACATTGAAGTAGACTTACAAATCACTTCAATTATTTGTCGTGCATCTTATGAAATTTTTTTTTTTGATATTGTATATTGTACTAGTATGTTCTCATACAACTGGTTTCCTTTTGCAACAGTTGAGGATGTAAGCGATTTATGGCTCAATGTCAAGGAAAGCTTTGAGCGACGCCTGCCAGTGAAGAAGGCCTGCCTCAACAACAAGGCCAGGAACCCTGTCTTTGTCGAAAACCTACCAGCTGAGTTTATACAAACTACAGATTCAAGGCTGCGGAGTCGGTTTCCGCAAGAACAATACTTGTTCTGGTTCCGGGAGCCATATGCAACTGTTGTCCTTGTTACTTGTGAGGTATGCCCCTTTTCCATTTTTTTTTCCCATCGTACTGCTTACTGCATGTTTCCATTCTTTTCATTAAAGCAACCATACTTATTAAATGGCAATTTGGATGACTTATTCCATTCCTTTATTTATGAAAATATGCAGGATCTTGATGAATTTAAGACCATTCTTAAGCCTCGCCTCAAATTAATTGTGCAAAATGATGAACGGGAATGGTTCATTGTGTTTGTGTCGAAGGCCCATCCTAGCAATGATCAAGCAACTAAGATGGCAAAGAAAGTGTACGCTAGACTTGAAGCCGATTTCAACACCAAAAAGAGAGAGAGGTAGTTGTCACCACTTCTTCATGATAATGCTGGTAGCATTTGTACTATAGCATGAAAGAATACATGTCTTTGGCCTTTCTAGCTGTTCCATCTCAACTTTTTGTATGTTGCTATTTTACAGTTATATTATTTTTATGAACATGTTTCCGCTCTTAAAATTTTGCCACAAAAGATGTTAAGTAATTAACCATAAAAATGTGAACATTTATGATTCAGGTGCTGCAAATTTGATCTGCACGGACCTGATGCCGAATTCTGGGATGATTTTGACTCTAAAATGGTGGACTGCATCAGAAACACATTAGATAGGCGGGTTCAGTTTTATGAAGAGGAAATTCGGAGGTTAAGTGAGCAACGGTTCACTCCAATTTGGAATTTTTGTAACTTCTTCATTCTGAAGGTACAACAATGCTACCACGTCAATGCTTGCCAATTGCTATTGTATTTTTCAATGGCACTGGGTTTTATCTACCTTCGTGCTGTTGTTCAGTTGGACTTCGTTAGCACTCAAGTCACTTCTATCTTCAGGAAAGCTTGGCATTCATGTTTGAAATGAGTAATCTTCATGAAGATTCACTGCGTGAATATGATGAACTTGAACTATGCTACTCAGAATCAGGTTTATATCTAACTTTTATCTGGCAAATTTCTTGCATTCAATTTTAAGCCTCATAAGACTCTCAGTTATGATGTACTGCTTATATGAGATTATTTTAAGGGTGGCAAAGTTTTCCTCATGGACTTACTGTAAATTTGTCTATTCACATTTGTAGTGAACATGATCAGACATTGTTAACTGCAACATAGATTCTTCACTCATAATCCCCATAGAGTTCTATTGAGATGTAGGAAATGTTGACCTGGATAAAGTTTATTTAACAGTAGAGATCGAACAACTTCTCAAGCTCTCATCACTGATGAGTTAGATAATACCGATTCCCTAATATACTTACATTATGTATATTGCTTGCAAATCATAAACCTGTTGATCTGTTTGTGAATGTTTTCTTCTTGGAAATAGATGGGTAGGTCACTGTTTTATTTATTAGTGATTTGTTAGGTTGTTACTTCTCTTGATTCAGAACTATTGCGGTATCATCAATGTCCATTCCCCGTTTCTTTTCTTCTATGCTAAGAGTTTCCCACCTCTCTTCTTCTTTGCCTTCTTTCTTGTGTTCTTTTGTTTTGCTTTTGTGCTTGGGCTCTTCGGGGTTTCATCTGTAGCCTACCCCAACTTGTTTGGGATTAAAGGCTTAGTTCTTGTTGTTGTTGCTGTTGAACCTTATCATGTTTCTGCCAGAATTAGTATATGTTTGAAATAATGCTTTAGAAACTTTTAATATTACATCACTTAGATATATTCCAACTTCTTTTTGGTTAATTATACACATGCAACTTTGTTCTGATAAATGCAGTGAACTCTCCGGGGAAACATCGAGAATTTGGAGGATTAGATGCTGGTGATGACCAGGCTGCGCTGCTAAATCCAGGATTCAAAGCACTGACTCAAATAGTTCAAGATGATGTGTTCAGAGAATTTGAATTCAGACAATACATATTTGCTTGCCAGGCCAAGGTTTGTACATGAAGGATTATTCACTTTCTGTTCATGGTCTTATGCATGCTTGTGTTCCCCGTTTTATCGCTACATTGAAATGGCTCCTGTGTTGTTGTTTCTTTTTTTTTTCAGGAAATATTGGTTCCTCTGTTGTTGTTATTTTGTTTTGAAGGAATATTGGTTCCTGTATTGTTACATTGCTACTTTTTCATGCACGATTGGTAGCATATCAATCTATTATGTTTCTTTTTCTCTTTGTTACAAGCAGGAAGTGTCAGGTTACGAAATGAGTGCAAATGAACTAATGCATTTTTGTTTGAAAAATATCTATCACTAGCATGTCAATTTTTTATGTCAAATAAACCCCTTTAACTGAATCACATTGCTTATCAAACTTACCATGCCATTTGGAGTCATTTTTGCTTTTACCTTTTTTATAACATTTTTCAAAGCTAACTGAAAATCATGCATTCATTTTATCAGTTATTTCCATTTCACCTTTGCAGTTATTATTTAAATTGTCTCGACCGACTGAAGTTGCTGCCAGGGGTTATGCTTTTGTTGTTGCCTTTTCCAAGACACTTGCCTTGCATGAGGTTTGTACCTATGGCTTTACTATGTTCTTCCTCTATGGACTGTTTATGTATTTAAATTGTCATTATGAAGTTCTTGTTTATCCCTGATTATGCTCTCCCTTTCTCCTCCAGAACTTTCTACCATTTTGTTTCCGTGAAGTATGGGTTATAACTGCATGTTTGGGTTTAATAAAGTCTACAAGTTCACGTTATGATGGTGGATCTGTGGCTCTTGATTCAGAGAAAGAGTTCTATCGTCTTCAGGGTGATCTTTATTCGCTCTGCCGTGTTAAGGCAAGTTGTATTATTCTAACGTTAATTTATCTGGCATATTACTATTTTTTTCTGTGTTCTGAATTTTTTCAACTACAAGATACAAGGAACTTTTAGTCCCAAGCAAAGGAGAACATGAAAGTTAAAAGGAAGTGAAAAGAAACAAAAGTAAAGACAAAATAATAGTAATAAAGTTCATAGGGGACCGCTAGCCCGAGTAATGGTTCTGGTACGTGGATTGCCAAATTCCACGCAGTCCTATCCATGAATAGGTCTTTGTTGATATTTGAATCCTTTCAGGTCTTTCTTTTCGGACTTCTTCAAGTCAGATTTGGTCTACCTCTGCCTCTCTTTACATTATGAGTGTGACAATACTTTGCTAAGCACCAGTTCCTCTGGGGGCCTACATTGAATATATCCAAACCTTTTCAACAATGTTGGGCAAACTTTTCCTCAATTAGTGATTTAAACTTTCCTGTATATAATTATTCTAGACCCGATCCTTGCTTGCATGGTAACAAATCTATTACGTCATGCACATCTAGGGCCTAGGCTACACTTAACTGTTGGGCAAGCTGCCTTTTGTAAGCTTGAAATTGCAATCAGTTTAGTATTTGCCTAGAACCAGTGCCCTTATCTTCACACAAGCAGCTACGCCCCGATCATTCAGTCCAACCAAAATGGATCATTTGCTTTTCTTCCTGGTACTCATACTGTGGTTTATCGTTGGATTAATATATTTTTATGTATTCCTTTGCACTATTGTCCTTATAAGCGCACCGGTTGATATTACTTGTCATTATTTTATATCCCGTATTATTTAGTAATTAATGGCCCTGCATGTAATATATGCCATGGAGGCTCCTAAATTGAAAATAGAACTTGAGAACTCCTTAATGTTTATTAGCTTCTTCATCAACCGAATTCATATTGTGTCAATCTTTTTTCTTAGCTTTTGTATTATGTTATTTGCTTACAACATACAAATTATTCCTTTGACATTGCAGTTTATGAGGCTTGCTTATTTGATTGGTTATGGTGCTGAGATAGAAAAGAGTCCAATCAACAGGTACAAGATAAGTTCAAATTTTATTCACTGACCTATCTATCATTGCCTATTTAATAGATTGCATACCACTCTTTTTAAAGTTTGAATCAACCTCAGAAATGTGGCATTTCATAACATTGTTAATGTATTTGCAGTGCATCTTTAAGCATGCTACCATGGCCAAAGCCAGCTACGTGGCCTTCAATTCCTCCTGATTCATCGTCAGAAATAATGGCAAAGGAAAAGGTAAAGCATTTGTCATCTTTGCTCATAGCTTCTAATTATATTTCCCATGGATGGTTCTCTTGCATTAGAAAACATATTTTACTCCCGTCCTGTAGAAATGGTCCGTATGGTTCACAACTGTTGAGGTCAACATTAAGTATCATTCCTCTATAAATTAGTATGATGAAAAGTCAAAATATTACTACATAATTTGCATCCAATGGAGCATGAAATATGAACACTGACTATGTTGTTCCCATTATGGGTCATCCATGAATTTAGGGTGTGTTTGGTTCTACTTTTTTAGGCTTTTGCTTTTGGAAAAAGTCAGTAGTAAAACTAAAGGGGTCTGCTTTTATCTGGGTACTTTTCAAAAAGCAGCTTTCATTCAATACAGTTTTCACAGCACCTTTGGAGCTGCTTTTATCGGCTGTGGAAGGAAAAAATTCATGTTATTTACCCGCAATGCCACTGGTTATGGAGAAAACGTTTCGTTCTTTCCCGATTCCTGAACTCTCTCATCCACTGGTTCGTGTAGCGCCGCCGTGCTAGCCCCGCTGCCCTGGCCGCTCTGCCTCGGGCCGTGCCTGCCTGGCCGCGCCGCCTCCAGCCACGAAGCTCTGCCCTCTGCTGCCGCGGGCGAGCTCCGCCGCGGGGCTCCTGTGCTCCAGTGCTATGGGCCGAAGCTCCGCCGTCATGAGCGAGTCCGGCACTCCTCCGTCGCGAGTTCGGCCCTCCGCTGCCGCGGGCGAGTCCAGCGCTCCACTGCATCCTGGGCTTCTGCTCGCTGGCGGTCCTTCCCGTCTCGACGCTCTCCTCTCCAGCGTCTCTCCTCTCTGTCTCCCATCTACATCCTGCCTCCCTGCTTGCCGGTGCCGCCCTGCACGCCGGCTGGCCTCTCCGCTCCAGCTGCTGCGCTCCAAAACGCCAGCTCCACAACGCCGCCAACTCCCCTGCCTCGTGCACCCTGAAATTTCTTCGATCTTTTGCTACAAAGTGATGCTCCGATCTGAAATTGTTGAGCTGTAACTACTTTTGGCACTAGATCCTGCTACCTCTCTCATTTCTCAAACCAATTTGCTATTCTCCAATGCTTATTGCTGCTCAGGATGGTGGAGGCGACAGATTCAAAGAGGAGCAATGGGGTTCTGTTTTTTTCTTCCTTCTCTTCGCGTGAATGACCGAATGCAGAAGATGAACCTTTTACGAAAAGGCCCTCATAAATGTGAATGCCCAAAATATTATGTGAACGCAACATTATATAATATTTAAGATTTTCTATAACATGATCAATTTTTATATTATTTTTTCTCTAATATTCACAGCCACAGTCATTTTAACCAAACGGCTTTCAGCTTTTTCACAGTTGAAATCTCACAGCAGCTTTTTTCACAGCTCGCAGTCCACAACAGCTTTTTCCACAGCCACAGCACAACCAAACACACCCTTAAGCTTATTTGACATTTATAAGTAAATATGCATATTTTTACACAACGAAGCTTTCAGGTACCTCATGATTTAAAAGCAGCAAATGTAAACTATACTTTTGTTATTTGTGTGGAACAAAAGAGGAAAGTAGATCTGATCATATTCAGCTTCCGATGTTAAATCAGAAATCTGGTCCTTACATTTTTTATAAATGAATAAGGTGAAATGGTTAGAGAATAGAGATGCCAAACTCAAGTTTGATAACATAAAGTCTGACACCAGCCCAGCAGCCCTTATTTGCTCGTCAACATCATTTTACTGAAATAGAATATTTTTGTTGTTGTTCCCTTTGTAGTTACCTGTAGTGCACTAATTACAAACTGTATCTTAAATTGTGGATCATTTTCTGTATGCAGATGATCCTCCAAGCAAAATCAAGAGAGAAGCTCTTTAACATTCACAGGAAACCCCTGCCCCTTGAACCTTCTTTACTTCTGCGAGAGGCTAATAGGCGCAGAGCGTTTCTTTCTGTTGGCAACATATCCGAGTTATATGATACAGCTGATGGGTAAATGCTATTTATTTTTCCTGTTTATGATGTATTTATCTTTCCAAAAGAAGTATTAGCAGACTCTGGATTGCCTTTTTTTTATTTACCTATGTACTTGTGCACATTTTTGTCTGGGCAGTTCAGGTTTAGATGGAAATTCAAAACTTTCTCCCAACAGATCTACTTCTAGCTTCATTGCAAGAACAATGTCTGGTCCAGCAACTTCTGAAACTTCGCTTGACCGCCCGATGAGATTATCGGAAATTCATGTTGCAGCTGAACATGCACTAAAGCAGACAATATCAGATCCTGATTTTATGACATCGCTTTCATCTCTCGAAGAATTTGAGGTAGTGTATTCATACTTGTTATGACAAGTGCTGAAATTATGTTGTCATAAAGGTTATTGTAATGTCTCACTGTTTTAACTTTATTCTATAATATGGGATTTCCCACAAGCAATAGAATAAAAAAGAGTAAACTGTAACATTGATTATCGAATTCTACTGTAGTAGTAGGTTTCCCGTAAGCAATAGATAGAAAAAATGAACTGTAACAGTAATTGTCTTTTTGTGTTATAGAAAAGATATATGGAGCTTACTAAAGGTGCGGCTGATAATTATCACCGTTCGTGGTGGAAAAGACATGGAGTTGTGCTTGATGGAGAGATTGCAGCTCTCTTCTTCAAGCATGGAAATTATGATCTGGCTGTGAAATCCTATGAAAAAGTTTGTGCTCTCTATTCGGCAGAAGGCTGGGAAGAACTTTTGGCAGATGTCCTTCCTGACCTTGCAGAATGCCAGAAGATTCTCAGTGATGAAGCTGGTTATTTGGCTTCCTGTGTAAAGTTACTTTCTCTGGACAGTAGCTTGTTTTCATTGAAGGAGCGGCAGGCTTTTCAATCTGAAGTTGTCCGACTTGCTCACAGTGAAATGAAGCATCTTGTGCCTCTTGATGTCTCGTCACTAATTACATTTGCTGGAAATGCTGGCCCGCCACTAGAATTATGTGATGGAGATCCCGGTACACTATCTGTTGCAGTTTGGAGTGGCTTCCCAGATGACATCATGCTTGAATCTCTCAGTTTAAGATTGTCAGCCTCTTCTACTGCAGATGAAGGTATCAAGGTACAGGTACCATATTACTGAGTATTCCTTTCTCCTGTGGTATATGTCTTGTTCATAGTTCAGAGTGTATTACTATGTTTCAAAGTTTCAGTTTCATCCTTGCAAAATGGCTTTAATAAATCCAAACTGGAATACTAAAGTGTATACAAACGTTAGAGATGATCTTCCATATTCCATTTGTCAGACACCTAACAAGTTAATTTTGCCATGCCATGCAGGCAATAAAAAGTTCAGGTTCTCATGTCCTTGTTCCAGGCAGAAATATCATTTCATTTGACATACCTCCCCAAAAGCCTGGTTCCTATGTATTGGGTGCTCTTACTGGACAGATTGGCAAACTATCATTCAGGTCACATGGATTTTCTCAAGATGGTCCAGTGGAAACTGATGAATTCATGAGCTTTGAGAAGCCAACAAGACCAGTTTTGAAGGTAATTGCATTCAAATGAGCTGAAGTATTTTATATCTGAATCACCATGAATCATGGTATTGAACTGGCAATAAAAAAAATACTGGATATATTCTGTATAAAAAACAGGCCAC
Organism: Eleusine coracana subsp. coracana; assembly: GCA_032690845.1. Classification (NCBI taxonomy): domain Eukaryota; kingdom Viridiplantae; phylum Streptophyta; class Magnoliopsida; order Poales; family Poaceae; genus Eleusine; species Eleusine coracana. The sequence goes on along the minus strand of CM064426.1, from coordinate 64,698,283 downwards.
AAATCACCATTATGCAGCTTTGTTCTCATAATTACTTTCCACTCTCCAATGTAGGTGAGAAAACCTAGGGCTTTAGTTGATATTACTCCGGCTGTGTCCTCTGCACTGCTTATGAATGAGCTCCAGTGGATTGGACTGATTGTCAAGCCAATAGACTACTCCTTAAAAGGTGGCATATTGCATATAGATGCCGGTGCTGAATTAAAAATTGAGGAGTCTCAGATGATTGAGATAGAAAATTACAGAAGCGATATGGAGCACAGTTGTTCTGCTGATAGCCCCATTGAAGCTGAAAGGGTTGAAAAGATTCCTATTGAAAATGGGAAAATAAAACTTCCAGATTGGGCCAGTGATGTGACTACTCTTGTTTGGTTTCCTGTTCGTGCTATTGATAATACAATTGCCAGGGGAGAAACCCCAGGTTTGTATATAACAAGTACTCCCTCTTGTTTCCATTTTGAATTAAAAGAAAAGTTTCTCTGAAAACTAGGGGGGGGGGGGGGGGGGGGTAAATAAATTCAGTATGTTGTTTTTGTTTATGCAACTTGGTTGACCTTCTTTCTCTTTTCTCAGCATCTCCTCAGAAACAGAGCATAGTAGACGGAATGAGAATGATTGCTCTCAAGCTTGAATTTGGAGTTTTCCATAATCAAGTATTTGAAAGGTAGCTCTTGTTCTTCTCATGTAGTGCCCTCTAGACATGGGAAGTAGTAGTTTAACCATTGTGATTTCCAGGACTATTGCTGTACATTTCACCAACCCATTCTATGTAAGCACTCGCGTTGTAGACAAGTGCAATGATGGAACCCTACTTCTGCAGGTCAGCTCTCCTGTGTATGACTTGTGAACATGAATCATTGTGTACATATGCAATTTTGTATGCATGGGCTTTGAGTTGTGCAGTTCTGCATACTGCACAAGTTTGCATGAACATCTAGTTAATGCCTACGTGCATATGCATGTGTTTTTGGTGCCTATGGGTTCTCGCTACTGGACTGGCACTATGGGAACAATGATTGATGACTTGCATGTGAGTCACGTTTTGGAGTATGTGTCCATATACTGTAGTTTCAAGCATGCCTTTATAGACCCTTCTGAAGTATATGTAAATTTCATTTAAGCATGCGATTGCATAGACATCAGGAACTCAGGGTTGTTGGAAGAAACCGAACAGAGAGGTGGATTTTTGGTGCTTCCGAAAGCTGCAGCTTTTCTATTTATTGACTGGCTTATATCCTACAATCCTGAAAACTTGGCATAACGCCTACAATCCTGGCCTCATTGGCCACCTGACTTGTGGCATCACTAACAGAGTACATGCTGCCACTCTAGCTGACTGCTAACTGAATGTAAACAGACTGGACACTTGACTGAAAACAAAACTGAGTAAAGGGAAATTCACACAAGGTTTATACTAACAATGGCGAATTGAATTAATTCTTTTTTGTTGCATCTTCAGCTTTGCCTTTCATGAGAGCAAGCCAGGTCTTATGCTCTCTTCATCCATTGTTTTCCATCTTCCATGACTTAATCATTGCTCGCATTTCTTCATGTGCTAAAATAAATATGCCTCTCAAGATACTATGTATGTTTGAGCATTTGCTGAATCATGATATTACAACAATGTCATACATGCTCTATTTGCCTCATAATTTGCTCTATTGTACATGTGAATTCTGTTGTCTATTGCTGACCTTGCAGCAAAATTCCCTGTCAATGCAAAAGTTACATTTCTGCAAATTCAAATGTTAAATACCAAATGTTTCTTATGTTACTGAGAATTAGCATTTTCTGCTTATTTCAGGTGATACTGTGTTCTGAAGTGAAGGCCAGCCTGCACACAAAGGATATGTGGTTAGATCTTCAATCCGGATTTGAGCACCTAGGCAAAGGAGATGGACGTCCAGCTTCAAATCTGTTCCCTCTGGTTGTTGCTCCTTCCTCCAAAGCTGGAATTTTGTTCATAATACGGTTAAGTGGCACAACAGGTCAGTCTGTTAAAAGGTTAACTTTTTGTTACTACCTGTGTCCCTTGCAGTGGACTATATCTGGCCTCTGTTGTTCTTTACTACAAAAAGTCCTTGGGATAAAAAAAGACCTCTCTGCTAATTTATTGTCTTCATGATTTTCAGATTCTGATGAGCTAGAAAACACAGACAGCATATTGAATGTTAAGTATGGAATATCTGGTGACAGAACAACTGGAGCACATTCACCAGTTCCTGTCAACACCGGTGATTCTGAAGAGCTTATGTTTAAAATTGCACTCAAACTGAAGCGACCTGTCCTGGATCCATGCCTAGCCGTTGGATTCCTACCATTTTCTACTGACTGCCTGAGGGTTGGGCAGTTGGTTAATATGAAATGGAGGGTGGAAAGGCTGAAAAGCCATGAGGATGCATCTATATCTGGCGTAAGTCTGCAGAACATTCTTGCTAAACTTTTGCATCTATTTCTACACTACCATTGATTGTGTACATGGTAGAAAGCAAAAAGGATATACTAGACATCAAAGGTTTTCTTTACATCCAAACCTTGATTGTTTTCTGGCAGGACGAAATACTCTACCAGATCGATGCTAATCCGCAGAATTGGATGATTGCCGGGAGGAAATGCGGTCACATATCTTTGTCAAATGCACATGGTGAGAAAAATCCGTTCCGCTTCATCATTCCGTATCCATAATTTTGTGACAAACTGCCAAATTCTCATTTTGCACACCGCACTACAGGTTCAAGGATGGAGATCACGGTGACATGCGTCCCGCTTGTGTCCGGTTATGTCCACCCTCCGCAGCTGGGCCTGCCAGAGGTAGGCGAGGCAAAGGTCAGCTGCAATCCGGCAGGGCCACACCTGGTGTGTGTCCTTCCTCCGGCCCTTAGCACCTCCTACTGCATACCGGCAGCGTGAATATCTGATCTACCATTTTTCTCCAGTTGAGGTTCCCCATGCCACCCGCTTCCGTACTAGTTTTCCACTGTTTTCATATAAATGAGAGCGTATTCTGGTCAGACGTGTTTGAGGGAACGTGAGTTTCATACATTTTTTTTGTACCATATCATATGGAATAACTGTAAATTTAGTATAAAATGAAACTGTGCGCTCTTGGATACTACAAAAATGTGCAATTACATCCACCCGCCTCAGCTATGAAAAGTTGAACAATCTGTACAATTACAAAGATTACTGGAATGAAATCGAAGCCAACTTATTTTCTATTAGTAACTTTGATTATCACCTCTATGCTGTGCGTCTCCGATCCTTAGCTATATGCACAATATGATCTTTTTACTATCGATAGCCCCAATTACAAAGATTGTTGTCTCCCCCGAGTTGTCCTTGCAATGTTGTTGCTCAGCAATCTGATAGTTGTCTCCACTCTCCACTCTGAATCCGGCACCACAAGAATTGTTTTCAACGTTTTCTTTATTTTCAAGAAGTCGGGAGGGTGAGACCGCTACCTTAACTTAATTCATTCGAAAAGCCTTACAAGTGGAAGAGCATGTTGGAAAGAAAAAATATAAAAAAAAATACAGATGCAAGGGAAAAGTGTTGGCTAAAAGGAGGTACAATTTCATGCACATGCAAGTGCGACTCATAAACAATGTACAGTAAACCTACATTATGAACCTGCAGGAACTGTAATACTATCAGTCCAGTGTTGGAGTGATTGTTTGTTTACGTTGTTGTTTCTTTTCTCTATTTATCTCCCAGTCAACGGCAATGTGAAGACTGCGAGTTCATGTAGTACTAAGTCTCGTCAATCTCTACAATCTATTAATTGAGGTATAGTTGTTCACTTTGTGTCTACAAAGTTAGAGATTGAATCCAAATCAATTTCGTACCTTCTATATAAGTAGTGAATTATAAAAATCATAACTCCCACATCCGAAGCTCAAATGAGACAAACTTAGACTCTATCTTGTAACTCTCGAAAAGTTTTACAACTTTGGTATTCAATAGAAGTTCAGATCTTACAGTTTTGATTTCCAAATATACAATACAAAAATATTTATTCTAATTCAAACTCCTCTACACAGGTTTCTATGCAAGGTTCATATCTCCTAACCCTATAGTCTAAATAATATGATTCATATATATTTCAAAAAGGTATTAACAAGATCTACAACTTTGTTTTAACTTTTTCCATTAGAGTAAGTATACAATTTTAATAGACTCCGTGAATTAATTTTTCCTTCCGAATAAAGCTTCTAAAATATAATAAATAATGGTAATAAAATTATTACTTTTGACATATAAAATAATATATTAAGAAGCACAATATTTCATATAAAAATATTATATATATCTAATAATTATATTATATAAATAATTTATATCTAAATTATAAAAAGTATTTTGTTTTTTAAAGTCCATAACAATACACAAACACTTTGCTATTGTGTTTCTAAAACCCAACCGCCTCCATATATCTTAATGTTTGTACGAGTTATGAAATATATTTTCATCATTCGAACAGGCATATGAACATAAGCCGTGTCTGAGGTATTTTTTCCTTTTATAATCAGTCTTGCATAGCTAACCACACATTTTGAGTGCTAGAGATTGCCAAATCAATGAGAGTAACTAAGCAGCTTGCCTCCAAATGTCGACGCAGAGCAGCAAAGTTTGCTGGAGAATTGTCAGTACCGAATATCATTATCTCCTCTAGAAATCAGGATCTGTTATTAGTTACTTTGTTTCGGCTTTTGATATTAAATGTGATAAAAAATTATAGTTATTGTCCAACATTAATTTCATCGAATGATTTTATCGGACCTCCCATAAAAATAACCAAAAAGAAAATAGAAAAAAAACAAAACTTAAAACATTTACAAATGTGCCAGGAGACAGGTAACAGGATGCAGCGAAATAAGCATCATGCTGTTTAATTCTGGCTTCATGTTCAATCTATGCTTCCCTCTACAGAATGACCAAAAATTAAATAATCAGACCACTCTTCCAGTCGTGAAGCAACATAAACGAAAAAAAAACTTCGAAATTATCAATATCCAAGAATTTTATTTAGCTCTCTTCAGTTCAGGTCTCCAGATTGCTTCCGCATAGCGCAATGAGAAAGCGCATAGGTACAACGAAAGTTATATTTTGATCATCATAAGAGACTAAGGCCAATCAGGAATCAGGAAAAAAGATACAAGAAAACAAGAAATCTAACGAGCGCCCTCAGAACATGGATATGAAGCGTATCAACAGAATGATATTTTTCAGACAAGGCTGAAACTTAAGTCATGCACAGTCATCGGGTCAAAATAAATTTGTTTGAGACAAACAGCGATGGAAAAGAATTTCTTAAGAGTGAATTGAACGAACGACCTTTCAGATCCCTCGGCGTGATAAAATCGACTCATCAAAAGTAAATCAGGCCACTACTTTAACATCACAAGTCGTCACTGGGATCTTCAGAGACTGATGCGATCAACCCAATGAGTGGGAGAATGAACTTGAAAACAGACAGAACTCGAATAGAAAGAAACAAAAAAACAACAGATCGAGGGCTACTCCTCAGTTCAGGTCTCCAAAATGTTCTTCCACAACGTGAATTTCAGAAGAACGAAAGTATTTTTTTCATCATCATTGGAGAAAGATCGATCTCTGAGAAAACAAAACCAGTGAAAAAACACGACCGACCCGACCACGACTTGCCACCGGTAAGATTTGCCGGCCCAGACCTGATGTGCCCAAGTCAAGATCTACAAAAAGAACGAAAAAGAAACCGAGATCCAGATCCATGCAAAAAGAGGCAGGGCGAGATTGCTAGAGCCACGATAGCCCTGAAATCGCGTTTGCACATGGTAGCAGCAGACATCTGGGCCCGAGCGTCGCACCGCTACGCTCGCCCCAGCCAGCCTCGCATCCGGCGGTATGAAAGCTTCCGGCGGCTGCGTCGAGCTGATGGGGACGAGGAAGGGTTCCTACCTATTTATTGAGTCTCAGACTAGGGTTGCTGCCGCGCGGTCGCCGCCGTAGGATCGTGAAAAGCAGAACAAGGCTCAAAGCCCTAAGAGTTAGTCCAAACATTGCAAAAAAAGGGCCCAATACTTTCATTAGGTTGCACTCCCGCTTCACAAGTCGCTCAGCGCATTTCAGCCTGCCGGTGATATTCCTAGGAATTACATATAGAGCTGTTCAAAGAGACCGGGCCAAGTGGATCAGTACAAAGTACGTAAAAAAATGCATGACCTGAGCATGATATGGCCCACTTAATTTAGGGCCTATGTCATACGGCTCTATGGTAAAGGTCGTGTTTGGGTCGACGGTCAGGCCTGAGTGCCAGTACGGCACAACTCGATAAAGTTTGTTTAAGTATAATTATATTTATGTTACAATTAAAAAAGAGTTTTCTCGTATGTTGATAAGTCATCATTATTTTAGTGGAGATTTTGAGTTCAAATCTCACCACCCACCTTATTTCTTTTTATTTTTTATCACTTTTAAGTGTGAATGGACTATAATTAAATTATTGAGTCATATTTAATTACATGCCTAGTGGACTGACCTGGCATGAATTTATATTTTAGGACCGTGTCATAAGCCGACAGCTAAGCTCTAAAACTATCTCGACATGGTCCGAAATGGACTATGGGTCATACCGGGCCTGTTTGGCCACCTTTAATTACAGATGCAGAGTCAGATGAAGGCACAATCCGAAATGGCCTATGGATCATACCGGGCCCGTTTGACCACCTTTAATTACAGATGCAGAGTCAGATGAAGCTCTAGCATCCCAAAAAAAATAAAGCTCTAGCATGCAGAGAGGGTCTGGATTTGACAAGTGACTTGTTCTTCCAGAAGGCGAGGATTGCAAGAGACTGTACCAATATTGTAGAGCATCTATAATGCATTATGCATAGGGCTCTATGGATCAATTGTGAGGGTGATTAAATCCAGAAGTCAAGCATTTACCTCGATAGAATTTGTCCATGAAAACCGAGGACCAAACGGTGATGCTCACACCTTGGCAAGGAGCTCGGCCTACAATCGTGTTAATAGACATGTTTAGTTCCTAACACCACCACCAGAGGGTATTCGTATTTCTTATCGTAATAATTAATAAAGAGTGATGATGCGTGCTTACACAATTTGAAATGATTACTCAAATTCAACACAACACGCATGTACAAATTACAGATATATAACATCGTGCAAAGCTTATCTCTCACATTTATGTACTATAAAAAGACTAAACTTTGTGTCTAATATACAATTTACCTGAGTATATACCCACCAGTAAACCTGAACCATTGATCTAACCTTCATTTTCTTTTTTTAATCATAGGATTAGTGTTGACTAATCTGAATTATGGGTCCATAGGTAAAATGTAGAGACAATTCCTTACATGGTTCTAAAAAAATCATCTCTTTCTTTCTTTGTCTCTTTTCAAATGAACTTCCTTACATGAACAAAAAGTTATTTTTTGTTCCTTTTAGATTTAACTACTAATGGTGTTAAGATAGGGATCAAATGACCATTTTATTCCTAGCAGAAAATTAAATATGAAATTTGTAGTTTGTTTTTTTACAATATCAAAGATATTATTTTTATGTTATAGTTGCCCAAAATATATATGTTATATTTTTCTTTCATGTTAAAAAATATAATACAAATATTTGTACAACTATAAAATAGCATATTTCCTACCTTTCAGCTGATTGAAACCTTTCAATCAATGTTTTGTTACTTTGAGTTTTAATTTTTATTTTGTAGGATTATTTATATAATAATTATAAATCATTAGATCTAGATCTAATGGTTTAAGGAGATGACTGAAAGTTACCCCAAACTTTCAGTCAGCTGAAAATTAGCAAGTCCCATAAAATAAAAAAAATATCTTTAAGTCACAAATAAAGACTAAAACATTAATATTTTATTTTCTACCAGGGGTAAAATGATCATTTCATCCCTAACTTAATGCCGTTAATAACAAATCTAACAGAAAGGCTAAGAAAGGAACCAAAATCAACTTCTTATTCATACATAGAAGTTTATTTTAAATTATAAAAAGTTAAGAAAGGAAGAGGTGACTTTTTTTAGAGCAAGAAAGGAATTCTCTCTAAAATGTAACACTCTCCACGCGAGATTTAACGAGGATCGTCTGGAAAGCATTGTTTTTTCTCACCTACGATGCATCATACCCGCCCGTTGTACCCGCTTGTAATTTCCTTCTTCCGATTTCCTCTGTCCAAATCTCAATCGTAGTAATTCTTGATTGCGATCTGGTCTCTGCTCTCCCGATCTCTCACCACCAAGCCTCCGTCGTCATCTCCTCGCAAGGATCGGCAACCGCCTCTTCGCTGCCCGCTCTTGGTTCTAGCGCTCCTCCACAATCGTCATGTCCTTTCTGCCAGGTTTTCTGCTACTGTTTATTGGAAGTGCTTATATTTTAAATAGTTTGGAGTGTTAAATAGCAAAATAGCATAAGTGCTTATGGGATATAAGCATCTATAAGTAATTTGTTATTTTATACTACCATAAGTAGTTTGAGTAAAGCAGCAAAATATAACTTTTGGTGCTTATGGTGGTTCTCTCTCTCAGTATAAGTAGTTTGGATAAATAAGCATAAGTAGTTTTGCCAAACGGGTTGACTGCTTATACTACAATAAACGTTATAAGCACTATAGGTAGTTTTGACATAATAAGCACTTTTAACACTATAAGCACTTTAAACATAAACCCCTGCCAAACACACCCTGAAACTGCTGAAACCTGGGGCGATGCTTGGTCCAATCCACATCAGAGGGTACTCCGGGGATTTATTTGATTCCGTGGGTTATTTAATTTTTCACCATCCTCCAAAAACCGCTCTACGAAGTGGATACTCCCAAATGCCACCTAAACCCCATCAAAACACTCATGTGCCATCTTTTCTCACCTGAGCTCAACATGTGGCTTTTAATTGTCTTTGGACTTTGTTTGACGTGGATATTGATGGGTAAAAGACCATCCTCTCTCACTTCAGCCGTGAGGAAAGACTATGCTCGTGCGTGTGAACACCTATGAACGCCCGGCCCCAAGCCCCCGATCTCACACAACAGCAAAGGCCGGAGGTACACAATAGTGAAAAGGCCACAAAGCGGCTCCTTCGATGACCTTGCAAGGAGATCGTGAATGTCCAGGACCATAACAATAAGGAATTCAATGGATGGACATGCAATGGCCGCATGAGAATCTTGAAATCCAATGTTGTAGGCTACCGATTTAAACCGAAAATCAGCCTTGTATGCACACGATTGAGTGGAGCATCTGTTTGCATGATAGAACTAAATCTCAGGGATGTGAAGTATTTGACAGTGGTGGAAGGCTGGAAGCCAATCAAGAAGATGAACTGAGCTATGTGTCCTGTGGATCTCCTACTGAAGAATAAGATCCTCGAGGCCGACACCTCATTGGTGGATGCCGTCTGGACGTGGATATGTCCACATCATCTAGAGTGTTGGACGTTGTTGCTGCTGTCGGTGTTGGTGTCTGTTGCAGGAGTTGGAGAGGATGGACCCGTGGCAATGGGAGGGGGAAAGAGTGTCTTTTCCTGTGTTTTTCCACCGTGGACAGGCATGCAAGAAAAGGAAAATGCCACATATACAGTATAGGTGAGCTAAAGTGTCACATGAGAATGTTTTGGTAGTGGCTAGGTGGTATTTGAGAGTGTACAATATGATGGCTTTTGAGAATGGCCACTATGATAAAATGGCAAAAAAGTAAATAATCCTAATTTCACAAGTTCGTTGCCATCTAACTAATGTCCACTTCCTCATCTAGGCATTCAATGACATCAACTGCTTCAAATAGCTTGGCGCTCCCCTGCAGGTGAAGATTTCGTCTTTTCTTCCCATGCTATCAGTTGCTTAAAAATTTGTTTTTTACCTGCTGTTGAACATGATGGATAATTTGTGCTGATTTAAGAGTATATGTGTCGGGGGTAAAAACCAGAGGTGCTATGTGGCACCACTTAGAGACCTACCGACGCCTGAGATAAACAGGTCCGCTGAAGCACTGCCGAGGTGGCATCAGCGTGGCACCCACGAATGGGATCTCCGTACCGACTGACTCTCAAGAGCAAAGACCGCACTACCCCCCCCCCCCCCCCCCCCCCCGACCCGACCCACTTGACCCTCCAGGGGTCGAGAGTCGGTTGTGCCCCGCTTGACCCACCGGGGATCGAGAGCCAGCTGTGTCTCACTCGACCTCTCGAGGGGTCAAAGCAGCGCCCACCCGTCCGTAGGGGCCTGGACGCACCTCACCTCGCCCAGTTCTAACCAACCCGCCATTCGCCCTACTCAAACTACCCTGGGGATAAGGACGGCCGGTCCGTCTCTGTTAGGGCTAGGATGACGCAAGCGAGGACAGGACCGATGAATGGGCTCTGCTCCTGCCAACTCTCACTGAGCAGACCCGTCCCTCCAACCGGAAGACCCGACTATCCTTGCAAAGTAGGACAAGACGGGACAAATCCCTACTCCAGGGAGTTCCGGACAAGCACAACTTGACATCTCGACCCCCGACGAGGGGGTCGAGCGGGGCGACAGCCAACAACCGCCAAGCACCCCAACTTGAATGTCGTACTAAGCATGCTTACACAATATCAAGGGGTCAAATCCCTTTGGGCACCTATTCCTCCCATCATTGCCAATGTCTGTTGATGAGGGCAAGGCACACCACGCCGCTCTCACCTGATGACATCCTCAATAGTGGCTAAGTAGGACGACCTGACAGACAGGTTGATCAGACTATGCCTGGGTGGTCCAGTGATGTCCATACTGCATCACCCCCATTTAGCGGGACACGCCTTCTACAGGAACATAGGGGTTCAAATCATTGGCGGAATACGGGGGCATCCCTCTGTACAACACTGGCTGATGTGAAGATCAAGACGGCGGGACCTCTACGAGTTGAAAACCTTGCCACCAACCGGAGTCCCGCCTTGCGCATGTCCTCCTCAACTCCTTGTATAGACATTAGTCTCTCTCTGTAACGTGGGCCAATCCCTTGAGATATAAAACAAAGGCCTTCTTCTTAGGGGGGGGGGTGTCACAAGTAATACACACCTACTTACGCATTCACGGACAACCTGAGACTTGGAGACTCCTTCTCTCTCACCATTGTTGCACCCCTCCTCAGGTGCAAGTAACACAAGCAGATCTGAAAATTGGATGTAGGGGACTTTCCCGAACAAGTATAACTCCCTTGTCCTCTTGCATTGCCATCACCAAACTTGGAACGCGCATCCCCGAGAAGAAATTCTACTAGTCGGTGATCTAAACACCGATAGTTGGCGCGCCAGGTAGGGGATCTTTGCGCGTTCCACCTCACAGCCTCCTTTCCGTTCGGATGGCAACCTTCCTTACTTTCTAGGCTCTCGACACCAGCATGTTTTTCAGGAGCCTGGAGTTCATCGCCACGGCAGATCAAAAGCTGTTGTGCATCAGCATCCCTACATCCTTACCTCCTCCAGTTCCAGCGCCCGCCATCATGACGTCGCAGCCTTGGTGGCTGGAAGACTTGGGCCACACGCCAGGCTTTGCTGTTGTGACACTCCACTCTCCGGGGCGTCCTGTGCATCCTGTACCAATCCCTGGATTAGTAGTTGGTACACACAATAAGATTATTTCAAATCCATACAATACTAAAATATGAGAGTATACGGATGACTTACCAAACATGGCTAAGTTACAATACAGCGGAATTCAGGCGCGAAAGACTAGTTCACTTCTCGTCCATCACATCACAGCACATCTACAGGCAAACTTGAGCATACGACGAACCCCTACTGCTTTCACTCTTCTGAGTTCGTTCACCAAAAACCACAAATTAACAAACCGTGAGTACATAGGGTACTCAGCAAGCACTAACACTATTCAAGAAAAAAATCATGCATTGAGGCTGTAGCAAGGATGTAGGTAAAGGGTTTAATATTTGCGCTAGCAGCTAAGCATGCGGGGTTGACTAAGAATAGATTTCAAGGAAAGAGGGGACCTATCAATATTATAGTAGGTTGGCCCTGGAGAGAGTATAAACCATTCCCAGCAGTTCCCTTTATTTTAAAAGGAATGAATCTCCATATCCAAACCTTGCACTTCCAAAACACGGGTATCACATCACCTACTCACACCTCACGGAGACTTATTAGTGGCTAATCAACGAGAGCCTAATGATTGACGTGCCATGACTAGTGACAACGAACATCCGAATGATTTAGGGTTAACTCTGCAGAGCTTAGTACGTTGTACTCACAGGCTATGCGCTCTTGCGCGTGGAGACACATAACGCTCCCGCTTCACACATGCACGCCCACAAGTCCACCACAGAGCTCAAAGATTCCACCATCATGACACATAGTCATATTAACACCGAAGGCACACAGCCAATAATATCACCATTTCACCACACCGATCCCTGAGTCCGTTTCTACTTTGCCGGGTGATACTTCCTTGCTGTGTTACCCAGGATTCGTGCTAGTCCTGCCCATACAGGTTCTGTGGTTGTACTGAAAATATCACCAAGTTGAGGTCTCTCTATCGTTCCTGAGCGGCCGGGTAAGCACTCATCCACGATAGGTGGATCTATACCAAAGACACCATCAACAAGTACTCTACACCAATACTAAGGAGTCTCGCCCTCGACCAAGTCTCTCCTACCCAACTTCACCTTCACATAGTTGATTTATCACCCACCCACATCATACTTATACGCACACCACCAAACACCACTTTCACCCATTTTCGAAATAGAGGTATGTAGTATGGTGTTGCGATGAACTTCATCGTGGGGTTCTTAAGCGCTTCTAAGCATAGCAACATTCCGTACATTAGGCATCTAATGTCTGTGTCTATGGAGCTTACGGGGTGGTAGGGTAAGGCATATAAGGAGGGGTTGTGGTAACAAGAACGGAATTACCGATATTCAAGTAGGTAGCAATCATGCAAGCATGTCACACAATAGCACTCAAGAGAGCATGCAATATAAAGTAGGCTCTAAGTAGGTTTTCTAGACTACTGTTATAGGATAAATATGATCAAGGGGATGTTAGAGCTTGCCTGGTATCGTTATATCCTTAAGGTCGTGGTTTACGTTGCTTCATGTATTAGCGTCGGAATTCATCTTGAGACTTAGGCCTTTGGGCTTCATCTCCAGCATCGGGCTCCTCAGGTTCTTCGCATGCTATGGTGCATGACGCTAGTGCGAAGAAAAATAAAATAAATAAGAAACAATCAACACTCTAATCAAAACTCCAGATAGGTTATTTGAGGTTGTTCGGTGTATACTAGTGGGATTATAGGTAGGTTGGGTCTCAGAGGGTCGATGGCTGAAGAATCGGTGGAAACGGAGGTCGGGCGGTGAAGATATGGTGTTTAGGGGGACAATGGAAAATACCATGACAGGAGACGAAAATATGGTGGGTGGAAAAAGGTTCCTCGTGTCGGGACGATCACGTGAGCGTGAGAATCGCCCAAAACGGAGCTACAATTGAAAAGTTGAGGGCTAGTTACGGCTTTATAAGGTTTTGGGAAAATATTGTGGGTAGTACTCACTGGGATGAACCCGTAGGCGCAAGAATCGCTCGGATCTGGCCTACGGTTTGAATTTTATGGCTTTTCAAAGGTTTTGGGGACCTTTTTGTAAGCTTTGCAAAATGGCAAGGACTAAAATATTACTACAGAAAGTCTGGAGGTCTTTCTATAAAAAAGCAGGGGCTTGGACAGAATTAAAATAAAGTTCAGGTGCTTTTCTGCAAAAAGACAAGGACCTGAGATTTTCTAGACTTGTTGGATTTATTTTTGTGAAGAAAACTCCCTGGACCGGGTGCACAGGGTCATGGACCGAGTCCATGGGCTTGGTCTACGGGTTTAAGTGGATTGGGGGGTTAAAATGCATATGTGCACAACTAAACAGGAGGGGGGGGGGGGTTAATTGTAGAAAGGATAGGGGCTCTTTTGCAAAATCTTCTTTTAACTCACGTGGAACAGGGGCTCGGCTTCTTCTTTGTTCTTCTACTCGCTCTCTCTCCTGGCCATTGCTGGAGCTCGGGGCTGCAAGGGAAAGAGAGGAGGGGAACTGGCGGGGAAGCAAGAAATTGGTGCACGAGGCTACGACATGCTCGCCGGAGGCAGAAGCGCGAGAAGGGGTGGCCGTGGTGAGGAGAATTTGGTAAAAGGGGGAGCTGTGGCAATGGAGCTCGAGGTGGGGAAACTCGTAATCGAGATGACTCTGGGAGGGGGAGCAGAAGGGGATGGCACCGGTATGGAGAGGAGGTTGAGGCGCATCCATTTTATAGGTAGAGGAGCGCAGGGAGGCGGTTGGGCAGCTTTTCCATGTGAGCACCTCGCCGTCAATGGCACAAACTATGCAGGAGCAGTGCATCAATTAATTTGCAACGTGATGATGCTGAGAGGTCGTGTTACCATGGGCAGGCGGGGTCAATGGTCAAGTGACGTGACCCGACAGGGCAAAGGTCATGGCGGCACATGGTGATTGGGCGGTATTGAAGCTCGAGGCGACTTCTTCACTCGACCAAATATTAGGAGGCGCTTCGTCGCTACCATGATTGAAACATAATAGATAGAGGCCTACTCGTTGACGACCTCATTTTATGCAGGGTTTAGGACAACCGGGGACGGCACAAGCTTTCGCCCCCCTGGGAGGGGTCGTATGTCGTCTCTCGGGTGATCAGGCCCGACATCTACAAGCTGAAGACCTTGGAGGGCGAGGAATTCAAGAACACATGGAACATCTCACTGCTACGTAAATTCTATCCCTAGATTTTCTTGGTATCTAATTTCCATGCACGATTCCTACTCTTAAGTGAACCTCGACCCCTCCCAAGGGGTCGAGCATCACTCGAGAGCTAGGAAGGACATGATAGGCATAGTCCATGCCACTCCTTCTTTTCCCATTTCTCTCGACCTCGAACCTTGCTACAACAGCAATCAAAGTAAGCCATGAGCAAAGGAGTTCACAGCCAAATCGATTGGATGGAGCAACATCATGCTAGCCCTAGCGATCACGACAACGGCGATCACTGGTAAAGCCAAAGTTCTGAACGCTCGGGGGCTTGGACTTTGTGATTCAAAATAGCAAGGGCAAGGGACCGGGCACAGAAAGAAGTTTAATAACCGGAACTAAAATTGTTTGAGGCTACCACGGGCCAATGGAATTAAACAAGCATGAGTTCAAACTTAAACTATTACACAACTTTCGGCATGATAACCCACCAAATAAACAACTAGACCCCAACTAATTATTTCTCTCCCTCGGCCTTAGGAAGAGCTTCTTCCTCGTGTGTGCTTAGCAAGACGTTCGTGTGAGGATCAGTGCGAGCGTGGATTGCATCCAACTACTTGGAAGTGTACCCTTCAACATGACCCACACTCACTGCCTCAAGCTCAGCCTCCGTCAGCTTGAAGTGAGTGT
Source organism: Eleusine coracana subsp. coracana (assembly GCA_032690845.1). Lineage (NCBI taxonomy): Eukaryota > Viridiplantae > Streptophyta > Magnoliopsida > Poales > Poaceae > Eleusine > Eleusine coracana. The sequence continues at coordinate 64,682,859 of CM064426.1, read as the reverse complement.
CAAACACGCTAAAGGTGGTGCGCATGCCGAAGCACACAACCCGCCTGATCCACTCACAACCCGCTGCCACCAAGCTTCCGACCTGGTCAACGAGAACGGCACCAGGAGGCAGATCCACTTGAAGTTCCCGAGCGGCCCGTCCCACCGCGGTGTACAGTGCGTCCTTCTCCTCGACCTGTTGGTGAAGGGAGCCCTCCGCCGCTGCCAACATCGACTCTCGATCTACTCAGAGCCGACCAAAGTTAATGAGCCAGCGATACAACCAACAACCCCACATAAGTTAGGGAGAACATGCGAGGGGTTACCTGCCTCCCTCTAGTGGGAAATCTGCAGCTATGCCAGGTGGCCAGCCGCTGCCTCGATGGAGGCCGTGGCTGCCTGGCCCGCCTCGTGATGCAACCTCTCCTGCTGCAGCGTAATGCCGAGAGTTTTGACCTCTGTGACGTTGGACACAGCTCGTGTCATGGCCTCGTCCTGCTTTTTCTGAGCAGAGGCAAGGTCACGCTCCGCCCCGTCCAGTAGAGGCCCGACCTGTTCCAAAGAAACCACCAACGCCTGCACCCTCACGCCCAATTCTTTGCCACAACGGCGTTCCTCCTCCAACTCCTGACGAGCGGTGGCTAAGGCATGCATGCCTGTGATGAATGAGGCCTCACACTCAAACTTTAGCGCCCGACATGTGGCAAGGAACTAAAGCCTGACAGGATCGCACGAACTCTTCATCCTCCCGAGCTCCTCCCCGACGAGTGCGTGCTTGGCCTCCGTCAGAGGCACGACCTCTTGCCCGCCCGAAGCCGCATTGGCCGCAGCGCCAACAGCTCTAGTGGCTGCAACATCGGCGGTCTCATCACCTGCCCTGGGCTCGGTGACCCCAGGTGCGCAACCGCCCAGAGCATCACTCCCCGCCGTGTCACGCGCCCACTTCTCTATGGCCTCCACGGAAGGCGCCATCCCGGTCTTGACGTCGGCCAAAAGTACCCCATCCCATGACAGCGCGATGTCTTCTATGGACTTCGGTGGCTCGGTCGCCTGCTCGTCCGTGTCACTCGGCCTCGTCACTTAGGGGCTCCCCAATGCCCTGCTGTCACCACCGGCATGGCCAGTTCCGCCGACCGGCGACTCCGCCTGCTGGACTCGCGCCTCAGCCATGATTTCCACGGGCATCGGCGAACGGGGGCCCTTCACCAAAGCCTATGACGTCCCCATCCCTAGGGTCGGTTGTGCGAATGGCGCATAGCCAAGTTTGGCGGCCAGCCCGCCATTGGCGCCGAGGTCATCATCATCGTCCTCGTCATCGTCATCACTGGCAGTACCGCCGAGGTCCTCATACCTGCTGACGGCCTCCTTGTCATCGGACATGTCGCCGTCCTTGCCTTCATCCTCCTCCTCCATCATCACTCCTTCTGCTCTCATAGCGTTGCGATCTCTCCTCCTTCCCTCGCTTTGCCAGGATGTTGACATCCTTCCTCTTCCTTGTCTCCCGCTTAGCATCCCGCCGCTCCACCTCCCTGAAGCGGTTAACAGACCGTTGCGCCTCTCCCTCCAGTAGCCGAAGGGCAGGGGTTTGGATGAAGGATGCCCACTGGGACTAGAGACAGGATGCAACGGTAAGACCGACCTCTATCACAATTGAAAAAAAGCGAAAAGCAAGAAAAAAGCAACTGGGAGACAAGATTCCTCACCACGAAAACCGCTTGAGGGTCCGGGCGCATCATTGGCCCCTTCAGGACGGGCTAGGCCTAGGCGCTGGTCCCCAATGTCATCCTTCGCGACCTTGTCGTCGGGCAGGAGATCCTCCTCCATCATGTTGTTCGACACGACACGATCATTATCCCCGACGAGGAACATAGGGAGCCGGCAAGCGGATAGCGGCGCGAACCACCACTTATGGTCCCACCTGACGACCCCAGTGCCGTCAAGGCCGCGCTGCTTGAGGGGGGCGATCGCGTTGAGGGCATCCTTGATCCTTCTGTTCCCGGACTTCCCCTTCCCCTAGTGCCAGCTTTCCCTAGCCTCAAGGATGTCTGGGCCGATGAAGTCGGGGAGGGGTGGAGCTCGTCGTTGCGCAGGTAGAACCACCTCTTGTGCCACCCCGAGTGGTTGGTTGGAGTGGGCATCAGGATGTACTCCGTCGTGCACTCCCTACGGAGTTGGATGCCAATGCATCCGATGGTGCAGGGGAAGGCCTTGCCCTCGATGTTGCACCAAATGCAGGTGGCGAGAAAGAAGTGGCACCACAGATCGAAGTTGGGCGCAATCTCGAGGAATCCCTCACACAAGGCCACCAAGGCCGAGATGTGCTGGATCCGATTGGGATTCAGATGCTACAGCTCTGTGCGGTAATGGAAGAGCAGCGCGCAGAGAAAGTCTTGTGCCGGCCGCCTAAGCCCGCGCTTGTGGAAAGGCACGAACGACACCATGTAGCCCTGAGGAGGAGCCGGCCGAACTTCATCTCCTGGCACCACCCACTCCCTCGCTTTGGTGAGGGGGACCAGAAGCCCGGTGTGGACGAGTCCTTCCAAGTCCCTCTTCATCATTGTGGAACGAGTAAACACTGACATGACGACGAAAGGGCAGCTGCGATGGAGAAGAACAGCGATGACTGCTAAGCTACGCTGCAGGTAAGAAGATGTGGAGGCGATCAAAGCAAATGAAAGAAGCAAGCCTCGGCACCCAGAGTAAAAGGCGAACCGTCCGAGTGAATGTGACTTGAACCTACTGCGGGGAACTGCCTGCTATCCGCCAGAGGTAAACCTCTTAACTCCACGTCCCGCGAAACACAGGGACGTGGTTACTTCACGCTGTCCCATTACTCCATTTCTCCCCCATGACTCTCCAGTTTCGTCTCCACTCAATGACTCCTCAACTTCATGGCCCCACAACCCCCATTATTCGGGTGCAGAAATTGTGCCCACGATTGCCACGCCGCAGAAGATGAGGCGATGTGGCAGTTATCCGGGATCACCACGACATGCGAGCGAGGTAAACATGCTACCCTCATCTCGGGCAGCGGGAGGATGGTTTGAAACCAGTCGAAATCCTACACCCACTTTTGTCTCTTCTGAATTTAAGGAAGCGGACCCAATCGCCCGGAGCTCCTTGTTTCTCGCACTTGGATTCTCCCACGAGAGCCGCTGTATTTGCAAGAGAGGGAGTGGGATGACCAAGGTAGACCTCGACTGACCGTGTCTTGCAGCAACAACTCGACCTTGTCAGATCGATCGACATTGGCGGCGGTGTGACAAACCACGACTCGATCGACCCGGGTTAGGATCGCCGAGCCCATGAAAGATGGGATAAGAGGCTGAAAACTGCCTTGACGGCCCAATAGCACCAGGGTTCTAAGGCTAGCCCCATGAAAGGGTTTGACAACCGCCTAGTGCACAAAATTAGAGTGAGGGGTAAGAGCGATGGGCACACCTAGCGGACAACACCCTGACCCCTGAGGGTCGAGGGCATCGCGGAGTCACGTTTGAGTCTTGTTCTAACCGGTTCATTGGTATCTCCCCGGAGAGAGGCAGCTAGCCGCCATGACCCAGTGAACGGCCGCAGTAACCAGTCGGGCTAGAAAAATGGATTTACGAAGCCAGCACCAGCTAGTTTGCTGGGACCCCGTCAACGGGGATCCGGGGGCTTCACTCGAACGAACCCGATAGCAGCTCATCGAGCACCACGTTTCAACCATCTAGGCAAAAATGCAGCCTAGCTCTATCCTCCGCCTCATGAACGAGGCATGATAGGAGAACACGTAAAAGCTAAAGCGGTCGCTCGACTAGTCCGACTGCATCGAGCAGGGACTCGAGAACCGATATCGCCAACAAAAATCCAACGGCGGGATTGCATGATATATCTCTTTATTGATATGTGCCACTCAGGGTTGATCTGTACAAAAATCTCTTACAAAAGAATGCTTACAATTCCCAAAGTACAAGAAAGAGAAAAATAAAAATTGACCTGACTAGCATGCTATAATAAGAGTCGTTACCCGTGCCTCAACGGGCACATATGGGGCGAAGCAGCTATAATGCTTCGTCATTGTGAGAAAGACACCCTCATTTAAGGACGTGGTCTTCCTCCAACCAACAAAGCAAGGATATCATTTGCGCCTTGGGGACACAAATGCTGTTGATCATGGGGACTAGGGTCCCCGCAGGAACACGAGGACCGGTGTGGTGCCTTTTCCTGCCCCCATCCTTACTGACGCCGCCTAAGGAGCACAGGGGAGCGACTGAGAAACCATCTAGGCCTCCCACAAGAGGGACCCTAACTCCTCACCATGTACAGACAAGCAGTAGAGACTACAGGACTCAAACCGCCTGGCCTGCTACCGTCGCTATGAGCAACGACTATAGCGGTGGCATCTTCATGAAACATTAGATTTCTCCACGCTCCACCATGGCGGCCGTCAATGGAAAGTACCAGGCCCTGCAACTTCTAGTTGTTGTCTTCATCCTCGCACTCGTCCTCGTCACCTCGCAGACACCCACTTCGAGCGGTCGTGCTGACACCCGGACTCTCTACGAGGAGCTCGCCAAGTAGCGCTATCCCCGATGGATAGATGCTCCCGCGCCTCGCACACCAAGAGGGGACAAAAACCTATCGTCCTGGCAGCACTACGCCTCACCTTTTGAAGAAAAGGAGATTCGCCCATTCATGGGTGCACCTTGAAACAAAGCTCCACGACAAGTTCTGTCATAGGCCCCTCAGCCACAAGGCCACCAGACCTGACCGGAAATCGGAACCCGAGGGGCTCCGGGCAATGGTACCCCTGTGACCGTCCGAAGAATGAGTTAACCAGCTCGTACCAAATAAAGCAGAGTGCAAGTTTCCCCAAACTCACCCTCTGGCTCGGGGGCTGCATCCATCGGGTGCGCTTGTGTGCACCCCGTCCGAAGAACGAGTTAACCATCTCATGTCAAATAAAGCCAAAGCACGAGTTTCTCCAAACTCGCCCTCTGGCTCAGGGGCTCCACCCGTTGGGTGTGCTCATGCGCACCTCTTTCAGAAACCGAGCTACCAAGAAGCAACTCAGGGGCTTGCCCGATCTTCTCATTGTAGGATCTAAGGATAACTGACCCATGAAACCTGATGAATCTTGGCACCAACAACTGCTAGAACAGCCACTTGTGACAAAGATTTCACCCAACAACATGCTTTGATCGATGCCTAACCTAAACCATGCAAAGGAGAGGCAATGCTCTTGCAAATCACATGGAAATACAAGAACAAGTGGGAGAGAAAACTTCCAATCCTCAAAGGGGCAACTATGGCACAAACCCTAAGGATAAGAGCAATATGCTTCTCTATTTTTTTGAGTTCAATTCGTGGTTAGCATTTTCACCAGGTGTACAAGGGTTATTTATACTAGGAACAAGCTAGGCCAAATCAACATAGACATAAAAAAGTAACATCCGTTCAGATCGGACAAGTCTGAACTAGTTAAAAGGAATAATTCCTAAGAAAAAGTATCATGCCCTAAGAAAATATAACATCCGTTCCGAACGGACAAGTTCAAACTGGTAAAAGGAACACTTCCGTAGTAAAAGCAACACGCCCTAAACAAAAGTAACATGCCCTGAAGTCTGGAGCTGTCTTCACTAAAACAGGCATAACTATCTTTGCAGAGATCCAATGGATGCATTGTTTGTTGCATATGAAAGTAGACTTCAAGATCTTTCCATCCATGTATAATACTTAGGGTGGTACCTCTTAGAATGATACAAAATTTATCATGAAGTTGAGGACAGAATCTGGACATCTTCAGAAACATCTCTGATTAGAACAAATATAAATCTTTCGATCTAGCTTGTAACACCCTATTTTTCAAATTCTTGCAAATTATTAATTTTCCTAAATTAAATTAGGGTGTTAATATTTTTCTTTAGCTACCAAAATTATTTTCTTGATTTATTTAATTAAGTAATTAAAATAATTATGTGATGTTGCATTCATGCTGGATTAGAATTGCAGTAGGATTTTATTGTGTGAAACTATGTTCTAAAAGTGGAGTAGAAATCGGTTTAGATTTAAATTAGTAATTAAAAACAATTTTTGAAAAGAAACTAGAAAAGAAAAAGGGAAAGAAACCTTACCTGGCTCCTTTGGCCAAAACTCCACCCCGAGGCCCACATCTTTTCCCCCTCCTCCTCTCCCATTTCCTTTTCTTTTCTATTTTAGCTCAGCCCAAGCCAGCAGCCCCACCAGCGCGTGCAGCCCAGCCGGCCCCACAGCTCGGCCCAGCCAGGCGCGCGGCCCACTCGTGCAGCGCCGTGCCCGGCCCAGCTCCCGCCGCTGCCGCTCGGCCTACCAGCACGAGCAACTCACCCGCAGCCCAGTACCCGCTCGGCAGAGGCTGACAGCCCGGCCCCACTTGTCATCACCCTCCTCTTGTCTCTCTCTCTCCCCCACCATCGACCGATCGGAAGCTGCCGCCGCCTGTCCGTATTCCTGCCTCCCCGGCTTCCGAAACCGACCCCACGCGACCTCCCGATTCACCTCCTCCCACTTCCGCCCCTCAGTGGCCATCAATAGTGCACTCCCGCGCTGTTGTGGCCATCAATGGCGCCACCGCCGGCCACTAATGGCCATGGAGCTTGCCCACTCATGTCCGATGCCCCCCTGCCCCTATAAAACCCACCACGGCGTCGCCCTGCCCCTTCGCTTCTTCCCCACCTCGCTCACCCCCGTCCCCGATCCCCAGAGCCTGCCTCCGCCGTCACCGATGACTGGAACCCGGCTCCCTCCATCGCTAACGCACCTCCAGCCCTCCTGGCGCCTGCGCGACCGCTTGGTAACCGCCGCATCGCTACCCTCTCTCTCCCCAACCCCTTGTGGCAAGGAATGGGTCGCCGGAGCGCCTTCCTGGACCCAACCCCCCCCCCCCCCCCCTATCTAGGGCTTAGATTAGAAACCCAATAAGGTATGTCCCCTGGTCCACCGTGGATCATGGACCGTGGGTCGATGCCGAGTCCACAGGATCCATGCACCTGGTCCACCATATTTAGGATTTAATTTACTTCGGGAAAATTCCAGGAAAATGGCAGTTTTGCTCCTAAGCCCCTCTGTTTTGACCTAATTAGTTTTTAACCCTAATTTTCTCCAGACCTTTTAGTTTAAATTATATAATTATTATTTTGGCCCTAAAAATTTACAGGAACACCCCTAAACTAATATTTAATTATATTTTTAGCCCTATCTTTTTACACTTAGGCCCCTACACTTAATAAAAATTATGTTTAGATCCTAAAATTTTGTAGAAACAACCCTATGCTTTTTAGTCCTAATATTTTACACTTTAGTCCTTGTAATTTTATAAAATAACAAATAGGTCCCTAAAAGCTCCTGTTTTTACCTTTTTGTCCCTAAAACTTCAAACTAGTATAACTTTTTAACCGTAACTCCGATTTAGGTGATTTTTGCGCTCACGGAATTGTAGGAATACATACTATCTTTTAGTACTTTTTTCATAGTCATTAGGAAATGTTCAGTGTACTGTTCCTTATTTATTTGTGGCTTACTTTTTCAGTATTTATCAGTACTAGACGAGGAGCAGCTCCAGAATTTCTAGGATCTTGATTTTGAGCAGCAGCCAGTGGGAGAACAAGGCAAGTGTCCTTGACCATATTGCACCTATTAAGGATGAAAGTGCATCTATGCCCCTAGTGGGTTTTGGTGGTTGTATGACAACGTGATTAAAGAACTAATCCTCTTTGTGAGTATATAAGCAGGTTGTATATGAAGAACATACGTTGCATTGATACAAATGATCATCTTCAAAATGTACGATTGTGTAAGGAAAATGGGCCTATGTGATAAAATGGAGAAGTGTCAAATAAATAGGTCCATATAAGCAATACTATGACAAGCCAAGACTTGAAGGAAATATGAGACATGAAAACCATTGATATGAGATGGTCTCAACAAATTGGTGTTGTCAAGAAAAAGAAGTGATCCAGTGTTATTTCTCTATGGCATTTAATCTTGGAAGCAACTTGATCAAATCAATACTTCAAACATGAATTCAAAAGAGGGCATAACGATGATCCAAAGTCATGTGTGGCTCAAGATAGCAAGATGGTGAAGGATTGGCATGACTTGGCCGCGATGGACCATGGACGGGAGAAGGGCAAGATGGAGTCTTGGCGCCGAAGGACCCAAGCCATGGTGAAGGGCAGGTGGAGCGCAATCGCGATGGACCAATCAAGCTATATATGGTCATACATTTCCAAGTATTATTCATTATTGGAATATGAAGATATAATGTGACTTGTGAACAAGAAGGTAGAAACGGACATGATAAATGAAGAGTTTCCAAGTCACAAGCTCTAGGTGATGACGCTCAGCAAAAGCACATGTGGCAGCCCTCATGAAGCTTAAAAGAGAATAAGTGGTAAAATTCATGATCATGCAAGCTCAAGTTGAGGAGTTGTTTTTTATTTTAATCTTGAGTTTAGGCATGCCGCTCTATCAAGAGGGATGCTACATGGTTTGCATTTAATGTCTCAATGCTCAAAGAAAAACCCAAGTGAGCTGAGAGAAACAGAACACCGACACTCACACTAACTCTCACTATGACAGGGAAAACTGGTGTAACCGGTTTACCAAACCAGAGGGACCAGTTTTGGTTCAAACCTGTAACGGCTAGTTCAGAAAAACCGGTGGGACCAGTTTTGACTGGTTCAATATAATGGCTAGTTTTTGGGGGACAAGTATAAATACTTCCTTTCCCCCTCCTTTGGATGCTGCTGATGATGTGCACGAAGAAAATACATCCAAAGCCTTGTAGAGCTCTCCCCAACACCTCTTTGTGAGGTTTGAGTGATTTGTGAGAAATCCTAAGCATTAGGTTGAGAGGGATTGAGATTGAGAGCACAAAAGCGAAAATCCTACACTTGAGCATTTGAGCATTGCATTGCAAATCCGTGAAGCATTTGTTACTCTTGGAGGTGAATCCTCCTAGTCGGCTAGGCGTCGCCCTAGAGCTTCCAAGCTTGTGATGAGCCTTGGGAAAATTTGTGAAGGTCCGCTTCGCCTCCGCAAGGAAAGAAGCAAAGATAGTGGATCGGGGAAAGCGGTTGAAAGAGACCCGGCTTGGAGTGTGCCTTGTGAGCAGCTCAAGCTTCCTCAATGGAGACGTAGGGTTCACGGGGTGAATCTGAACTTCGGCAAACAATTCTCCGTGTGCTTCATTTGGTTTGCTTTCTTAAGTTCTTGCTTCCACTATTTGTGATTCATAGGTTGCATGTGTAGTTGTGCTAGTACTCTTAGTGATTACTTGCTCTAGATCTTGCATGTTGTGTTAAGACCTTTAGGTTTGCTAGAACTAAGTGGGACGTGATTATTTCTTGTTTTATTCTCTCTGCCCCGAGGAAACCGGTGGGTCCGGTTTACCAAACCGGTGGGACCGGTTTTGGTCAGTGCTCAATTGTGTAGATTCTTGGTGAATCTAGTTTGTGTGTATCTTGGTTGCTCTCCTGTGTAGTTCACACTAGTGTAGTCCCTCTGGTTAGTGTGCTACTTATTTTATTTCTCTCTGTTCCAGGAAAACCGGTGTACCCGGTTTGCCAAACCGGTGGGTCCGGTTTTGGATGTTTGTTTTCTGAGGTTGATTCTTTGTGAATCTAATTGGGGTGGTTCCTATCTTTGTTTTTATAGCTTGCCTATCTTGAGTGCTTGGTTCTTTCTCTTGATTAATTGTTTTATCCTAAGCTCTTTGACAAAACCGGTGTAAACGGTTTGCTAAACCGGTGCAACCGGTTTTGACAGTTTTAATTCCGCTGCGAGTTTTTGTTAAAATTTCAGAAACGCCTATTCACCCCCCCTCTAGGCGACATCAAGGGACTTTCAAAGGATTAGTTTATTTTCATGCATGCTTATCTAAATTTTAATCCCGTGTCATTTATCCTTCCTTATTATTTCTTGTCGCCTGAGTTATGATTGAGTGTACGGGTTTTTGGGTACGTCATGCAAGTGCAATACTTTGGGGGATTAAAAAGTAATAATAATAAACTTGACTAATATTCACTTGAACCTAATTATCATTTAGGTAATTTAGATGACCCTAGCAGGAGGATGTTGAGGATGGTGCGGGTATGCACATGTATGGGTAATGTACTGTTTGGTTTGCGGTAGTACCTACTTGTGGTCATAAAAACCAAATTTGTGAAGCGGACACCCAAGAAAACAACACAAAGCACAAGGTTGATATAGGTAGGTGTGGTTTAGTATTAGATGTCTTCTCAGTTTTGCGGGCGTTCGAGGAAGGAGGACGAGAAGGTTAATTTCAGCCTCAGGTGATGAAGGGTTACTTCTAGCCACGGCGCCAGAGTGGGCTTCTGTAGGGATGGTTAATCCCGCAGCGGTGAAACCTTAGCATGGATGTTTTGCAAGATGGGGAGCACTTTGAAAGATCATGTGGTGATCTCTTGGCCTCACACCTACGATATTGTGTTGGCAACAGGGAGACATTAGTCACTGAATAGTGATGGAATCACCAACCTGTGGGTAAAGTTGTGCAACCTCTGCAAAGTGTAAAACTGTTATAATAGCCGTGCTCATGATCAAGAGCCGCCTGGATCCTCACACGATTAGATGAGTACTTGGGTGAATCTGGTGGGTAACAAGATTTAGGTGGTAGCTACAGGTAGGTAACCTGTAGTGTTCTGGTATGGGTGGGTAACTCATAGTTTTGCTATCGGTGGGCAACTGATAGTGTTGGACAGGTGGTTAACCTGTTGGGCTACTTTCACCAAGTAAATAGATGCTTGTATAATTGAGTCATAGGATGCGTAGTGTAGTAAACCTGTGTCAAGCTTATTCTTGTTTTAGCCTGCATGTCATTACTTTCCCCCACTTGCTGAGTACTTTATATACTCACGCATTTTAGTTTTCCCTGTGTTGTTTCTATATTAATGCTGCTCAGACGATGCTAGCGAGATGGACTAATGAGGACTACTACGACTAGGCGTGCGACCCCCGGTGGACTGCCTGTGGCATTTTGGAGTCTTCCGCTATTTTTTTTATCTTGTTGATGTATTCCAGACTATATAATAACAGTATGATATAATAATGACATTGGTTATTTACTGTTACTTCACCTTCATCCTGTATGCATGAAAACCGGGTGTGACAGAGTGGTATTAGAGCCATGTCGACCGTAGGACGCAAGCCTAGTTAGAAATGATTGTTTTAAGGTTTTTAAGAAGACTATTTTTTATATAAATTATAATCTTTTGCTTACTTATCACTTCTATTGGCTTTCTTGTCTTTCCTCCAATTATATTAAAAACTTTTCCAAAATTTGACAGATGGTATGATTTATTTTCTAAGGTCTTTCCTTATAGTTATAAGTTCGTTAGTTTCGTTTAGCTCTATTGAGCCTATCTGCTATGTTTTGGTGTGGTGTGCCATGTTTGATTTGGATCTTTGCTTGAGTGAAAGATTTGTTTTTCAAAAATATATTATTTATTTTTAGAACTTAATACTTGGGTTAATATTGGAAAATCAATCATATTCCAATCCATCCAACTCTTTATTGATCTTATCAGAATTCTCATCAGATAGTGAACACTAGGCGCAACAATGAGGATCCGCCACCACCACCTCCTCCTCCAACTATGGAATAAATTCTTGCTATGTAGACTCAACTTCTTCACACTATGCAGCAGAACATTATGCAAATGCAACAGGGTCATAATCAGCCACCTCCACCACCTAGAGACAAGCTTGGAGAATTTCAGAGGGCCAAGCCTCCCACTTTCTCTTATTCAGTAGAGCCCATGGATGCTGATGATTGGCTCAAGACCATCAAGAAGAAGTTGCAGGTGGTGCAATACAACAATCATGAGAATGTTTTCTTTGCTTCTCACCAGCTTGAGGGTCCTGCTGCTGAATGGTGGAATGCCTATGTGGAGGCTCATGAGAAGCCAGAAAGTATCAACTAACAAGAGTCAGGAACAGTTTTCGATCACACCATGTGCCTCTGGGTGTGATGAAGGTCAAGAAGAAGGAGTTCCAAGACTTGAAGCAAGGTTCTATGTCTGTGAGCGAGTACGTCACTCGTTTCACCCAGCTTTCTCGCTATGCTCCTGACGAGGTGAACACAGATGAGAAGAAGCAGTATTGCTTTATCAATGGCTTGAATGATGGTCTTGCTTATTCTCTGGAAGTTCGGGATTTTGTCAATTTCCAAGATTTGGTGGACAAAGCTCTTGTGCTAGAGAACAGAAGAGGAATTATTGATCGCAAGTGCAAGATGGTACGCCAGGGTCAACAAGAAAGTAGCTCCAGGCCTCGCTTGGGTTCTTCATCATCTAGACCTTCTTTTCGCCCTGGACAGCAGAGTGGCCAGCAGAGGTCTCAACCCACTGGTCAGTGTTTCAGTACTCCTCAACGTCAGATCCAGCGTCTTAACTTTCAGACGCCACGTACCACTCAGTAAACCCCTCCAAGGGTGACTCCTGCTCAGAACACTGGTGGTAATGGTGCTTGTTTCCACTGTGGTCAGACAGGGCACTATGCTAACAGGTGTCCCCAGAAGCGCGCAAATCAGACTCCAGCTCAGGGTGCAAATTCTACCCCATGCCGCAATGCTAATTCTGCAGCAACTCCAGTAAGACAGAATCATGCTCGTGTCAATCATGTGGCTATTGAGGATGCTCAGGAAGCTTCGGATGTCATTCTGGGTATGTTCCTTGTTAATGATAATAATGCAGTTGTGTTATTTGATTTTGGAGCATCGCATTCATTCATATCTGCTACTTATGTTCAAAAACATAATCTTCCCATAGCTATGCTAAGGAATAGAATGATTGTTAGTGTGGGATATATATACCAGGGATACTTCACCACTCGGATATATTGCCGAGTGGGCTGGGATCTAATAAAGATAAAGCCCATGAAGATAACTACTCGGATTATTACTTGGAGTACACGACAAGTCAATACTAGAGATAGAAAGTTAGAGATAGAATCCTAGTCAGACATCATGTTGTAACCGACTAGGAGACTTGCCTTGTAACTCTACCCCCCCGGATATATAATAAGGGACAGGGGTTCTCTCATAAACATCCGCATAATATACCACAGAACACAGGACGTAGGGTTGTTATCCTCCGGAAGACCCGAACCTGTCTAAATCTTGCGTCTTGTGTGTCCATCGACTCTTGATCTCGCGCATGCCTCTACCGATAAACAAGGATCATAGGTAGCCCTATGATTCACTGGCGATATAAGTATCGACAGTTGGCACGCCAGGTAGGGGCAGCATGATGATCGGCTTGTTGAGTTCGATGGCCAAGCTTTTGAGAAAATACAGATCTCCATTGTCAACGATTGAGCAGGGGCAATAGCTTCATCAGGAGAGGCGGCGTGTTCTTTTGCTCACGCACAGGAAAGGTCCCTATGCGGCACAAATCAGGCAGGCCGTCCTCGTGGCGGCGCGCAGAATAGACCAAAGGCTAGGTCGGTGTTGGCAACAACAATATACTCTAGATTGCATGTCGAAGCCGCAGCACGTGGTCGACGACGAAGCTAGCAGCAGATCTGTCCGATTGATGCGATATCAAATTGGGAGTGCACCACCGAGTTTGCTGGCGGTGCGGCAAGGCCTCTGTGGCAACAAGACTTTTATTGTCGCTAACTACAGGAGACAGGAAATCCATCCAGCAAGGCGGCGGCAAGACTTCTGGCTTAGTTGCTAAATTGCTACATCACGTGCATGCGTGCGATCCTGATTGCATCATACATGATGTCGGCTAATCAGTTGCTGAAGCAAACTCGTCGAGTTCGGGATGTAAAGTGCTAGCATATTTGGAAGTCAATTCCATCCGAGTAGTTCATGTTCTGGAAATCAGAGAAGATTTTTCCTTATTCTTTTTCTTGATTATTATATGCGCTAATCAATCTAATTAGTGGAGAATTAGGTTATGCCTTTTTGCATGTGCGTGCTTTGGTTTTGTCCTCAAACTTGGGGCTCATCTTCACGGTGGCTAAAGTCATTGTTGGATGCATGGTTGCCATGTGCCTTCTTTCTTTTATGAAGGAACGAAGATTAATCTTGAAGCGGCAAGCCGGATCACGTTCACATGGCAATCCAGGAATCTAAATCTCATATACAATACGTATACAGGGAAAATTCTTTCCTATTTCTTATATTTTCTTTTCCTAATTTCCAGCAATGCCGGTTTAATATTATTCTTTAATCATGCATGCATGAACACTTATCTATAGTCACCGTGAACATCATATTATCACATTATTTATTTTGAATTTGCTAATCAATTCATGCTTTTGCATGCACGAGTTGTCCATCTCCGCGGGGGATGATCTGGTGTACATGCAACGTACACGGACAGCTCCGCGAGACGGTGACTCATCCACTTAGCGATGGGTCAGCTAAATAAACCTCCGGCAGCTCGACGACTTCGGCTCCACCAACTAGTCGGCGACTCATCCACTTGGTTGACAACTCGACTAATCACTCGGTGAGGCAATTCGGCGATCCGGCTACTTAAGTCAACAATCAGGCGGCATGTATATGCGTGTGATGGCGATGATGTGTTATGTTGTCCACCTGCGATCAACGTATAAGGAGTCGGCCAGTTCACTTGAAGCTAATTAAGGAGTCGACGTGTTTGTATCTCGCCGATATGGGTTTGCACATGGAGCGACGGAATCGGCCTCAATTTCCTAAAGCACCTAGGAATCCTGGTCACATGCAAGGCCATGTCCGAGTCGAATACTTGGACATTCACCTACCATCGCGGAAGTTTTCTTTTTTTCTTGACTTTTCCATTATTTTTGTAATCTAATCAATCTGATTAGGAGAGCGAATCAGATTATGCCTTTTTGCATGTATGAGATGGATATGGAAGTCGTTTTGGCCATCCAACTTTGAGCTCATCTTCATGATGACCAAAGGCAGAACCGTTTGTTTATGATGCCTTCAAACAACTTCGATAACTTGCGGCAGCTCGGCAATTCATGACTGGGCAACTTGGTAATTCGATGAGTATTGCTACGAAATTCTGGCTTGATTACCCAGACGCAAACCGGAGTCATATACATGGCAAGGGAACCAGTCGCACTCGGCGAATGCATGTACAGCGGAACATGCAAGCCAAGTCCGAGTCAGACAGCCACCAAGCCTTCATGGAAGCAAGAGGATCACGAGTCTACACGGAAGATCTTTCCTTTCCTAATTATGATTACGTATTATTTTAATCTTTGCATGTCAAGTAACCAGACTAATGGCTTGGATACTCACATGACGTCTTTTTTGTATGGATGTGAGTTGCGTCCGGGGTTCATCTACGAATCTCTCGGCAGCTCGGCAACTAGACGTCACGGTGACTCGGCAATACAGCCAATATTCAGAATCACAAGTTTGGATCGAATATGACTTGGCTCCGACTCGGCTTCATGTCACACTCGACCGGTTGGACAATCAGTTCCCGAGTAGCTACGCATCAGTTCTATATAGCTGCGCATTTTACAACAGGGAAGCTTCGTTTTTTCTTTATTTCCTCCATATTATTTCACTGCTGATATAATGATAATCAATCAATATATGATTCTTAGAATACTTATTATGTGATATACTTTTTTGTCATGTATGCATGAGTTGATGATCCACACTATGGTTGGTTGTACGGTGTTTGTGCTCGCGTGCTTGTTGCTGTGAAAAGGCTGATGATAAAGATGAAGAGTCAAGTCCTCACTAGGCTAATGACTCGGCAATTTGACGATGTAATGGTTCGTCTATACGGTCAGTGGCACAAGCAAATCGATGACACATTGACTCACTCGGACACTCGAAGCCACTCGACGACGTCATTAATCACTCGGCAAGGCAACGCGGCAATTGGGATACTCGCATTGACAATCAAGCTACACACTCTGGGGCTTGCATATGGCTCATCTATGGATCATCGGCTAGTGAAAAGCTAAGTTATTTTATAATTTTTTATTCATACAAACTCAATTTGAAGGTCGTAGGTTTTTCATCTTACGGTGATAGTTTTGCGTTACTTTTGAACTCTTCTTTTTGGCTTGACAATATTGGTCAATAATTTTTCTTGGTTGATTTTGACTCGTACATGTTTGGCCGAATGAGTTTTAGCAGTACATAAGTGGTATTAGGGAAAGTTCAGCTATTTTGCTTAGTTGCCCGTCTGACTCCCTTTACCCAAGTTGGTCAGTCTAGCTCTATGGCTCATGTCATTTGTCAAAATCATCGTGTACATCATTCTTCTAATGAACCTTGTTTGTTTTTTATGTCTGTTGGTTGAGTGATCGGTTATTTCTGCCAGTACTCTAAGCAAACATAAGCCTTAGACGAATAACAGAAATCCAATAGACTTAGATTTTAAAGGCTTTATTTCATCAATGCTTTATATTAATTTTACATATAACTACATTATTTGTGTTCTTGTATTACAGTTATCTCATTGATATCACTCGGTCATGGAGCGCCGAGTCATTGGATCACTCCGTCACGGAGCGCCGAGTTATTGGATCACTTGGTCATGATCAACTACGCATGGTTTCTGGAATTTTGATCTCTCGGACCTTTTGAGCTGTTATCTTGGGGGCTCGTCATTAGCGATGGCTATTAAGCAGCTAAGTATTTTTATAATTTCAGTTTTATTCATCTAGTGAAAGGCCGTAGGTTCTTTAACTTAGGGATGATTTCTTTTTGCATAATCTTGATGCATTAGATTCTCGGTATCACCTTAACTCGCATATGCTTGACCGAGTGAGTTCTTAGTCTCTATGGTTCATGTCGTTTGTTGAGGACCAAGGCGGATTTTTACCATGACTCACATGTTCATCCGAGTGAGTTCTTAGTCTCCATGCTTCATGTTAAACGTTAAGGAAGTCATTTAGTAGTATTGGTACCTGATATTTACTGGTTGTGAGAGTTAGGCTCGAGTTCATACAATACTTAATCACCCAATACAACTCAAATATCTATTGCATTTTTGGCAATGGATCAATATTGTTATTTTATATATGTATCACATCTTGAATACATTGTTTGATTTATCAGTGTACTACCTATTGAATACATTGTTTGTTTTATCAATGTATTATCTTTTGAGTACATTGTTTGTTTTATATATGTATTACTTATTGAATACATTATTTGTTTTATTAATGTATTATTCATTGAATACATTATTTTCATGGATTATAGTAGTTATATCAACTGGAGCTATTTTATTGACATCACTTAGTTTTGTTATCCCGAGTTATTGGATCATTCAGCTTCATTATTGGATCACTCGGCCTTCTTGTCTCGAGTTGTTATATCATTCGACTATATTATTGGATCACTCGGTATTGATTACTTATGATCTTACTCGATATTGGAGAGCCCTGCAAGAGTTGTTATTTTTCACACGGAATCACGCCTGAGGGCTGCTATAATTGTTATATTTAATCAAGTATTGCTTGGATATTTTTGATGGCTCTTATACTTGTTATATTGGATCAAGTATCACCCGGATATTTTGATGACTACTATGCTTGATATATCTTATCAAGTATCACTCGGATTCATTAGTACCAATGGTTCCTTTTGTTAGTTGGGGGGAGTGGTAGAACCAATCTTGGGGGCTACCGTATTAAAACTCCTCATCGAATCAATCGGGGAAAGTGGTAGATCTAGATTTATATACGGTGTTATTATTTTTGACTCACAAGATATTTTGTGATCTAAATACCTTCTGAGCTGGGGGCTATGCCTACACCTAGTAGGTGGATTTTTTCTCTGCATATGGATATTATTTGGCGCATAATCCTTTTTGGAAGATTCTTGGAGACCTTTACAAGTTTGTTGTTGTACATGAAAAAGCTTCATCATATTCATGGCGAAGCATTAGTCAATCAACTGAAGATCAACAATTAACTTGCAAATCTCTCGGGGGCTACTGTGGGATATATATACCAGGGATACTTCACCACTCGGATATATTGCCGAGTGGGCCGGGGTCCAATAAAGATAAAACCCATGAAGATAACTACTCAGATTATTACTTGGAGTACACGACAAGTCAATACTAGAGATAGAATGTTAGAGATAGAATCCTAGTCAGAAATCATGTTGTAACTGACTAGGAGACTTGCCTCGTAACCCTGCCCTCCGGATATATAATGAGGGGTAGGGGTTATCTCATAAACATCCGCATAATACACCATAGAACATAGGACGTTGGGTTGTTATCCTCCGGGAGGCCCGAACCTGTCTAAACCTTGCGTCTTGTGTGTCCATCGACTCTTGGTCTCGCGCATGCCTCTACCGATAAACAAGGATCATGGGTAGCCCTATGATCCACTGCCGATATAAGTATCGACAGTTAGTTCCCCTGGTGGAGAGATGAATGCAAAGCATGTCTGTCCTAAGGTGAACCTTAATATAAGGGGGGTAGACTTCTCTGCAAATCTCAAAATCCTTGAATCTAAAGGAATTGATGTGATCCTTGGCATGGATTGGCAAAGCAAGCATAAGGGACTTATTGATTGTGCTAAGAAGGCAGTCAAGGTTACAGACATTACTGGAAAGGAATTGGAGTATATGGCCGATGCACTCATCACTAGCAAAGGAGCAACCAATCGCATTTTATTGAATCAACTTGATGCTACCTCGATTGAAGACATCAGGATTGTCAATGAGTTCCCCGATGTTTTTCCAGAGGAATTACCAGGTATGCCACCCAACCGTGACATCGAGTTTGTTATTGAATTAGTCCCTGGTACTGCTCCTATTTTTAAGAGACCCTATAGAATGGCTGCTAACCAATTAGCTGAACTCAAAGAACAACTCCAAGATTTGTTGGATAAGGGTTAAATTCATCCTAGTGCATCTCCTTGGGGAGCCCCTGTTATCTTTGTTCCGAAGAAGGATGGTACTCAGAGGATGTGTGTTGACTACCGCTCTCTCAATGAGGTCACCATCAAGAACAAGTACCCCTTGCCTAGGATTGATGACTTATTTGATCAACTTAAGGGAGCATGTGTTTTCTCCAAGATTGATCTGTGGTTGGGATATCATCAATTGAAGATCAGGGCAACTGACATTTCCAAGACCGCTTTCATTACTCGATATGGCTTATATGAGTATACGGTTATGTCATTTGGATATACCAATGCTCCTGCCTACTTCATGTATCTAATGAACAAGGTTTTCATGGAGTATTTGGACAAGTTTGTGGTGGTGTTCATTGATGACATCCTTATATTCTCAAAGATTGAGGAGGAACATGAAGAACATCTTCGTCTGGTATTGCAAAAGCTAAGAGAGAATCAACTATATGCCAAGCTTAGTAAATGTGATTTCTAGTTGAAGGAAGTCTCATTTCTTGGTCATATTATCTCTAGAGGAGTGTCTGTGGACCCTAGCAAGGTTAAAGATGTGTTGAGTTGGAATACACCCCGGAGTGTTATAGACATCAGAAGTTTTCTTGGACTAGTAGGATATTATAGAAGATTCATAGAAGGATTCTCCAAGATAGCCAAGCCAATGACTGAGCTGCTAGAAAAAGGAAAGACTTTCGAGTAGACACCAAAACATGAAGCCAGCTTCCAAGAATTGAAGAAAAGACTTACCAAAGCACCTGTCCTAACCATGCCTAACATGGAGAAGCCATTCTCAATCTATTGTTATGCTTCAAGGCAAGGTTTGAGATGTGTGCTCATGCAAGAAGGCCATGTTGTCGCCTATGCTTCAAGGCAATTGAGAAAGCATGAGGAGAAATATCCAACCCATGACTTGGAGCTAGCAGCAGTGGTTCACGCTTTAAAGATCTGGAGACACTATATCGTTGGCAAAAGGTGTGAGATATATTCAGACCACAAGAGTTTGAAGTATATATTCACCCAGCCAGATTTGAACCTTCGGCAGTGAAGATTGTTGGAACTCATCAAAGATTATGATCTGGGAATCAACTACCATCCAGGCAAAGCCAATGTTGTAGCAGACGCATTGAGTAGAAAATCTTATCTCAACATGTTATCAACACGAGAGTTGCTACATGAATTCTATGAAGAATTTCAGAAGCTTAACCTGGGATGGGTATCCAACACAGAAGTCATTGCAATGGAAGTTGACTCAACTCTGGAGCATGACATTCATAAAGGATAGCTTGAAGATGCTAAGATCCAAGAAATCAAGCAACTAATTGAGAAGGACAAAGCTCCAGGTTTTATGGTTGATAATGAAGGAACCTTATGGTATAAGAAAAGGTTGTGTGTGCCTGATATCAAGGAGATCAAGGAGTTGATATTAAGAAAAGCCCATGATTCAGCTTACTCAATTCATCCAGGAAGTACCAAAATGTATCATGACCTCTAGAGTCGATACTAGTGGTACGGAATGAAGAGAGCTGTAGGTGAACATGTTGCACTCTGTGACACTTGTCAACGAGTCAAGGCAGAATGTCAAAGACCCGCAGGACTCTTGCAACCATTGAAGATACCAGAATTGAAATAGGAAGAAATTTGCATGGATTTCATTGTGGGATTACGTAGGACACAAGCTGGATATGATTCTATATGGGTTATTGTGGATCACTTGACCAAGGTTGCTCATTTCATCCCTGTCAAGACCACATACAGCGGACCCAAGCTCACAGAGTTTTATATTTCTAGGATAGTATGCTTGCATGGAGTACCAAAGAAGATAGTGTCTGATAGAGGAACTCAATTCACCTCAAAGTTTTGGGAAAAGTTACATGAGTGCATGGATACAAGGTTGAATTTTAGTTCAGCCTATCATCCCCAAATGGATGGGCAGACGAAAAGAGTGAACCAAATTCTTGAGGATATGTTGAGGGCATGTGCACTCAAAGATAGCAAGAGTTGGGAAAAATGTCTGCCATATGTAGAGTTCTCCTACAACAACAGCTATGAGGAAAGTTTAAAGATGTCTCCATTTGAGTTTTTATATGGACGAAACTATAGGACTCCTTTGTTCTACAATGAGACTAGTGAGAATCAAGTCTTTGGGCCAGAGATTCTCAGAGATGCTGAAAGGCAAGTTCATATTGTCAGGCAGAACTTGAAGCTTGCACAGTCTAGACAGAAGAGCTATGCCGATCATAGAAGAAGAGATTTGAGCTTTGAAGTTGGTGATTTCGTCTATCTCAAAGTATCTCCCATGAGAGGACTCCGTCGATTCAAGGTCAGGGGAAAACTCACACCAAGGTACATTGGTCCATTCAAGATTATAGAGAAAAGAGGAGAAATTGCTTATTAGTTGGAACTGCCACCACAGCTGTCGGATGTGCACAATGTTTTCCACGTCTCACAGTTGCGGAAGTGCCTCTGAGTTCTAGAGGAGCAAATGCCTATCGAAAAGTTGGATATTGGAGGGGATCTTACATATCAAGAGTATCCTGTCAAGATTCTAGAAATATCAGAGAAAGTCACGAGGAACAAGAAGTATCATATGTGCAAAGTGCAATGGAGCAATCATACGGAAGAAGAAGCCACTTGGGAGCAAGAAGACTAGCACAAGTCAGATTTCCGGATTTCTTCTCCGACCAGCCTGAATCTCGAGGGCGAGATTCAACCTAAGGGGGTAGGTTTGTAACACCCTATTTTCAAATTCTTGCAAATTATTAATTTTCCTAAATTAAATTAGGGTGTTAATATTTTTCTTTAGCTACCAAAATTATTTTCTTGATTTATTTAATTAAATGATTAAAATAATTATGAGATGTTGTATTCATGCTGGATTAGAATTGTAGTAGGATTTTATTGTGTGAAACTATGTTTTATAAGTCGAGTAGAAATTGGTTTAGATTTAAATTAGTAATTAAAAATAATTTTTGAAAAGAAACTAGAAAAGAAAAAGGGAAAGAAACCTTACCTGGCTCCTTGGGCCAAAACTCCACCCTGAGGCCCACTTCTTTTCCCCCTCCTCCTCTCCCATTTCCTTTTCTTTTCTGTTTCAGCTCAGCCCAATCCAGCAGCCCTGCCAGCGCGTGCGGCCTAGCCTGCCCCGCAGCTCGGCCCAGCCCAGCTCCCATCCCCACGCCGCTCGGCCTACTAGCACAAATAGCTCACCCGCAGCCCAGCACCTGCCCCGCAGAGGCTGACAGCCTGGCCCCACTTGTCATCACCCTCCTCTAATCTCTCTCTCTCCCCCACCGTCGACCGATCGGAAGCTGCTACCGCCCGCCCGCATTCCCACCTCCCCGGCTTCCAAAACCGACCCCGCACGACCTCCCGATTCACCTCCTCCCACTTCCGCCCCTGGGTGGCCATCAATAGCGCACTACCATGCTGTTGTGACCATCAATGGCGCCACCGCCGGCCATTAATGGCTGTGGAGCTCGCTAGCTCGCCTCAGATGCCCCCTGCCCCTATAAAACCCGCCACGGCATCACCCTACCCCTCCGCTTCTTCCCCACCTTGCTCACCCCCATCCCCGATCCCCAGAGCCTCCCTCCGCCATCACCGACAACCGGAACCCGCCTCCCTCCATCGCCGACGCACCTCCGGCCCTCCCCGGGCCCGCGTGACAGCTTGGTAAGCGCCGCATCGCTACCCTCTCCCTCCCCGACCCCTCGCGGCAAGGAATGGGTTGCCGGAGCGCCTTCTTGGCCAACTCAGGTGAGGCCTCGCGCCGCCGCCGCCGCCCACACCCAACCCCCGCCCCCCCCCCCCCCCCCCTTGAGCCGCTGATTTCCCGAGCTTGGGCTCAGATTAGAAACCTGAAGGGGGTATGTCGCCTAGTCCACCATGGACCGTGGGTCAATGCCCGGTTCACGGCATCCATGCACCCGGTCCACCATATTTAGGATTTAATTCAATTCGGGAAAATTCCAGGAAATTGGCAGTTTTGCACCTAAGCACCTCTATTTTGACCTAATTAGTTTTTAACCCTAATTTTCTCCAGAACTTTTAGTTTAAATTATATAAATATTATTTTGGCCCTAAAAATTTATAGGAACACCCCTGAACTTCTATTTAATTATATTTTTAGCCCTGTCTTTTTACACTTAGGCCCCTACACTTAATAAAAATTATGTTTAGATCCTAAAATTTTGTAGAAACAACTCTATGTTTTTTAGTCCTAATATTTTACACTTTAGTCCCTGTAATTTTATAAAATAACAAATAGGTCCGTAAAAACTCTTATTTTTACCTTTTTGTCCCTAAAACATCAAACTAGTATAACCATTTAACCGTAACTCCGATATAGGTGATTTTTGTGCTCACGGAATCATAGGAACACATACTATCTTTTAATACTGTTTTCATAGTCATTAGGAAATGTTTGGTGTACTGTTCCTTATTTATTTGTGTTTTACTTTTTCGGTATTTATTAGTATTAGATGAGGAGCAGCTCCAGAATTTCTAGGATCTTGCTTTTGAGCAGCAGCCAGCGGGAGAACAAGGCAAGTGTCCTTTACCATATTGCATGTATTAAGGATTAGTGTATTTTCATGCATGCTTGTCTAAATTTGAATCCCATGTCATTTATCCTTCCTTATTATTCCTTGTCGCCTGGGTTATGATTAAGTGTACGGGTTTTTGGGTACGTCATACTAGTGCAGTACTTTGGGGAATTAAAAATGAATAATAATAAACTTGACTAATATTCACTTGAACCTAATTATCATTTGGGTAATTTACAAGACCCAAGCAGGAGGATGTTGAGGATGGTGCGGGTATGCACATGTACGGGTAATGTACTGTTTGGTTTGTGGTAGTACCTGCTTGTGGTCATAAAAAACCAAATTTGTGGAGCGGCCACCCAGGAAAACAGCACAAAGCAGAGGGCTGATATGGGTAGGTGTGGTTTAGTATTAGATGTCTTCCTAGTTTTGCGGGCGTTCGAGGAAGGAGGACGAGAGGGATAATTTCGGCCTCTGGTGATGAAGGGTTAGTTCTAGCCACGACGCCAGAGGGGGCTTCTATAGGGATGGGTAATCCCGCGGCAGTGAAACCTTAGCGTGGACGTTTTGTGAGCTGGGGAGCGCTTTGAAAGATCATGTGGTGATCTCTTGGCCTCACACCTACGATAGTGTGTTGGCAACAGGGAGACTTTAGTCACTGAATAGTGATGGAATCACCAACCTATGGGTAAAGTTGTGCAACCTCTGCAGAGTGTAAAATTGTTATAACAGTCGTGCTTATGGTCAAGAGCGGCCTGGATTCTCACATGATTAGATGCATACTTGGGTGAATCTGGTGGGTAACCAGATTTGGGTGGTAGCTACAGGTGGGTAACCTATAGTGTTCTGGAATGGGTGGGTAACTCATAGTTTTGTTATCGGTGGGCAACCGATAGTGTTGGATAGGTGGTTAACACGTTGGGCTACTTTCACCTAGTAAATAGGATGCTTGTATAATTGAGTCATAGGATGCGTAGTGCAATAAACCTGTGTCGAGCCTATTTTTGTTTTAGCCTGCATGCCATTACTTTTCCCCACTTGCTGTGTACTTTATGTACTCACGCATTTTAGTTTTCCCTGTGTTGTTGCTATATTACCGCTGCTCAGATGATGCTGGCGAGATGGACTATGTGGATGAGGACTACTACAACTAGGCGTGCGACCTCCAATGGACTGCCTGTGGCATTATGGAGTCTTTTGCTATTTTCTTTTATCTTGTTGATGTATTCCAGACTATGTAATAACGGTATGATATAATAATGACATTGGTTATTTATTGTTACTTCACTTTTGTCCTGTATGCGTGAAAACTTGATTCTGGGCACGTATACAGAAGCATTCGGTTTTGGCCTTAAAACCGGGTGTGACACAACTTCAATGGACATGATCTTTGTTGCAATGGAATATAGGCTTGTTGATGCTTCTATACATATAGAATACTCTTATTGAAAGTTTATATATTGGTACATTTCTTGTCTTCAATGTCAGGTATTGGACGTGAGCAACATCGGGTTGACGACAACTTGGATCAGCACTTGGATAACCTTCCATGACTTTCCCTTGGACACTAATGACAAGAAATGAAGTTGAAGGATGGAACCTGGACATCTTTAGAAATAGCTCTAATTAGAACGAAGATAAATATTTCCATCCAGCTTCAATGGACATGATCTTTGATGCAATGAAATATAGTCTTGATGATGCTTCTATCCACATAGAATACTCTTATTGAAAGTTTATATATTGGTACAGTTATTGTCTTCAATGTCAGGTATAGGACGTGAGCAACATCGGGTTGACAACAACTTGGATCAGCACTTGGATAACATTCCATGACTTTCCCTTGGACACTAATGACAAGAAATGAACTTACATTAGGTAGTAAACAATTCATAGTAATGACATATTCATAATCAATAAGAAGTAGAATCACCTCATGTCATAGTAGCTTCTCTCTTGCCCAAGTCATTGACCCTAAGTTAAAGATTGTCATGTTGAGCACATAACTTGGTAGTATAGCTTGAGACATTCTCTTGATCAAGATGGACCAGCGGTGTATCATGAGGGATGTCCTCATCAAACTTCGTGTTGTCCGTCAGCGTCAACGTTAAAATCTCCCAAATGACTCACCGACTCTCTCGGGGGCTACAATTGAATTAAAAAACTGGAGGAGTCTCCAATACGGGACGGATCCCCACTCCAGGGAGGTCCGGATAAGCACAACCCGAATCTCGACCCCTGATGAGGGGGTCGAGCGGGGCGGCAGCCAATAACTGCCAACCAACCCAACTTGAATGCGTACTAAGCGTGCTTCCACAGTATCACAGGGTCAAATCCCTCTGATCACCTACTCCTCCCATCATTGCCCACGTTCGCTGACGAAGGCGGGCACAACAAGACACCCCACACCGCTCTCACCTGATGACACCCTCAACAGTGGCTAAGCTGGATGATCTGATGGACAGGCTGATCGGATTTCTCCTAGGTGGTCCAACGTTGTCCATACTGCGTCACCCCCGTTTAGCGGGACATGCCTTCTTCAGGAACACAGGGTTTGACTCATCGGTGGAATATGGGGGTACGATTCTGTATGGTGACGGCTGACGTGAAGATCAAGACGGCGGGACCTGCATGAGTTGAAGACCTCGCCACCAACCGGGGTCCACACCCCCTTCTGCACGTCCTCCTCAACTCCTTATATAGACATTACTCTCTCTCTCTCTCTCTCTCTCTCTCTGTAATGTGGGTGAACCCCTTGAGATATAAAAGGGAGGCCTTCTTCTTCTTGCGGAGGGGGAGGGGGCACAAGTAATACACACCTACTTACGCATTCGCGGACAAACTGAGACTTGAAGACTCCTCCTCACTCACCATTGTTGTACCCCTCCTCAAGTGCAAGTAACATGAACAGATCCGAAAACTAGACATAGTGGACTTCGCCGAACCAGTGTAACCCATGTGTCCTCTTGCATTGCCATTATAAAACTTGGAACGTGCATCCCCTAGAACAAAAAAAACTAGCCAATGATCTAAACACCGACAATATGCGACCTTGGTTAAGTTCTTACTACCTGTCTGTGTTAATCTTGTTTGCTTCCTTTGCTTTGCCATGTGTAGAGTGATATCCTGCCAGGAAACACCGAGCTATTTGAACTGATTTTGCAATTGTCACAAGAGTGAAAGAAATCCATATGGTATGATTGGACCAAAGAACTTTACTTGCTTCATTTCACTGCAATCTTGGTAGTACTTTGCTTTCTGCTTTCCATTTTTTTGTTCTATTTAGTCTATCGCATCTACTATGTCACAATTGTGGCAACAAGCAAATGGGATCCCAATGACGACTAATGACAACAACCCTTAAGAAGCAAGTGTCTGCATTGCACTATCCAAAAATGATTTCTTTGTTATGTCTGCATCTGCTGGCAAAGCCTCGTTGTTTAAATGATGACATTCAAAGTACGTGGAGCAGATAACAGTAACACTTTGGTTCCATTTTTTATTTTAAGTAATTGAAAGTCATAGCATGCTGACAACATGTGCCATGGTTTGCAATATCTCATGAGTAATTGTCATGGTTTGCAATATGCCATGATTTGCAGGAATTTGGGGATTCCATGAGTTGTGCATGATTATGGTTTTGACTAACTGGAGTTGGTGATTCAGTTGGAAAAGTTGCAGGAGATGGGAAGTGTGTTTGCTTGTCTCATAATGTGCAGGTGACATGTGTCAAGATCAAGAAGTCATGCTTTAAGAAGCATGCAAGGCGGTTTCCCGATTTGGGCCTCAAAACCGCTGCCGGCGATTAGAGGTGCACGTGGCACCATCACGGAGCTTGCGTCGTGGCGAAGCAAAGTTGTGAAGGGCCCGATGGCATTCGGGTGAAGGAAAAAAGAGTTGAACGGTTATGCCACTGGTGATAGGTGGCAATGTGCTATAGGTCAAGGGTAGAGTTGTCTTAGACCCTGGGCCTATATAAGAAGAGGTACGGCTGGTGAAAGAGGTACCTCTCTTCCCCTTAGCCTTGCTAGGTCTTTATTTCAAAGTGCTAGGAGAGGTCTTCATATAATAGAAGAGAGGAGAGGGTGTGTGAGAGACATCTCTTTCTCTTCCAAATAGTGGGAGGAAGAGGGTGGCTTCCTAGCCATGTATCTTTGTACCTTGACTTGATAAATTAATGATTTGAGTTTCAAATCCTTGTTCAAGATCTTCCTCTCTCCCTAAATCCCAAATTTCCCTTTTTCTCTATTTTCGGAGCTATTTTCATGGGATTTTTTTATCTCACTTTTGGTTGAGTTTTTGGGGTGGATTTCTGGGGGATCTTCATGCTATGATGTGCTAGAACAACCCATTATGGGTCCTTGACCGAATCAAGAGCTCTAGCACCTTTGATTTCGTAGATTCCTCAAGTTTCTCCTTTTTGGTGATCTTGGCATAAGATCTGAAATTCGTGATGATTCCTTGTGCTATTTGAGTAGATCTTGTTGGAGTAGGTTCGTGATGTGTAGAGGATTACCTCATCTAAAAATTGCATGTTTTGGAGATCATTTGGTTGAGTTTTGGTGAGATTTTTGGAAGAATCGCAATAGTTTTTTGTTCTGTCGGGGGTCGATCAGCACTGTCGATCACCTGGACCAACACTGTCTGTGGGTCTAAACCCGGATCGGCACTGCCAATGCCACGACTGGCACAACCGGTGGCTTGGGTCTAAACCACACATCGGCACTGTCGATGGATATGACCGGCACTACCGATAGTGCCAATTGGCACTGCCGATGGACATAACCAGCACTGCCGATAGTGGCAATTGGCACTGCTTATGCACTCTGTCTGTGTATCCTGAAGCTTTGTTCCATCTGCTAATTGGCACTGCCAATAGTCCCAACTGACACTGTCGATGCGCTTTGTCTGCTATCTCCCAAGACTTTTAGTTTGACGATTGGCACTGCCGATGTACTGACAGAGTTGTCTATTTTGGAGTGCTTCTTTGACCGTTTTGAGTCTTCATTGTTCTCTTATATTTCTGCTATGTTCCGCTGCAATTGTTGATCACTTCTAGGGTTAGCACATCACAAGTTAGTGTGTGTAATCTTGGTGCTCTGCTTAGAGGTTGGCCTGGGTTGTAATTAGGACATAGGCCAAGTTCTTGTGAAATAATTTTAAATTGGCTTCCATTCACCCCCCCCCCCCCCTCCCCCTCTAGTCACCTTCTCGGTCCTTCAATTGGTGTCAGAGCCAATTTGATCACTAGTTGACATTCACTGGCTTTGTGATCCGAAGGCGACATGGAGAATCATGCAGTCAAGCTTGTGATATTCAATGGGGTAGATTTTCCTTATTGGGAATCACCAACCAAGGCTTATCTCCTGAGTCAAGGATGTGCTATCTGGGACATTGTCGAGCAAGAATACAACATACCTACCAACCTCGATGTTGCTTCCATTGGTGAGGTAAACAAGTATGACAACAACGCCAAAGTTGTTAACATCTTGCTCTCCGCACTTGGTAGGAGTGAATTTGATTGTGTTTCACATCTTGACACTGCTCATGCAATCTAGGAAAAACCATGCACATACCACGAGGGTACCAATCAAGTCAAGTCTATGCGTATGGACTCTTACAATAGATAATACAAAACATTTGCACAAAAACCTGGTGAGTCACTAGATGAAACTTTTCGTAGGTTTGAGGCAATTGTCTAAAACTTGAGGGCATGTGGTAATCTTGTATACAATGATAATCATAGAGCTAAGCAACTATTATATTCACTTGATGA
This sequence comes from Eleusine coracana subsp. coracana, assembly GCA_032690845.1. Lineage (NCBI taxonomy): Eukaryota > Viridiplantae > Streptophyta > Magnoliopsida > Poales > Poaceae > Eleusine > Eleusine coracana. Next base: position 64,653,678 of record CM064426.1, on the reverse strand, counting down.
AAATGTTTGGGTGGTTAAGATTGTTGTTCTAGAGGAAACTGCTGATTTCAATACCCTGAACCATAAGCAACTGTATAGCAAGCTAAAATCTCATGAACTGTCTAGAAAATCTCGTCCTAATCATGTTAATCCTGCCTTTAGCATGGCTTTGCTTTCGAGCTCTCAAAAGGGTAGTCACAGTGGTGCTTCTTATGGAACTAACCCCTCACTTGATAGGTCTTCCTTGGAGTTTTCTCTGTCTTCTCATGTTGCAGCTTCCGATGAACAGATGGAGTGCATTCCTGACGAGGATCTATCCTTGATCATAAGGAAGTTCAGGAAGTTCTACAACAACCAAAAGGAGAGAAGAGGCGGTGGTTCAAGAACCTGCTTCGAGTGTGGTGACCCTAAACACTTCATTGCTGACTACCCCAAGAAGAAGAAGAAGGTTGGGTACCATGACAACAACTCTGAAGATTTCAAGTAGAAGAACCACTTCTTCAAGAAAGGGAAGAACTCCAAGAAGTTTGCAAAGGTAGTCGCACGCGCCTGCGTTGCCACTTTGAGCGACATCGACCTCACATCAAGCAAAGGCCTTACAAGCTCGGAGGAGGAGGCTGAAAAGCCACGAGTCAAGAGGAAGGATGACTTCATCGGGCTTTGCTTCATGGAAAAGAATGATCACGACACCGACTCTGGCTCCGACTCCAAGACAAGCAAGATACTTCCCACTCTTGATGAGCTCTCTTCTGAACTTGATCATTTGCGTGATGTTTTGCTCATGCAAGATGATAAGCATCGCAACGCTGTTCATGAGAGTAGAGAGCTAAAGTCTAAGTTGGAGAGTGTTCAGTATAGGATCACTTCGCTTAGGTCTAAGCTTGCTAAAGATGACATTGTTGTTGAGTGTGAGTCTTGTCAAGTTGTGATGAATGATCTTGCACAGAGAGAAAGTGTGCATGCTCAAGTTGCTAGTCAGCTTGAGAGTGTCCTTAAATAGCTCGATAAATTCAAGGCTGGACCCATTCTTTTGGGTGCATGTCAGAAGTGCCCTAAGCTCACTAGTGAGTTGGAAGCTCAAACCCTCAAAGTCAAAGAGCTGGAGTCCAAGCTACTAAATGAGACTCGCTCGAAAGTTCTCCAACCACCATGTGTAGTGTGTGGCTCTCTTAAGGATAAGCTTGCAATAACTAGAGAGGAAAACAAGAACCTAGTTCAAGAAAATAACTACCTCATCTCTCGTCTCCAAAGAACCCTAGTGAGTGAGGAGAATATTGAGAGTGGCAAGAGTCAAAGAGAGTGCTAGTAGTTCAACCTACAACATGGGCTTGGGATTTGAGAGGTGTGACAAAGAGAGTGAAAATGTGGGTAAGTTCATGTCTAGCTCTAGCTACAAGGATGAGGAACAATTTATCAATCCCACTGATACATACTATCCACCTAATCCAAAACCCTCATTCAACCCAAAACAAGCTGAGAAACCAAAACCCAAACCTCTGATACAAGCAAAGCCTAAACATGAGAGTGTCGATATTTGCATGTTCTATGGTCGAAAAGGCCACTTCGATGAATTATGTTATAGTCATAAGAGGATTGAGAGGATGCAACCTGAGTCAACTAGAAATGTGCGTTATGATGATTTTGTTGACTTTCAATCTCACTCTTTTTCTCATTCCTATCGTGGACAAGGTCATCCCTTATATGGCATTGATTCACGAAACAGGGGCTTTACGCAATAGTGTTTTGGTGCCCCATGTTTTCCCTATCGTGGTGAGCGTCACTCACATGGATTTGGCTTTCACACTGATGATTTCTATCCTCACAACCTAAGGTTTGAGTCAATACGCTTTGGCATGCCATGTTTTCCCCATCGTGGTTCTCGTCACACGCGCCCGAGTGATAATGTGCAAAGAACTGGGATGACTACTACCGGTCGTATGGTGAAGTGCTGGATCTCTAAAAGCTTTCTTATTAACCCTGGCACTGAGTCATCGATCTTTCCTTCTTGTTCTTTGTAGGCAGAAGGTGGAGGCCTAGAGAACAAGTGGCTAATGGACTCCGGGTGTTCGTGCCACATGATCGGAGATGCAAAGTGGTTCGCTAGCCTCACTCCATTGAAGCGCCGGGAGTATGTGACCTTTGGAGATGAAAAGAGAGGGAGAGTGAAGGCAAGGGGCGCGGTAAAGGTAAATGAAAAATTCACTCTCAAGGATGTTGGTTTGGTTAAGCATCTCAAGTACAATCTCGTCTCTATTTCTCAGTTGCTTGATGTTGGTTTGGAAGTGCGCTTTAAGAAAAATGATTCTTGTGTTCTTGATTCAGATGGTTCTTTGGTTTGTGGGATTTCTAGCATTAGGAGAGTTTTTTAGGCTGACTTTGTTGTTTCTCATGGTTCTTATAAGTGCTTGTTTGCTCAATATTCTTCCGAGCTCTGGAAATGGCATAGGAGACTATGTCACATGAGTTTTGACTTGCTTTGTCGCTTGAGTGGCCTAGGTTTGATCCGAGGATTGCCTAAGCTCAAATTTGATAAGGATTTGTTTTGTGCTCCTTGTCGTCATAGGAAAATGATTGTCGCTTCTCATCCACCAATTAATATGTTGATGACTGAACGCCCTGGAGAACTGCTTCACATGGACACTGTTAGTTCTTCGCGGGTTCGTTCAGCGGGTGGGAAGTGGTATGTTCTTGTGATTGTTGATGACTTTTCTCGCTACTCTTGGGTTTACTTTTTTGAGAGCAAGGATGAAGTGTTCCATCACTTTTGGAGCATAGCTTTGAGGTTGTTCAAGGAACTCCCTGGTGCATTATGAGCAATCTGTAGTGATAATGGCACCAACTTCAAGAACTCCTCCCTTGATGCTTTTTGCCTTGTGTATGATATCGAGCATTAGTTTTCAGCACCTCGTGTTCCTTAGCAGAATGGTGTGGTCAATAGAAAGAACAAAACCTTGGTGGAAAAGGCCCAGATGATGCTCAATGAGCATAGGACTTTGAGGTGGTTATGGGTTGAGGCCATAAGCACTGCTTGCTATGTTTCCAATCGGGTTTTCTTGTGCTCAATTCTTAATGAGACTTCCTATTAGCTACGTTTTGGGAGGAAGCCATATGTTTCTCATTTGCGTGCCTTTGGTTGCAAGTGCTTTATTCTCTAGCGTGGCAATCTTGATAAGTTTGAGTCGAGATCTTCCGATGGCATCTTTCTTGGTTACACTCCTCATGGCCATTCATATAGAGTTTTGAATTTCGAAACTAACACCATCATAGAATCCTGTGATGTAACCTTTGATGAATCAAACTCTTGTGTAAGCAATGTGGTTGAGACTGCACGTATCAGGAAAATGGAGGAACACATCTTTGTAGAAGAGGTCCTACAGGGCTTTGACGATGATGATAACGATTCACCTCATCTCTTATTTGAGTTTGTTCCAGCTGCTTCCACCACTCCAGCAGAAGGTCCAGAAGCTTCTACATCAACCTCGGTAGCTATCGAGCTAGCTCCAGCTGTGGTTGAGGGGGAGGTACACTCTGAGAATAGAGGCCCCTCTTCACATTCAACGTCAACATCCTCCTCAATAGATAATTGGTAATCTCCATAAGAGAACAACAAGGTCAAGGCCTGCACATCTTGCCTGCTTTACCAATTCTCTATTTGTTGCCACCTTTGAACCTCGGAATATTGGACACGCACTATCTGATAAACATTGGATTAATGCCATGCATGAAGAGTTGGAAAACTTTGAGAGAAACAAAGTGTGGACTCTAGTAGAGCCTCCTGTTAGTGTCAATGTCATACGAACCAAGTGGGTGTTCAAAAATAAGCATGGGGAAGATGGTGAGGTTGTGAGAAACAAGGCTTGGCATGTTGCTCAGGGGTTTAGCCAAGTTGAGGGCTTAGACAATGGATAACCTCTAAGAGTGTTCCACTAATGTGTGATAACTCCAGTGTCATATGCTTAGCCAAAAACCCAATCCAACATAGTAAGGTCAAACACATAAATATGTGATTCCACTTCCTGAGAGACAATGTTGAGAAGGGAGATGTTGAACTCAAATACATTGACACTCAAAACCAACTGCCAGGTATCCTTATCAAGCCCCTAGATGCTTTGCGATTCACTTTTCTTCGGGGGGAGCTTGGTGTTTGCCATCCCTATGGCATTATTTGAGGGGGAGTTGGTGTTCCCTTGTATATATGTATCTTACCTTTTATGCATTGCATCTCATATGTAATATATGCATTGGTAGATGAGCTTTGATTCTTATGCTTTCTTGCATTTTTCATTGTTATGATTGAGCTTGAGCTAAGTTGTGTGGATGTGATAGCAATCTCTTGTGCTTAGATTTTTTAGATGTCCTGTTATAGACTCATTTGAGAAACTTGCTAATCTTAAAGGTGAACTTGGCTTTTTGTGGAGCTTATGAACTAATCCTGCTAAAAATTGCTCACCATGTGTATAATTGTTTTTATCCTTGTTGAAACTTGTATTGAGGCTAGTCTAGAGGGTATCTTCGCTTTGGCATCTTGTATTTGAGAAATGTGGGTTTGCGAATGTTTAGTTCATGATGGAACATTGAGGGAACATGTGTTCCCTTTGCCATAAAGGCATGCTCATCTTTTTTCTTTTAATTTGCAAATTAGTTGATTGTGCTTCAAAGCCTCAAGGTGTTTGCCATACCCAGTTATGCGACCCTCCGTATGGATTAAAAGTCATATAAAAAGCTAAATCCAAAAATTGTGCATCGAAGCCTCGGGGTGTTTGGCGTACCCACTCGTGCGACCCTCTGCACGGATTAGAAGTTACATGAGTCTCTATTCCATATACGAGCATTTGTAAAGCTTCGTTTATGTGAATGCTTGTTGACTTGGTTGAGATTGAGACTGGCTAGTTCCTTTTGATTCACATGTGGTGGCAGCTTTTCTCATGAGAAGTAAATTTGATTCTATCTAAGCTAGTCAATCTTTTTGCTTAGCTTGTATAGCTCTTGGTGTTTATGCCTTGCTATCTATTTTTGATCTTTGTATGATTGTGAGCTATTGCTTTTACACTTCATGGCTCAATGTTTATGATTAGCAAGGTTAAATGCTTATTGGCATATTTGTTGAAGCTTCTTAGGTTTGCATTTTCATGTATTACATGTTTGTTTGTTCTTTTGCTCATTTGATGAGTTCATTGCCAAAGGGGGAGAAAATATTGGGTCATGCACAAATAATTCTAAGAAACTTAAAATGATCCATTTTGCATTACATGTGACCTACCACAAGTTGAGGGGGAGCATACCATGTCCTTGAGCGTTTTTCATGCGCTTTTCACAATCTTTGCGCTCTTGAGTGCCTTTCTTTGTCAACTCTTGGTTTTGTGGTCCCTCCTATGCTAGATGGCTACATTTCACCTTTTTTCCTTTGGATTGAGTCATTTGGTTGTGCTGATTTGATTTCGCATTTCAAATTCCATGTCTTTGTGCATTCGATGTTGTCAATGTACTCATCAAGGGGGAGATTGAGAAACCATGTGGATATGTGCCATGGTTTGCAATATGTGATGAGTAATTGACTTTGGTTGATTCTGTGTTTGAGTTGAAATATAGGAATCTGGGGATTGCATAAGTTGTCCATGACTATGGTTTTGACTAACCGGAGTTGGTGATTGAGTTGGAAAAGTTGCAGGAGATGGGAAGTGTGTTTGCTTGTCTCATGATGTACAGTTCACTAGAGTCAACTTGGCGGTCAATGGCGAGAGGATTGGCAATAAGTAGGAGACTTGGGGCCGGACGATCGGGAGACCGGGTGAAGTCCAGGGTGATCCACGCCGTACACGTGGAGAAGCAAGAAGCACAGAAGGTTTCACGGTTGAGCCTCAAAATCGTGGGTGGTGATCAAGTCGACGGGGTTGACCAAGTCAAAGGTGATCAGGCGTCGGTGCAAGTAGAGGCTTCCAATGGACCGGAAGCGAGAGAGACTTGCCGATGAGGAGAATCATGTGCCAAGATGACACGTGTCAAGATCAAGAAGTCATGCTTTGAGAAGCGTACAAGGCAGTTTTCTGGTTTCGGCCTCAAAACTGGTGGCGGCGATTGGAGACGCACGTGGCACCATCGCGGAGCATGCGTCGTGGTGAAGCAAAGTTGTGAAGGGTCCGATAGCATTCGGGTGGAGGAAAAAGAGTTGGATGGTTATGCCACTGGTGGTAAGTGGCAATGTCCTATAGGTCAAGGGTAGAGTTGTCTTAGACCCTAGGCCTATATAAGGAGAGGTAGGGCTGGTGGAAGTGGTGCCTCTCTTTTCCTTAGCCTTGCTAGGTCTTCATTTCAAAGTGCTAGGAGAGGTCTTCATATAATAGAGGAGAGGAGAGGGTGTGAGAGACATCTCTTTCTCTTCTAAATAGTGGGAGGAAAAGGGTGGCCTCCTAGCCATGTATCTTTGTACCTTGACTTGATGAATCAATAATTTGAGTTTCAAATTCTTATTCAAGATCTTCCTCTCTCCCTAAATCCCGAATTTTCCTTTTTCTCTATTTTTAGAGATATTTTCATGGGAATTTTTGATCTCACGTTAGGTTGAGTTTTTGGGGCGGATTTCTTGGGATCTTTGTGCTATGATGAGATAGAACAATCCTATACTGGTCCTTGAGCGAATCAAGAGCTCTAGCACCTTCAATTTCGTAGATTCCTCTAGTTTCCCCATTTTGGTGTTCTTGGCACAAGATCCAAAATTCATAATGATTCCTTGTGCTATTTGAGTATATCTTGTTGGAGTACGATCGTGATGTGTTGAGGATTACCTGCTCCAAAAATTGCATGTTTTGGAGATCATTTGGTTGAGTTTTGGTGAGATTTTTAGAAAAATCTCAATAGATTTTTAGTCTGAACCGGATCAACACTGTTGATGCCACGACCGGCACAGCCAGTGGCTTGGGTTTGAACCCGCATCATCACTACTGATAGTGCCAATGGGCACTGCCGATGGACATGACTAGTACTGCCGGTAGTGCAGTGCCGATGCGCTCTGTCTGTGTATCCTGAAGCTTTGTTCCATCTGTTGATCGGCACTAACGATAGTCCCAACCGGCACTACAGATGCGTTTTGTCTGTTGTCTCCCGAGACTTTCAGTTTGATGATCAGCACTACCGATGTACTGATGGAGTTGTCTGTTTTGGAGCGCTTCTTTGACTGTTTCGAGTCTTTGTAGTTCTCTTATAATTCCGATGTGTTCCGCTGCTATTGTTGATCACTTCTAGGGTTAGCACATCACAAGTTGGTGTGTGTAATCTTGGTGATCTGCTTAGAGGTTGGCTTGGGTTGTATTTGGTGCATAGGCCAAGTTCTTGTGAAAGAATTTTTAATTGGCTCCCATTCACCATCCCCCCCCCCTCTGGTCACCTCCTCGATCCTTCATTCTGAGATAAAATGTGTTATTCCATTATTGTGTCAGCTTTCATGTCGCCTGCTCCTGTTGCAACTTTCCTTGCAGTCCATCCACAAGACAACAATATCATTGCTATTGGAGTGGAGGACTCTACCATTCAAATCAACAACGTCTGCATAGATGATGTGCATTATTCTTGCAACCTCTCCATGCTTGAAATTTTTGACATTTTAATTTAGTGGCCAAACTTTTTAATCTGCTAAGACATACTACAAAACTGGGTTGATCAAATGACATGTGAAAAGTTGTTACTCCAATGTTTATTGTTAGATGTATATGTATTCTTGTAATTTCTCCATTGTATAAGGGGTTTTATGCATATTTACCCACACCAGTACATGTATATATTAGGGCCTAGTGCCCATATTATGAATACAAGTGCTATTCATAACATGGCATTAGAGCCAAGGTTAAGTTATCCTCTCTCCTAGCCGTCATTTTTTTTCGTACGAGCACTTGCGTATGGTTGGTCTGAGGTCTTCATCGCCACCGTTCCTCTTCCTCGGGACGAGCTACTGGAACTCTTTTTCCTCACCGCCATCGGAGCTCTCATTGCTGTCGAGTGCTCTAGGGCCTTCTTCGTTCTCAGGACGAGCTATTGAAACTCTTTTGCATCATCGCCGTCAGAGCTCTCATCGTCGTCGCGTGCCACCGCCGAAACTTGGTGTCGCCATCGCAGGGAGGAGTGCTATATAGTGCTCTTTGTCGCTGCTGGGATTTATTCGCATTGCCAAGAGTTGCTGCCGCTATCGCCAGGAGCTGTCGCCGCCATCTGCCGGGGCGATCGAGGAAGTCGATTCCTCGATCTGATCTTGAGCCGGTCGGCTCGATTTATTCCTGAGCCGATTATTTGCTCGATCTGTTTTTTGAGCCGGTCATCGGCTCGGCTTATTCCGGGTTCGGCTCAGCTCGCCTTGTCGCCAGCCTAAAATAATAATAATAATAATAATAATAATAATAATAATAATAAAAGAGGCTATTGTTTTGGTTTGGCTGGTTTTTTCTATGACTTGTCTTGTTGCTTTCTAACTGCCAGCAATCTTTTCAAGTAGGGTACTAAAAAAAAACTGCAGCTTTTGCTGCTTTCCTCTACACTCTCGTTGTCGCCCGCCGCTGCTCTTGTGCTCTCGCCATTGACATGGCTCCTCCATCGTCCAGTGGGGTTGCTATTCTTCGCTGCCCGGTGCTTTTCAATGGCACCAACTATTAGGACTGGGTTCCTTGTCTTCGGATTCATATGCACGGTTCGTGTCTTTGGGAGTTTCTTACTAGCGAGCTTTCCTATCCGCCTCGTCCTACGGCCTCTACATCCCCTGTGCTTCCAGTTGCGCCTGTTCTTTTGCCGACGGCCACTGATGATGAGAAGGTGGTGTATAACAAGATGCTTTCTGATTTTGATGCTGCAGTAGAGAAGCTACATGGTGATTATGAGGATCGTATGGCATCTTATGAGTCTCAGTACGGTACATATAGGACATGGGTTGATGCAGATGCTTGAGCTACTGCTATTCTTGTTGCTAACATGGAGGATTAGTTCTCTACGGATATTGTTGAGTTTGACTATATACATCAGATGTGGGCTTTTCTTCATGAGAGATATGAGCCCTCTAGACAGTCTACCTTTCTTGTTGCCATTCATCAGGAGCAGCTTCTTTGATAGGGTGACTCCACAGTTGATGAGTTTTATGGTCAAATATCTGCAATTTAGCGTCAGCTTGACAATCTTGGTCCTCAGTTGTCTCCTAGCATGTGTGAGTCCTGCCTGAGTCAGAAGAAGGCACTGGAGCTTTATCGCACTTATTACTTCTTGACTCGCCTTTGTGATAAGTATGAGTCATGCCGTGCTCAGCTGCTTGCTCATCACCCTTGTGTCTCTTTGATGGATGCTCTTGCTGATATTCATAATAAAGATATTCATCTTCGTGAGGCCGGTATGCTACCATCTCCTTCAATGTTGATTGCTCGTTCTTCAGTTGCTCCTCCTATGGTGCCTTCTTTTGGGAGTCGAGGTGGCTCTAGTACTTTTCAGTGTGACTGTTGTGGCGGAGGGGCATGTGGAGTCTTATTGTTATAGGAAGAAGAGGTAGAAGAAGGATCAGACTCGTCGTTCTTCACAGGGTACTTCATAGAGTACTGGTAGTGTTAGTGCTGGATGCTCCTAGAGGGGTTTTGCTGGTTCAGACACACAGGAGATCCTCGTGTTACTACATCGCCTTGCGCCCTCTGCACCACCAGGAGCTGCTAGTTTTGTGACTGAGTCTTCTGCACTCACGGGTTCTGCTGCTGCTTCTCAATCTTCCACCGAGGGACCTCATTCCTCTTCTACTCCAGGTACCTATACATGGATTCTTGACTCTGGTGCTTCTTTTCATATGTCTCCATATCGCACTTGTCTCTCTTCCACCACGGTTTCTCCATCTCATTCTTGTTTTGTTCATACAACCGATGGATCTCCTCTTCCTGTTGTAGGACAGGGCACTCTTGTAAGGATCATGACCATTAAGGTTACCCCAAGGTATGATGTTTTGATGATGAATGAGAAACATGAAATGTGTGACTAATGTCTACATGAGTGTTGTTCGTGTAGGAAACCTTTTCTACCTTATGATGATTGTAGACGGTGGCATTTATAGTCGGTGATGTGCATGGATGCTCAGTGAAATCACATGCGCTAGGTGACAGTGAAGAAGCCAAGGAGCTGTTCAGAGAAGCCAAAAAATGAAGTCAAGCGAAGACGATGAGTTTCAGCTTCTAAACATAGTGACCGGATAGAGGGGTCAGCGATGACCGGACTGTACGGTCACTAGGTGAAGCTGTCTCGGACTTCTAGCAAAGCAACGAGGAATCTGACTATGCAGGAGCTATAGAGACCAGATGGTACGGTCAGGTGACCGGATCGTATGGTCAGTACAGCTAAGGAACAGGGCAGAGAGGAAGCCACGCAGGGAAGTTTCTGGACTAAAGAGTGAGAGAAACAGACTAGACGGTCCGGTCAGTACATAGGAGTTGTCTACACAGAGTAGCCAACGGCTCTGGGAGCCGTTCCAGAGAGACCAAATGGTCTGATCTGGCAGTGATCGGACAGTCCAGTCATTGGGTCCAGAAAGGCAACTTCGTGAAGGAACAACTAGTTGAAGGTTGGAAGCCTATATAACTTTATTGCTGGGATCTTGGAAACCTCTCTTGGCCAGTAGAATTGCTAGGATCATTTAGTGAGAGCCAAGAGGAAAAGAGGAGAGCACTAGAAGGAGATATTGCATATCTTGAGAGTGCTAGTGAGAGTAACTTGAGCATTGATGCACATCTAAGGCTAGGATGTCCTTGAGGGTGTGATCTAGGTTGTTACTCTTGATTTATGGTGGGAACTAGACTGGTTAGGTGTCAGTGATCGAGCCTATCGTGATTGGTTGTGAAGGTCGTCACACATTTGTACCTGGTTTGAGCCTGCCGGTGAAAGGGGCATCAATAGTGAGCGCCTATGTCGGCTCGGGGAGTCCGCAAATTCTCGAGGGAGGCAAGCTTGTGCCATGATAGCAGTAGTTGCACGCACCATGTCTTCACTCCAGGAGTGATTGTGGGCTCATGGGCGAGAACTCCACAACAGTGGCGGGAGGGACCGGGACTCCGGCAGGAGTGGTCCAACGAGGAGTAGGGGAAGGTGCCATCTTTCTGAGACCTCGGGAAAAAATCATGAGCCATCTCTTACTCTCCTCCTTACTTTGATGTATTACTTTTAGCATTTACATACCATGCTATTCATGCTTGTATACTTACCTTGTTCTAGTCGATTACCTAGTAGTCTTGCATGAATAGTCTTCTTTACTTGCTAGTAAAGCTTAGCTTTCTTACTTGATCACTAGCATGTGTAGGAGTTGTCTTGGCTTGATTGATCACCCTTGTATGTTTTGTGCTACTCATGCATGTGTGCTCTAGTTCCTTATCTTGTAGCATTGCATGTGTACATTCCTTTGCTAGCTTGTTGTTTGCTTCCGTGTATCTTTATTACTAGCTTGCATAGGAGTTGTTTTGCCTTTGTTTGAGCCACTAGTATGCTTAGGTTGTTGTTCCTTTCATAGGTTCATTATCTTGCTAGTGTGATCACCACTAGAATTGTGTAGGAGTTGTTTTTAGTGGTCGGTTTCAGGAATTGGTAAATTTGGTACATAGTGAGAGTTCCCAATCCCCCCCCCCCCCACGGGACCTTTCAACTCTTTTATCTGATTCTTTTTTTGTTCCTAATGTTTCTTGTGTACCTGATCTAACCATGCAGCTTATGTTAGCCGGTCAAATTATTGATCATGACTGTCGTGTGATTCTTGACCTTGATTTTTGCTATGTTCAGGATCGTTGCACGGGTCAGGTAGTTGATTCTAGCCCCCGGCGCCGTGATTCACAGCATCTTTAGGAGCTGGACTGGCTTCATCTTCCTTCCGCTAGTCTGGTTGGCTCCAGTTTTGCTACATCATCGACCTCATTTTCTGCTCAGTGGCATCATTGTTTGGGTCATATTTGTGGCTCTTGTTTGTCCACTATGATTCTTCATGGTCTTTTAGGGTCTATTTCAGGTCATGAGTCTTTAGATCAGTGTCAGGGATGTCGAATAGACAAGCAGATACAGCTTCCCTACCTTCTGAGTGAGTCTGTGTCTCGGCGTCCATTTGTTCTTGTTCCTTCAGATGTATGGGGTCCAGCTCCATTTGTTTCTATAGGGGGGCATAGATATTTTATACTTTTTATAGATGATTTTTCTTGTCACACATCGATTTATTTTATGAAACATCCTAGTGAGGTTTTATCCATCTATAAGACTTTTACTGCTATGATTCGCACTCATTTTGACACGTCCATCGTGTTTTTCGTGCTGACTCTATAGGAGAGCATCTTTCTAGAGCTCTTTGTCAGGTTCTTTCTGAGCATGGCACTCTTGCTCAGTTTTCATATCCTGGTGCTCATGCCCAGAATGGAGTCGCTAAGCGCAAGCATTGTCATCTTCTTGAGACTGCTTTGCTCTTGTGCTTGCTTCTTATGACCCACCTCATTTTTGGGTTGAGGCTGTCTCTACTGGCAACTATTTGGTTAATATGCAGCCTTACTGAACCCTTCGTGGAGGGATTCCTTATGAGTGTCTTTTTCACCAGTTGCCAAACTACTTTGACCTTCATCTTTTTGGTTGTGTGTGTTATGTGCTTCTTGCCCCTCGTGAGCGCACTGAGTTGATTGCCCAGTCTATTGATTGTGTTTTTCTAAGCTATAGTGTTGAGCATAAGGGATATCGTTGTTGGGATCCTATTGGTCGTTAGATGTGGGTTTTTTGGGATGTTGTTTTTGATGAGTCATGTCCTTACTTTCCTCGTCCATCTTTGGACACCTCCTCTGCATGTTTAGTTGACCCACTTTCATTTTTTACTTTACCTGATGCCTCTATTGTTAGTACACATCCGGTGCCTTCTTCACTAGTGTTGGTACCTTCTCCCATGGTACCTTCCTCATTGGTGCCGACATCTTCTCGTGAGGTACCTTGTTTACTGGTGTCTTCTTCTAGAGAGTCTTCTTCCGGTCCTTCTATGGACCCGGACTATTCTACGAAGCCACCAGTAGCACAGGTCTATACTCGGTGGGTTCATTCATCCTCTGTTGAGCCCTCTTCTCCTGATGTGTCACTCTCACCTGATGAGCCATCTTTTATGTTGGACGCATCTCTATCAAAGGATTCTTCGCTTGAGTATTTTATCAGACATGGCGATCGTACTCATTGATGTCCTGATTTTTATTCTCCTTCTACTTATTCTACTATAGTTCTTTTTGAACCCACCACTTATCATGATGTTGTTCTTCATCAAGAATGACAGTACGATATGGCTGAGGAGATTGCTGCCCTTGAGCGTACTGGTATGTGGGATCTTGTTCCCCTTCCAGCACATGTTTGTCCTATTACTTGTAAGTGGGTATATAAGGTGAAGACCCACTCTAACGGTTCTCTTGAGCGCTATAAGGCTCATCTTGTGGCTTGCTGCTTTTAGCAGGAGTATGGCCGTGACTATGATGAGACCTTTGCGCCTGTAGCTCACATGACTACAGTCCGCACTCTTCTTGTTGTGGCCTCTATCCGTGAGTGGTCCATCTCTCAGCTTGATGTCAAGAATGTCTTTCTTAATGGTGAGTTACGTGAGGAGGGGTATATGCATCCACCATATGGGTATTTTGTTCCTGAGGGTATGGTTTGTCATCTTCTTCGCTCACTTTATGACCTAAAGCAAGCTCCCCGTGCTTGGTTTCAGTGCTTTGCTTCTGTGGTCACTGCTTCTAGTTTTTCTGCCAGTAATCATGATCCATCACTTTTTGTTCATACATCTGCTCGTGGTCGAACTCTTCTCCTTCTTTATGTTGATGATATGATCATTACTGGAGATGATTCCGAATATATAGCTTTTGTGAAGGCGCGTCTCAGTGAGGAGTTTTTTATGTCTAATCTTGGTCCTCTTTGTTACTTTCTTGGTATTGAGATTTCCTCTACATCTGAGGGGTTCAATTTGTCTCAAGAAAAGTACATTAATGACCTTCTTGATCATGCTTCTCTCATTGATCATCGCACTATTGAGACTCCTATGGAGCTTAATGTTCACCTTCATGCCACTGATGGTGAGCTTCTCATTGATCCTACTCATTATCGTCATATTGTGGGGAGTTTTGTTTATCTTGGTGTTACTCGTCCTGATATCTCGCATGTTGTGCATATTCTGAGTCAGTTTGTTTCCGCTCCCACCCAGCTCCACTATACTCACTTGCTTCGAGTCATGCGTTATCTTCGTGGGACTATATCTTGTCGCTTGTTTTTTCCACGCTCTAGCTCTTTACAGCTCTAGGCATATTGTGATGCTACTTGGAGTAGTGATTCCTCTGATCGTTGCTCTCTTTCTGCCTTTTGTGTGTTTCTTGGTGGTTCTCTCATTGCTTAGAAAACTAAGAAGCAGACAGCAGTTTCTCGTTTGAGTGCAGAGGCTGAGTTGCGTGTTATGGCTCTTGTGACAGCAGAGGTTACTTGGTTACGGTGGTTGCTTGAGGATTTTGGTGTTTCTATTTCTATGCCGACTTCTCTTTTTTCTGACAATACAGGTGCTATCAGTATGGCTCTTGATCTTGTGAAGCATGAACTTAGTAAGCATGTTGGTGTTGATGCTTTTTATACACGAGCACAGGTACCGGATGGTATTTTTTTCTCCTCAGTATGTGCCTTCAGAGATTCAGTTGGCTGATTTGTTCACCAAGGCACGGACTGGAGCTAGACACAGGTTTTATCTCTCCAAACTCAGTGTTCTTGATCCACCCTGAGTTTGAGGAGGGGGGTGTTAGATGTATATGTATTCTTGTAGTTTTCCCATTGTATAAGAGGTTTTGTGCATATTTACCCACACCTGTACATGTATATATTTAGGCCTAGTGCCCTCATTATGAATATAAGTGCTATTCATAACATTTACATGGATAGCACATTCAACATTTATCCAACTAGCACTAGCATTTGCCAATATTTGTGAAATCTTAGTGACAGTTATTCTGCATTCGTGATGTTTGATTCTTTTATCGATTGAATGTGATAGCGTATGTAACTTCTACCTACTAAAATTATTAGCTAAAAAAAGGAAACATGTTTCTGTCTATTCTTCGGTTGCAACTCCTAATTTAGTTCATTCTGCACTTTCTTCAGTCCTTAGTCAGGTACTTGATCATACTTGTCTACGTAAGAAGTAAACCTACACAATAGTCAGGAGTTTATTCTCCTTTAACTTTCATGAGGACCAGTATCTAATGCTGTGTTGCTAGCCAATGATCATGCATTGAATATCTTAGTTACTATTTATTAAAGTCTACATTGTAGTGGGCTTGGAACAAAATTAGTTAGTAATTTGTCTACATTGGATAAAGTGAAGCATTTTCTCCTTTAGATGGGCTATAATATAAAGTATAAAAATAATGTTCTCCTTTATTTCCTTTTTGTTCTTCTTTCATTCATTAGCATCTGATTGCTCTATCATTGTCACTTCCACACAGAATTGTATATTATGTAATTAGCTTTACTTTTGACTCACAACTATCAAGCTGTTGCATAAACCTATCTTGCGATGTGCCATGTATTATTTTTTTCATCACTTGAAACTATTTTTTTAGTAGAAAGAATTATTACTTTACCAATAGGATAATAATAGATCACTTCACATCGCTACAGTCTATATCACAAGAAAACCTTATTACAAAAGTGAGGTGCAATCATAGCTCCAGTCTATATTTTTCTGATCACTTTCACAAATCACATTCTAGCTATTTTGCTTTCGATGATGAGAAATGCGGAGCTCCAGTATACGATGACAGTTATGCAAACTGCAAATTTCTACATCCTTGCTATTTATCTTCCAAAAAGAATTAAATAAGTTAGAGGATTGACCATTTCGTATGAGACTGTTTGAGCTGCTTGTACTATCCGGTGCATTGGTTGAGGTTACATCGCCTGAAATCCCAAAAATGAGGCAAACTTTTAGGTATATTGGTTTCCTAATGTTACAAACAAAGAAAAAGAATAATTATCTGCTTATAGGGTGATTTTCATGGATTTCGACTCTGCTGATGCCTGTATAATAAATGAGAAGAACTCGTGGCACCTGAAAGCATTGTCACTTCTTTTTTGTCAGAACAAAAGCTCCGAGCTGTCCTAAAAAATACTCGCCAGATACTTAAGGTTTACAATAGCTGCTTGATCACCATGGAGTCACTAGTACTGTTGGGTCTGATTTTTACCTGAAACTACAAGTTTCTGCTATTTTATACAGATTGTTGATGAATTTAGGTCCTTCCATCATTGTGGCTATTTTATACAGATTGTTGGTGGTTCAAGAGTAAAATTCAGTTATACCAATGTGCATTTTAAGAATTTCTATTGACAGTTTACTAATTCAACATTTGTTTACACAACCTAAGGAGTTTTTCATCTATTATGGATTTTTTTTGCTTTGTCATTGTCACCACATATGCTTTCCTTTGGTAAAATTAATTTCATTTACCATTCAATAATTCTGTTTGATCTTAGCTTGCTTATCAAGGGTTCAATAATTTTGTCATTTTCTCATTACATGTTGATCTTAATGCTGGTTGAAGAGTAAAATTCTGTCTGTCAATATGCTTGTGATCATTTGTAATCAAACTGTTTGCAGCACTATAATATCTTAATTTTCATAGTGATCATTTAATTAATTAGTCATTAGGTTTAGAAATAATGTGCGTCTTTATTAACTGTTCTTAATGGGAATATAGCATGTGTGTATCGCACGTGCAAAATACTAGTTTAACACAAAAGAGCAATCTTTATCATGTTGGAATTATCAAAAAAAAATTTAGCATGTTCAGAAAACATTCAAGAAGTTGTCCAAAGACACTTGTGTCTTTCTACTTTATAATTACATCGGTGTCTTTGGTGAGCGTGCTCCTTGTGCTTGAGCTAGAGATAGATCATCAAAGAGATAAGACTCAAGATGTAATCCCATAATGTCTTGCATGTCACTGGTAACTGAAAGAAGTTCATTAGGGGTGGTAGCATCATGCAAAGAAGTTGGATTAACCTCTATAATATCTTTAAAAAAATCAGGCATCAAAGAGTCATCAGGTAGCTCGAGCTCATCCCAAATAAAATCATAGTTATCTCCATCTGCATTAGGAGCACCGTTAGAAGCAACTGTCGCATCTAAGGTTCCCTCCACAACATCCAGCGCATGATTAATAATTGCTTCTTCCACTTGATATTGTTGCTCCTGTTGACTATAATCAAGATCTATCTGTTGTTCTTGCTGATCGTCAATGTTAGAGTCATTAGGTATCTCGAGCTCATCCCAAATAAAATCATAGTTATCTCCATTCTCATTAGTAGCACCATTAGAAGCTACAATTGCATCTAAGGTTCTGTCCACATCATCCTCAGTATAATTAAGAATTGCCTCTTCCACTCGATATTGTTGTTCATGCTGACTATCATCAAGATCGATCTGTTGTTGCTGCTGACCATCAACATTATTGGATGTGATTTCTGTAACTTTTGGTAGGATGTGATCCCATTCAATTGCTAGATGGTGGCTTGGAGAGGCAATAATGTTGTTAGTAATAAGACCATCAATATTATAGGCAGAAGCATTGGTCATGCTCGATGAGAAAGAAGTACTTGGGATGTTGGTTGTAGCTCCTGCATGCATTTGCAATGGATGAGTCATTACACTTGAAGCAACAATATTGTTACTCACACCAGAATTGGTTGGGATAATGGGGTTGAAACCATTTCTCAAGAACCCCAAACCCATGGACATGTAGTTGACAAGCGGCATCACTGTAGGAGACACAACCGGCATGGGTGTCACTATTGTTGACATCACCGGGGGTGTTGCTTGTAGTGTAAAAGAAAATGGAAATGGGATGGGATGAATATTTGTTGGCAGCAAAGGAAGAGGAATGCGAGCAATAGAATGATATTGTGTAATTTGTGGATGATATTGTGGCACTCGATTTAGAGGAGGATGGCGTGATGTGGATGCTTGGTTTGTGGATCTACCACACTTCTTAGTGGCTTTAGAGCAAGGAATAGAGTTGTGCTCTTTCTGAAAATTGTGTAGAATATCTTTGAGAAAATCATATGACTCTGTGGTGGCTATGGCCTCGGCAATGTCAATGTCTAAGATGGTGGAACGTTTGTGAGAAGCAGCACACATCCAAGCACGAAATGCGAGTTCCTGCACAAAGATCTCACATGCTTTTGTCAAGAAGGATGGTGTGTCAAATGTCATCATCAATTTTCCTTTCTCGGCACAAAGGATCTTCTTCAAACGAGTCATGGGGATTGCACGCTCACCAAAGTCCTCAATTGCCTCAATTTCTTCTTTTCTATTCCTCCATAATTCTTCTATCAGTTCTCTTTGTTGCGCTGGTGCATCCATCCTTGGTGATGTACTAATATTAAGAGGATGATCCATATATTTCTTCTTCGGCCTAGTAAATGTACCTAGATATAAAAACATCATATATTTATTACTTCTACCAATAATATTATATGAATATTATGTGCTTTGTAGAACCAACACTTTACATCACTCCAAAAAACTATAAGCATACTTTACAAGCTAACATGTATTTTCAAAAGACAAACTACTATAAGATACCATGAGCACAAACTACTTTGATAAAATAGTATGATAGAGGACATACCTTAAATTAGAACTCTGGAAGCTCTATTGGTGATTGATGAGGATGGACACAATGTACCTTTCTATATATAGCAAACTAAAGTGTTGAACAACACAAAAAGAAATGGAGAATTTTGGTGTTGGTTAATTGATTTCTTCCACGTTTCTTGTTGTTTTTTTGGCTTAATATGATACTTTTCCACCGTTTTACTAGAAAAATATTTGTCTTTGTCATTAAGGTATTATTAATGTCATATATTCCTCATATTTAAAAACAAAATAAGTAATCTCATGGTGTAACGCATTGTTGCATGATTGCACACTCAATCCTAGAGATACACCTTGCTTTATATCCTTTGGCTACTGTCGGTTTGTCATGTACCATATCCTTTTAGTATTCATTAGCTGTTGCATTAATGAAGTTGGAGAATACAGCAATTTTTTTTTTGTAGGACGGTCACTATGCATGGGGAGTACTTGTGCCCTTGTGGCTACATTATTAATTGCATGCATCGTGCATGCATGCATGGGTAGGTGAAACCATCTTTCATGGAAGCTACTAAATTATCTTTATTATGTGGCACTAGTGTACTGTCTATCCATTTGTATTATAAAGTAAATCTTCTTGTCATTGATTATCTCTTACTAGAGCTTAAATGTATTGGTTTTGTGCCTTAAACTTAGCTGTATATGTTGATTTTTGTTGGTTCACACAAAACCTGTACAAAAAGTTGTACTGGTTCTATTCATGCATCGTGCTTTATATACTTTGGCTCTAGTCAGTATGTCATTTACTATAAATCATGCTTATCTATTATGGTTGCTTAATTAGATAAAGTCGAAGGAGTGTCTATTTCTTTCTGATAACAAGATGTGGTCATCAAATGAAAAGTACATATGATGTTTCTTGTACACTTGTGAGTAAGTTAGTAGTTTGACACATGTTACATATGTATACATTGTTGATCTTATTTGAGCCTTATTTTAATTTCGTGCAAGTTAGAGAAAACTTTTTAAAAGCTATCTTTTAAGATTGATGTTACTATGTTGTGGATATCATTGGTGTTGTAAAAGGGCATCTTCTATTTTTTTTCTCTACCTATAACAAGCATGGGTTGTGAATATGTTACTTGTCTAATACCAGGGAGGTGCACATATGTATGGATCTATGTGAGGCCCGTTGTTTTGCAGCAGATTACTTTGTTTATGAAAGTTTATCTTTTATGAGTTGGCACTTTTGTAATATATATCCATTTGAGCTGTAAGGGGATATCTTCTAGTCATTGATATATCTCTTTGTAGAACGAATCATGCACTTCTCATGCACCTTTTTACTTTAATTATTATTTGCAATTTTTAATATTCGTAAGAGATGATACTTTGGGTAGCTTTATGGCCACAATTTCCATATAGAGGGCTCAATCTGTGGTTTATTAACATCATATTTCGGTTATATATATGGGAGATCATATCACTAAGAAAACTACACATATGCATCAACCACTTTCATGACCACCTATCATTGTAGATTACAGACAACTTTTCACCAAATAGGTCCCACAAAACTATGAGTTTTATTTAAAGATATGCCTATAAATACACAACAAAAAATAGACTATATGTAAAATCCCATTAAAATTCAGTTGTAAACAATCACACTCATAAGTTACTAAAATAACAATTACTAAATAAAATATCACAAAAAATGAATGGTGATCAAATAGATAGAAAAGTGGATTGAAAGTACCTGTGGCACATGAGATGAGAAGTCCACAAGAAACATCAATCTGAAACATGTGCGACTTGTATAGAGATGAGCTTCTACTTGTTAGTTGAATCTTAGCTTCTATATATAACCATTGAAAACATTGTCGCCTGTGTAAATAGTGAGCACCTATATTGGAACCCTGATAGGTGCTCTGGCCTCCACTACCCCACCAAGGTGTAATTTTTCCTGCATAAATCTCGTACAACACTAAATAAGTCATGGTTAGAGATCAAAATAGATATTTTTTAGAAATATTAATTACTGCAATCTAGTACTTACTTCTTCTTATATGTGATGAAGTTCCCATGAACTCCATCTCCATCTGACTAATATTCTGCAATACTATGCTACCTGTTGTGTCCCTTTTTATAGAGCTCTGTTACGCATTCATCGTTATCCTCTTAGGTAGTTTGCCACGACACGACAATGATTATTAGGTATAGTAGTGTCGTGTCGACAATATCGTGAGTTATGTTTTTAGAGTTTAGCCATTAGTGTTATTGATGACTTAAAAATAGAGGTTTGGCCCGATATAAGCCAGTGACACTCAAGTTCCACCATTTTTACCACACATACAAAATATATGAGAACCTGTGTTGGCTTTGGGCTAAGATGAAAAATGCGAAGGTCTAGTGAGGTAGGGGCCCATAGTAATGGTCATGGATGTATAAATATATAATTTATGTATACTAAGCTCAAATAAAAGGAAGCCTGGTAGCCTGTGTTAAACAAGACACAGAAGAGTTCATATTATTCCTTTCTTCTAGATACCACTCTCTATGGAAGCTTCAGTTTAATATATAAAATTAGGCCTATCGCAACAATTTATTCCTTCAGTCTATGTAAGGATCAAGACACAGAGGAGGGGGGTGAATTAATTCTAGTGCATATCCTCAAACTCCAACTTCAACTTCCACCACTAGATTCGTCCTAAACGAGCACAATCTAAGCAACTAGAATACCAAGATCCTACCCATACTAGTGTTCATATCAACATGCAAATGATACGATAACACATGCATATGCAAGTCACAAGTAATTCCTACGACGTTACTAGCACTCTAATATGGAAACATAAGGAGAAGGGTCAAACAATGCTCATGAGTTTTTCCTAAGGTCTCAGAAAGACCGTGCCTTCTCCTAATCCTTGTTGGATCACTCCTGTCGGAGTTGTCATCCCTCTTATCGTCTGATGGCAATACCCTCGTTCATGAGCACCACGCACTCCCACGGTGAATCAGTAAATGCTCTTCTTCTCAATAACACAATCCACTCCTCGAGCGGACACATGACTGCTCATTAGCGATGCTCCCTCCAATAGTAGGATCAAACTGTCTACAAACTTGTATAGCATTGGATGAAAATGGCGACATGGCTCGCCACAAACCGAGCTTAAAAGGCTCAACACATTTAGTTTTGGGTTGTCATGTCGAGGTAGCCCATTGGCTCTGTCTTTGGCCCACGACAACAAATTTGTTTAAACGTATCGGGACAACCCGTTTAGCCCATTCACACATCAGCCCAATTAAACGAGCCGGATCTACTACTCCTGTAAATGATGAAAAAGTGAAGGAAAAGGAGCTATCGATGGTCAAATGGCGGCATGGCTCACCACAGCCCGAGCCTTAAAAGGCTCAACGCATTTAGTTTTGGTAGGCAGCCCATCAGCTCTGACTTTGGCTCATGGCAACGAATTTGTTTAAACGTGCCACGACAACCTGTTTAGCCAATTAACACATCAGCTCAATTAAACGTGTCTGACCTACTACTCCTGTAAATGATAAGTGAAGGAAAAGGGGGTGGAATAAGTTTGAACCTGAAGGCAAGGAAGAAACAAACTAACCACTAGAACATTCAGCTTTTGTTGGTTAAACAAGAAAAATGGATTTTATTTAAGAAACTATAAATAGGTTGTGCCTGTATCATCCACCGCGTCGAGATGTCAACCCAAGCATCGCCTAGGCACGAGTGCTCGGGACAGGCCAAAAAAAAAATCAGGCTCATGTCTGCCCGATAAGTCTAGCTTATTTGAATACCTATAAATGGAGCCAACAACCTAACCACTATACCGTACAGAGTTTGTAGTTCATCTATGAATGAGTCATGTCATGCCCATCCACGGCCCCAAAAATATGTCCAAGCACAACCCACAATATCGTATCAAGCTGGCTCGGGCATGAAATAGCATAAGTCATGTCATTTTCGTGTTTCGGACCAGCCCACTAAACATGGCCCGTTTATCCAGCACTACCTACAACTACCAATCCATAACAAACCCAATCCACAGTCCATTTTAACCCAACTCATTAGCAGCACTATAAGTGTTTTAGACACTATATGGTAGTGTTTGTTTTAGGAGCACTATGCATGGAACTCTTACGACCCGCATATCCAACAAACATGCACAATAAAAATAAAAAAAATGCAGCAAGAAAGGAGAAAATATCATACTTTTTTCATGTTAACTTCTAGTATTACCAAACCATATAGATAAGAGAGATGACAATGGGTTGGATTTGGATCAGATGGAGCAAAATCCACCCACCACGATAGAGGCTTCGGGTGGAAATTGACACTTATGTCTACACCCATAGATGGGAATTGAGATCCACGCCCACACCCATCGGATTTTGGGCGGGTGTCGGTTGTCCATTAGGTTTTACATATCACATATAAAATAAATAAATACTTTAATAAGATCAACACAAATTCATAATGTCTATATATGTCATAATAATCAATAAAGAGTGTCATGGTTATGTATGTGGGTGATTCTAGATAAATACTTAATAACTTAGTTATCACTCTCATCACATATAGATATTTATTTAGGGTTAGCTTATTATAGGATGGGTTAAATCTTGCATGTGGGTCTGTTTCGTGACCCAACAGATCATCGGCGGGCGAGAAATAAAACTCATACCCATACTCGTGTTTGTCAGGTCGGATTCGGGTGACATAAATGGGTGACAAATTAAACCCACACACGCACTCTTTGAGTGCAAAACCTATGGGGGCTCGTATCCATGGGTGAAATTTCTCTAGATAAGATTGTACCTCATGGGTGAAATTTCCCTAGATAAGATTGTTATGACTTTACTTTTTGATCCCATTACACACCTTTACTATTAGTATTGTTATATTGATATGAGATCATATTGAGATCTGGGTGTCTATATTATTACTACGAAGTTTGACAAAATGAAATCCTCGAACAGTGATTATTTCCTTCCAATGTACATAAATGATATGAAAATGATAAAAATTTTAAAATTGATGACAAATAAGAAACATATTTTGAATGATGAATAAAAAGAAGTTTCAAGATAATAAAACATTGGCTCAGAGATCAAAGACTAGACAAACGCTAGCACCCGTGTTTTTTTTCTTTTGGTTGTGTATTAAGTGTTTTTTTAGGTGTGGGTGTTTTTCTTGTTTCTTTGGTAGATATATCATGCAGCATTGGCTGTGGATTTCAAATATAGGAATGCTTGCTGGTGATAAATTTGACAGGCTTCCACTTCCTATAAACCCTATATAATTTGGCTTAATCTTCATACCTATTGGCTTGTCTTCGGCAGGCTGTAGAGATTATATATAATATTGTATTTACTTTCAACAAGACAAGTCTGCACCTTCTATCCAAATACAAATAATAACATTCAACAAATACATTTTTATTAGTCCAGTAAGTCAGAAATAATCATGCTAGGAAGAAAGTCTACCATAAGTCCATAACGAGCTCATCCCAGGAACCAAAGGAACTATACGACACAAGCACGAAAACATGCAACATCTTTAAACAGAACACACACACACCAAAAAAAAAAATCCACTTTGTGCATGCAACCAAAAGCTCATGCAACATTGCAACAACACATAAGTGACAGAAAGAGCAGACAAACTTCATTCTTTAGCTACATAACATAACTGTTACATCAGCAGCAAATGCCCATGAAACATAACGGGTAGACCTTGCCCAGTAATTAGCAAGTATACAACCAATAAACATTGATGGTCATAAGGGTAAACTAGAAACAGACTCAGGAAAAGGCTTAATGAGGACCACAAAAAGTACCCATGACTAAGAGATGTAGCATTCAGATAATCCAAAGACGTAATAATACTGTGTAACCAATTTCTTCCAAACTGTTAATCGTAGCTGGCATTTAAAAACTTCAATAGCTCATTGCGCTTGCTCTCAGCCACCTTATCTTCCTTTGACTTATCAAGCTTCATCATTATCTACAAATCAAGTAGACCAAATGAATACTTTATTTGCTTTCACTAAACTTGCACAAAACAGATTTCTTCAATCCCAAATTGAATGAATTGTTCCGGCATTAATTTTTTTAATGTCACCATTAGACTGGAAGGAATTTTAATCAACATGGCTATCCTCACCTTTTTACCAGAGATTGCACTCCTTTGAACACCTTCCTCTTTTTCCTTGTCACGTCCAAGAAACTAATTGGCACAAAGTAAAGAGTGCATCAAATGACAAACATAGCACAAGTAGTCAGGAATATGCAAAGCAAATAATATACCTTGGAGAGCTGAACAGGACCATCAGCACGCTCACTCTCTTTCTTCTGTATTAAGCTCCAACATTGAAGAGAACAGAACCAACCAACAAGACAACCAGCAAACCAATCCACCATGTTGTCACCCATTCATGAACCCCAGCTCCAATATCAAAGAGCCAACCCAAAAACAGGCAGAAAAAAATGTAAGGATCTCTTGTGTGGCAATATAGATGGCCAAATATAAATAATAACATATTTCCTAGTTTTCAATCAGCTGAAAGCTTTCAGTCAATGGTTGTTACTTTGTGTTTTAATTTTTCTTTTGTAGGATTTTGTGTATAATAATTATAAACTATTGGATCTAGATCTAATGGCTCAAGGAGGTGACTGAAAGTTGCCCAAACTTTCAGTCAGCTGAAAATTAGCAAGTCCCTATAAATAATACATACTCCTATTAACCACATATGTGCCACATCATAATTATTGCATGTAGCAAAAGTCCACTTCAACAAAACATTTAATCCACCATAACAGGAAAGTTTTTTCTGAATAATTAATGAATTTACCTCTTTGTGTTTGCTCTTGTCTCGTTTATGATGTTTATCCCTGCTTCGTTCCCTTTCCCTAGACTGTCACAATAAGAAAATAAATGGTAGCCCACATATGCATAAGGTGCCTTCCGGCAAAAACTGAAGCAAGGTACCATGAAAGCATGAACAACTCGTGCAGGTACCTTTCTTGATCTACTGCTCTTCTTATGCCTGTGTGATCTGCCAGATGCTTCACGGTCACTGTCGTAAGAGCTTGTGCTACTACAATGAGAATCAGATACTTCAATATAACATAACAGAAAGAACCATACAAAGCATTATCAGCTTGAAGATAGTTCTCTTATGTGTAGTTCAAAACAACAATAAAGATATATGCTTATTAGAACGATTGCTCATGTACAATGTTCAGGAAAAACAGATTATTCATTGTTCACAAATTGGTGGATAAGTTCACCGCTTAACACAGTCGTTTTTAACCACAAAACTATGAAAAGGATTGCATTATCTGATCTATATCGAATTCACTCTTGCACTAAATACAATAGTGGAGAATACAGAATTTCAGGTGCAGCCATGTACAAATATCCGTTCATTCCTAAAATAATTCACACCACATGTCTACAGCATCAAGAAATTATCTGACTGCGGCAGAGTTGTTCTAAATCACCATCCGTTAGTCACAACATATGCATCAAAGCAAGGTAATTCACAACATGTGCAACAATAGATCAATCACTGGTTTATTTAACCCCCGAAAAACAACCAACCCACTTCTTTCCACTCTTCCAATATCTACACCATGATCGCATATCGCAAATCACGAGGCCCTCTAAAACCTAACACTAGACGGGGAAACATATAGAGGGAAGGTGGTACCTGTAGCTGTCGACGTCGGACGGCGACCGCCGCCGCTCCTTTCGGCGCCGCTTGTGGCGGGACCTCCGGTCCTTGCGCGCCTTCAGCGCTGACGAGGACTCCTTGCGGTGGCGGCGGTGGCGGCGCCGCCGGTCGCTCCCGGAGGAGGAACCAGAGTCGGAGGAGGAGCCCGAGCTGTAGGATTCGGACGAGGAGGAGGAGGAGGAAGCGGCGGACCGCGCCATGGCTCCTGGCGGCGGCGGCGCTCGTGGGGATCGACGCGACCCACTCGATCGGGAAGCACGAGACGACGAGACTAGCTGCTGTAGCACGAGGTCTTCGTCTGAGCTTATGGGCCGGTCTAGTTGACGCATGTGCCCCTGAAACTTGGGCCCAGTTCAGCCGTTTGGACCGCTGTACCCATCCAAACCAGGCCCATGGACAACACAACCCTTCCATAGCTTAAGTCCTGTTTGGATCTAGTTTAGATTTTTAAAATTCAATTTTTTATTTTAAAATTTTAGAATCTGAATTTTAAATATATTTTGGATGGTGGTGTTTGGATATCTATAAGATTCTTAAAATCTAAAGAACTTTGAGTCTTTGGACATATAAAATCTGACTCTAGTTGGGTTAACTAGATTTGGGGATTCTTAAAATCTGGAAATCTAGATTTTAGAATCTAGAAAAAAATCAGTTATTTTTAGAGGTCTCACAGATTTTAAAATATGGATTTTTAAAATCTTAATGGATCCAAACAAAACCTTAGTCGTAGTGATAATACCCTGTTTTTTCTTCATCCTGTTTTCCTTTCATCACTTTTGTATACATCCTGCCTTTCTGCGATGATATTTCACAACATAATGCAGGGAAATTGATTTTCGAAACTTTTCTCGTGTCTTCTGAAAATAAAAATAAATAATCCAACATGTGATGATCTTGGCAATGGCACGCTTCAGGGTAACATATTCTTGTTTACAACGTGTTTGTGCAATGACAAGATCGTGGTACCATATTATATTGCACATGCTTCAAAGCATACCATCAACGTGCAGCTTCAGGATAGATGATAAATACAATCAAAGGCAAAGCATTGTCGACAAAACAACAATGACTGCATCAGAGTTTCAGAACAAGCAACTTCTTGACACGTTAGTCCAACTTCAACATGGCGTGATTGATTTTGTTCTCTCTATATATAACATGTTCTCTGCACTACATGTAGTTCTGAAGAGAGAAAAGGAAAAAAAAAAAGAAATAGCATTCTAGAATCTGCTGCCTTCTTGGTGCCACAGCTTGCCAACATTTCAGTACAGATCATGCTATTGGGTGCCTACCTAAAGACTTTTTTTTTTTTTTTTTGCAAGGGCTACCTTAAGACATTCGTAATCCAAAGTAAACTTCTTGCCATCTTATGCATTTTGACTTCCATTTTTTTTTTTCTGTTCATATGCGCGCCATTGGCTCCAACAGATCCTTGAACCTCAGACTTGGCTATGGCCACAGAATATACTTCCCTGCACCTTGCAAACCTACTGCAAGTCCATCTGAATTTTCGTGGCTCGCGGAGGCGCATATAAGCGCACGACGATTGTTATTCCGATTGTCAACGCAAACATCAGAGCGAGAATGGCCATAGAAGAACTCCTGCGATCCATGGTCACGACAGCACCTCCCTGCATCGCTCCACCTTTGGTGATCAGGCCATGCTCCTTTAGCCCGCCATTGGTGTAGTCTTGCTCAATCTTCATCCCTGTCTCGATCCGTCCCGGAACCTCCGGCTCTTTTTTCTCAGTTGGCTTCACCAGAAATGACAGTGCCGGTGAGCCGGCAAGTCCATCCGGCTCTGCCATTGCCTTCTGTTGCTCCTGTTGGTGCACGTCTTTGTCCGAGACTGCTCTTTTTCCCAGTTTTGCTTCAGCTGTCTCTCCCTCCGTGTCCATCGCCATGTCATCCAAAAGCTGTTCCGGATGCATCATCAGTTGCGCTGTTGGTGAGTTCTCCATGGATTCTGCTTCTTGCGCACCGTCACGGCTCTGTTCATCAAGGACAATGTCCGGACGACTTATGTTGTGGGAGCACTCGTCAGAGGCCTCCACGTCTTCAATGTCCTATGAATTTTTCAGAACAAACATTTAGAGGACAAAAGGATAGCCTTGCAGTTATCCAAAGTTAGTGTAAGAAAGAGAAAAATAGTACGTCTTGGGCTGTCTCTTCCTTTAAATTGTTCTCGCTTGAATTCTCATCCTCATTGTGATTTGTAATTGGATACTGGTCATTGTCAGTGTCGCTCTTGGTTGAATTATGATCATTCTCGGAGTCTTTCTCGGTTGAATTCTCATCACCTTTCTCCATAATTACAGTGTCCTGAAGAGAAAATGGAGATTAATTTGGAACATAAAAAAGGAAAATATTGAAGGAATGTTTCAGTTTTCACATTTGTGCACAACAAAAATGGCCTAACCACATCGTGCGTGCTGATCTCGGGAAGTTTTGGGGTTGAGTTCTGATCAGATTTCTCAACCTGTTCACTGTCCTGAAACTCAGATTCAGGAAGAAGAGAATTTTCAATACAAATCCGTCACCTACCCACATCAATCGCTGGGTCTAGCAGAAAAGTTTGAGTCTTCACAATCATACAATTTTGCATAGTAAATAAACACTAACCGCATCGTCATGCATGGGGATCTCTGTAGTGCTCTTCGTTGAATCAAGATCAAATTTATCCGCACGTTCACAGCCCTGAAAACAAAATGCACGGTAGTAAGCCATCAGAAACAAACAAAAAAAAGTATCCGTGCAGGTTATCCTGAACACACGCATGATCCATATTGATCCGGTTTAAGTTACTCCAGAGGGTTTGGGTTTCAAGAAAGTAACACACCACTTCGTCCACGACAATTTCTGCTTCATGTTGAAGCTCCTGAATTTCCTCTGTCACCCCGCCATTATCCTGAACCCAAAATCCAGATGAATGGGAGGTAGAACAACACATGTACACTCATAAAACAGATAAAAAAATGTGCACGCCGAAGAGTTAAGGAAGACTAACCAATCCGTTTGATCCAATCTCAGTGTCCTCCCCCTCTCCCCTCAAACCGTCATCGTCATCAGACCGATCAATCTCCCGTGGAGACGCGGCACCCTCAACCTCGTCATCAGGCCGATGATCAATCTCCGGTGCCGACGCGTCACCCGCAACCTCATCATCAATCTCCGGTGCGGATTCGCCACCCTCAACCTTGTCATCACCAGGCCGATGATCAACCTCCGGTGCGGACGCGTCACCCTCAACCTTGTCATCACCAGGCCGATGATCAACCTCCAGTGCGGATGCGTCACCCTCAACCTTGTCATCACCAGGCCGATGATCGATCTCCGGTGCGGACGCATCACCCTCAACCTTGTCATCATCAGGCGGATGATCGTCAATCTCCGGCGCGGATGCGGCAGCCTGAACGCACAAGAAATTTCAACCAGAGTCGTCGCGCGTGAAGTTTCACCTGAATGAATGTAAAAAGGAAACAAACGAAAACAGCATGTTCCCATCAACAAACTTCGTTGGTTCGGTGGTGCTCACCTTCCCCTCCTCGACGACTCCGCCGCTATCCAAAACCTCCTCCTCTTCTTTCTTCCTGCACAAGATTCACACGAAAAGAGCCATCTTTTTCAGCTGCGACGACGCGTTAATAAAGACAAAATGACGGGGATCATAATCTGCTTCTGTATCCTATCATCATCAATCATCACAACTACACGTACGATGGCTGTGGCTGCTGCTGGTCGTCACGCTTGCCGCGGCGCGCGTGGCGCCACGCGACGACGGCGGCTCCGGCGAGGACGGCGCCGCCGATGAGCAGCAGCGCTCCGACGCCGTGCGGCGCCCGCGCCGACACGCGGAACTTCATGCCACCGCCGCCGCGGGGCTGCCGTCCGACCCTGACCTTCTCCTCCGCCTCCGCTTCCCCCCTCTCCCGCGGCTCTTGGGCGGCACTTTCCATGGCAATTAACGCCGGGAGCTCGGAGAATTAAAGAGTGCACCCACGAATTGGGTGGGTGACACAATGGTCGCCTCGCCCAACTAATTGAACCCGGAGTTGGTGGCAGTCGCGCCTCGTGTTTTCTCTCGCACCCGCCCGCCGCGGTCTAGAAAGAAAAGAGGGAGGGAGGGGTTGGTTGATGCTTGATGAGGCGAGGGAGGAGAGGAGGACGAGGTTTTAGGTGCGGTGGGGAGAAGGAGAGACGAAGGGCGGGCCGGTCGCGGCGCCCGGCCACTCGCCAAACCCACAACTCTCGGATCGGCGCATCGACTCAAACTGAACTGACCGGATTGGATAGTCTCGTCACGCTTTGACATCCACACCTGCCTGCGTGTCCTTATCCTGCCACGCCCATGGATGGACTCTCTGCTGTGATTTAATTTACTTTGTCAAAACACATGTGTTGAGAGAAACTCACCCACCATGCACGATTAAAACCCAAAGTTTATATTGACGAAGATTTAAAAAGATGCGTTCCATGCGGATGATGAACTACTAGTAAAGTTGTGTTTGGTCTCGACACTTTTCGTTTATGAGTAACACACTAACAGAGACACGCCTCGACACTTCTTAACCTGCCTGGACTCGCCCGGTCTGAATTCGCACTTGTTGTCACTGCACTGGAAGCCGCTCCACACGTGCCCGTCACGGGCTGGGCGGGCTGACGGCGGCGCGGCGCACACGTGCCGAGCGGCCGGCCGGGTGGTCGCCGGCGTGCGTAGAAGGCGAAGACAAAACCCGGTGCTGCGACCGCGACACGTCCAGTGATGGCGAGAGCGACACGGTTCGTCGCGGTCGGATGGAATCTGTCAGGAGAGAGTGGTCCGGATCCAACGCCGTGGACGTTGACGGCACGAGTAGGTCAGGATGCTGAATGAAATTAAGCTTGCGGGTGATAGGTGAAGTGATTATGACGAAGGCCTGTACGTAGGCTACGGGTTCATGAGTTCAATGGTATTTATATGAATCTCACCAAGTTTTGTAGTACAGTTTTGTACCCCAGGGTCAGAGGAATATGTTTACGGAACACGCTAGTTGGCTGCAGTAGCTGACTTGATTTCAACAAACAAACAAAGCTGGCATCTCCGTTGCTTTCGCGCGCTAGATGCCTGCCTCTTCCAGTTACAAGTAAATAAATGATGTTTGGCATAACAGCAACGACTAGTTTCCATTGTGGTATGAAAAAGAAAACGACAACTCTTAAACTAAGCACAGGGAAATTGAAGTCAAGAATCAATGATACAGAACAACACATATCATCGATATTTTATTTCTTTCATCTCAACTTATACAGGAATTGCTAAGCAATATCATTCGCACCTACTATTCACAAACTACTGCAGTTCATTAGACTTCAAACGCTGAAGCAAATCTTTACAATTTTTTTTGCTTGCGAGAATTGGCAGACAACACGGCATTGAGCCGCACACACCACTGTAACCAGAAGTTGGGATGGGTACTCGCAAACACCCATTCGATTATTGCGGTCTTGCGGATAAACTAACGTGGCTCACACTCACAGCAGAAGCAGGCCAAACTTGGATGATCAGAATTTCGCAATCTGGGCGAATATAGAAGCTGCATAAGCGATGAAGGGAACATGAGTTTCAGCCATCTTTGTAGACAAGAGGCTTGTTGACCCATCGGATTCGGCAGCCGTACGCCTGTAGCAACTGGAGCAGGTCGGGGGACAACACAGTCTTTAGTCCGCTGAGCATCTTTAGCTTCTTCAACCTCCCGCAGGCAGCTCGCAGTGCCATTTCAAATCCTTCTATAGAGACCCATGACAGGTGTACCATCTTAATATCCTGGAGACACTTCAGTGAGCTCAGCAGGTGGCACAAGCCCAAGCCAGTGACTTGGCAGTACGATATAGTAAGCTGCAAAATAAAGACAAGCTTATCAGATTCCAGCTGCTTCAGAACCTGTGAGAGAAAGCAGATGAGTTATGCATACCTGTCTGAGATTTAGAGCATAACGAGCAAGGGCCCAGAGACCAGCATCATCAACCGAATAGCAACGTTTCAAATCTAGTTCTATCAGGCTCTTGCATCCGGTTGCAATTGAGGAGATCCCAATACCGGTAATGCGGACCAAGCACCTCAATTCAAGGTTTGTGAGCTCCTCCAGTAAGGCTAAGTGGCCCAAACCACTATCAGTAATCTTGTTGCAGTAGCACAAGTTCAACTGCTTAATCCTCTTGCAACCACTAGCCAGAGCTGCCAACCCATCATCAGTAATCGAGTTGCATCTGTAGTAAGGAATATCACAGACATATCAGTTTAATACATGATGGCTAATATGGCAAGATAAAAGAACAAACAAGAAAATTTTAATTACCGGTAGAGGTCAAGCTCCACGAGCTTGGTGCAGTTCAAACTAATGAAAGTAAGGCCTTTGTCAGAAATATTAGAGCATAGGCCTAATTTCAATATAAGCAGTTCTGAGCACTTAGCCAAGTGCTGCAATGCTGCAAAACAAGTGAGTGACGTCTCAGAAAGAGCAGGATGGTGCTCAGCTAAAAGATGGTTGGGATGAAAGCACACAAACACACAATAAGAGATAGCACAAACCTGCATCATTCACTCCACAGTCAGTGAGGTCGATCTCCTTAAGATTTGGGCAACGGGTTGCAATACGCTCTAGTCCCTTCTCATTTATCAAAGAGCAGGATTCCAAACGGAGGCATTCAACCATCCTACAGTTTTCAGCTATTGAATCAAGGGCACTGTTGGTGATGAGATTGCAGCATGTGAGATCAATTTTCTTTAGGTGGCTACATCGAGCGACCAGAGATGAAATCCCTTCATCTGTAACACAGCTGCATTTGCTAAGTCCAATCTCCACCAAGTTGACACAATCTTCACCAATGGCACTAAGGAGAGAGTCAGAGACTTCAAGACCATCAAGTTTCAATGCAGTCAAGGTTCCCTTCAGTGTTGCCAACTTGGATAGGAAACACTGCCCTATCTCCTACAGGTTTTAAGTATAACAACAACAAGCCACAATACAGTCAGATATTGGCCTCTTACGAATAATCATTTTGTTTCTAACATACAAAACTAAAGCATATATGTTTACAATGGGCTTTAAGTTTATATGGTGCAGCAGGCAAGTACTGTCAGATCAACTCACATGCAAACAATCTGCAGCATATAGCTTCTGGAAAAAATTGCGACCATCTACGAGTGAAGCTAATCCCTGGGAGGTCACGTGATCACATCTTGATACATCAACACTCTGAAAGGAAAGAAGATTGTCAGAATAGGCCCATGCTTAAAAAAAATCAGCACATAGATACATACAGTTAGTGGTAATCTTGAACATGCCAACACATACATAGGATAGATCAACGCTAACATAAAAAAACTGTAACTCGGCACTTCTCTGTCACTAATGATGCTGAACAACGTGTGCACAATAATTATTTCAAGTTACTAGTCCTAGATGAGTGCAAGCAAATTCCAATTGCCAGGAGGCTTAAAATGTATAGATATTCAAAATTTTCAGAATCAAATTGACACGACAGCATGCATCAAAAGCCAACAAAAGTTAGTGTCCCAAATTGTGATCACCTGCAGTGAGTTGCTCCCCTTGCTTAGCAGTTCCAGGCCTTCATCGTCTATACATGAGCAACCAACCATTGCCAACTCCTCTAGCTTCTCTAGGGAGGATATTGATCTAAGGGACTCATTGCCCACCTGTAACATAAAAGAATAAATAAGCATACAATGAACCAATAGTACAATACAACAACACCAATATCATCAATGTGAAATTAAATATACCAAGTCGAGCCACACGTATTCAAAACATTCCAACAATTTGACAGATAGTGCTCAAATAGAATCCTTTCATTTAAATACATTAGCTTCAAAATGGACGAACCCAGTCCATAACCCTCCTTCTGAATGACGAGACAAATCTATTAAAACTAATTAGGTCATGATTAGATAATGTGATGCTACAATAAACATCTCTTAATGATGATTTAATTAAGCTTAATGAATTTGTCACGCTGATGCGCATTCAACTCTGTAATTAGTTTTATATTTAATATATATTTAATAATCATATTAGCATTTTAATGATTGATATGACCTCACTAAAATTTAGACCCAAAGAAACGAACACACCCTATGTATGGCTCTTTTTTAGTTTCATCTCTACTCATCTAGTCCCATTTATTAACGCATTCCAACAATTTACTCTAGTGTTTCAAATAGCATCTTTTGGCTCAAATTTAGTCCGTGTGGAATTATCTTCGAGTTCGGACTACCTACCCCAAATTCCTTGGGAACTGAGACTATTTGTTTATTTTGGTTCATCTCTTCTCCAATCAGCCCATTTCCTAGTCTTAATAAATAAATAACGAGAAGCTCAAAAGATCAACCTGTAGGTAGGAGATGTCGAGGCTGCGGAGCTCTGGACACTTTTTGGCGAGCAGATCGATGCCGATGTCAGAGATCTCGCGGCACCACTTGACGCTGAGCTTCTCCAGCCTGGGGCACCCAACCACCACCTTGGCGAGCCCCATGTCCGTGACGCCGAGGCACTTCTCCAGCTTGAGCTCCCTGAGCCCGGCCGCCGCCGCCAGCGCGGCGGCCTCGCGGTCCCCGGCCCCGACGCAGTGCGAGAGGTCGACGGCCTCCAGCCTGGGGCAGGCGGCGACGAGCGCCTCCAGCCCGCGCCACCCAACCCCGCTGGCCCGCGCGAGGCACACCCTGCGGATGCGGAGGTCCCCGGCCCCTGCGGCGCCGGCGACGGCTGCGGCGAGGCAGGCGTCGTCGAGGGAGGCGCAGGCGGAGAGGTCGAGCCGCTCGAGCGCCGGGAACGCGCGGAGCAGGCGCGGGAGCGGCTCCCGGCGGAGCGCGCGTAGCGCGCGGCGGTGCGCCGCCTCGGCGCGCTCGAAGGCGCGGCTGACGAGGCGGCACGCCTTGCGGTCCCGCGGGTCGCGCAGGCGGTCGAGCACCTGGCCCAGCAGGTCCAGCGACAGCACGAGGACCCCGACGCCGCCGGCGACGTCGTCCCCGCCGCCGCCGCCATGGTCGAGGCGCCGGCCCTCCCGGCTCATCCTCCTGGTCCGCGATCCGTTTTCAGCTTACTACCACAGCGCGTAAGAAAACCGAACCTCCGAGAAACGCCAGAGGGAGGGGGAATTTAGGTGGGGATGAAGAGGAAGGAGAAGACGGCGACGAGGGGGTGGTCGTCGGGGAGCGGGAGGCGCGGTGCGGCGGGCCGGCGCGGTCGGGAGAGGGCGCAGCGCTGCAGCATGGTAGGAGCAGGATCCCGCCAGGGGGGTGGGGGCGGCGCGGCACGATCTCGATCTCCGGCGGTGGAGTAGGTAGTGGTGGTGGTGGATAAGCCGCGGCCGGGGAGAGGAGAGGAGGAGGACGCGGGCGGGTGAGAACTGGGGGGAGGTGGGTACGGGCGGTAGGAGCTCGACAGGTGAGAAGAGATGAGAGAGACGTGGAGGTGGCGAGGAGAGAGAAGGATGTGGATAGGTGACGCCGGTCGGAATACCACCTGCCTCAGGTACCGGACGAACACGAAGGTCCCTTCCTTGATGGCCTGATCACTTGATCAGACCGGGAGTAGTGGGAGGCGCAAGATGACTGAAATGCCCCTTGATCCATAAGTACTCATTTAAGAGGTAGTACTCATTTAAGGGAGACCATAAATCTGTAATGACTTGATTATCTTTGTTATCATTGGATTAGTTCTTGTTTGTTTACTGTACATTAAATTTTAATTTTTTTTATCGAATATTGAGATACTAATTAAAAGTAATAAATATAGAATAATGATAAAACTCATTATATAATCTCTAGGCTAAATGATGAAACGAATCTATTAAATTTAATTAGATCATAGTTGGATAATACCATGCTACAATAAACATATCATAATAATACCTTAATTAGATTTAATAGAATCATCTCATAAATTATTTTTTATTGTGTAATTAATTTTATATTTAGTCATCCTTTTTAGTTATTTAATGTTTAAATGATTAATGTGACAATACTAAAATTTAGACCATAGAAAACGAACACACCTTTAATTTATCATCCTAGTTTGTCACAACTGAAGTTTTTATGTCGACTTGCAGCACAACTAACATTTTGGAAAACTTGCAATCAAATTAACATGACAAATTAGAACGTACTCCATCGATGTCACTCATCCAAATAGGATCGTACCTGAAATTTTGAGGCTCATGTTCGAAACATGAGATTGGGCCATATATATATGTATATAGAGAACACGAAAAAAAAATTGACTCACTATTTGATTTCCTGCTGCAATACTTTAACCTTCTTTAATAATAAACTTATCAAACGCACCCTTTTGTTTTTGAGCTAATGCTTCAAGTCTTTGTTTTTTCTTGTGCTTTTTATAATCAGACTCATATTTTCTAATTCTAGAAGACATGATAAATGAAAAACGCCTTCTGTTTTACAAACACAAAAATACAAAAATAACTAGGATCAGAATCTCAGAAATTTTGTCTATGTAAAGCAATTCTGTAGGAAAAGAGAAACCTCAGTTTCTAATCTAGTAATTCTACCTTTTTGTAATGAAGTGTGTAATTTATAAAACAAGTGTAGGGAACCCCACAATGCTTTGTTCAATCTTCAAAATCTTTATCTTAGAATAAGAGATCGATCAGCTTTATGAACTAAACATAAAAGGCAATAGAGAGAGAGAGAGAAAATGAACGAGACTTGGTTCAGGGATAGGGATTAAGACTAACCATGAGATGAAGACAATGGTTGTTCTGTCAATGGGGAAGTTGATCGTCTCGCCTGATCGATTGAGGTGCCGCTGCCGCCGCAACCAGGAGATGCACGATCAGCAGGGACAAAGGAACGTCAGGGATGGTTTCCAAACAATTCTATCTGGGCTGGACTGTGGGTCCTATACTATCGCCCACATTGAACAGGCCACTGTACGCCCTGCATCCAAACAACCTATATGGTATAACAACCATTTATGTGTATAGTTTTCCATTTAAATCTTAACTCTAAAATCATTATTTTGTAAAACATTAAATGCTCGACTATCATTCACCTTTCAACCATGATATTAGTTTAGAATAATTTTATGATACATGATGTTAGCATGACATGGACACGTGGTGGCTTAAGCTTTTTTTTAAATAAAAAGCTATACTCCAATTACTTCTAAAAAAAGTCCCATTTGAAACACTTATAACTTATGTATACTTATGAATAAAATATAGAATAGTTGGCATAGAAAATTATATCCATTTTCATCAGGTTAATAATCCACATTATGAGTTGAAAATTTCTTACCTAAATTTTCAAATTCATAAGGCCTTGTTTGGTTCTGCCGGATAGGGCCGGAATACAGCCCAATCCGACCGGATCAAAAAGGCCCAGAATGAAACTTGTTGGGTTAAAAAATCGTCGTTCGGTTAAGGTCCGGACAGAATGAAGCCCGACCCGTTTTGACCATTCTCTGTGGCCTGAGGCCCAGAATAAAACCTGACCTACTGACCTCTGGAACCATTCTCTCTCTTTCGTCCCTCTCTCTCACACTAGGGTTCTTTCTCTCTGCTCCATTTTTCTCTGAAAGGCGGCGCGTCCAGACGCGAGGCGACGATATGGGCATTCGCGCGTGCGGGCCAAGGCAGAGTCGACGTCGGCCAAGGCGAACTCGATATGGGCAGTCGTGCGCGCGGGCCAAGGCGGAGTCGACGGCGCGGTGGCTCGTGACTGGCATGCAAGGCGGCGGCGGGGGCGAAGCTAACTGCCGGCACAAAGACACGACGACAACAACGGCGACCTTCTATGACACCTTGTCACCGGTAATCTGTCGTCCTACCTTTCCTTCCCCCTTCTCTCTCTCCCACGGTAGGGTTCTTTTCTTGGTTTGCATTAGATCTGACACTGAATCCATCTATAGTTCTTGGTCTGTGATGCATCGAATACACCACGTCTGCGGAGAGTTGAAGGAAATAGATTGCGATGTATCGTCGGTGGCAAATGGAACCGGTTTATAGGGGAACGACATGGTGCCTGGGCATTCCAACTTGTCGGTTCTTGACGTGTGGGATTCACGGACGAAGAGTGATGGGACCATCATGTGGATGCTGGCTCACCGCCTTGCTGTCATGGGACTGTTGGAAAGGAATCCAGAAGCAACCAATTTCCTGCTTGGTGGTGGCGCGTCTTCATTTGTCATAAAACAACTCCATTCAGTAGCTATTTTATGAATCATGTGCTTTGAACAATGTTTACTTGTTTTTTTTTCCCAAGGGCAATGTTTACTTGTTATTATGCACTATATGTATGTCTGTGTGATCGGGATGTATAATCTGTGAAGAGTTATAATCAGGTTTTTTTCTTTTTGGCAAGAGTTAGAATCATTTGGTGGTAGCGTTCTATATATACTGATGTAACACTTGATACCAGGTTCTATATACACTGATGTAACACTTGATACCAGGGCCATTGACATGACTGGTCCTCCTATTCCTGTAAATGATGTCTCACATCATATTTACTAGAATGATTTTTATCAGATCAAAAGATTAGTGAAAAAAATGCAATATGGATTCTCATCCAGCAGAGCATTCTACAGAGTGTGATAATCTTGAACATCGAAGACAAGTTTAGAAATTTTTCCATGCTTATCAGAAAGCTGATTAAACTTTTTTACTTTAGAAGCATAAGCATGTTATAAGCATCTTAGTTTTATGCTATTGCAGTGATAATATTTTTCCCTTTCTTCCCTCAACAAGATTATGTTGATGTTCTTCTGCTGTATCACTAACATGACTACCATTTTCTGAATACGTATTTGAATTGAGTTTCCTTTTCTACACTTTAGCCTTGAGTCTTCAATTTTTATTTCAGTCTGTAGCATAATAATCTTCAACCCTTAAAGATAATCTTTGGAATCTTTTACATTCCTTTGAGGGTTGCTAAGAAGAATACTCACATAATAATCTATTTATTTTTTATTGCATCTGATTAGTGTCAGGGGTTGTGTAGAAAATCTTGACATGGTAGTGTAGAAAAGCTTTTTGCAGTATTATTTTCTACTTGTGTTCCTTTTTTATTGCATCTGCTACTTGTTTGCTTGATATATCGATGACATTTATGCTTATGAATTGTAACCATCTATTCTGAAATTCTTAGACTGTTGAGTGAAAGAGTGATAGCATCTGTTTTTAGACTATTATTCTGAACTTTTGTTGTTACTTGTAGATCTCTCCAGCACCAACTTGACTTGGGGAAGACGAACCTCCCCTTCTTGGGATCCAGTACCTACTCCTAAAGGTATTGATTTCGTACATATTGTAAAGTTGCTGTGTTTTTTTTTCAATTGCTGCATGGTTATGTCGGCAAGTTTATAGTAGTATAATATCTGAATAGTTTATGTCTAGTAGTATAATATTTGAATAGTTCATATCTTGTAGTATAATATTTGAATAGTTCATGGCAAGTACTATAATAACTGAATGATCTCATTGTTGCATGTATTTCTTTAGTAATGTACTTGACAATTATATCCTTTCTTTGTTCAACTCTAGTCTTGCCATGAGTCTATCATTGCAAGACCGTATTAGAAAGAGGAGGGAGGAAGACGATGATGACATTATGATGTTCCTTTTTCCCGTCATGTACCTTATGGATTCAAGTAGTGGGAGCGAAAAGAAGAAACATCATACGCCAGAAGAAATAGGAGAGGTCAAGGTTCGTCGACTACTTGAAGGACATGTCAAGAATTGTCAAGTGGAATTTAGGATGGAACCTTATGTCTTCAAGAGGGTGGCTTCTTACCTTAGAAGAACAAGGCTCTTTGTAGATACAAGAATCAAAGTTGAAGAGAAGTTGGCCTTTTTTCTATACATGCTAAGTCACAATGCCTCATATGAGAAACTTCAAGTGTAATTTGGGCATAGTAATGACACCTTCCACCATCACCTAAAACACTTCTTCAAGGTGGTCATCCCCAAACTCTCTCGTCGTTTCCTTCGGGCCCCCGATTTGGGCATAGTAATGACACCTTCCACCATCACCTAAAACACTTCTTCAAGGTGGTCATCCCCAAACTCTCTCGTCGTTTCCTTCGGGCCCCCGATCCTAACCAAGTCCACCCAACAATCCAAAATAACCGTAGATTCTTTCCATTCTTCCAAAATTGCCTTGGTGCTATTGATGGAACACACATACCCATTTCCATATATTCTGAGAAGGTTGCTCCTTTTAGAAATAGGAAGGGCACACTAAGCATCAATGTGATGGCGGCATGTGATTTTGATCTGAATATCACTTTCATTTCTAGTGGATGGGAGGGATCAGCTACAGATTCTAGAGTCCTAAGGTCTGCTATGGGCAAGGGCTTCCAAGTACCTATAGGAAAATTCTATCTGGTTGATGGAGGGTATGCAAATACTTCATCTTTTCTTGCACCGTATCGAGGAGTTCAGTACCATTTGAAAGAGTTTGGGGTTGGACATTGAAGGCCTCATAACGCAAGAGAGTTGTTCAACAACCGACACGCTGTACTGAGGAATCATGTGGAAAAGGTTTTGGGGGTGGTTAAGAAACACTTCCTAATCCTGAAAGTTGAAACATTCCACACGTTAGAAAACCAAGTTCAGATCCCTGTAGCTGCTGCCATCTTCCACAATCTTATCCGTCTTTTAAAGGGTGATGAGGAATGGTTGGATAATCAGCCGGATAACATTCCTCCAGCAAATTTTGTTGCTCTTCCTAGTGGAGATCAAAACAATGGAGATGCTGAAGCATCTAGGCCCGCTTTAGTGTTTTGGTAATTAATGACGATCCTTATTTTTGACTAACTACGTTGTTGAGATAATTGTGGTTGTAGTCATAATAAGGAATAGAATGATGGACGAAGTGATATACATATGGATGGCTCAAGGCAAAGGTATCTTGATAGGGTTTTTCTGTTTTGCCGGTCACAAGGAGATTAGAGTTGAGTGACCGGATTATAGGTTAAATGCTGTACTATCAAGAGGGGTCGATGAGATGACCTTGAGTATCCATGATTGCCAAAAATGCTCAAAGCCTATCGTTGTGAGTGGTTCGTTGAGAGACAGCTAAGGGATATAGAAAGGAGGGCTGGCAGAACGCTCCTGGCGGTCTAACCGTCGGGATCCACGGTCTGACCGTAGGTGCCTCCCAGAGACGGCCAGAGAAGTTGGTCCTCGGGTGGCTCGGGTGATGGCCCGACGGTCTGACCGTCGGGATCCACGATCTGACCGTGGGTGCTCCCCAGAGACGGCCAGAGGACTGAGTTCTCTGGTGGCTCGGGAGATGGCCCGACGGTCTGACCGTCCCAAGCCACGGTCTGACCGCCGTCACTTGTCTGGTGTCGACAGAGAAGCTGGCCTCGGGTGAAAACTAAAAGTGTCCCAACGGTCTGACCGTGGGGATCCACGGTCTGACCGTCAGGCTCGTGTCAGAGCAAGTTTGAAAGTCAAACTAGCCGTTGGGTTGTACGACGGTCCGACCGTGTGGAGTCATGGTCAGACCGTCCAGCGCACAGAAAGCTGTAACGGCTAGTTTTCAAAGAATGGGCTATTTATAGCCCCTCTATGCCGTGCATAGAGGAGAGCTTGGCCATTTGAAAAGTATTGTACACCCTTTGGAGCTTATTCCTCTCTCACACAAAGTCCTAGTGGAAAGATTGCAAGTGTGTGAGTGTGAGTGCCCTAAACTTGAGTGAGTTGAGCATTGTGGCACTTGGGATCCTCAAGCAAGCGTCATCGACTTGTTACTCTTGGAGGTTGTCGCCTCCTAGACGGCTTGGAGGAGTCAAATCCGTGAGCCCTTCAAGAAGTGTGTGAAGGAGGCCCGGACTCTTGTGAGAGGTGCGGTGCTCGCCTCGCCGGAGTGGTGAAGAGCAACCCTAGTGGAATCGAGGTTTGGAGAGGTTACAAGGTATTGATTGTGTTATATCTCAAGTTGTTCTTTGTGAGCACTTCTTGGTGGTAGAGAAGTGGATACTTGAGGAGAGTAGCACATCATACGCTTGGATCCACCTCAACGTGGATTAGGGGTGATCGGCAAATCACCGATACCACGGGAAAATATCCTTTGTCTCTTGTCGTGTTGTTCTTTTGTTGTTTACATACTAGAAGTTGCATGATGTATGTCACCTAGGATTGTCAACCTACTTTAGTTCAAACCTAGGTTTAGTTGTCTTGTGCTTGCTTTTATCCAATTGTCTTTAAATTCCGCAATTAGTCGGATAGTCAGCTTTTAATTTTTAATTCGGCTATTCACCCCCCCTCTAGCCGGGTCCTTCGATCCTTCAAGTGGTATCAGAGCAGGTTCTCCCTAAATTGATTGGAATTCATCTTCCGGGAGAAGGATTATGGCTAGCAATACGGTAAACGTTGGTCACGCGCCATTCTTTGATGGTCAAGACTTTGATTATTGGAAGATATGTATGTTGATTCATCTTGAGGCCGTGGGGGAGACCGTGTTGAACATTGTGGAAGAAGGTTATGTGGTTCTTGATCCGGCACACCCCACTCCCGCCGACAAGGAAAATATCAAGGCCAATGCTCAAGCCAAGAACATTCTCATTCGATCCCTATGCAAGGAGGA
The DNA here is from genome assembly GCA_032690845.1 of Eleusine coracana subsp. coracana. NCBI lineage: Eukaryota > Viridiplantae > Streptophyta > Magnoliopsida > Poales > Poaceae > Eleusine > Eleusine coracana. The sequence continues at coordinate 64,610,702 of CM064426.1, read as the reverse complement.
ATATCATAGAGTGTGCAAGCTCAAGACCGCATATGAGATGTGGAAAACTCTATTGGAAGCTCATGAGGGCACCAAGATGGTCAAGAGTGCCAAGTTGTTTATTTTCAAGGGCAAATTTGAAGGATTTACATTGTTGCCCAATGAAGAGTTGAAGGCCGCCTTTGCAAGATTGAACAACATGGTGAATGATCTCAAGGATCTTGGTCATGAAGTTTCCGATGTTGATATATCTCATAAGTTCCTTAGAGCCTTGCCATCCAAGTATGAAACAATTGTTACCATGCTTGTGAGATCAAATTTGGAAGAAACAACTCCTTCGGAAATCTTGGGTGAAGTTCTCACTCATGATATCTTCAAGCAATCTCAAGTGGCTTCTAGGGATGATCAAGTCGATATGAAGAAGAAGAGTGTTGCTTTCAAGGCTAGTGTCTCTCACGATGATGATGATGAAGAGAGTGGCTCCGATGATGATGAGGATGTAGCCTTGATGGTGAGGAAGTTCAAGAAATTCATGAAGAAAGGCACATATAGGGGATTCAACAAAAATGGCAAGTCATCCAAGAAGAATCCATTTGCAAACAAGAAATGCTATGAGTGTGGAGAATTTGGCCATATCTCTACAAATTGCAAGAAGAAAATCCATAGTGATGATGATGATGATGAGCCAAGAAAGAACAAGAAATTTGTAAAAAGGAAGTTTCTCAAGAAGTCCTCCAAGAAGAAAAATGGCAAGGCTTATTATGTTGAATGGGATTCCGATGCTAGTTCGGATACCGATTCCGATGATGAAGATGACAAGCCTTCCAAGAAGGGTCTTGCCGGCATTGCTATCAAGGAAGCTCCATCCCTATTCGATTCACATTATTGCTTCATGGCAAAAGGTGAATCCAAGGTATGCAATGATGACTATGAGCCTTCTTATGATGAACAAGTTGAAATGCTTAGTGAACTTGATGATGTGTTGGGTGGCATAAAGAGTAAGTACAGGGACTTGAAGAGAAAGCACTCTTCTCTCCAAGAAGCTTATGATGAGCTAAAGTCATCTCATGAGGATCTAAAAGAAACTCATGAGAAGCTTGAGGAAACTCATAAGATTTATGTAGCCCAACACACCAACAAGGTCCAAATTGATGCCGGTGTGTCTTGCAATTTGATTGATGATATGCCTATTGCTCATTTTACATCTTCTAGCATATCTACTTCATGTGATGATTTACTTACTATACCATGCCCTTCTAAGATTGATACTTGCATGAATAATGTGAATGCTTGTGATCCCTTGTTTATTGTTGAAAATCATGAATTAAGGGATACCGTTGATCACCTTGTTGATGCTCTTGCTAAGTGTCATAAGGGTGAAAATGTTTTTAATGAAATGTGGAAGTGTCAACGGTTCACTCTCAAGCATGAAGGTCTTGGATATATCCCCAAGAAAAACAAAAATGCCTTTGTTGCTAAAAAGTCCACATTTGTTAAAGAAAGTGGCTTGTATTGCTCTATGTGCAAGAATACCGGACATCTTGCAAAAGATTGTATCGGTAAGAGAATTGCTAATGTTGCTATGGATGCATCTTACATGCTTGTTAAATCATCCAATGGTGTTGTGCATGCTAAGTTTGTTGGTAAAAATAATGTTCATACTAGGACAAACATGAATGGCACATTTGGAAATGGAATGAAGAAAAGGTCCATTTGGGTGCCAAAAGTGTTGGTGACTAATCTACAAGGACCCAAGCAAATTTGGGTACCTAAGAACAACTAAACTTGTTTTGTAGGTGAACTACAAGTCCGGAGGAAGGCATTGGGTGCTTGATAGTGGATGCACTCAACATATGACCGGAAATGGGAAAAGGTTCACCTCAATTGAAGAAGGAAGTTCGGATTATGAAAGGATCACCTTTGGTGATAATAGCAAAGGAAAAGTGAGAGGAATGGGAAAGATTGCTATCTCAAATGACCTCTCAATCTCAAATGTATTGCTAGTTGAATCTTTGAGCTACAACTTGCTATCCGTGGCTCAATTGTGTGATCTTGATCTTATTTGCAAATTCTCATCAAGTGGTGTTGTGATTACAAGTGTGAAGGATGATAGTCTTATCTTCAAGGGATTTCGTCATGGCAATCTTTATCTTGTGGATTTCTCTTCTAGTGATGCAAGTTTGAGCACTTGTTTATTCACCAAGTCATCCAAAGGTTGGTTATGACATAGAAGACTTGCCCATGTTGGAATGAACCAACTCAAGAAATTAGTGAAGCACAACTTGGTTGTTGGTATAAAGGATGATGTCTTGTTTGAAAAGGATAAATTATATAGTGCTTGCCAAGCCGGGAAGCAAGTGGCTAATACTCATCCTACCAAGAGTGTCATGTCAACTTCAAGGCCTTTGGAATTGTTGCATATGGATTTATTTGGCCCTACCAAATATCAAAGCATTGGTGGAAATAGCTATTGCCTTGTCATTGTTGATGACTTCTCAAGATATACATGGGTGTACTTCCTTAGTGACAAATCAATTGTATTCACCATATTCAAAGGGTTTGCCAAAAGAGCCGAAAATGAATATGAATTCAATATCAAGAAGATTAGAAGTGATAATGGCTCCGAATTCAAGAATACAAGAATTGAAGATTATTGTGATGAAAAGGGAGTCAAACACGAATTCTCAACCAAGTACACCCCGGAGCAAAATGGAGTTGTTGAGAGGAAGAATAGAACTTTGATTGAAATGGCAAGATCAATGCTCTCCGAGTACAATGTATCGGATAGTTTTTGGGCCGAGGCAATCAACACCGCTTGTCATGCATCAAATAGATTATATTGCCACCGGTTGTTGAAAAAGACACCTTATGAATTGCTTATTGGAAGAAAGCCCAACATCTCCTATTTTCGTGTCTTTGGATGCAAATGCTATATCTTGAAGAAAGGAGCAAGATTATCAAAATTCCAAAGCAAGTGTGATGAAGGATTTCTCCTTGGGTATTCCTCAAATAGCAAGGCATATAGAGTGTACAATTAAAATTCGGGACTAGTAGAGGAAGTATATGATGTGGAATTTGATGAAACAAATGGATCACAAGATGAGCAAGAAAATTTGGATGATGTGGGAAATGAAGAATTGAGAAATGCTATGAAGAACATGACAATTGGTGATGTGAGGCCTAAGGATGAAGATGACTCAAATGTGACCTCTTCCCCTCTCTTTCAAGTGAACCAAGATTCATCAACCTCTAGTGCTCAAGCTCAAGCTAGTGATGGTGGTGAGTCAAATCTTCAACCGGAAAATGGCTCAACCTCCACTCCATCACACCATGCTAGAACAATTCACCATGCCATTGCAAAAGATCATCCGGTAGATCAAATTGTTGGTGACCTAAGCAAAGGTGTTCAAACTAGATCAAGACTTGCTTCATTTTGTGAACACTTCTCTCTTGTGTCTTGTGGTGAACCAACTCGGGTAGAAGAAGCTTTGAGAGACCCGGATTGGGTAAACGCTATGCATGAAGAATTGAACAACTTTGTACGAAATGAAGTTTGGGAGTTAGTCAAAAGGCCACAAGATCACAATGTTATTGGCACAAAGTGGATTTACAAGAACAAACAAGATGAGAATGGAATAGTTGTGAGAAACAAAGCAAGATTGGTTGCACAAGGCTATACTCAAGTTGAGGGATTGGATTTTGATGAAACATTTGCTCCCGTGGCTAGACTTGAGGCAATTAGAATTTTACTTGCATATGCAACTAATCACAAGATCAAGCTATATCAAATGGATGTGAAAAGTGCCTTCTTGAATGGCACAATTAGTGAGCTTGTCTTTGTGGAGCAACCACTGGGTTTTGAAGACCCAAGGAAGCCAAATCATGTTTACAAGTTGTCCAAGGCCTTATATGGACTCAAGCAAGCATCTCGTGCTTGGTATGAGAGATTAAGGGATTTTCTTGTCTCAAAGGGCTTCAAAATTGGAAAGGTGGACACCACTCTATTCACCAAGAAAATTGGCGAAGATTCCTTTATATGCCAAATCTATGTGGATGATATTATCTTTGGATCAACCAATCAAGAATTTTGTGAAGAATTTGGTGAAATGATGTCCCGAGAATTTGAAATGTCCATGATTGGTGAATGGAGTTTCTTCCTTGGTCTACAAGTGAAGCAAATCAATAATGGGACATTCATCTATCAAAGCAAATATATGAATGATCTTCTCAAGAGATTTGGAATGGAAAGTGCAAAATCAATGTCTACTCCTATGGGAAAGAATGCACATCTTGATCTTGATGAAGAAGGCAAACCGGTTGATCAAAAGCTATATAGGTCTATGATTGGAAGCTTGCTATACCTCACCGCATCTAGGCCGGATATTATGTTTAGTGTTTGCATGTGTGCAAGGTTTCAAGCCGCACCTAAAGAAAGCCACATGATTGCCGTCAAGAGAATATTGAGATATTTGAAGCAAACTCAAGATATGGGTTTGTGGTTCCCAAATGATGGTCAATTTATTCTCATTGGATATTCGGATTCGGATTATGCCGGTTGCAAAATCGATAGAAAGAGTACCTCCGGAACTTGTCAATTGCTTGGAACTTCTCTAGTCTCGTGGTCATCCAAGAAGCAAAATTCGGTAGCTTTATCAACCGCCGAGGCCGAATATGTCTCTGCGGGAAATTGTTGTGCCCAATTATTGTGGATGAAGCAAACTCTAATGGACTATGGGGTTAACTTTGATTGCATACCTCTCTTGTGTGATAATGAAAGTGCCGTGAACATTGCTACAAATCCAGTTCAACACAAGAGGACCAAGCATATTGATATTCGGCATCATTTTCTAAGAGATCATGTGAGCAAAGGTGATATTGTCATGGAAAGTGTGAGGACCGATGATCAATTGGCGGATATCTTCACTAAGCCTCTTGAAGAAGCTCGGTTTTGTAAGCTACGGAGTGAGCTAATTATTCTTGACCTCTCACATATCTCCTAGCATCTTGCTTAGTTGCTTTATGCCATACTCTTCATATATGCATGCCTACCTATTTTGTATATCTTGCCATGCCATTTATGCCATGTTGTTGCATTGAAAGTTAGTTCACACATTTAGGGGGAGCACTATACCACTCATGTGTCTTGATACCCTCACAATGTGGACAAATCAACAAAGATGCCATACTAGTCTTGCTTTTGCTCATTTTGTTCAAAAAGTCAAATTTTTGGGTTCTATTGATTGAAAAATGGTTGTTATTGTTCCAAAATACTTTTATGCCTCTTGGTTATGTTTTGGAAGTTTTTTTCTTATCACTAAAATGAGGTTGAGCTCTTTTGAAGATCCTCTTTTGCCTTTTCTCACCTATTCTCTCAATTTCTTATCGAATCTTTTTTGAGAAAAGTACTTTTACAAAACTTGTAGAGATGGTGATCATAAACATAATTGGTATTCACAACTTGTTGAGATGATCCATCGTTTAAGAGAAATTTGGGTTTGAAATTCGTCATGAAAACCTCTTTTGGTCACCTTTTTAACCTAATATGGCGTCTTGTGAGTTTAGCATATTGGATCATATATCTTCGTATATATTGGTTCCAAAATACTTATGAGACTCATACATTCCCAAAAATATCAACATTCCATCATTTTGGTCATTTGTGCAAGTAATAGCAATTGTGTATGATTATATCAATGTTTCATTCACACATGCATAATTCATGTCATGGATGATCGAGAATCGTGGATATATTTCTTGAAGAGTTGGAATCATCTTGGATATGATGGAATTTATTAAGCTATCAGTTTTTTTTTAACAAGTATGGAATGATTGGAGAAGGTTTGAATTGATTTGGATGAGCAATTTGAAAAGAATGCAGCTGTCAGCAGTCAAGAGTTCAGAAATCTCTTTCACGGTCAGACCGTCGGCAGTCACGGTCAGACCACCAGTCAGCCAACAGAGCACCAGAACTCGTTTGTTTGCTGCTTCTTGTCCCAACGGTCAGACCGACCGTCTCACGGTTAGACCGTCACCCTCGGCCGAGTCCAAACAGCTCGGTTCCGCGAGGGTCTCTTATGTCTCATACCCCTTCGTCCTCCTTTCATCCCCAACTCTCCCAAAACCGAAAGTAGCTCCTCTAAAGGCTCTCCCTTGCCCTCCAAGGACCTCCATTGGAAGAACTCCATCCCTAGGCTCCTCGGTCCAACTGAGAGCGGATCCGGTCTCACCAAGGACTTCTCCGCCATGAGTGACCGGTATTTCATCGTTTTCTCCTCTCTCCCCATGGTTTCTATTGGTTCTCTCTGAAGGGGCTGTTGCTAGGGATAGAATATTTGAGACATGGATTGTTTGTTTGATGATTGGAAAGTGATTCCTAGACCCAATGACAACATCTATGCAAAGTTTTAAGGGTTGATTTGGTGGCTCTCATGAACATTGATGCTAGGGTTACATTTTAGGGATTATTGATTATGGCCATGGATTGGTGAAATTGATGGGTGGAAATGCTTCATAGTACATCTTTGAACATATATGAGACGAATTAGTGGCACCATTGAGATTTTGGCTAGAGTTTCAAAGTGCAGTTAGTTGTCAGCCGAACCTCACCCGACGGTCTGACCGCCAGTCTCACGGTCAGACCGTCAGGGCAGGACAGACAGTACAAACTCAGCTTTTCTTATGGCAATCCAATGCGTATATGTCTGACCACTAATTATCGGTTGCTTATACATGATTATTGCTCGCTCATTTTCAGTAATCGCCGCACCGTAAGAAAAGTGGTGGCGTCCGTGTTCAAAGCCGGTTCAAGCAAGAAGAGAAGGGCACCCCGTTCAGATGATGATTATTCTCCCTCTCAAAGTGCAACTGACGATGCTTCTGAATTTGGTCAGTCCACTAATGAAGTAGAAATGGATGAGGCACATGGAGATGATCTGTTGTTTGATCCCACAGCATACACTGGAGAGAAGAAGCAGTGGGCATCACATGAGTACTACAGAGCGAGACAGGAGGTGGCTTACTCTCAGGATCCAGATTCACCCACTCCTCAGTTTCACACTCGAGTGCAACATGATGCATTCTATGGTATGTTGATGGACAAAACTGTATTCACTCACAAGTACACAGACTGGTCATACCTTGCACAATTTCCAACTGTTAGTCCTCTACTTGAGAAATTTCAAAACTTGGGATTGCATGCTTTTGTGGCACATAAGCAAGATTGGAATGAAACTGTGATCCGACAATTTTATGCCACCGTTGAAGTTGATTTCCCCAACAAAACGTTGACATGGATGACTAACTCAAGGAGGTTCACTACCACATTTGCAGAGTTTGCTGAGGCAAATGAAATTGACTATAATGTCACTCATGATCAAATTGATGTGCTTGAGCAGGAGCTCTTAAAGAGCCTGAGTGGGTTCAGTACTATGTTGATGATCCTCACATAAGGAAATTGGGCAATGTCAGTGGTCTCCTCTATATGCCCAAGGTCATCAACAAGATAGTGAGGATGACCTTTTATCCTCGAGGTGGAAACTCTGATGCTATTCGGGACTACTATTGGAACATAATTGACTATATCATGCAAGGTCAAGTGTTTGATGTGGTCCTCCTGATGATGAAGGAGATAGAGAGCTACAGCATGGCAGTAAGGACTAGTCTTTACTATGCTCCTTATATTATGTCTCTAATTCTCCGGAAGAGCAATTTTCCAACTCGGTATCTTTTTAAGAAACATCCTCGATATCAGCCTTTTAGCTCGGTAAAGCATGAACTCGTAGCACCACCAGCTGTAGAAGGTGAGGAAGAAGAGGAAAATGTTCAGCCAGAGGTTCCTCAGGCACCACAGGGTCCTCAGATGCCACCACCTCCCCAGATGGATTGGTCACAGTTTGGTCCTCCGCCTCCGGCATTCTTTGCAGGGATGACCCCTTATCTTGATCAGTACTTTCAGCCTGTGATGCAGAGGTTTGATTAGATACAAGCCTCAAGTATTGAGGCTCGTAATTCCTATGAGGCAGCCAGGTCTTCATATGAGGCAGCTAGAACATCCTATGAGGCAGCGAGGACTTCTATTGATGATCTCACCACTAGGATGCAGGGTTTAGAGTCTAACTATGATGCTCTATCTTCACACATTTATAGCTACTTTCCTGCACCAGTGCCACCTCCAGAGTTTTTTCAGCCACCATGGTTTGCCCCTCCACCTCCTCCTCAAGATGATTGAAGTCTTGACCATTTTTTGGTCAATTGATGCCAAAGGGGGAGAACATGAAGAAGTGATGCTATGATGAGATGCCAGAGTCAGGGGGAGAAAAGGAAACAAAGATGCAAGCCATGATTCTTGATCTATCTATCTTGCATTTGCATGTGCATCTCATATCTTACTTTCATGCACATTTGAACTTTGTTGAACTTATTTGTGTTTGTTGAACTATGTAACTTTGTTGGATTGTAATTTCTTTATGCACCTTGAACCATTTGCTCTTTTATCTGTGCTCATCTCATCTTAATGGTTCAAATGTGTGGATGATGAGGGTGTTCTTACTTGTAATGTTCAATATTGCTATATATTGGTTATTCTTTGTCTCCTCGCATCCAATGGTACAAGGTAAACTCTACCAATTTGTTCCTTTGAAAATATGCATTGCCATGTTTGATATATCTTGATCAATGCACCAATTTAGGGGGAGTTTTACCATTTGGTGAGTTCATTAACTTTTTCACATGTACGTGTATTGAAAATTCTATAGCATGTGATCATTATCTTGTGACTCACCTTAGAGTTTTTCTTTATTGTCTTTATCGGCTTTATATCACTTCTTATGTTGTCATCAATTACCAAAAAGGGGGAGATTGAAGCATCTAGGCCCGCTTTAGTGTTTTGGTAATTAATGACGACCCTTATTTTTGACTAACTACGTTGTTGAGATAATTGTGGTTGTAGTCATAATAAGGAATGGAATGATGGACGAAGTGATATACATATGGATGGCTCAAGGCAAAGGTATCTTGATAGGGTTTTTCTGTTTTGCCGGTCACGAGGAGATTAGAGTTGAGTGACCGGATTATAGGTTAAATGTCGTACTATCAAGAGGGGTCGATGAGATGACCTTGAGTATCCATGGTTGCCAAAAATGCTCAAAGCCTATCGTTGTGAGTGGTTCGTTGAGAGACAGCTAAGGGATATAGAAAGGAGGGCTGGCAGAACGCTCCTGGCGATCTGACCGTCGGGATCCACGGTCTGACCGTAGGTGCCTCCCAGAGACGGCCAGAGAAGTTGGTCCTCGGGTGGCTCGGGTGATGGCCCGACGGTCTGACCGTCGGGATCCACGGTCTGACCGTGGGTGCTCCCCAGAGACGGCCAGAGGACTGAGTTCTCTGGTGGCTCGGGAGATGGCCCGACGGTCTGACCGTCCCAAGCCACGGTCTGACTGCCGTCACTTGTCTGGTGTCGACAGAGAAGCTGGCCTCGGGTGAAAACTAAAAGTGTCCCAACGGTCTGACCGTGGGGATCCACGGTCTGACCGTCAGGCTCGTGTCAGAGCAAGTTTGAAAGTCAAACTAGCCGTTGGGTTGTACGACGGTCCGACCGTGTGGAGTCACGGTCAGACCGTCCAACGCACAGAAAGCTGTAACGGCTAGTTTTCAAAGAATGGGCTATTTATAGCCCCTCTATGCCGTGCATAGAGGAGAGCTTGGCCATTTGAAAAGTATTGTACACCCTTTGGAGCTTATTCCTCTCTCACACAAAGTCCTAGTGGAAAGATTGCAAGTGTGTGAGTGTGAGTGCCCTAAACTTGAGTGAGTTGAGCATTGTGGCACTTGGGATCCTCAAGCAAGCGTCATCGACTTGTTATTCTTGGAGGTTGTCGCCTCCTAGACGGCTTGGAGGAGTCAAATCCGTGAGCCCTTCAAGAAGTGTGTGAAGGAGGCCCGGACTCTTGTGAGAGGTGCGGTGCTCGCCTCGCCGGAGTGGTGAAGAGCAACCCTAGTGGAATCGAGGTTTGGAGAGGTTCAAGGTATTGATTGTGTTATATCTCAAGTTGTTCTTTGTGAGCACTTCTTGGTGGTAGAGAAGTGGATACTTGAGGAGAGTAGCACATCATACGCTTGGATCCACCTCAACGTGGATTAGGGGTGATCGGCAAATCACCGATACCACGGGAAAATATCCTTTGTCTCTTGTCGTGTTGTTCTTTTGTTGTTTACATACTAGAAGTTGCATGATGTATGTCACCTAGGATTGTCAACCTACTTTAGTTCAAACCTAGGTTTAGTTGTCTTGTGCTTGCTTTTATCCAATTGTCTTTAAATTCCGTAATTAGTCGGATAGTTAGCTTTTAATTTTTAATTCGGCTATTCACCCCCCCTCTAGCCAGGTCCTTCGATCCTTCAGATGCTAGTGCACAAGGCAATGCTTTAAGGGATGCCATTGCGGAGGAGATGTGGGCTCGGTACCAACATGAAGGATATTAGTCATCAATGTACAAGTATATATTAGTAGTTGAATAAATGAAAAGTAGTCAATGTATAAGTGTACATTAGTAGATGAGTAAATGTATGTGGGTTGTAATAATTTGCAGCAATATTTTGAAAAGGCTCTCCAAAGCTCTCTTTGACGGTGTCGCCCAAGATACGCAAGTTCTTGGCTGTAGCAAGTTCTGCAAAAAAGAAGAAAGCTTCCCCTAAATGCAATGGGGCAAAGAAGGTTGCAGGTACAATGCTATCATGTTAATGATGCTATCCAATTTATTTTCCTTTATGCTATATTGAAACTTTATACTTATTTATTCTCTGAAATTTTGTTTGTGTAGGAAAGCAAATGACCTATTGGAATCCAACACTTGAAAAATCACTTGTCGAAATACTTCACAAGTACAAAGATAGTAGTTATCGAGGTGATAATGGCTGGAGCTCCGAAGGTTCGAATGTTATGGTGAAGGAGTTCCTTGAGAAGAATAAGCACATCTCTTTCTCAAGGGACCAAATTCAGGACAAAGAAGGGCAACTGAAGAGGGATTACAAGATGCTCAAAGAGGCAAGGAGACAAAGTGGCGATTCTTGGAATCATGATAGGAGTATGATTGAGGGATCACAGACTTATTGGGACAACCTAATAGTTGTAAGTATTTCCTCTTTGCAAAGCACTTAAAATAAAATCAAGGATGTTAGTTACAATATGCATACAGTTGGCCTAATATTGTTCTTAATGCGCAGACATGGCCTAAAATCAAGAAGTTCAACAACAGTAAGGCAAGCTTTCCGCTATTTGATACTTTGGGGGAGTTATACGATGGTAATAACTTGTTGTGATAATTGTCTTGCTGCTATCATAACACTCTTGTTGTATTAATTTTTGTTATTGTATAGGGCATTTGGCTGAAAGAACTTACAATGTCATATCCTTGGAGTCACCGCAAGAAGAACCCCTTCAGCAAATTCATGATAGACAAGATGGAGTAGAAGCTGAGACACAAGAGTTGGATGATATCACGCTTCATGACATACCGGATGAAGATGAAGTACCTGCTGGTTTGTCACACGATGTAGCAAATGCAGCTGTAGCTATTGAAAGAAGTGGACAGCATAGAACTATGGCTGCATCAAAAAAGAAAGAAGAAAAGGAAGAAAAGAGGCCAAAGAAGGGTTCAAGAATAGAAGCCATGATGGAGCAGTATCTACAAATGAAGACCAAGCAAACAGAAGCAGAAGCTGCACATCTAGCAAATTAGAAAGTGGTTGATCAAGGGTTGGACTTCTCAATCAAAAGGTGTGTTACAGTTCTAAATGACATAGAATTCAGCAAGCAAGAAAAGGCAAAAACCTACTCTGTGTTCATCAAGAGCAAGGAGAACAGGGAGGCTTTCCTTTGTGCATGTGAATTGGACCCAGAAACTGCCTTGATTTGGCTTCGAAGTGAGATAGCTTAGCAGGTAACATCTTAGTCCGTGCTCACTCTTCCATGCCGAACTGCTTGTTATCCCATCTGTTGTTTTATGATTGAATGGAAGGTTGTTTTCTGATCTTGGGTTGTTGTTATGGTCTCATATGCTGAATTGCTTATTATCTCATATGCGGAATATCTCATATACTGAACTGCTGTTTTATGATTGAATGGAAGGTTGTTTTATGATTGATTTGGGTTGCTGTTATGGATCTTTATAGGACTCTTTTCTGTCAGCATTCAGCAAATTGAAACCTTTCACATCTTTGCTTTTCTCATTGTTGTCAAATTCAAATAGTCTTTGCTTAATTTCAGGTGTAGCTTATCTGGATGGAGTTGCTTGTAGAAGACCGTTCAACATGGATGCTTTTTTTTGCTTCATTTTTTTCTGTCAAACCTTTAAATTACGTACTGTCATGGTGTACTTTGCCTCATATAATTTATGTAAACAATGCTATGGATCTTAGTGTTAAATTATATTTCTAAGTTATCAGGATGAATGTTGAAGAATATTGTAATCATATTTTTAGCTGTGGCTACTGGATATTTGAGGCTGGAATTTTGTAGCTGTCGTTATTGATTTGATGTCAGTTGTGATATGGTTAGTGTTTATAGCATCAATGCCATTTCAAACCAGCTGGAACAACTAAACATATGTTTTGAATGAGATAATTTGATTCTGGAGGGAATAACGCTTACCAGCCGGTTTTAAACTGTCCTAATTAACCAGCCGGATCAATTCATTCCTAACCTAGTTCTGCAGAACCGAACAAGGTCTAAACCATACAATACAAAAGAACACCATAAATCCATGCTAAAGAATGAAAAGTGAACAATTTTAGTACTACTAATAAAGTTTTAAAAGGAAGACTTCACTTGTAATTGAAGTTAGAGAATCGATTTTTCTTGTTTCCCTAAAAATTACTTTAGTCGCCATGTTTTTAATTGTTTCGGGGCATTTTGGGAACGATCTGCGCAGTTGTGCGGTAGCGACTGGGACAGGCGATCGACACCGTTCCGTCAATGGAAGAACGAGGCAGGAGGGGAGGCATATGCTGGGAGTGGGAAGCGGTGTCGCGGAAGGCAGACCTGCCCTCCCCCGCTTCCGTACGTTTTGGTGGCCGTGGCTGCCTCGTCGTTTGCTCGGTGCGCTTGTCACTTGTCAGCGCTCCGCACGCAATTACCATCACTTGTTCTTTTTTTTTTGAAGGACAGCATCCTTTCTCCTTTGAATGTATTGACATTTGCTTTTCCAAGGTCTAGGCAGAAACGATACACGAAGTCTTCTTGTATCACATTCCAAAATAGGAAGTTGGGTCCTTCGCTATGGATATGTCAACAAATAAATCCAGGTGTAACAAAATTCAATCAAAGAGAGCTCAAAGCATAATGTTTGTGAAACTCCGTTTGTCTTATGGCCATTTTTGCCAGGAACTATTGTTCGCGCATGCTCTGTCACCCACTTTACATTTTTTTTTTCTATATACGTTTTCTCCTTACCTACACTTTTTATATACTTTTTCTCATTAGCTAGTTTGGTAAACGTCTTGGTTATATAACAACGATGATGAATTGTGGTCAATTTCGAAAGCTCTCACTACACATATTTTTATGAAACCCTCTGATTTGGCTAATCTAAGACGATGAGATTGAATCTTATCCTTTTTTCTGTACAAATTCGGGATTTGTATACTATGTATACGAAGAACTACCTCAACAGGTGATGAGTTAATTAACAAATTCTTTTAAACAATACCCTGTTTTCTACTTTGTTGTCCTTGATCAGCACACCAAGTCACCAATATAAACAAAGTATACCTGAGGAATCTCCACGCAAGCAACCAGTAGGCACAGGGCGCAACTCTCATCTAGATCACTCCAGTTTCTGTTAATTTAAAGAATACTGTACATATATAGCTAGTTAGAGCATCTTCAAGAGACTAGGTATATTATTAGCTAAATTTAAAGATTTTTTCTCTTTTATAAAAATAAAACTGCTCTAAAATTATGGGGTATTCCAACAGACTCTTTAAAACCTGGACTCTCCATATTTTGAACAATCCACATCAGCTTTTATTTTTCTTTCCAATGAGTGAATCGTGCGTTCTCGATCGTTTCTTTTTTATTTTGCCGTATGCGCTTGGGTATCTCTTCTAGACTGTGTCGTCGCTGCCTCTACTCTGCTAGTCTCGCCAGGAAACACCGGAGCCGGACAGAAAGAGCACAGCCAGTGCCAGGAATCAAATCACTCCCTCCTGAATTCAAATTGCTCCCTCCTGCCGCATGGAATCAAGTCACTACCTCCTCCTTCGAGTTCCAAATCAAAAGGAATGCTCGCTGCAACCAGAAAAGGGTACAGCGCACGCGGGAAGCGGACGCGCATGGAGGCAGGGATAGCGAGCGCCTCGCCCTAGCCAAAGATGCCAAGCGGGAAGCGGGGGATAGCGAGGGAGTAAAAATACATAGGGAGATAAAGAGCCTGTTGGAAAGGATTTTTTTTGACAAAATAGGTATATTTACATAATCAAATTGATTTAGATAATCTATTGGAGATGCTCTTAGCATGATATCATAGACTTTACAAAAGAGAGAATCGAAAAGTCGGTATCCCGCCCGAAGCTGTTCGGTTTTTGTGAGTGGTGGCCATCCAAACCCTGAAAGGCTGCTCGGCATATATGATAGGGCCAGCGAGCGAGACAAGTCGCCATCGCTTATGGGGACACCGCACAACAGATCACAGCAGCCTCCCAGATCAACAACGCACACATGTGAATTATTGTGAGAAGTGGCCGCTCACATCCATGGAAACTGCACATGCACAATTGCGTGTGGAACTCTGCAGCCGCACATACAAACTGGATTTGAGCTCTGTGGAAGCGGAAGATTCTGATACGCGGGAGCAATTTTGCTGGTCGTTTTTCTGGGGCTACGAAATTTGGTTTGGTTGATAAGGGAGAGGAATATGGAATGAGGAAGTACCGGTCTTTCGTGAAACAAAAGAAAGGATCATGAATTGCAGGATTAAGGTGCCCGTTGATTGACCTAATTAAAATGCTGGCACTATATGTGATACAAACAAATGCTGCCCACCGCTTGGTGCCTAGCAAGGTCAGTCAACGGTGTTTGCTGATGCGTTATAATTGTGGAACAAAATTTTACTAGTGCCTATCCTAACATATTTATACTGGAAGCATTCGAGAAACAAGTATACTAGTAGTATAAAATTGCTTGAAGTTGAAGCACACACCTCAGAAAAACGGCAAAGGGCGGTCCAAACTGAAACATTGTTTAACAAGTGGTGAAAGATTGGTGAAGAAGGGTCAGGTAACCAGAAACATACAGATTTGACTGAGGAAACCAAACCTGTCGTTGTAGCGGCAACACCTGACGCGTTCGCTCCACAATAATTTCGTTACAGCAGCGACACCTGATGCTGTTGTCGTCATCCAGGACGATAGCTTGTCCAACATGGAACGTGAGAATTATGCTCTAGTAGTACAATGTTGATCAACCAAATAAATCGAAGAAATAACCTTACAACATGTATGCAAATTGAGAACGTAGCATTAGACACCGGATGCAAATGTTAATTTTTTTTTCCTTGTCGAATACGTTAGTTATATGTATCTTTGTTTTACAACATGTACAACAGGCATTCCCATTTACAACGCTGGAGATGCAATGTTAATTTGTTTTTAAGCACTGCTATACACATGACCGGGTCATCCGACCGGCCGTACGACTAGTGCTAATCAGCCTAGACATGCAACAATAGTCAGCTATTAATACTGGTCGGAAGGTTGGGAGGTACATATAGCATTTTTGTTTCTTTTTTATTATTTCTTGCGGACAGTAAACAACGCAAACACAATAATTAGTAAATTAGAGACCGAGCTTGATTTGTTTAATGGATGATTACATGGGTAGATAAAGAATTGAAATATCAAGTTTTCGTTGGAGTTATTGTTTTATGTTAGACAGTTTGGTTAAATAAAAATGATATAATTTTTAACAAGACATAATTTCAAAGTAATAAATTGGATTCGGTTCTTGAGACTACCGTAAAAGGAGGAAGAAAGATACAAAATAAAATGAGATTGTCGTGTTCTTGAGACGGCTATGATGGAAGTTTTTGTATTCAATGGATGATGTTACAGTAATAGACTTTGTTAGTTTGCATATGGTCTTTGTTTGCCGTGTGATTTATAATAACAGACGGCTACATATATTGATGGATACAGAAGTTGGAATATCAATACATATTTTTCTTAAAAAAAAAATAGAAACGCGACTAAAAGGGTCCAGATGATGATTTTACAAGCACGTCGTGAAGCTGGAAACATGGGCCGGCCTTACAATCTTTTGTTGGAAAAAGTTTCGGCCTAACACGGGCCCGACATTTTCTCAGCCCGGCACGAGGTCATACCCACGGTCCAGCGCTAGTACCGGCCTGGCCTAGCGAAGGCCCGTCCTGAATGAGTAGGATCTCGGAGCGAGGAAAACCGTGGGCGGACAGAACCAGCAGAACAGGAACCGGGCGTCTCGGTGGATGGTGCGCGTCCAGTCAGCAAGCAGCTCAACAAAAAGTCGACTTGCGTGTGCGTGCGAGGTCCCAGGCTTTTGGCTTCCCCGTCCGTCCCTGGACCGGACCCGTCGCGTCGATCGTGCTGGATCACGCGATGGTACAGTGACCTCCGTTTCTGATGAATGATGATGATTCTGATGTGATCGCTCGGTGCGTGCCTTTTCTAATCGACTCTGTTACCTGTCAGGCCCAGGCCGGAGCCCGGCGGGGACGACACGCGCACTCCACCCACGTCGATCAGGGCCCCCACCCGTCAGTGGAAGGAGCCGGCACGCACGTACCGCGCCGCGCCACTCGCCCGCCCGCTACAAATCAGCAGCAGCAGCAGCAGCAGCAGCGCGCACGCGGCTTGGCGGCTCTTCCCTTGTGGGAACAAGCAAGAAACGCCCAGAAAAGAGCGAAGCAGTCGCGAGGGAGTGTCTGGTCGACCAGACGACCACCATGGCAGAGGAAGCATCTGCGCCCGCGGCGGCGGCGACGAAGATGGGGGAAGCGGATGCTGGAGAGAAGATGAGGATGGTGGTGGGCGTGGACGACAGCTAGCCCAGCTGGTACGCGCTGCAGTGGACGCTCCAACACTTCTTCCCTCCCGGCGGGCAGCCGAAGCAGCAGCAGTACCATCTCATCGTCGTCACGTCCAAACCCGCATCCATGCCAGCCGTCGGCCCCGCCGGACCAGGTAATAATCTCTCGGTAACCCCTCCATCTCGCCTTCACCAATAACCAAGGCATTACTTGGAGACGCAAACGGATAAGGTTCGGAACACGTAATAACTGCTTCATGATGCATGGTCGGGTTGTTTGATCGATACGTACGTGGTAACGCGCAGGTGGCGCGCCCGTGCTGTTCGTGGACTCGGAGCTGCCCAACAAGGGCGCCGGGCGGGTCATCGAAAAGGCCAAGGAGATCTGCGCGCAGCACCACCTGACCGACGCAGCCGAGTTCGAGGCCATGGAGGGCGACGCGCGGAACGTGCTCTGCGAGGCCGTCGAGCGCCACGGCGCCGAGGTGCTCGTCGTCGGCAGCCACGGCTACGGCGCAATCAAAAGGTATCATAGCTACTACACGTATCGTTAATTCGTTATATCTGCACGACAATCCAACTAACGACCTTTCCTCCTCTCTTCAGGGCCTTTCTCGGGAGCGTCAGCGACTACTGCGCCCACCACGCGCACTGCACCGTCATGATCGTCAAGAAGCCAAAGCACAAGCACTGAGATATTTATCTACCGTCCTGCAGATATAAATAAATGGACCGCCTATAATAGTGCATCATCATCCGTCTCTGGTCATCACTTCTCCAAGTATACGGTGTCATCCATCCACATGTCTGGATTCAGGACAAATAAATAGTTCATTCGATTATCGATGTATAGAACCTCTGCATAAAGTGTGTTTTGCGATTCATGCAGCGCGATATACCATTATGTATTTGTGATTGCAAACTCTTCCGTGAAAATGTATGCATGTGCCATCTACATACTATATCCTACTCATTGTATAAAAGAAATGTACCATCAGACTTATTATTATGAAAAAAATTCTACCAACATTAATTTAAAGGGTGAGAGGAACTCGTATTTTTGTTCAAACTTGTAACTAATGATAAGATATAAGATGATTCATACAGAAGAGAAAAGAAAAGGGGTTGTCAATTCATGAGTTTGCTAGACGTTATTCGTTATTGACATTGAGTAAGCAAAGGGAGACAAGCTCCGCCATAGAATCCAAAGGGACTCAAAATTGATTGATCTCGACTCCTGACCTGACCTAATTTGCCTTGATCTGATTCGACCATTACATCCAGGGGCATGTTGGTCATTTTGAATGGAATGGTTTGTTAAACTATAATCTCCGTACACTATTGTAATAAAGTAATGTGCATTTACTATCATCAATAATGCCTTCATGCAGATTCTTATTAATTATGAGATTTTTAAATATTCTCTTTTGTTTTTAAACATACATGTATTGTTAGACTCCTAATGTGGTGTGTGTGTGCGCGTGCGTATTTGCGCTTACTAAAGCACGAAGCAGCCACGGACTGTCCAAAGCTCCGTCCTGATGGGGCATCGCGGTAGTCTACTGATATACTTACATGATTTGTTAGGCTAGATCTATAAAGTTTAACGCAACTGCTCTCAACATATGTAGAACTAAATGCTTTATTTATTAAGAATCTTATACTAGAAAACAATAAGCATGTACCAACAATTAATTGTAGATAGAGGTTATATAGAGAAGAGCTCATACTCTAGGCGATATCTTGTCTATGCAAAACTACTATTTACTACTCCTTCCATATCTAAAAAAGAATTCGTTTTGGCCCTATACCTGGTTGTCCATAAATCAATTCGTTTTGCATTTTTTCCACAGTTGTAGACTTATTTACCGTTGCTGTTATTAACTCTTCACTGGCTATGAGACGCTGCTCCTTGGTTCCCAATGTACATGTAAGCTTGCCAGCTCATGCAAAAATAAAAAAACTCCCTAGGGAATTGAACTCGAGCGCTCATGCGTGAAGGGCATTGTTGCTAACCAGTAACCCACTCTAATTACCTATTTCTTGGTATGTGAAAACCTTTCCAAAACTAGTTGTATTTGTAGTATGGAGTGAGTATATGAGAAGACCTAACATGATTGATTGATTAAAAAGAGAAAGTAATAGCGATGCTTGTTGGTTGAAGCCCTCGGTGAAGAAGGCTCGGCCCACAGGCGGGCACACGGTCCTTACAGTGGCGGTGAGTGCTGGTCTAGCAAGGCCCAGATTCCAGAACTCGCGAGGTCATTCTCAGTCACGGCGAGCGTGGTTTTGTCGTCTCAGGGAGGAGGGAAACCGTGGGCAGAAAGAAACAGTCAGCGCGCACGGTGGGCGGACCTTTTGTCCTTGCGTCGCCGGCCGCAGCTGGATGCTGCACTGCACTCTGCACGAATTTTAGTGCCCAACTCAAGGCTGCAATCGTGTCAAAAAAAGAAAAAAAAACTCAAGGCTGCAATAAAATATCATGATGTTTTCTTAAAAAAAATATCATGACGATTGTGACAAATAGGGAGTATATATAAGAAATATTTTATCCGGATTTTAATTATTATCATCGTTGAATTTTTAGTTACATTTAATCATTGATATTATTTAAAATATTTATTTAAATATAAAAATATTAGATACATTAAAATTTTCTTTAATAATAAAACAAATCATAACAATATATTTAATAAAATTTTAAAATAAAATAAATAATCAACATAATTAAAAGATCAACTACGAAAATACTATATAAACTAGTAGTATAGACCAGTGGTATCACTGTGTAGCCAAAGACCAAAGTAGTTGAATCACATGGTTGTTCCTGCTCCGGACCTCGTCTCCGTTCTACACACAAATAATGCCGGCAAGCGGCACTGCTTTTCCTCCCGAACAGTTTGCAAGTGTCTCGCGGTACGGTAGAGGTTATACACGCGCCGTGAAGAAGAAATCGCCTGGCTAGTTGGTTGGCCACTGCTCTGCTCGCCGTGTTACACTGCAGGCGGCTGTCCGCCTGTCCACAGCACAGCACGGATTGCATCAGCTGGCGCCCCCTCGTGCCTCGTGTTGGCACGGCTACCCAGTCGTCCTCGCCAGTCACGTCGGGAACCCTCTCGACCAACACCGTCCCCTGGGCCCGAACCCGGGACCTAATCGTCGTCACAGGCCGATTCCGCCCTGGCAGCTGTACGTGGCAGGCGGCAAGCAGAGCCGTGATCGACCGGTGGAGGTGAGACGTATCACGTTCGCGTCGCTATCCACGGTGGTCGGCACGGCAGCTACAGTTTCCGTCCTCGTGCAGTGTCTGATCATTCTTCCAGAATCATCCGTCGATGTCCAACAATCCCTCTTGCATTATTGCCGCATCATCAGCGGCCACTAGCACTAATACTAGCTCTTTACCGCGGCCAATCATGCCGTGGATCCAGTCGACAAAGAAACAAAGGAGAGAGCTTGGGGTGTCACTACCTTTGACAGCTTCGAACTCCAGCTCCTCCGCACCGATTCAGTTGGATTGGATCACGTAATTGATCTAGGAGTATTTGTTATCCGCGCTTTGTCCCCTCTACGATGTGACGTTGTTGCCGGCCGAACCTGGTTTGCGTGGCGTGGGAGCACGGCGGCCGCGGAAACCGTCTCCGGGTCCCGCTTGTCAGCAGGCGGTGCCAACTAGTGAAGGATCACGACTCCTCTGCGTGGGAACACGAACCTCTGCGGCAGTGGTATTTAGGCGGAGGAGAGCACAGTCCTTTGGCTTGCAAGTGGCAACACACCAACGCAGTCTTCAGTTTCGTGCGTTTTCTATTCTTCTAGTGTTTTCCGTGCGTGTCGAAGAGGGAACCCGGGCGGGAGCTAGTCGAGGAGCCATGGCAGCATCTGCGCCCGCGAGCGAGGCCGCGGGAGGGAAGATGACGATGGTGGTGGGCGTGGACGAGAGCGAGCACAGCTACTACGCGCTGCAGTGGGCGCTGCAGCACTTCTTCCCGCCGGGCCAGCCGCACCAGTACCGCCTCGTCGTCGTCACCGCCAAGCCCACCGCCGCCTCCGCCGTCGGCCTCGCCGGCCCTGGCGCCGCCGACGTGCTGCCCATCGTGGAGGCCGACCTGAAGAAGAGCGCCATGCGGGTCATCGACAAGGCAAGGGAGCTCTGCGCGAAGGCGCAGGTCGCCGATGCCGTGTTGGAGGCGGTGGAGGGCGACGCGCGGAACGTGCTGTGCGAGGCCGTCGAGAGGCACCGCGCAGAGATGCTCGCCGTCGGCAGCCACGGATACGGCGCCATAAAGAGGTACTATGAACCACGGCAGCTCTGTTTTTTCCTCTGCTTTCTACTCTGTTCCTCTCTTTCACCCTGTCTAGTGCTCTGTTTCTCCCCTGCTTCCTGCTCTGTTCCTCTATTTACTCCTGATTTCTATTTGTATGTAGGAAAACTAATTGCCATGTTTGCGCATCACCCTGCACTAACGTTTCCCCTTGCTGCTTTTGGTTCTTATAATACTCATTGCACTTCTGTATTGTTGTTAACTTGCCTCAACCTTGTCCATTATTGTTCAGGGCTGTTCTTGGGAGCGTCAGTGACTACTGTGCCCATCACGCACACTGCACCGTGATGATCGTCAAGAAGCCAAAGCAGCACAAGCACTGACATACTGTCCAATGACTGATACGTTGTTGCAAGTGTATGTACTGCCAGGCTCTCTGTGTGTGCGCCTGTGAATAAATGGGCCATCAACCGCTCTATACATCACCCTCACCGGTTGCTTCAAGTACCTGATGCTATCTTTCAACGTATGGATTGACATGATGTACAAATAATTGTCCTCTAGTGCCTCAAAACAATTCGTGTTGTGATGTATGTAATGGGATATATTCATGTGTATGCTATTGCAAATTCTTGTTTGCGAGAATAATACATCTAAGAAAGAATTCACAGTTCATGCATAACCATTCTAAAAGTTTATCAAACTTTGGTTTTTAAATAAACTCATATCCAATCAAAATTGGTAGATCACTTGGTGCTATTTTTGTTACATTGTCATATAGTTCATTCAAATCATTGACTGACTTGATAAATAAAACATGTTCAAATTTGGATCATCTACAAATCATAATATTAAATAGGTTTCAACATAGCTATAGAGTTTGAGAAAAAAATCATTAAAGTTTGAAAATGACTACATGCATTTCTTCAGCCCAATGATTTAGATTCCAATAAATTGAACATAGGCTACATGCTACATTTCTATTTCTTAAAATTCAAGAGTGAGATACCAATAAAATACAAATTTATTTTTATATTACTTTTATATGAAAGGAAATTCAGTAACATCACAATAAGTGGTGTTTCGGTCGGTATCACTTGGTTGGGATAAGGAAATAGATACAAAAATACGTGTCTGGGTTGAGGTTAAGGAAACATGTTCATCACTAGCAGGATGTGGATAAGAAAATAGAACATGAGACCCATATGCTGCAGGATCTTATCCTCCCTTTGCTTTTCTTTTTCTCAGCAGAAGAACAAATTGATCAACTCCTCATTTCTAGCCACAATCCACCCTCCTCGCTAGATTGAGAAGTACTGGAAATGAGGATGTCATTTCCCTAACCCTAACCCACCCTATTTCCCTAACCTAATGGGCAAACATGGTAAATGATATCCGATCCTATCTATTTCCTTGACACAAATCTCTATTTCCAAGTATCCAAACACCACATAAGTTTTGTTCAAAATATTGTAGTTATAAACATTATTAACAAATTTATGAAATATGATTGGAACACAACTATTTTTTTTCTAGCAATGTGCCTAGAACTAGTGACAAGCCGGTGTATTGAAGAAAGATGGGTTGGGCTACTGGCAATATTATGGTTTTTTTATTTGCTTTTAGTAATGCTATTAGAACTATCATTGAACTTACATGTATTATTTATCATGTATATCAATTCGCTCATATATTTATGAAACTAAAATTTTTATTATATTCACTTGCACAAAAACTAACCCATACAAGTAATGGTCTTAGTCAAATGCTCTTGCGAAACAAAGATTTTAAACCTTTTGTTGGTTCAAGCTTTGATTCCTAGATTTGTTGTTTGTGGTTCAAACTTTGATTTATCTACACGAAATCAACATTATTAGTTTTACTTGGGAATCATTACTATATGTATGAATTTGTACGACTATTTCAATAGTAGGCGATAGTGACGTACTATGTAGGTTTGATTATTTTTAACTCTCTAAGAAAATTGAAACCACAGGTACTACTCGCTAGGTTTCTTTCTAGCCCCTATATGCTTTGAGTTTTGTCTGAAAGACACACTAATCCAAGAGAGAAGAGTCTCACAAAATATCTGATATAGAAACTCACCAAAAAATTATTTACTGGTTAAAATCCATATATTCTTGTCCTATATCATAAGTTATTTCCATTTCTAAAAAAATATTGAGTTATTAAGAAGACATGTTTGAAAATTGAAATTATTTAGCAGGAAACGTCATTAAAGTTTCTTGTTATTTTTAACCATAATTGATGTCATCTATATATTCGAAGCTTTTTAAATGTTTTCTGCCCTTTCTGGAATGTGCCATAGAGAGAGAATACATACACAACAGCAACCCCTGCAGTACAAAGGGGTGAGAAGGTCACACTTGAAACAAAAAACATCTCAATTTAATTAAGCTGCTCTTTCTGTGTTTTCAATTATATTAAATGAATTGATGCATGCTAAATATTGCATAAAGTGCATCCAAGTGTTGGAGAGTAGATTCCTTTGTTACTGAGTCATGTATTCTATCTGCACAAGTAGTGTCTCACCCTATGTCCCACTTTTCTGGATACTCGCGCACAAAATCTTTTCAGAAGCATAGGAGGATTGGAGGTTTTGTTGGATGGATTGAGACTACCTTCAAGCAAAATTCAGTGTGTGAAACAATCTTATGTAGTTCTGAAATTGGAAAAGAGTAGCAGTAATTATAGACGATCGATGTGATGAAACAATGAATTGTACATGTTTATCCTGCACAATTTTTTTTGTTATAAAGGACTACAGTGTCATGCTCAAGTCTGGGAAGATTTACCTCAGGTTATTTGAAAAATGGGGAGTTGTGATTGAAACATTTAGGAGTTAGTTCTGTTAGAAATCGTAATCCCTCTTTCCAAGCAGGGTCATTTATACAGTGCCATTGTGTTGTTATGGTTATATATGGGTCACTCTTCTATGTTCTTCTATTTCAGTTATCCTGCCAGGTATCAAGGTTATTCTCTGTAATTTTCGTTTAGAACAGATGCTGCTGTCACCTCTACTCCTACACCAGTCATAAATAAGTGTTTTTTTGTACATCCTATTCAATTTTATCATATTGGAGTTCACTGAAGCCATATATATTTTCTGATGTTAGGACAACAAGCATGCCTGCATGCAGGTCACTGTCCGAACACAAAATGTAGATGGCTGGAGAGAATAAATTTTATTACAGAAGGTTGTAGTTCCATAGTCATTCCACCTGTTCTTTTGATTTGATCCAATGTAAAAAATGAAATTGTCTGTTGTGCTGATGCCCAGGAAGCACGGGAAAAGAGAAGAGTGTGAAGGAATAAAGAAGAAAAGATGGAGGAAACAGATACAGAGAAAAAAGGGCGAGATTGACATCAATTTCTCTGGGTAAGACCTTTTCCTTGACGATTATCTTTGCTTTTAAGCCTGATGATTGATGAGGTTTTTTCCAAGCAACAATTAAACCAACAACTATACAGATATATTAGTGGATTAAACAAATCGACTTTTCTTTGTTCTAACGAGGTACAAAATGCCTGTATGCTATGCTTTACTACATTTTATGGGATAAATGTCCTTTCTTCCAGTCTTGCGAACGGTCTTCATTACACAGATACAGAATTAATTTACCAGCATCGACATCAACTTTGTTGCTTCGAATTTTTGTCAAGCTGCTGCATATGACTTCTTTTTCAATGCACCGGGTTACTTGCTAATGATTTTCTGTTAGCTAAGACCCTTTTGCTCCATCCCTATTTTGGAAAAAGTTCCACAAAACCTTGCAGTATATGTATATGCACATAGGGCTCTTTTGTTGCTAATATATTTCGAGTTTTCACATTTCTATAACCCTGATTATTCTTACGAATTTCTTTTGTTTCCAGTTACAGTTAGTAGGATTGAATCATGTATATGTGGTCGTTATATTTGATTCCAAATTTTTTTGCGACAATTTCTTATTGGGCACATGGCAGTCCAGTCTTATATAACTATTTTGTTAGGTAGGAATATCATGTGGGTGCAAAACTACAGCGGCTGCATTTTCTACTATGACAATGCATAATTGTAGCGTGTATCATAATAGAAAACAGTCGGAAAGGTTGGGAAATGTTACAAACTCAGATCTTTTTTTTTTGATTAGATACAAACTCAGATCTTTGTTGCAGCTATATATGTGATCAGTGCATTTTTTTTCTATCTTGATATCTTTTTTCTATAGTTGTTTTCGCTGAACTCTTTCCTATTGCAGTCAACTCAACTCAATTTGATTTTTGAATCTTATTGATGCTGCAGATGCTAGAACTGTGGTGGGAGATGATATTCTTGATTTCTTCACACCATTATGTTGGATTGCAATGTCTGGTTCTTTTGTTCCTCCATGGTGAACTCTAGCGTGTTACATCTGCCTAGCCATGGAGTTCGACAACTATTATGAAGAGCTCACTTGCAACCACATGTATATTTTGGGTTTTCCTCAATTAAAGTAATGTGTTGATCTTGCATTGTTTAGGATTTATATATTATCCAGATAAAATATTAAAGATTATTAATCTATCTTCGAATTTTGCCAAAGCTCTTTTTGTATGTTTTGCAAGCATCCATGTTTCTATGTTTTGATATGTCATACCTTGTAGCGTAA
This sequence comes from Eleusine coracana subsp. coracana, assembly GCA_032690845.1. Lineage (NCBI taxonomy): Eukaryota > Viridiplantae > Streptophyta > Magnoliopsida > Poales > Poaceae > Eleusine > Eleusine coracana. The sequence goes on along the minus strand of CM064426.1, from coordinate 64,584,753 downwards.
AGCAATCGAGTACTTCCTCTGTTTTTAAATTGTTTTTGTCATAACTTTTTGAGGTAAGAGCTAAGACGAGTGGTTAAAGGTAGCTCGAAAAGTCAACGGCAACAACAATTTAGAAATGGAGGAAATATGTATTTTGCTTTTACGTTTTATAATTTGCATTTTTAAAACTCATTTTTATATTATGATTAAATATTGGTTGTTTGGGTTAATAGTCGTGCGTACCATACGTGCAAAAGACTAGTCTAAAAAAGAATTCACAGTTCATACATAATCATTCTAAAAATTTATCAAACTTCGGTTTCTAAATAAACTCATATCCAATCAAAATTGATAGATCACTTGGTGCTATTTTTGTTACATTGCCATATAGTTCATTCAAATCATTGACTTGCTAATAAAACATGTTCAAATTTGGATCATCTATGGATCATAATATTAAATAGGTTTCAACATAGCTATATAGTTTGAGGGAAAAAAATCATTAAAGTTTGAAAATGGCTACATGCATTTCTTCAACCCAATAATTTAGATTCCAATAAATTGAACATAGGTTACATGCTACATTTCTGTTTCATAAAATTTAAGAGTGAGATACCAATAAAATAAAAAATTATTTTTTATATTAGTTTTATATATAAGGAAATTCAATAACATCACAATAAGGTGGTGTTTTGGTATCACTTGATTGGGATAAGGAAATAGATACAGAAATACATGCCTGAGTTGAGGTTAAGGAAACACATTCATTGCCAGCAGGATATGGACAAAAAAAATAGAACATGGCACCCATATACTGCAGGGTCTTATCCTCACTTTGCCTTTCTTTTTCTCCGTAGAAGAATGAATTGCTTGGCTCCTCATTTCCAGCCACAACCCACCCTGCCCGAAAATGAAGGCCTCATTTACCTAACCCTAACCCACCCTATTTCCCTAACCCAGTGCCCAAACATGGTAAATGATATCCGAACCTATCTATTTCCCTAACCCATCCTCTATTTCCAAGTATCCAAACATCACATAAGTTTTGTTCAAAATGTTGTAGTTATAAACATTATTAAGAAATTTATGGAATATGACTGGAACACAACTATTTTTTTTTTCTAGCAATGTGCCTAGAACTAGTGACAGGCTAGTGCATTGAAGAAAAATGGCTTGGGCTACTGACAAGATTATGGTTTTTATTTGATATTATTAATGCTATTAGAACTATAATTGAGCTTACATATATTATTTATCATGTATATCAATTCACTGATATATTTATGAAACTAAAATTTTTATTATATTCACTTGCACAAAAACTAATCCATACAAGTAATGGTCCTAGTCAAATGCTCTTGCAAAACAAAGATTTTAAACCTTTTATTGGCTCAACCTTTGATTCCTAGATTTGTTGTTTGTGGTTCAAACTTTGATTTATCTACATGAAATCAACATTATTGATTTTACTTGGGAATCAATACTATATGTATGAATTTGTACGACTATTTCAATAGTAGGCGATAGTGACGCACTATGTAGGTTTGATTATTTTTAACTCTATCTCTAAAAAAATTGAAACCACAAGTATTACTCGCTAGGTTTCTTTCTAACCCCTATATGCTTTGAGTTTTGTCTGAAAGACACACTAATCCAAGAGAGAAGAGTCTCACAAAATATCTGATATAGAAACTCACCAAAAAATTATTTGTTAGTTAAAATCTATATATTCTTCTCCTATATCGTAAGTTATTTCCATTTCTGAAAAAAATAGTAAGTTATCTCTACTACTTAAAAAATCCCAAATACATTATATCACTTACCATCCAATTGTATCCCGCGAACCGGTACCCCACGTTCGTAGCGCACTCGCCTCCCCAACCCCGTTCGCCTCCACCAGCTCACCTCCCCCTCCGCCTCGCCAGCCTATAGCTATGTTTAGTCATGTAAGTGAATAACACTTAAGTTGCATTATCAAGAGATTAGGGTGATCGCCCAGCTAGGAAGTAAGCATCCACCTTTTTTGCAAGCCATGTTGTGATAATAGACTACATATGTAACTAACATATATTCTTGTGAAATGCCATGTTGTGATAATTGACTACAGGTGTAAGTGAACAAATTGATTTCTTTGTATTAACACTGCTCTTGTGTTCCATGCATGATTCAAATTTAGTCTCCATTCTTAGGATTCTTGATTGCACCGTAGACTCTTCCATTACTGTCTCTACTACTAAGAAATCTGAAAAGAATCTTGAAATGACTAAGAAGACTGATGTTGTGTGACTGCGTCAATTTACATATATTGAATCATCTATTAATGGATTCCATAGGTGCTTTAGCATTTCATGGTTATTTAGCATCTTATTCTATATGTTGTTTTCTATCAAGTTTCTGTAAATAGACCTCTTATGGCGTAGTCGGACTCAAGAATTTAGTGCTCATCCATTGTTCTTTGCAGGCTCCATTTTGTTGTATGGATTTCTGAACGGTGCTATGTTGCCTAACGTTGACTGCACATAGGTATCTACTATATTTATTTTATTAAGTTTCTTATGGTTAAACAACAACCCTTCTTTTCGATGTCATGTAACTCAAGTCATAATCACTGTGATATACTAGATAACTGTCCTCTTGTAGATGTACATGAACGAACTAAATAATAAGCTTACGATACACTAACAGTTACAACAGAAACACCTGTCCATATTATCACAATCAAATAATTCAGTTTTATTCTAATCAAAGTTATGCAAAACCTCCATAATTTTTTTTAAAGAACCTCACTTTCCTGAATTCTCATTTTGCATTGTTGGTACCACAACATTTTCAAGGAATCCTACTAGGAAGATAGTTTTGTTATAAATCCTTAATCTGCATTTGGAGTTGTCGCTTTGGGTCATAATTCCTTGATCTGCATTCCTTAATCCCCTGTTAAATAAAAAGTTGTTAAAAGAAAGAAAGATGCCACAGCTGCACCTGCAACGGTGACACAATGTCAGGTAAAGATAATCACTTTTTACTGCAAAATTTGAATGTATCCCCATGATAATAGCAACTACTTTGATGAAGTAATACCTTGATATGATATGCTATCGTATACCGAACATCTTAATTTTGATATGAGTGGACAAGTGTTTTATTATCAACTTGTGTCAAAGCAAATAATTGAGTTCAAAACAAGTTCAGTACTGACATGTGATCGATTCCCAGTAATTTGACGGGAACTATAACAAATCCTCATTAATTTCAACTAAGAGTAACTGTATAAATGATCAAAATTAAAAGCTCTTTTAATTTGAGGGCCCTTTCCTTTGTTTTAGAGTCTGAACCTGTTTACTACACATTTGTAGGTTCTTTTATGATGTTTACACTAGAAATATTGGACTGATTGATGTATAAATATTAAAGTGTTGTAGACTCTTTTATGATGTTTTTACTTGCAGTTTCATGCTACACAAGTCTTGTGCTGCATGCTCTGAGGTGTGCATCTGAGTGTGCCACTAATTTTAATGCTATGGAATCTGAAGCTCTCCAGTACATAGGAGAATATATGATAGTTGTTTAAGCTAGGGTAGAATGGGAGAATTTTACTTTGCAGTGAGCCATAATGCGAGCAAGTCAAAGTGAGCAAGTCATTCAGAGATTGGGATTGGGGAATGGTGTGCCAGTTTGCTGGTTTATTTTTTCACTCTTTTCATCCAGTTTATCCTGTGATCAGTATACACCATAGCTTCCTTGACTGCTTTACTTAACTTTTATTTATTTTTTTAACTTGTTCCATCAATTATACTTTTTTTTCTCGAATGCGCAGGAGAACTACGCGTCATTTCATTAAGAAGCAAGAAGAAAACAGAGTACAACGATGTAAGCCCTTTGCAGGGCAAACATCTAATATATACAAGCGCCAAACTAAGTAGGCGCGCCACACAATCAGAGCACACGCCTAGGCACTAAGACATCGAATGAGTAGGCCTTGAAGTTGTGTTGCTCCAGCTAAACACCACAGAGTGCACTCCTCTCCTATTGTCTGCAACAGAGTAGGAACCCTTGCTTACGTTCCATTGAATACACAATTATTTCTGTGCTTCCAGATTTCCCATGCCACGAGAATGACAAGTGAATTGAAGCCCCGTCTTATCTCTTTCGGTATTCTGTAGCAGGACTTGCTCCACCAACTTGAGAAGCGGCCGGTTGAGGGTTGAGGAGCCAGCGTCAGCATGTTCAGTTTCTGAAGCACTGAGGCCCACACTTGTCTTGCGAAAACACACGATACCAGTAGATGCTCAATAGTCTCTTCGGCTTGGTCGCATAGCGGGCAAGCTACAGGGTGGGGCAAGTTTCGCTTGGCAAGTCGCTCCGCTATCCAACAGCGGTTGTTGATGTCTAACCACATGAAGAATTTGTAGGGGGGGGGGGGGGGGGGGAGCCCAAGATTTCCATATCCTTTTCCAAGGCGCAAACCTGATCGTGCCAAGGAAGAAAGCTTCATAAGCTGACTTGCTGGAGTAGATTCCAGATTGAGTGAAGCGCCACGTGTGCTGATCTTGCATATGTTGTTGCAAATTGAGCCCTTCAACTAAATCCCAGACTTGGAGATACTCAAGTATGATCTGAACTATTAATGGTCCTGTGATGTCCTTCACCCAGGTCCGGTTGATAAGAGCTTGTGCCACTGTTTTGATCTTTGTTATTCTCCTTGGGATTATGCCAAATAGGCGAGGTGCAATTTCTGCAACGGTTTTGCCTTGCAGCCAACGGTCAGTCCAGAATTTTGTCGATACTCCGTCTCCCACCATGGTAACCACTGCAACCTCAAACATGGCCTACGCATTGCTGAAGCATCTAGACCCTTTTTAGTGTTTTGGTAATTAATGATGACCCTTATTTTTGACTAACTACGTTGTTGAGATGATTATGGTTGTAGTCAAAATAAGGGATGGAATGATGGATGAAGTGATATACATATGGATGGCTCAAGGCAAAGGTATCTTGATAGTTTTTTTTATTTTGCCAATCACAAGGAGATTAGAGATGAGTGACCGGATTATAGGTTAAATGCCATACTATCAAGAGGGGTCGATGAAACGACCTTGAGTATTCATGGTTGCCACAAATGCTCAATTCCTATCTTTGTGAGTGGTTCTATGTGAGTTGAGTGTGCCCATATCTTTGAGAGAAAGCAAAGAGTAAAAGAAGGGGGGCTGGCAGGTCACTCCTGGCGGTCAGACCGCCAGGACCCGCGGTCTGACCGCCGGTGCGCTCCAGAGACGGCCAGAGGAGTGGCCTCTCTGGTTGCTCGGGTGATGGCCTGACGGTCTGACCGTCGTTAACCACGGTCTGACCGTCGGTGCATGTCTGGTGTCGACAGAGACTTTGTTCTCGGGTGAAAGTTGAAAGTGTCCCAACGGTCTGACCGTGGGTGATGACGGTCTGACCGTCGGGCTCATGCCAGAACGAGTTTGAAAGTCAAACTAGCCGTTGGGTTGTATGATGGTCCAACCGTGGGAAGTCACGGTCAAACCGTCCGGTGCGTAGAAAGCTGTAACGGCTAGTTTTCAAAGGGTGGCCTATTTATACCTCCTCTATCCCGTGCATAGAGGCTCTCTTGGCCATTAGAAAGATTGCAAGTGTGTGAAAGATTGCAAGTTTATGAGTGTGAGTGCCCTAATCTTGAGTGTTTTGAGCATTGTGGCACTTGGGATCCTCAAGCAAGCATCATCGACTTGTTACTCTTGGAGGTTGCCGCCTCCTAGACGGATTAGAGGAGTCAAATCCGTGAGCCCTTCAAGAAGCTTGTGAAGGAGGTCCGGATTCTTGTGAGAGGTGCGGTGCTCACCTCGCCGGAGCGGTAAAGAGCAACCCTAGTGGAATCGAGGGTTGGAGAGGTTCAAGGTATTGATTGTTTTCTATCTCAAGTTGTTCTTTGTGAGCCCTTCTTGGTGGTGGAGAAGTGGATACTTGAGGAGAGAAGCACTTCATACGCTTGAATCCACCTCAACGTGGATTAGGGGTGATCGGCAAATCACCGAGACCACGGGAAAATATCCTTTGTCTCTTGACTTGTATTTTCATATGTTGTTTACATACTAGAAATTGATTGATGTATGTCACCTAGGATTGTCAACCTACTTTAGCTAAAACCTAGGTTTAGTTGTCAATTTCTTGCTTTTATCCAATTGTCTTTAAATTCCGTAATTAGTTGGATAGTTAGCTTTTAAATTTTTAATTCGGCTATTCACCCCCCCTCTAGCCGGGGTCCTTCGATCCTACAAGTGGTATCAGAGTAGGTTCTCCCTAAATTGATTGGAATTCATCTTCCGGGAGAAGGATTATGGCTAGTAACACGGTGAATGTTGGCCACGCACCATTCTTTGATGGTCAAGACTTTGATTATTGGAAGACATGTATGTTGATTCATCTTGAAGCCGTGGGGGAGACCGTGTTGAATATTGTAGAAGAAGGTTATGTGGTTCTTGATCCGGCACATCCCACTCCCGCCGACAAGGAAAATATCAAGGCCAATGCTCAAGCCAAGAACATTCTTATTCGGTCCCTATGCAAGGAGGAATATCATAGAGTGTGCAAGCTCAAGACCGCATATGAGATGTGGAACACTCTATTGGAAGCTCATGAGGGCACCAAGATGGTCAAGAGTGCCAAGTTGTTTATTTGCAAGGGCAAATTTGAAGGATTTGCATTGTTGCCCAATGAAGAGTTGAAGGCCGCCTTTGTAAGATTGAACAACATTATGAATGATCTCAAGGATCTTGGTCATGATGTTCCCAATGTTGATATATCTCATAAGTTTCTTAGAGCTTTGCCATCCAAGTATGAAACAATTGTCACTATACTTGTGAGATCAAATTTGGAAGAAACAACTCCTTCAGAAATCTTGGGTGAAGTTCTCACTCATGATATCTTCAAGCAATCTCAAGTGGCTTCTAGGGATGATCAAATTGATATGAAGAAGAAGAGTGTTTCTTTCAAGGCTAGTGGCTCTCACAATGATGATGATGATAATGATGAAGAGAGTGACTCTGATGATGATGATGAGAATGTAGCCTTGATGGTGAGGAAGTTCAAGAAATTCATGAAGAAAGGCAAGTATAGTGGATTCAACAAAAATTACAAGTCATCCAAGAAGAATCCATTTGCAAACAAGAAATGCTATGAGTGTGGAGAATTTGGCCATATCTCTACAAATTGCAAGAAGAAGAATCATAGTGATGATGATGATGATGAGCCAAGAAAGAACAAGAGATTTGTAAAGAAGAAGTTTCTCAAGAAGTTCTCCAATAAGAAAAATGGCAACGCTTATTGTGTTGAATGGGATTCCGATGCTAGTTCGGATTCTGATTCCGATGATGAAGATGACAAGCCTTCCAAGAAGGGTCTTGCCGGCATTGCCATCAAGGAAGCTCCATCTCTATTTCGATTCACATTGTTGCTTCATGGCAAAAGGTGAATCCAAGGTATGCAACGATGACTATGAGCCTTCCTATGATGAACTAGTTGAAATGCTTAGTGAACTTGATGATGTGTTGGGGGATATAAAGAGCAAGTACAAGGACTTGAAGAGAAAGCACTTTTCTCTCCAAGAAGCTTATGATGAGCTAAAGTCATCTCATGAGGATCTAAAAGAAACTCATGAGAAGCTTTAGGAAACTCATAAGACTTATGTAGCTCAACACACCAACAAGGTCCAAATTGATGCCGGTGTGTCTTGTAATTTGATTAATGATATGCCTATTGCTCATGTTACTTCTTCTAGCATATCTACCTCATGTGATGATTTACTTGCTATACCATGCTCTTCTAAGATTGATGCTTGCATGAATGATGTGAATGCTTGTCATACCTTGCTTATTGTTGAAAATCATGAATTAAGGGACACCGTTGATCATCTTGTTGATGCTCTTGCTAAGTGTCACAAGGGTAAAAATGTTTTTAATGAAATGTGGAAGTGTCAACGGTTCACTCTCAAGCATGAGGGTCTTGGATATATCCCCAAGAAGAACAAAAATGTCTTTGTTACTAAAAGTCCACTTTTGTTAAAGAAAGTGGCTTGTATTGCTCTATGTGCAAGAATACCGGATATCTTGCAAAAGATTGCACCGGTAAGAAGATTGCTAATGTTGCTATGGATCCTTCTTACATGCTTGTTAAATCATCCAATGGTGTTGTGCATGCTAAGATTGTTAGTAAAAATAATGTTCATGCTAAGACCAACATGAATGGCACCTTTGGCAATGGAATAAAGAAAAGGTCCATTTGGGTGCCAAAGGTGATGGTGACTAATCTGCAAGGACCCAAGCAGATTTGGGTACCTAAGAACAACTAAATTTGTTTTGTAGGTGAACTACAAGTCCGGAGGAAGGCATTGGGTGCTTGATAGTGGATGCACTCAACATATGACCGGAAATGGGGAAAGGTTCACCTCAATTGAAGAAGGAAATTCCGATTGTGAAAGGATCACCTTTGGTGATAATAGCAAAGGAAAAGTGAGAGGAATAGGAAAGATTGCTATCTCAAATGACCTCTCAATCTCTAATGTATTGCTAGTTGAATCTTTGAGCTACAACTTGCTATCTGTGGCTCAATTGTGTGATCTTGATGTAATTTGCAAATTCTCACCAAGTGGCGCTGTGATTACAAGTGTGAAGGATGATAGTATTATCTTCAAGGGATTCCGTCATGGCAATCTTTATCTTGTGGATTTCTCTTCTAGTGAGGCAAGCTTACACATGTCTATTCACAAAGTCATCCAAAGGTTGGTTATGGCATAGAAGGCTTGCCCATGTTGGAATGAACCAACTCAAGAAATTAGTGAAGCACAACTTGGTTGTTGGTATGAAGGATGATGTCTTGTTTGAAAAGGATAAATTATGTAGTGCCTGTCAAGCCGGGAAGCAAGTGGCTAATACTCATCCTACCAAGAGTGTCATGTCAACTTCAAGGCCTTTGGAATTGTTGCATATGGATTTATTTGGCCCTACCAAATATCAAAGCATTGGTGGAAATAGCTATTGCCTTGTCATTGTTGATGACTTCTCAAGATATACATGGGTGTACTTCCTTAGTGACAAATCAATTGTATTCGCCATTTTCAAAGGGTTTGCCAAAAGAGCCAAAAATGAGCATAAATTCAATATCAAGAAGATTAGAAGTGACAATGGCTCCGAATTCAAGAATACAAGAATTGAAGAATATTGTGATGAAAAGGGAATCAAACATGAATTCTCAACCAAGTACACCCTGGAGCAAAATGGAGTTGTTGAGAGGAAGAATAGAACATTGATTGAAATGGCAAGATCAATGCTCTCCGAGTACAATGTATCGGATAGTTTTTGGGCCGAGGCAATCAACACCGCTTGTCATCCATCAAATAGATTATATTGCCACCGGTTGTTGAAGAAGACACCTTATGAGTTGCTCATTGGAAGAAAACCCAACATCTCCTATTTTCGTGTCTTTGGATGCAAATGCTATATCTTGAAGAAAGGAGCAAGACTATCAAAATTCCAAAGCAAGTGTGATGAAGGATTTCTCCTTGGGTACTCCTCTAATAGCAAGGCCTATAGAGTGTACAATCAAAATTCGGGGCTAGTAGAGGAAGTATATGATGTGGAATTTGATGAAACAAATGGATCTCAAGATGAGCAAGAAAATTTGAATGATGTGGGAAATGAAGAATTAAGAAATGCTATGAAGAACATGACAATTGGTGATGTGAGGCCTAAGGGTGAAGATGACTCAAATGTGAACCCTTCACCACTCTTTCAAGTGAATCAAGATTCATCAACCTCTAGTGCTCAAGCTCAAGCTAGTGATGGTGGTGAGTCAAATCTTCAACTGGAAAATGGCTCAACCTCCACGCCATCACAAAATGCTAGTGGTCATCCAAAAATTCACCATGCCATTGCAAAAGATCATCCGGTAGATCAAATTGTTGGTGACGTAAGCAAAGGTGTTCAAACTAGATCAAGACTTGCTTCATTTTATGAACACTTCTCTTTCGTGTCTTGTGGTGAACCAACTAGGGTAGAGGAAGCTTTGAGAGATCCGGATTGGGTAAATGGTATGCATGAAGAATTGAACAACTTTGCCCGAAATGAAGTTTGGGAGTTAGTCAAGAGGCCACAAGATCACAATGTTATTAGCACAAAGTGGATTTACAAGAACAAGCAAGATGAGAATGGAGTAGTTGTGAGAAACAAAGCAAGATTGGTTGCACAAGGCTATACTCAAGTTGAGGGATTGGATTTTGATGAAACATTTGCTCCCGTAGCTAGACTTGAGGCAATTAGAATTTTACTTGCATATGCAACTAATCACAAGATCAAGCTATATCAAATGGATGTGAAGAGTGCCTTCTTGAATGGCAAAATTAGTGAGCTTGTCTTTGTTGAGCAACCACCGGGCTTTGAAGACCCAAAGAAGCCAAATCATGTTTACAAGTTGTCCAAGGCTCTATATGGACTCAAGCAAGCACCTCGTGCTTGGTATGAGAGATTAAGGGATTTTCTTGTCTCAAAGGGCTTCAAAATTGGAAAGGTGGACACCACCTTATTCACCAAGAAGATTGGCAATGATCTCTTTATATGCCAAATCTATGTGGATGATATCATCTTTGGATCAACCAATCAAGAATTTTGTGAAGAATTTGGTGAAATGATGTCCCGGGAATTTGAAATGTCCATGATTGGTGAATTGAGTTTCTTCCTTGGTCTACAAGTGAAGCAAATCAATAATGGGACATTCATCTATCAAAGCAAATATGTGAATGATCTTCTCAAGAGATTTGGAATGGAAAGTGCAAAACCAATGTCTACTCCCATGGGAAAGAATGCACATCTTGATCTTGATGAAGAAGGCAAACCGGTTGATCAAAAGCTATATCGGTCTATGATTGGAAGCTTGCTATATCTCACCGCATCTGGGCCGGATATTATGTTTAGTGTTTGCATGTGTGCAAGGTTTCAAGCCGCTCCTAAAGAAAGCCACATGATTGCCATCAAGAGAATATTGAGATATTTGAAGCAAACTCAAGATATGGGTTTGTGGTTCCCAAAGGATGGTCAATTTATTCTCATTGGATATTCGGATTCGGATTATGCCGATTGCAAAATTGATAGAAAGAGTACCTCCGATACTTGTCAATTGCTTGGAACTTCTCTAGTCTCATGGTCCTCCAAGAAGCAAAATTCGGTTGCTTTATCAACCGCCGAGGCCGAATATGTCTCCGCGGGAAATTGTTGTGCTCAATTATTGTGGATGAAGCAAACTCTAATGGACTATGGGGTTAACTTTGATTGCATTCCTCTCTTGTGTGATAATGAAAGTGCCGTGAAGATTGCTACTAATCCAGTTCAACACAAGAGGACCAAGCATATTGATATTCGGCATCATTTTCTAAGGGATCATGTGAGCAAAGGTGATATTGTCATGGAAAGTGTGAGGACCGATGATCAATTGGCGGATATCTTCACCAAGCCTCTAGAAGAAGCTTGGTTTTGCAAGCTACGGAGTGAGCTAAATATTCTTGACCTCTCACATATCTCCTAGAACCTTGTTTTGTTGCTTTATGTCATACTCTTCATATATGCATGCCTACCTATTTTGTATATCTTGCCATGCCATTTATGCCATGTTGTTGCATTGAAAGTTAGTTCACATATTTAGGGGGAGCACTATACCACTCATGTGTCTTGCTACCCTCACAATGTGGACAAATCAACAAAGATGCCATACTAGTCTTGCTTTTGCTCATTTTGTTCAAAAAGTCAAATTTTTGGGTTCTATTGGTTGAAAAATGGTTGTTATTGTTCCAAAATGCTTTTATGCCTCTTGGATATGTTTTGGAAGGTTTTTTTATTCTTATCACCAAAATGAGTTTGAGCTCTTTTGAAGATCCTCTTTTGCCTTTTCTCACCTATTCTCTCAATTTCTTATCGAATCATTTTTGAGAAAAGTCCTTTTACAAAACTTGTAGAGATGGTGATCATAAACATAATTGGTATTCACAACTTGTTGAGATGATCCATCGTTTAAGAGAAATTTGGGTTTGAAATTCGTCGTGAAAACCTCTTTTAGTCGCCTTTTTAACCTAATATGGCGTCTTGTGAGTTTAGCATATTGGATCATATATCTTCGTATATATTGGTTCCAAAATGCTTATGAGACTCATACATTCCCAAAAATATCAACATTCCATCATTTTGGTCATTTGTGCAAGTAATAGCAATTGTGTATGTTTATATCAATGTTTCATTCACACATGCATAATTCATGTCATGGATGATCGAGAATCGTGGATATATTTCTTGAAGAGTTGGAATCATCTTGGATATGATGGAATTCATTAAGCTATCATTTTTTGAACAAGTGTGGAATGATTGGAGAAGGTTTGAATTGATTTGGATGAGGAATTTGAAAGTAACGCAACTGTCACCAGTCAAGAGTTCAGAAATCTCTTTCACGGTCAGACCGTCGGCAGTCGCGATCAGACCGCCGGTCAGCCAACAGAGCACCGGGAGTCGTTTGTTTGTTGCTTCTTGTCTCAGCGGTCAGACCGACCGTCCCACGGTCAGACCGTCACCCTCGGTCGAGTCCAAACAGCTCTGTTCCGCGAGGGTCTCTTATGTCTGATACCCCTTCGTCCTCCTTTCGTCCCCAACTCTCCCAAAACCGAAAGTAGCTCCTCTAAAGGCTCTCCTTTGCCCTCCAAGGACCTCCATTGGAAGAACTCCATCCCTAGGCTCCTCGGTCCAACCGAGAGCGGATCCGGTCTCACCAAGGGCTTCTCCGCCATGAGTGACCGGTATTTCATCGTTTTCTCCTCTCTCCCCATGGTTTCCATTGGTTCTCTCTCAAGGGGCTGTTGCTAGGGATGGAATATTTGAGACATGGATTGTTTGTTTGATGATTGGAAAGTGATTCCTAGACCTAATGACAACTTCTATGCAAAGTTTTAAGGGTTGATTTGGTGGCTCTCATGAACATTGATGTTAGGGTCACATTTTGGGGATTACTGATTATGGCCATGGATTAGTGAAATTGATGGGTGGAAATGCTTCATAGTACATCTTTGAACATATATGAGAAGAATTAGTGGCACAATTGAGGTTTTGGCTAGAGTTTCAAAGTGCAGTTGATTGTCGGCCGAACCTCACCCGACGGTCTGACCGCCAGTATCACGGTCAGACCGTCAGGGCAGGACAGAGTACAAACTCAACTTTTCTTATGGCAACCCAATGCGTATGTCTGACCATTAATTATCGGTTGCTTATACATGATTATTGCTCGCTCATTTTCAGTAATCGTCACACCGTAAGAAAAGTGGTGGCGTCCATGTTCAAAGCCGGTTCAAGCAAGAAGAGAAGGGCACCCCGTTCAGATGATGATTATTCTCCCTCTTAAAGTACAACTGATGATGCTTCTGAATTTGGTCAGTCCACTAATGAAGTAGACATGGATGAGGCACATGGAGATGATCTGTTGTTTGATCCCACAACATACACTGGAGAGAAGAAGTAGTGGGCATCACATGAGTACTACAGAGCTAGATAGGAGGTGGCTTACTCTCAGGATCCAGATTCACCCACACCTCAGTTTCACACTCGAATGCAACATGATGCATTCTATGGTATGTTGATGGACAAAACTGTATTCACTCACAAGTACACAGACTGGTCATACCTTGCACAATTTCCAACTGTTAGTCCTCTACTTGAGAAATTTCAAAACTTGGGAGTGCATGCTTTTGTGGCACATAAGCAAGATTGGAATGAAACTGTGATCCGACAATTTTATGCCACCATTGAGGTTGATTTCCCCAACAAAACTCTGACATGGATGACTAATTCAAGGAGGTTCACTGCCACATTTGCAGAGTTTGCTGAGGCAAATGAAATTGACTATAATGTCACTCATGATCAAATTGATGTGCTTGAGCAGGAGCTACTTAAAGAGCCTGAGTGGGTTCAGTACTATGTTGATGATCCTCACATAAGGAAATTGGGCAATGTTAGTGGTCTCCTCTATATGCCCAAGGTCATCAACAAGATAGTGAGGATGACTTTTTATCCTCGAGGTGGAAATTCTGAGGCTATTCGAGACTACTATTGGAACATTATTGAGTATGTCATGCAAGGACAGATGTTTGATGTGGTGCTCCTTATAATGAAGGAGATAGAGAGCTACAATATGGCAGTGAGGACTAGTCTTTACTATGCCTCCTACATTATGTCTCTGATTCTTAAGAAGAGCAACTTTCCAACTCGGTATCTGTTCCTCGATATCAGCCCTTTAGCTCAGTAAAGCAAGAACTCATAGCACCACCAGAGGCACCAGCTGCAGACGATGAGGAAGAAGAGGCACATGTTCAGGCAGAGGTTCCTCAGGCACCACATGCTCCCCTAGTGCCACCACCTCCACAGATGGATTGGTCACAGCATGCTCCTCCGCCTCCGGCATTCTTTGCAGGCATGACCACTTATCTTGATCAGTACTTTCAGCCTGTTATGTAGAGGTTTGATCAGATACAAGCCTCAAGTATTGAGGCTCGTAATTCTTATGAGGCAGCTAGGACATCCTATGAGGCAGCTAGGACTTCTATTGATGATCTCACCACTAGGATGCAGAGTTTAGAGTCTAACTACGAGGCTCTATCTTCTCACATTTATGGCTACTTTCCTGCACCAGTGCCACCTCCAGAGTTTTTCCAGCCACCTTGGTATGCACCTCCACCTCCTCCTCAAGATAATTGAAGTCTTGACCATTTTTGGTCAATTGATGCCAAAGGGGGAGAACATGTGAAGTGATGTGATATTATGATGAGATGATAGAGTCAGGGGGAGAAAAGGAAACAAAGATGCAAGCCATGATTCTTGATCTATCTATCTTGCATTTGCATGTGCATCTCATATGTATCTTACTTTCATGCACATTTGAACTTATTTGTGTTCGTTGAACTATGTCACAATGTTTGTGGTAATTTCTTTTGCACCTTGGACCATTTGCTCTATTATCTATGTGATGAACTATGTTGGTTTTTTTATTATCTATGTTCATCTCATCTTAATGGTTCAAATGTGTGGATGATGAGGATGTTCTTACTTGAAATAATTGATATTGCTATATATTGGTTATTCTTTGTCTCCTCGCATCCAATGGTACAAGGTAAACTCTACCAAATTTTTTTTTTAAAAATGTGCATTGCCATGTTTATGATACATCTTGATCAATGCACCAATTTAGGGGGAGTTTTACCTTTTGGTGAGTTCATTAACTTTTTCACATGATCATGTCTTGAAAATTCTATAGCATGTGATCCTTATCGGGTGACTCACCTTAGAGCCTTATTTCTTTATTAAATATCTTTATTGGCTCACTATCTTTATATCACTTCTTATGTTGTCATCAATTACCAAAAAGGGGGAGATTGAAGCATCTAGGCCCTTTTTAGTGTTTTGGTAATTAATGACGACCCTTATTTTTGACTAACTACGTTGTTGAGATGATTATGGTTGTAGTCAAAATAAGGGATGGAATGATGGATGAAGTGATATACATATGGATGGCTCAAGGCAAAGGTATCTTGATAGTTTTTTTTATTTTGCCGATCACAAAGAGATTAGAGATGAGTGACCGGATTATAGGTTAAATGCCGTACTATCAAGAGGGGTTGATGAAACGACCTTGAGTATTCATGGTTGCCACAAATGCTCAATTCCTATCTTTGTGAGTGGTTCTGTGTGAGTTGAGTGTGCCCATATCTTTGAGAGAAAGCAAAGAGTAAAAGAAGGGGGGCTGGCAGGTCACTCTTGGCGGTCAGACCGCCAGGACCCGCGGTCTGACCGCCGGTGCGCTCCAGAGACGGCCAGAGGAGTGGCCTCTCTGGTTACTCGGGTGATGGCCTGACGGTCTGACCGTCGTTAACCACGGTCTAACCGTCAGTGCATGTCTGGTGTCGACAGAGACTTTGTTCTCGGGTGAAAGTTGAAAGTGTCCCAACGGTCTGACCGTGGGTGATGACGGTCTGACCGTCGGGCTCGTGCCAGAACGAGTTTGAAAGTCAAACTAGCCGTTGGGTTGTACGATGGTCCGACCGTGGGGAGTCACGGTCAGACCGTCCGGTGCGCAGAAAGCTGTAACGGCTAGTTTTCAAAGGGTGGCCTATTTATACCTCCTCTATCCCGTGCATAGAGGCTCTCTTGGCCATTAGAAAAGCATTGTACACCCTTTGGAGCTCATTCCCTTCTCACACAAAGCTTTAGTGGAAAGATTGCAAGTGTGTGAGTGTCAGTGCCCTAATCTTGAGTGTTTTGAGCATTGTGGCACTTGGGATCCTCAAGCAAGCATCATCGACTTGTTACTCTTGGAGGTTGCCGCCTCCTAGACGGCTTGGAGGAGTCAAATCCGTGAGCCCTTCAAGAAGCTTGTGAAGGAGGTCTGGATTCTTGTGAGAGGTGCGGTACTCACCTCGCCGGAGCGGTGAAGAGCAACCCTAGTGGAATCGAGGTTTGGAGAGGTTCAAGGTATTGATTGTTTTCTATCTCAAGTTGTTCTTTGTGAGCCCTTCTTGGTGGTGGAGAAGTGGATACTTGAGGAGAGAAGCACTTCATACGCTTGAATCCACCTCAACGTGGATTAGGGGTGATCGGCAAATCACCGAGACCACGGGAAAATATCCTTTGTCTCTTGACTTGTATTTTCATATGTTGTTTACATACTAGAAATTGATTGATGTATGTCACCTAGGATTGTCAACCTACTTTAGCTCAAACCTAGGTTTAGTTGTCAATTTCTTGCTTTTATCCAATTGTCTTTAAATTCCGCAATTAGTTGGATAGTTAGCTTTTAAAATTTTAATTCGGCTATTCACCCCCCCTCTAGTCGGGGTCCTTCGATCCTACAATTGCGTGGGACGTCGATTGGAAGGCCTTCCCAAGATCTCGAGGCATCTGTTTTTTGTAGCCACAACCAGCGGATGCAGAGAGCCCACCCTTGCAGCTCCAAGTTACGAATGCCAAGGCCTCCATATTGCAGCGGGCGCTGAACATGGTTCCAGGAAACCAAGCAACTGCCCCCATTGGCTTTCTCATGGCCACACCATAGAAAGCCATGCTGAAGCTTGTTGATGGCATTGAGTGCCCATTTGGGTAAGTCTAGGGCGATCATGAGGTAGATGGGCACTGCAGATAGTACTACCTTGACTGTCACAAGCCGCCCTGCTCTGTTCATTAGGGAAGCCTTCCAAGTTGGTAGGTGATCTGCAATCTTGTCAATTAGTGGTACGAATTCTGTTTTGGTTGGTTTGCGCACAGAAATTGGGAGCCCGAGATAAGTGCAGGGGAAGTTTTTAATCTCACAAGGGAGTGCCCCAGATATTCTTTCCAAATCCTCTTCGCTCATTGTATTGGAGTTACTAAACTTTTTGTGATGTTTGTGCTGAGGCCCGAGGCATGCCCAAAGACATCCAGCAGCTGTTGAATGGTGACCAAATCCCCCGTTGTTGGCCGTAGGAAAAGTACCACATCATCCCCATAGAAGGAAATTCGATGCTTTGCCCGCTTGACTGCTATTGGCTGTAGAAGACCCTCCTGTGTTGCTTTTGAGACGAGTGAGTTGAGAACATCCATCACCAAAATGAACAACATGGGGGACAGGGGATCCCCTTGACGAAGCCCACGATGGTGGTAAAACAGGTCCCCTGGCTCTCCATTCAGTAGCACTTGCGTTGATGAGGTAGATAGCAGCAAGCAGAGGAGGTCACACCACTTTCTCCCAAAACCGAGCTGCTGCAGAACCTCAAGCAAAAAGGACCATGATACTGAGTCGAAGGCTTTTGAGATGTCGAGCTTCAGTAAAATGTATGGCTCCTTCTACCGATGCAAACACTTGGCGAGTTGTTGGACGAGCAGGAAATTATCATGGATATTTCTGCCTTTGATAAATGCACTTTGGTTAATTGATACCAGCTGGAGCAGCAAGGGTGCTAACCGATTGGCCATGATCTTTGCAACTAGCTTGGCAAAGCTGTGTATAAGACTTATAGGCCAAAAATCCTTCACTTGTGTGGCACCCAGCTTTTTTGGAAGAAGAGTGGTGAAAGCTGAGTTCAGTAACTGAAATTTGAACACATGCCCACACTGCACTGCTGCAAGAGCTAGCATGATGTCACCCTTGATTACCTCCCAGCACACCTTGTAGAAATGACCGGTAAAGCCATCCGGACCCGGGGCTTTGTCTAGTGGCATGGTTTTAATTGTGGCCCAAACCTCCTCCTCTCTGAAAGGTGT
The DNA here is from genome assembly GCA_032690845.1 of Eleusine coracana subsp. coracana. NCBI lineage: Eukaryota > Viridiplantae > Streptophyta > Magnoliopsida > Poales > Poaceae > Eleusine > Eleusine coracana. The sequence continues at coordinate 64,566,469 of CM064426.1, read as the reverse complement.
ATCCAGGGATGAAAGATCATGACAGTCGATGTGGAATGTAGAGAGGTCCAAAGAATAATCCCTCTCGACCGCTGTACCAAGGAGTTTGTCACAGAAATAAAAAAACGTCTTATGTTTTTCTTGCTGCCCGGTAATCACTTGGTCCTCCACCACCAACTTTGCAATGAAGTTCTTTTTCTTGCGGTATCTGGCCTGTTGGTGAAAAAAACTTGTATTCGCATCTCCTTTCAGGTGCAAGATACGGGAGCGCATCCGCGCAATGATGTGTTCTAGTGAGGCCAACCCAAGACAGTGATGCTTTAGCTTCTTGCGCAGCCATTCCTCACGAGCACAGAGCACTCTAGAGTCACGTGCAATCTCAAGATGATGAAGCACTTCTTTTGCCATGCTGAGCTGCACTCTAATATTGCCTGTCTTCCTTTGACTCCAGCCTTGGAAGCCTTTGAAAAGCCGCTGCAGCTTAATGAACAACCGCTCTACCGGACAAGGAGAAGAGGTTGGCGCGTTCCAGTTCTGTGAAACGGCGTCCATGAAACCTGGAAGCTTCGGCCAAAAATCTTCAAAATGGAATCTACGCTTCCCCCATGTATTAACCTTTAAACCCAGCAACAAAGGGCAGTGGTCCGAGACCACTGAGGCCATGCTCTGCAACAAGGCGTCTGGATACATCTCTTCCCAATCTGAGCAAGAAAAGGCACGATCCAGTCTTACAAGAGTCGGTGAAGTCCTCTTGTTGGACCAAGTGTACTTCTGCCATGCAGGGGAATTTCCTTAATTTCCAAGTCAATGAGGAACCACCGAAACTGGCCCATCATTGCCCGGTTCAAATTATCATTATTTTTGTCTTCCACTTGATGAGATTAAAATCTCCACTAAGCAACCAAGGACCAGCACAGAGAGCACGGACGTTCCTGAGTTCCTGAAGGAAAAGAAGTTTATCATCATCCCTCTGAGGTCCATACACTCCGATAAGCCGCCAGTTCCTGCCGTCTTGAGCTGCAACATGTGCAAGGATCCCACATAGCTCGACGTTGATGAGGGTAGGCAAAACTGCCCCAACGGAGTTCGCGAGTCGGGACCAGCGCCTAAAGTAAAGCAGGCACGTAGATGCCCTGAATGGCCGACCATCGTTGAAGACGCATTCGGCCGTCGCCTCGTCGGGCAGCATGAGAATGTAGTCTGTTGGTGAAGTTCGATGAAAGGACATTGTGTCCGACAGGACGTCAAAACGCATAGCGAGTTCCTCCAGTAGGTCTTCCTCCCGTCTCTAACCACCAACCACCGACACGATGAGGGCTCGTCGGAACTCGAGCTCCATCCTTACGATGCCGGGAGAGCGATTGATGATACACTACGGCCTGGCCACCGGAGCCTCGCTGACGATGACTTCATGCAGTTGCCTCCGCCGCCACCGGGTAGGAGAGCCACACTCCTCATCGCTGTCACTAGGAGGGGGCTGGTCCGCACGCGAACCATTGGCCGAACGGCGCCGGCCGATGCCTTCGCCGACCAGCGTGGTCGTCTTCCTGCGCGGCTGGCGCAGCCGAGTGGTTCGTAGCAGGTTCAGATGCCATGGCCTCCGGAACTGCTGGCTGGATGCGACGCCAAACCGAGATACGCGAGCCAGTCTTCACCATCAGCCGATCACTAGGGCAGCTGTAGGAGCGGTGACCTAGACGCTGACACGTGAAGCAGCGAGTCTTCCTCCAGCAAACAGCCGCGCGGTGGGTAGTAGCGAGGCAGTTGAAACACCTGCCCTGAAGAGTCTTCGTTATGACGGGGTGGGCGAGGAGCTCGGCAGCGACGCCGCGGCTCCACCCGCTGCCAGCCGTCGACATCCGGACCTTTCCGTTCCGGCACATGGATCTCAGAACGAAGCAAAATCTTCGATGATGGAGCAGTTGCTGTCGGCTGGGCTACCGATTCCACGGACGCAGAGCGCGATGGGGAGGCCAGCACATCCCGATACGAGGCTGCCGGCGTGGCCGACACATGAGTCACCGAGCATGGGCTGACCTTCGGAGAAGAGGGAGGCGAGTCGCTCCACCGTGCCGCCTTAGACCGGCCCGCCGGCGGAGCAGGGTCAGGTGTAGGAGACAAGGAGGAGGGGAATCCTGGCGCTTGGGTGGGAGGAAGGTTGGTTGCGGTGGTCGTCGGGCCGGAAACCGGTGTCGACATGCGGCAGGTGGGGGGTGCAGCGCCGGGGAGGGGAAAGGGCGGGGGAGACGGAGCGGCCATCTCTCTATTCGAGGACAGTGAGTTCCCCTATCATGTCTACTTTGAGTCAGTCCCAAGCTAACTCGTACCATTTAATCTGACCTTTCCATCAATTGATATCTAACACTAATTGTGCTTGGATTACTTTCCATAGTCGTATTTTGCTGAACTGTTATACTAATTCCTAGGTCAGGTCTCAGTGTATAGTGATACTTAGATGGATAAAAAATTGACTTCTATACAATCCGTTAGTGTTCCACTGTTGCTCACTGTTGTGAGTCTCAGCTTTTTCTAATTGTTTTCATCATTGGTACCAATGCATGATAAGAGTGAAAGACTACTGAATAATGCAAATGAAACAAGCCTGATCAAGACTGGGTTGGTGCTAAATCTGGATATTCTGTCACTGCAAATGTTTTGTTGTTTTATGATTGCTGCATGCCACTACCTATATCTTCCTAGGAGGTGAATGATAATTAGCTGAACCTGGTGATTTATTAGGTTGTGTGTAGATGGCATCTTCGAGGAGACATAGGGATCATAATCCATTCATGGACATAACCAACATTGCAGGCACAGGTAATGTTGATTGACCACGGTTAGAATACCGTGTCTGATACCCCACGATATATCTTGCTGTGTCATTGTTTTCTGAGTATATATTGGACTGAAGGTAACAGAGGTAATGTTGACCAACTATGGGTATATATCATTGTTGGAATATTTTATGGGCTGGTTTATCTACAGATGAGCAAGAACATACACAAGTCACGGATCCAAAAGAAATCAAGAGACAAAGAGATATGGAACGATATGCAAACATGCCGGCTGATAAGAAGAAAGAGTTACTGAAAAGGCGGCGTGAATCCTATCATGCTAATAAGTCTATGTCAACCCTTGGAAATGATGACTGTGAGCAGTCAGTTCCTCGCAATTGCGAAATGGTTCTACACAGTATGAGGCACAAACTGAACAAGGTGTCACATTCAATTAGTCTGTCAACAATACCTAAACTTGATAGTATTATAGTCACGCTGATCATTTAACTTTTGATTTTACCTTATGGTTGCAGGCGGACACCATGTTGTTGTGCAGTCTTGCTCTTCGCCATGTGGCAAGGAAAATGTTCCTCCACAGAGTCAAGAAAACCTTGATATATATCAGGGACATGATAACATTATGAGTGGTGGCCAAGGAACAAATTCCACAGTTTGATTGCCAGGTAGTTTGATGGAAGTTTTTTACTATTTAGACAATGCATTGGAATGAGTTTATAGTCATCGTAGTAAATGAAAAGGATGTAGCATACACTAATTTTCGTAATAGCTCTGTGTCTCCACCTCCACTTTTTACTTTCTTAGGAAAGTTTTTTTTATTACATTGTATATTATAGCATACTTATGCGTGTATGATATGGAATGTCTGTACTATATATATATATATATATATATATATATATATATATATATATATATAATTCACACCCATGGTGTGATATAGTATTTCACACCCCAGCCACTTTGGTCCAACCGAACCAGAATCATCCCGGACTCAACCCAGCCAAAATAGAACCCACCTGGTTTATTATTTAATTTGGCCAGCAAGCAATAACAGCACCATATTTATTTGGAAAGGCAATAAAAGCAGGCCCGTGGAGATTTATTTCCATTGACCATGCTGTCATGTTATATATTTGTTCTTCCAGCTTCTCTCTGCAATTGAGGTGCTCACGATGCAAGATGATAGGTACGCCACAACCAGCTACTATCGTCAATATCCTCCTTGTGGTGATTATTTTTCAAATATTTCTTTGATGGTTTTCTGGATGTTTTATAGCAGAGGGGAGAATGAGGAATTGGCAGAAACATGTGCGGGACAAGAAACATGCATGCTGCATATTGCATCCCTCATCGGCAAGTTCTTGCCTGTGCGGGCTGAAGTGATGTAGGGGGCTTATTATACACGCTCCTCGCAGGCCCAACCACCATGCCTCCTATTCTCGATCCTTCGCAGCGCCATCCAGAACCGCAAATGTCCCTCTTCCACGAAGGAACGCAGTCTTCCGCTTCGACAACAATGACCGATGTTCCGTGTAGAGGATGCTGCCCTGGACATTTGCTTTATTAATGTACATGCGGGGTTATTGTTTAGAATGCATCACATTTTTTTAAAATTATAAGTTATTAATTTTATTTCTCTGCATTCTACATCAAGGTCTCCTCCTTTTTCATTCTTAGGGAGAGAAAATTGATCCATAAAAACATGCAAGTTTGCTTTCTGCTTTCAGGTTATGTTTTGCCATAAAAATCTTTTAATCTAACGAAAAATATCTAATAATTTTGCAGGTTGCTAATAAGATGTTGCTTTTCTCGTATCTGCCTTTGGAAGAGAATGTGACACATATTAGATGAAAGAGCCATTTTTCTTTTCGGCAAGTGTTAAGAATTTTGATATTCTTTAGAGCCGCAACTTGGCAGTGCCATCGCACAAAAGAGGCCACAGAGCAAAATTAGGAAATGCAAAGAGTGTAAAAACTTATCAATGGAATCACATAATGTAGTGTATTTATGAGCATAGTCATGTACTCAGTTCAAACATGATCAATGAAATATAAATGATCATTGGAAGTAATAGATAGAACTCTTAGGTTCACCTTTCATCGTATTTTTTTTTTGTAATCTACAGTCATAAGACCAGTCATTTCCCAAAGCACTAATGTTTGATTCCAGAGTGCATGTAGTGAATCCACTTAATTGAGATAATTGATTTCCACAAAATCACAAAATGCTCCCTCAATCATAAACTAACATGTACCTGAGAGTAAAAACCCATCCCTCATTAACCATGCTCGTGAAAAGATATGTATGTGTACTAAAGTCATAATAACTAAAGAGATATGATTTTGAAATATAAAACACTTGGAATGCAACAGCTCTAATGACCCAGATTCGGACAACATGGCCTCACGCATTTCTTATACCTAAAATCCACTAATCGATGTAAAACAAAAAGAAAAGTTATGTCACAATATAATAGTAAAAATTTAATGTTTATGGAGATTGCCATCCAGGTGTTGGTAAAATCGGAAATAAGAAAACAGTTAACGTGTGCTGCTGTTAGATTGCTGGCAACAAATTTTCTGCTCACCAAAATGCAACGTCACTATTTGTGGTCGTATGCAATTTCACGGTCACGCATGTAGTCTAGAATTAGTCTGAGATTAACATTCACGTGGACTTGTAAAATAGGAATTAACATAACAGTAAACACAATTAAGAGCTGAGCATGTATGCAAGCTATACACGGAATTAATGGGGTTAATTTTCTATTTGGTGAATGCCATAAAGAAACAAACATGCCTGCATGCCTGGTCAGTACGGACGAATGTTTCTCCCAAATATATTCATCACAAATTAAATATATTGTACGAGGTCATCAATTTGTCATTTTTCCAAATGTGTCATTGTTGGCACTTGGTAAACTAATTAACTAGGTCTAGATAGTACAAACTTTGAGTTTTATATTCAAATGGCATTTCAAAACTAGGACATTATTATGGTTACAAATATTCATCATAATTTATGGTTTACTAGCTTCAGTCATACATGCTCCTGCAGGTTAACCTAGATTTTGCATTCACACATATAATTGTTTAGGACTATAAATCTAAGCAGTAAGGAAACTAAATAATATTAAACATCTAGCTAATTTGTAAGTAAATCTTTTTCTAATTGCAGCTTGAGTTCGACAGGCACCCTGCCCTGTTGACTCTGCATTGTTTTACAATTAGGAGGCACAAAAATTCCTTTGGTAAAATATGAAATATTTTTTTCTTGCACATAGCAAAATAGAAAATAATTGACGTGCTTGTCATCATAAAACTTGATACAACTTTTTGATCAAAGAAAATTTTACAATAAAATATGTGGGTCCTTATGATTGCATAGAAACTTAATAAAGTATCTAGCGGCACTCCATTTTATTGAGATTAATCGCTTTCAAAAATAATATATATTATGGCCCAAATCATGAATAATCATTGACTTGAGTGTAAAAGACCCAACCTACCCTAATGACTAAAATGAGCACAAATTGTCAGCAAAACACACATTTGGGTTGTGTTAGATTGTAGATAATAAATATGGGAATGCTTGTTTTCCGTTCATTGAAAGGAAAGCTTGTTTTTTTGTCCACGGGAACCCTTTTGTTCATTTTATTATTTATTTATAGGATTATATGATTATTAATTAGTGTTATGTATGAACTATAGAAAAGTTGTCTCTTTGTATCCATTGAATCTAGATCGAAGGGTCAAAAACGTTGATTGAAATGACCTCTCATTTTCAATTGAATAAAAATTAGGGGCTCCCTAATAAATAACTTTTTATGTTCATCTAAGTTACTATTTATGCTTATGCACAATAAAAAAATATGGAAGTCGAACATGTGTTATTTGATTGATTTAGTTCTAAGATCAAAATGACCGTACTTCAAAAGCAAGAATAGTCATTTAGCTCGTTGGATTACATGGTATTTGAGCATAAATTGTTATTAGTTGCACCCATAAAATCACTTTTTAGATAACTTTTTTTATCTCACTTAATTATTGCTGGTCCTGATGGATTAAAGTCACAAAACATGTTTTCTCTGCAGATTTTGTTTTCCATTTTGCTTATATGGCTTATGAACACCGATCACATTCTAAACTACAAGTTTTTGTGCTGTTGTGAGCTCTTTACAATTTGGTTAGTCATTAGATGCAAAGAAGGATAAATAAACCTTCTATATTTGTAATGCATGCATGCATAATCTAACTGAATGGGCTGAAGCGTATGTCAAGTAATTAAGCAGGAGATAATGAAGAATACTTCCTAATTTGCAGCTTGAGTACCAAAGGCACGCTGCCCATGTTGACTCAGCATTTCGGATGCATAAAAGTTCAGCTGGTGAAATAGTAAGTAGTTTCTTTTCGCACGGAGTGAAATAGCAAAATAGGTGGCGTGCATGTCACCATAAATAATTTTCATTTGGTGATCAAAGTGTAAAATAGCAAATATAGTGAAATATGTGGGTTCTTATGATTGCATGGGATTTTGTGATCACGTGAATCAGATGAGATCTGAACTTTCCATTTACAAATGTCAGCTAAAATAGGAAACAACAAAATAGTTAATGGCTGTAATTAAGAGAGCAGAAGTGTGCATATGCAATTAGTAGCAGCAATTAAGAGGTGTGTAGCCGGGAACCATGCATGCATGCATGCATGGTGAATGGATAGGGTGGCTGGGGTGTGACTTAATATACCACACCCTGGGTGTGATATATATATATATATATATATATATATATATATATATATATATATTAAAGAATGCAACATAGCGGCACCAGAATGTGTTTCTTTTCCATGCATCTCTATTCTAGGAGAGGAGTGTGATTCCGATGATGAGTGTCATATGACCGTGGAACATAGTCTGTCACATACTACTTCTGAGAGCGGTGGTTCGCTGAAAAAAAAAGAGGACAAGTAAACATGCAAGTGATATGGCACGTTATGCTAATATGACACTTGAACAGAAACAACAAGTAAGGGGCTGCCAAAATACACGAAATGTCTTCTAATATATATAAATTGCAGGCTTTCAACGAAAATTAATCATGAGAGCTTGTGATATTAGCTTTGTCAAAAAGTTTTTTGAAAGGCGGTGGAAGTACTTGGGCACTGTGCTCTATGATTATAATGAATAAATAGTGAGTATATGCTCTTTTAGAACATGAGGACATTTAATTAGTTTTGTTGTGATGTAAATATATGTTGTGTCTAGAGTACAAACATTGTTATCGATATAATAAAAATGTTCATGTTGCTCTTTTATCTTCATCCCACGTTCTCATGTATTAGAAGTTGTTTAAGAAGCTTGAAAAAAATCTTGTTAGATGACTCTTTTGCAATATTGAAATAATATACATCATGGACATAGAATATGAATATAAAATCATTTGTTATATTGACAGATTTTTTATTTAAGTTCCTAAAAAGTATTATGTGTTGTACATAATTTTGTACCTCCGATGTAACGTACGAGCATGTAACTAGTTAAGAAGACATATTTGAATATTGAAATATTTAGCAGGAAACATCACTAATGTTGCACATTGCTTAAATGATCCATCCCGACATCTCATGCATATGGATTCCGTGAAGATTAAAAAAAGAGGTATACGTGTTAAATTCTTTGTTTCTTGAAACTAAAATGAGTGCGATACCAAAAAAATTTAATCACTTTTCTTGTTCTTGGGCGTAAAAAGCAGTTGAAGGAACAAAACCACAATAAATTTTATTCTAGCTTCACAATGAAACCAAGTGCTGATCCCCCTTTTTTTCATAAAAAATTAGCATCGACTGAAAGTGCCACAAATTGTCGCAGCGCAGCAGTGGTAGGTATCCCCATTCGGAGGATTGGCTGGTCGTAACCCCCAGAACGGCAATTGCCAGTCCTGGCCGACCAAACGGCCTGCTGGGTGAGCCTGGAACATACGGGAGCATGCTCCAACGGCCTGGCAGCTCCGACTCCGACGGACAGGTGGCGCTGGGGCCACCAGTACAAGCATGCACTCACGGGCCAACCGAGCCTGGTCCCACAGTTAGTGGAAGTGAGATGATGCCAGCAGCTGGTCAGTTCCTTCCCGGCACGCCACTCCGCAAGTCGATCAGCTAGCGGTTTGGGCTGTTCCATTTCTTGCTGCCTTCTAGTGTACGAGTGCGCGCGCGTCGCGGAACGAAGCGAAGCGAAGAGAAGCTTAGCTGCACGGAAGCGCCATGGCACAAGAGGCGTCTGCGTCCTCGTCGGCAGGGGCGGCAGCCGGGCAGATGATGAGGATGGTGGTTGGCGTGGACGACAGCGATCCCAGCTGGTACGCGCTGCAGTGGACGCTCCAACACTTCTTCCCGCCCTCCGGCCAGCCGAAGCAGCAGCAGTATCGCCTCATCGTCGTCACCGCGAAGCCCGCCGCCGCGTGCAACGTCGGCCTCGCCGGCCCTGGTACGCACGCATACACCTCCTCCTGCAACTGGTCATGTCTCGACTTCGATTTCAGTCTTGAACGTGTGTTGGGTTTAGGTGCGGCGGACGTGGTGTCGTTCGTGGAGGCCGACCTGAAGCGCAGCTCTATGCGCGTCATCAAGAAGGCCAAGGACCTCTGTGCACAGGTAAGATCACATCAAGCAAACCTTTTTTTTTTTTCATCCTTGCAAAGCTGGCCGGGATCAACACCAGTGATCTTCAGATCTTGTTCCGCGCTCCACCCATTATCGTCTCAATCTTTGTTTAGCAGAATCAACCTTATGTCCTGGATCAAGATACCGCTAAGGACTCTTATCATGGATACTTACCGATGATCTGTCAACGCTGCAGCTACAGGTGAGTGACGCTATGTTCGAGGTGGTGGAAGGGGACGCGAGGCACGTGCTCTGTGAGGCTGTCGAGAAGCACCACGCGGAGTTGCTCGTCGTCGGCAGCCATGGCTACGGCGCAATCAAGAGGTATGCGTCGCCATTTCATCACCCACCCCACCCGTGCTTGGTTCTCTGCTCTTCCTCTGTTCTCCGGTTCGAGAGAGCTGGTTCGCATCCTGACTGACAAAGGAGCGTGCACGCTCTTTCAATTTTATAACGGCCGAAAATGCACGGCAGCATAAAACGACAATATTTGTGAAGGCATTTTTATGTGTGAAATATTCGGAATTTCGGATGACAGTAATTGTGAAGCCCATTTTTTGGATGGGCAAATTTGTTTCCATTCTTTTTTGGGTTATCTTATAAGATAAATCTGACAACACATTAATGTCGAATCTATTTTTTTTTGAATCTACTTATTACTGACGGGGTCTCAACAATACTTGATCAGAATTAGCGTACATATAATATTTCAAACTATCACCCCCAACCCCCACATCAAATTTTTTTTGAAGGAAACATCAAGAATTTACAAACTCGTTCGAATGAAAAGTAACTTTTCCACCCATTATATGCATACAATTTATAATAATTGTAGCGTTAACAAAAAAAATGTATTCTTTGGCTTCCCTTCTCTATGATCTTGACCTTCAGTTTTGTATTGCTGACTTGATTGCGCCTCTCTCAGGGCTGTTCTTGGAAGCGTGAGCGATTACTGCGTACATCATGCACACTGCACCGTGATGATAGTAAAGAAGCCAAAGCACAATCACTGTTGATTGCTCTAATGTGTGTTTAGTTTGTTAATGAATGTATAATCATCATCATATCTTCAGTTACTTTTTAGGCGTGGATGTAACTTTCTGTATATAGTACAAATAATTTTGTTGTTTACGACCTCAAATAACGCGTTCCATCAGTCATGCAATGCAAATTTTTACACGAGCGTGCATGCTCTTTTTATATTACAGCTGTCCCTTTTAAGTTACACATGTGAGGAACTGATAGTCCGAGATACTATGACTGTACATCTAATGAAAACAGGGTAAATAAATAGACACACAAATTCACATTTCCAAAATTTATAGCACTAAACAAATTGTTGCCACTTGCGACATCCCAAGATGAAAAAGCTAAAAGTAGATAATAAGTATTTTAAATCACTTACTTTTCTTACATTTTTATTCTACTTCTCACTCTTGCTCTATGTACTTGAAAACTTAATCCGCTAAAATACATTAACAACTCATCTTACTATTACATTTTTTCTTGCAACACTAAAAAATGAGAATATTAATCTATAGAAACATCATTAGGCGTCATTTCAAATATCTTTATGAAAAGGTTGTTATCTCCAACAAACCACATATATGCTCAAGAAAAGTTGGAAGTTTCCATGTGCCTTCTAAGGAAAATTTAAGCATATACAGTGTTGTTCGATCATATGTACATGACAAGGTAACTAACCAACACTTGTTTGTTTTTCACATCAAAATAATTCATAATATAAAATTTGTAAAAGAATTGATGTATGAAAATATTATTTCTTATTTTATATTATCAACTGTGGTGAAATAAATTTATATTTTAGCTATTGAACTTTTTTCATTTATTTAATGTCTAATTATACATTTATCCTGGTATCTATGTGCACAATTACATTCATAAAGTTTCTTTTATCATATAAACTTTATCACTAGTAAGAAACCAGCAATGCGAACTTTGGTTAGTTAGCTCATATTAAGTCCAAATTTGGAGACGCTTTTGTTATTACACGCAAGATTATAACTTTTCTTTGCTTTTAGTAATGCTATTAGAATCATCTTTAAATTTATTTATGTTATGTTACATGTATGAATTTGCTAATGAAGTTATGCAACTATAATTTCAGTGATAGCAATTCACACAAACAATTAGACCACACAAGTAACGTGTCTTATTATTTAAATGCTCTTGCGTTACAGACATTATCGAGTTTTTATTGGTTCAAACATTGATTCAACTTTTTACTAATTTTGATTCAAAATTGGATCAGTCACCTCTTGTTTGAACCAAATCAGCTTCTTTTTTTAGGTTTTATATAATTTTAGGAATCACTACCACACAAGCTGTTTCAGGAATCCAACAATACATCATAGTGACACCCTATGAAGATATAAGATTGTTTGACTTGCGAAAAATTTGAAACCACAAATTTGCTTGTTGTATTTTTTTCTAGCCGTCATACCTTTGCTGCATGCTAGTTGCTTAAATTTGGTGTGAAACACACACACCTTCGACAAAGAAAAAAAAAACAAATCCTCATGAATTGTACACTCCACGAACATGGGGATAGGTGTCAAGTGGCAATAATCCAAAGGCTATAGCATGAAATATCTGATTTAGACAAGTCACCTGGAGGACTGACAGTTAAGCGTTGGTTAAGAACGAGTATATTCTATCACCCTCAATGCTAGCATTCAAACAGAGAAGGGATGTAGTAGATGTGTAGAGACGGAGACACGACAGCACTCCAATCCTGAAGCGCAGGAAAGACGTGTGACCATAGTGAATCCTAATCGACGCAGCTCAAAAACTCAAAATAACGCGCCTTATGGAAGGAAGATCAACCTGTCCTAGCCTTGGGGATCTGTTTTCTACCCTCTCCCTAGCAGCACTAGATGATGGGTTTCCAACCTACATATATTACTTTCCTTCCTGGTACACAAGTCGATCATCCGCTGCATGGGCTGGTTCTGTTTCTTCCAGTCTCAGAGAGCGCGCACGTCACGGAACCAAGCAAAGCGAGCTGTGCGGAGGCGCCATGAGGAGGCGGCATATGCATCCTTGTTATTGGTGGCTTGAAGATGTCGATGGTGGTGCGGTTGCACGACAGAGAGCCAAGCTGATACGCGCTGCAATACGCAGTGGACACTCCACCACATCCTCCATAGTACCGCCTCGCAGGACCGGAGCTGAGATTTTGGGGGTCTGAGTCCAACTTTAATATGACAGCACTTTGTATATAAATATTTTTAATAGTGCACTAAAATGTTGTAACAAATTATTTGTACATTACCTTTAAAGCTTCTTCTTATATTTCTTGATACAAATTTATCCATGGCTCTCTTTTATGATTCTATGAAATCATCTTGTTGCTATCTATTTTGTCTTTTTTCATTGGCTGATGGATATTTTCTAGTTGACAGGACCTTGTTGTAATTAAAAAAATTTGATCAAAATCAGTTAACCATGTTGCTAGACTATTAGAAATTGAGACCCTACAACCATGTCGCTAGGTCATTGAGAAATTAGGCAGGGGGTCATCCATATATGTATATGTAACGTTCGGCGAACGCAGGGCTCAGCAATTGATGATGTGACAATGATATAACAACTCATGTGGTTATGCTGACAATGCGAGCAACAAGGATCTGCATTGCAAGTCTGTGACAAGCCGATGACATTCAAGGACACATTTTCTCCAAGCCCATCGTAGACTCGTGTGGACTTGGTTATGTTGCCTTAAGGCTTCAATTAATACTGCACACTAGGAATAAGCTCGTAGCTAGACTTCTATTGTATGCATATATATCTATGGAGAGGGGGCCCTTGGATATGGGGGCCAGGGCCGGCGCTCTATTTGCCCCCCCTCCAAATCCGGTTCTGCCACCTCGTCATCGTCACTGCCAAGTTGGGGTCCTGTGCAACGTTAGCCTCATCAGAGGACAGACCAGGTACGCATAAGATTCGGCCTCCTCTCTTTCTGTTGGTTCTGCAGATTTCGAGTTGGTGGTGGGTGCCAGAGCTGGTGTATATTGTGAACGGTTCAGTGCTATTGAATCATGATCATGTCCCTATCGCTAATGAATCTGCTGATCGTAGATACTTAACAATGGTCTTCCGACTCTGCAGCTGCAGGTGAGTGATGCTTTGTTTGAGGTGGTGGAAGCACTGTGCTGAGTTGCTCGTCGTCGTCAGCCATGGCTACGGCACCATCAAAAGGTATGCCCCGCCTTCAGTTCACCACCCCTGCTCGGCCCCCTGCTCTTCTCATCTTTTTTTAGTTTGAGGGTTGGTTTGCATCGTGACTGATAAAGGAGCGTGCACACTCTTTCGATCTTATAACGGCTGGAAATGCCCGGTAGCATAATGCAAATTGCAACATTTCAGAAGGCATTTTTGTGTGTGAAATGCTCGGATTTTGGATGATGTAATTGTGAAGCCCACTTTTTCAAGGGACAAATTTGTTTCCATTTTTTTGTGGGTTAGATGTCAAGTGGCAACAATCCAAAGGCTTTATTATGAAATATCTGATTTTAAAAAGTCACGTTTAGTGTTGGTTAAGAACGAATATATTCTGTCACCCTCAATGCTAGCATTCAAACAGAGAAGGGGCTGTGATCATGGTGAATCCTAATCGGCACAGCTTAAAAACTCAGAATGCCATAGTGCGGGCTTCCAGTAAATGAAGCTGGTAAAATTATTATTTGGTCAGCTGAAGATCTGGACCTAATTCCATTTAAAATAGTGCTAGCTAAAGAAGTATATGTTGCTGATCTATATTTTTGTTGGAAACTTGGTGTTCGATAGTGGTCTATTAGTTCCCTTTCAACACAAGAAGAAGTATCCACCTCATAAGCTTGAGTTCCTCTTCCACAACGTAATGGGGTGTTAAAATCACTAGGTCTATCATGTAACCTATAAGCATAGTACTCTGCCATTGTTGCTTTCTGACTATGCATAGACACATATGTTGATGTCTGATTATACATGAGTGCATCATAGAAGCCATCCTCTCCGTAAGGGAATAAGATAGGATATTGCATAGGCATGAAATTGTAGTGTCTTTTTTCAATCTGTTGTAAGGTTGAAGAGCTATCCTCGCCATAAGGGAATAAGATCCATGTCGACATCTATGTGCCCAATATCACCAACTCTCAAGCCTATGACCTCAGATGCAACTAGAAAACTATATATATCACCATGTGCATCCACATCACAAATAGCCTAATGATGTACGGATCATCTAAATTACCTGCTAGTCTTTCATGTGTGGTCCTAAATATTTTGAAGATAGGATTATGTGTGTCCAATAATTGTATTAAACAACGTACAATGTCCTCATTAGGAAGAAAAGGAGTTCATGACGATGAAACAATATTTATTCTATTAGAAAATTAAAGATCTAACCTTGATAAGAATCTGAGGTGATGTGGCTCAATATGGTTGAAGAGAAATAGTATTTAGTGATCTTTAGTGGATTGCATCTTCTTAATATATATGTAGTGTCGTCCAGAAGGAAAGAAAAGATCGGGAGAGCGTGCAACAATATCACTATGAGTGGGACCCGAGAGAAAAGGCAAGAATCAATTGATGCTGGTGGGATCCACGGTTACTGCTGTGGTGACCGGGGCCTTCTCGCTGAGTCATAGGGAGGTGACTGTAGGTTGGGGCCTGCTATGTACCCAATCGGTAGGGAGGAACATAGGGAACATGAATCTTCATGAGTGGAGGTGACTGCAGGGTGGAGCTTCTGTTCTCCCTGTGATGATGGTTACTTTGGTGTGAATCTTCATGAGTGGAGACTTTGAAACATATATGTGTTACTGGAAGAAGAGAAAAAAATATTACTAAGGTCTATAGTAACATATTTAACTAGTACCAATTCTCCACGTGTTGCTGCAGTTATTTAAAAATATTTCAGAAGACATTTTTGTGTGTGAAATGTTCGGATTTCGGATGATGTAATCGTGAAGCCCACTTTTTCGGGGGGGGGGGGGGGGGTAAATTTGTTTCCAATTTCCTTGTCGGTTATAACATCAATCTGACAAAACAGGAATAATGAATTTACTTATTCCTTACGCGGCCTCAGCAATACTTAACCAAAATTAGCGTACATCTAATGTTTTAGACTATCTTATCAAAATTGTTAATGTTAACAAAAAATTACTATTTGGACTCCTCTTCTCTATGATCTTGACCTTTAGTTATGTATTGCTGACTTGATTGCACCTCCCTCAGGGCTGTTCTTGGAAGCATGAGCGATTACTGCATCCATCATGCACACTGCACCGTGATGATAGTAAAGAAGCCAAAGCACAACCACTGATCAGTCTTGCAATGTTTGTTTAGCTTGTTAATGAATGTATCATCATCACTATCATTCTCCATTTAATTCTTTAGGTATGTATGTATATTTCTATATAGAAGTAGTACAATTGTTGTTTACGACTTCAAATATGTGTTCCATCAGGTATGGAATGCAAATTTTAACAGGAGCGTGCATGTTGTTTTTTCTTTATATTACGGCTGTCCCTTTTAAGTTACACATGTGAGGAACTAATACTCCCAGATCTTATGACTGAAAGTACATCTAATGAAAATAGGACCAATAAATGGGCACACATAATCCACATTGCCAAAATTAATAGGACTAAACAAATTTTCACGCACACTGCACCGTCATGATAGTAAAGAAGCCAAAGCACAACCACTGATCAGTCTTGCAATGTGTGTTTAGTTTTTCATGAATGTATCATCACCATCATCATATCTTCAGTTACTTCTTTAGGCATGGATGTAACTTCCTGTAGTGAAGTAGTACAAATAATTTTGTTATGGATGACCTCAAACGACGCATTCCATCAGTCATGCAATGCAAATTTTTACATGAACGTGTATGCACTATTTCATTGTAGTGAAGTTGTTTCTTTTAACTTAGAAGTATGAGGAACTTATTGTCTTATATCCTATGACTGAAAATATATTTAATAAAAACAGGACCTATAAACAAACACATAATCTACATTGCCAAAATTAAAGCATTAAACTAATTGTTGCCACTTGGGATATCCCAAGATGAAAAAAGCTAAAAGTATATCAAAAGCATTTGATATCACTTACTATTCTTTAATTTTTAATTCTATTTTCCATTATGGTTCTATGTAGTTGAAAACTTAATCCGCTAAAATACATTAGAAACTTATCTCACCATTACAATTTTTGTTGTTTGCAACACTACAAAATGAGAAGCTCGATCTATAGAAACATTATTAGGCATCATTTCATATTGTTTATGAAAAGATCGTTATCTCCACCAAGGAAAAGTTAAGCATATATAGTCTCATTGGATCATATCCACATAACAAGGCAACCGACCAACACTTGTTGTTTTTCACATAAAAATTTCGAAGAGAATATTATGAAATTTAAATAAATAATTCATAATATGAAATGTGTGGAAAATTTTATGCATCTAAATATAATTTCTTAATTTAGATTTTTCAATTTTTAATAAAATAAATTTAAATATTATATATTGAACCAATTTTAATTTATTTAACACCCAATCATACATATACGGTTACAAATGGGCACAATTGCATTCATAATTACCCTTTTTTCATGTGAACTTTATCGATCGAGAGACAACTAGTCATGCAAACTTTGATATTTTGTTCATATCAAATCTGATTTTTCCCCAATTTTGTTAGTACACTCAAGATTATATCTTTTCTTTTGTTTTAGTAATGCTTTTAGAGCCATCTTTAAACTTATATGTATTATTTTACATGTATGAGTTCACTTGTGCAGTTATGCAACTATAATTTTTCGTGATGTTAACTCGCACTAAAAATTAAACCTTACAAGTAGTGTGTAGTATTATTCAAATGCTCTTGTGTCACAAGCATGGTCGAGTTTTTTTGGTTCAAACTTTGATTTGGCTGTTTACTACTTTTCATTCACTTGGACTCATTGAGCTGTTGTTTGAACCAAATCAAATTTATTGTTTTTATATAATTTTAACATGCTGTTGCAGGACTCCTTCAACAATACATGATAGTGGCACCCTATGTAGATATAAGATTGTTTAACCCATTAAAATTTTGAAACCATTAATAAAATGGTATTACTTGTTTTTTTTTCATTCCCTGATACCTTCGCTTCATGCCTAGTTGCTTAAGTTTGGTATGAAACAAACACTCATTTGGCAAAAAAAAAAAAGTTCATGAATTGTGCACTCCACCAACATGGGATAAGGTGTCAAGCGACAAAAATCCAAAGGCTCTAGCATGAAATATCTAATTTAAAGTCACATGAAAGTTTGGTATTACTATGTTAGTTAAGATTTAAGGACGAATATATTTCGTTACCCCAAGCGTTCCAACAGAGAAGGTGATGTAGTAGATGTGTAGTTGATACTACTCACTCCATTCCAAAATAATTGATGTTTCCACTCTAAATATGAAAATTAATGAGAAGTAGAAAAGATGGGTGCACAAGAGGAGCTCTTTTACGGTAGTTCCAACTCATTTCTCTTACCTCCTAGGAGGCAAGACAAGAAATAAATCTGAACCGTTCATTTTTACAAGGAAAAACAAGTGAAACTATAAATAAGTTGCCGGCATATATTTATCTTTTGAAAAGTACCGGATTTTCAGCATTTACGTAAACAAAATTTTAGAATGCCTGGAATTGAGTTATGCATGTGATTGAATAAGGAGTTAATGAATGGTGTAAGCATCCATGCACGGAAGTTAAATTGTGCACAATTAAATTGAAAGAGGAATTTTGCATGCAACCAATCAGAGCATGTATGGCTGGATGCAAAAATATTCATGGAAGATTAAGCCAAATAATGCAATATGTGATGAAACACCTTCATATTGGCCTCTTGTTGTTTGTCACATATTTTATTTTTTGGTCATGGATGCGAGATATGCGATTGTGGCAGAACATTGATACTGTACTTAATAAATTTTTTTTATACACACAATAGTTAAACAAAAAATTGTCTTAACATAAGTCTAGTTTTGTTTTGTGCTTCCGTATGTGGATCCAACGGCCACAATGAGACAACATACGGGAGCATGGTCGAACGGCCTGGCAGCTCCGATGGACAGATGGTGTCGGGGCCACCAGGTACGCACTCCGGGCCAACATATACCTGGTCCTAAATGCTAGTGGAAGCGACAATGCCAGCAGCTTAGAGCAGGGCTTATGATTTAGCCAGCTACTGGCGGAATACAGATGCCATATCATCTTGAGCCTTTAATAAAGCCGGTTCATATGATGGTGCTGGCTATATGGGTTGGCTCATAGAATAGTGTATTAAAGATAGTATATTTAATCCTAACATCCATATACAATCAGGTGTGAACAGGATCTTTGTGGTCATGCATGAAACAACAACATTTGAAAATCTCACATGTTCATCCAGGAACGATTAGGAACAGTTGAACTTTAGATAACATAATGACATATATCACCATGATCTGGCACTACACATTACATAAGTCTTAGGAAATAAAGAGTTCATTACTCAACAACAAGCATTACATAAGTCCTAAGAAATAAAAACAACGATGATAACAGGATGATAGATATCCTCATGACTCAACACTAGTAAATAACATTGATCTAAAGAACAATGATAAAGATACTTTATTCTTGGATCTTCGGTTGAAAGGAGCAGCACCAGCAGCCTTGTAAGGAACACCACTAGCACCACCAACAATGCTCTCCTGAAATAAAACCAGATTGTAAGATGGCATCCTGATTACTTGATAATCAGAAAACATAGAAATGTGTAGTAGTATTCTACCATGATTAATCATGATGGTTGTTTCTAAACCTATGCCAGATGTGCTCAACGAGATCACTTTTCAGTTGAATATGCTGCGTGTGAGAACAGATAGTAGCTTTTCTACGCAGAACATCAGCGAAGCGCAAATTGCCTCCAACATTCACTTCAGGAGGTAGAGCAAATGATGCCCCTGGACTCTCATTCAAGTCAATATGGATGGTTGCCTCTTCTTTCTCATCTTCTACTATCATATTGTGGAGAATCACGCAGGCTAACATGACCCTCCCAACACTCTTGAGCTTCCACAGTCATGCAGACCGATGAACAATGGTAAAACGGGACTGTAGTACCTCAAAAGCATGTTCTACATTTTTCCTTGCTCCTTCTTGCTGTTTGGCAAAAACCTTATGCTTCTCAGTTTGGGGAATTGGTATAATCTTCATGAATGCAGCCCATTCTGGGTATATACCATCAGCAAGGTAGTACCCTGTGTCATACTCATTGCCATTAACTAAAAAATGTACTTTAGGGGCTTGTTCCTTTAGAACATCAAAAACAATGGAGACTGGTTCAACACATGGAGATCATTGTTTGAACCAACAACTCCAAAGAAAGCATGCCAAATATGCAGGTGCTGGGAAGCAACAACTTCTAGAATTATGGTTGGCACTCCATAATCACCACGAGTGAACTGACCCCTCCATGCTAAAGGACACTTCTCCCAGCGCAATGCATGCAATCTATGCTTCCTAGCATTCCAGGAAAACCACGTGACTCGTTAACCTGAAGCAAACGCTCAAGATCCTCATGTGTGGGGCGCCTCAATCACTCCCCACCAAACACCTCTATCACACCTTGTGCAAACTTGTCCAAGCATTCTAATGCAATGCACTTGCCAATCTTGAGGTACTCATCAAGGGCATCAGCAGGGGTGCCATATGCAAGCATGTGCATGGCTGCAGTGCACTTTTGAAGTGGTGAAAGACCTACTCGACCAACACAATCTGTCCTATAAGTGAAAAAAGGAGACCAAAACATTGACAATGCACATGAAGAGGCGTCTATTCATATGAAATCTAGTACGAAACATACCTCAATGCCAAAACATACTCAGATCTGACATCTTCAGTCATACAAGTTGTGTATTGCTTGAACAACTCTTGATATGTTTGTAGCATGGCTGACTCTTTACTCTCTTTTGTAGCAAGGTAAGCAAGCTTTCGAGCTTCAAGACTTTCACTAGACACACGCTTTTGTATCTCCAACATCTCTTTGCGACCTTCATTTGCTTTGTTTTGAGCCTCTACAAATACCTGAAGTTCATCTTCAAGATCTATAGTGCAAGCTTCACATTTCCTCCTTTTCTTTTGCAACTCTTTAGCTTTCTTGTCCCCTATTGGTCTTTCTTCTGTATCAGATTCTACAGAGAAAGGCTCCACAACATCATAATCAATATTAAACTCTCTCTTGTCTAGGTCAAAATCTGTAAGACATTCCAAATAGGCATCCCATTTGGGTTCCTTCCAAAGAATATCCTAACAATGTTTAAACATAAATGGACCATTTTTTTTGTGCTCTTCTTCATGAAGTTTCAGTGCCTTCTCCATGAGGTCGACATCAGATTCGCCACTAGCCTACAAAGCATTAGCCTCCTTCCAACTACCACAAAACCATGCAACTCTTTTCTTAATTCTTCCAAAATGATCTTTTATTTGCTTGAGTAGCCTAGCTCGATTCTTTGGGGTACCATTGTTATAGGCAATAGTAACTTCTTTCCAATACTGATCATTCTACTTGTAATTTGAATGGATTGGATCATTTGAATTATTCAACTGTGTGCCAACCTAAAATATTGTTAAAAGTGATTATTACATTGCTATTAGCATGACACATGGACTGAATTATTTGGATTATAAAAAAGTAACTTACCAATTTGGTATCCTCAGTTTTTGTCCATAGCATGCGTTTTTCTGTCCTAACACAGTCAACACCATTGGTGTCATCAGTGACATGGATCGGCTGCGTTGAACTCCCATTGCTAACATCTTGTGCAGGGCCATGACTAGGTGTGCCCTTATTCAAGAAATTAACGAAACCACCTGGTGGGGTAGCATCCACTCCCCTGCTCAAGAGTGTATATACGAGGGTAAGAATTATTCTAAGGAAAATCATTAGCAACTTTTCCCTCTGCCACTGCTGACGACCTGGTATCAGAGACAACGATCCGCTGAAGGAGGCAATCCACTACATCAGGCACGCGATGATGTCTGGAGCCATCCACCCTAACATCAAGGTGGTGAACAAAGCATCGAGGAAGACCTTTGTCGCTGAACTCGACAAGAAATACGCCGCACATGACGAGAAGTGGGAGTCGTAGGTGAGTGCTCTTGAAGCAACAGTGGCACATGGCAGCTCCAACAACGACTGTCATCATGGAGGCGTTGACGCAAGAGATCGATATGGTGGTGGAGTTGCAGCTTGCGGCCCTTGAGTCCTCAGCAATAGAGCATCTGATTCAACTTGATGCGGCTACGAAGACACATGTGGCTGCCCTTGAAATAGGGTGTATTATTTTTCAAATGCTCTTGCACTACTACAATCAATGCTTTCAATATTGGTAAAAAACAAACTACACTATCGGACATCACATTTGATACTGTGCCACCGATATTGCAGTGGGCCAACACCAATATCGGTCAAAACACCCGATATTGTTGGTAAAATACAAAAAAATACACGTGGTGTGAGACCAGGCCTAGGCCCAGCCCACCGCTAGCCTAGCGTGCCGCTAGCGCCCACCACCAGCTTGTGTGCCTGCCGCCGCTGACCTCCTTCCAGCCACCTGGATCCGCCGCCGCCGCCATCCCTATGCTCGGATCCGCCGACGTTGCTCCCATGCTTGCAGGCCGCGCTATCGCTGAAGGGAGGAGAGGGCTGGGCAGCTGGATTTGCTGCCGCCAACCTCCTTTTGGCCACCTAATTCCATCACCACCGCTGCCTTCCCTACGTCGGGATCTGTTGCCCCCTTGATTCTAGCCCGTGCCGCTACCAGAGGGAGCGGAGGGCTAGGTGGCTACATCTACCACCGCCGCCCCACCACCCGGATCGACGACCGCAGGCCCCAGCCTCGTCGAGCATGTTGAGGCAGGGAAGGGAGGGAGAGTGCTGGCGGCTAGTAGATAGAGTGTATGAGTGGCGGCAGAGGAAAAAACTAAGGCTTGAGTTAGGGTTTGCATCTTTTTATAGTGGAGATCAATTCAGGCCGATGGATGGGTTTATGGGCCTTAGATACTCCAACAATAGCGGACGGTCGCTGACATCAGCGTCTGATCGATATTGTAGTTGAACACTATAATATCGGACATTGCTGACATAAACGATCTGATCAATATTGATGTATAGCCCAGACATCAATAGCTTTGCTGATGTCATCAGAATCCAATATTATTAGTTACACTGCAATAGCGTTTCTAGCTGCTGATATCAGTGTCTATGTACTATAATAGCGTCTGTGATGATGTCTGCTATTATTGTAATATAAAAAATAAAGTGATAATAAAGGCTCTTATTATAGTAGTGTTGTGTCATAAACATTTTCCAGTTTTGTTGGTTTAAACTTTTATTCGTCTATTACTACTTTTGAATCAAAATTGTTGGTTAATTTTTCATTTCTTTAAAAAAATGTGTGAGATATACCAACGAAATTCAATCATTTTTCTTGTTCTTCGGCGTAAAAGCAGGTGAAACTTGAAAGAACAAAGGCACAATAAATTTTGTTCTAGCTTCACAATGAAACGAAGTGTTGATTTTTTATTTTTTTTATAAAAATAGCGTCGACTGAAAGATCCATAAATTGTCGCAGCAGTGGTAAGTACCACTGTGTCCCCATTTGGAGGATTGGCTAGTCGTTGCCCCCACAACGGCAATGCCATTGCCAATCCCCGCCGACCAAACGGCCTGCTTGAGCCTGCTCCAACGGCCTGGTAGCTCCGAGCCTCCGACGGACAGGTGCCGCCGGTGGGCCACCAGTACAGGCATGCACTTACGGGCCAACATCGCGTGGCTCCATATGGAAATGACGATGCCAGTAGCTGGTCATGATCAGTTCCTTACCGGCACGCCACTCCGCGAGCCGATAGGCTAGCTGCTTGGCTTCCTCCGTTTCTTCTTCATTCCAGCCTGTTCGTCAGGGTTCGCGGTCTCGCGGACGTCACGTCGCGGAACTGAACGAAGCGAAGAGAGGCTTAGCCAGTTAGCCACCCAGAGGCGCCATGGCTGAGGAGGTATCTGCGTCCTCGTCGGCAGCGGTAGGGAAGATGACGATGGTGGTAGGGACTTCTACTATTTCAGTCTTCAACGTGTGTTTGTTATGTTTAGGTGCGGCGGACGTGGTGTCGTTCGTGGAGGCCGACCTGAAGCGCAGCTCCATGCGCGTCATCAAGAAGGCCAAAGACCTCTGCATGCAGGTAAGATCAAGCAAACCTTTTGGTCCTTGCAAAGCCTGCCTGGATTATGATCGTGTCCCTACCGCTAACGAATCTGATTGTGGATACGTAGTGATGATCTGTCGACTCTGCATCTGCAGGTGAGTGACGCTACGTTTGAGGTTGTGGAAGGGGACGCGAGGAACGTGCTCTGCGAGGCTGTTGAGAAGCACCGCGCCGAGTTGCTCGTCGTCGGCAGCCATGGCTACGGCGCCATCAAAAGGTACACGCCGCCAATTCAATTCACCACCCCTGCTCGGTCCTCAGCTCCTCTCTTTTTCCCAGTTTTGAAAGCTGGTTCACATCATGACTGACAAAGGAGCGTGCACGCTCTTTCTATCTAATAAGGCTATCTCCAACGGGAGACGTATCCGGTGACCCAAAACCGAAAATGGGTCTAAAATGGCGAAATCACGTCTTCAACGGAAGACCCAGTTTGGGAAGCACCTCGCTTGCGACCCAAACGACTGAGGACGTGCGGGAGAGTGGAAGCTCGCGAGGCGCGAGAGAGACGTGGGCAGCAGCGGGGGAGGTTTTCAGGGCGGCAGGAGGCAGCGGAGGAGGCGGCCGGGGTAGGAGAAGGCCGCGGCGGCAACGGAGTAGGTGGCCATCCAAGATCCAGACCTCTCAGCGCTCGAGCTCCTCTGCCTCCGTGCTCGAGCTCCTCCTCTGCCGCCCGCATGAGCTCCACCCGGTGCTCGAGGTCACAGGACAACACTGTTGCTCCATCCGGTGACCTTTGCAGTGCACCAGATGGCACTGTTACTCCATCCCGTGACCTTCCTTGCCATCACTTGGATGCATTTTGGATCTTCTGTTGGAGACCAAGGTTTTTGGATGGTGTTCTTCCAACATTGTATCACCCCATTTTGGGTTTTGGGTCTCCTCCACCGTTGGAGATAGTCTAACGGCTGATAATGCACGACTGCATAATGCTAATGGCTGAAAATGCAGGGCCACAAAATGCAAACGACAATATTTTGAAAGATATATTTTTTAGATTGTAAACTATAACTCAGACACTCACAATGTACGCACACCCATCTTTATGAACATGCGTACATAAACCTTAACTCTAAGTATTTTCAAAAACTGAACCGACAAATCCTCAAAATGGCTGAAGTCACTATTGGTGTCTTGCTACTAACAAAGGAGGTGCTGCACGCTCTTTTGTTCTTATAACGGCTAAAAATGCACGGCTGCATAATGCAAACGGTTGAAAATGCAGGGCAGCATAATGCAAACGACATAATTTTGGAAGATATTTTTAATTACATAGTACAACTCAGATACTTCAACATACGCACACTCATCTTTATGAATATACGTACGCAAACCCTAACTCTATCAGTATCTTTGAAAACTGAGCCAATCCTCTAGATTGACGAAGTCACCATTGAAGTCTCGCTGTTAACGGGAGCCAATCCTCTAGATTGACGAAGCACACTCATCTTTGAAAGCACAATGCTATTAAATCCTAGAAAATTCACTTCTACAAGGAGTCAAACCCAGATCCTAGAAATTTCACTTCTACAAGAGTCAAAGCCAGGATCTGAGGTGCTACTGAGACTCTTGTTACCATTAAGTTACAGACCCTTTCGCTTTGAAAGACATTTTTGTGTGTGAAATATTCAGATTCGGATAATGTAATTGTGAAGCCCACTTTTTCGAGGGGCAAATTTGTTTTCATTTTTTTTAGGTTATCTTATAAGATTACTCTTACAATACAGTATTGTCAAATCTACTTATTCCTGACGGGGCCTCAGCAATAATTAACCAGAACTAGTGTACATCTAATGTTTTAAACTATATCACCCCCACTCCCCACATCAAGAATATTTTTTGAAGGAAACATCAAGAATTTACAGACTCCACATTGCCTAAATCAATTGTTGTCACTTGCGACATCCCAAGATGAAAAAAAGATCAAAGTAGACAATAAGGATTTGATATCACTTACTTTTCCTCGAATCTTTAATTCCACTTTCCATTATGGATCTATGTACTTAAGAACTTGATCCGCTAAAATACACTAGAAACTTATCTCACCATTACAATTTTTTTTTGCTTGCAACGCTAAAAAATGAGAAGTTCTGTCTATAGAAACATTATAAGGCATCATTTCATATTCTTTAAGTAAAGGTCGTTATCTCCACCAAGGAAAAATTAAGTATACAACTAACCAACACTTTGATTTCACATAAAAATTTCGAAGAGAATATATGATATTTAATTAAATAATTCATAATATGAAATGTGAAGAAAATTTTATGCATCCAAATATTTTTTTTGATTTTCAATTACTAATAAAATAAATTTAAATTTTAGATATTCAACATTTTAAATTTATTTGACACCTAATCATACATATTTGGGCATAAATAGGCATAATTGCATGCATAATTATCTTTTTTCATGTGAAGTTTATCAATCAAAAGACAACTAGTCATGTAAACTTTGGTTATTTTGTCATATCAAATCAAAATTTTTGACCAATTTACACAGAAGATTATATCTTTTCTTTTGTTTTAGTAATGCTATTAGAACTATCTTTAAACTTATATATATTATTTTACATGTATGAGTTCCCTAGTGTAGTTATGGAACTATAAATTTTTGTGATGTTAACTCGCACTAAAAATTAAACCATACAAATAGTGTGTATTATTATTATTCAAATGCTCTTGCATCGCAAACATTATCGAGAAATTTTTTGCTTTCATATAATTTTAACATGCTGTTTCAGGACTCCTTCAACAATACATGATAGTGTCACCTTATGTAGATATAAGATTATTTAACCCACCAAAAATTTGAAACCATTAATAAAATGGTATTACTTGTTTTTTTTCTCCGTGCCCTGACACCTTCGCTTATACCTAGCTGCTTAAGTTTGGTATGAAACAAACACTCGTTTGGCAAAAAAAAATCTTCATGAATTGTACACTCCACCAACATGGGATAGGTGTCAAGTGACAAAAATCCAAAGGCTCTAGCATAAAATATCTAATTTGAAGTCACATGAAAGTTTGGTGCTACTGTGTTATTTAAGACTTAAGAACGAATATATTCCGTCACCCCAAGCATTCCAACAGAGAAGGGGATGTAGTAGATGTGTAGTTATTATTACTTCCTCCATTTCAAAATATTTGATATTTGAAAATTAATGAAAGGTAGAATAGATGTGTGCACATAAAACATGAAGAAGAGGAACTCTATCAGTGTTTCATATCACTAGCAATTAAAATTTTTATGTATTGAGTGTTTAGGCTAGATGATTTGCAAGAAGACACAGGAATTTATACTGGTTCAAAGAGAACCCCTATGTACAACTTGAGGCTGCTGGTGTTATAGGGGAGGTACAACAATGGCGCGAGAGAGGAGGCGGGGCTCCAAGTCTCTAGTTTGCATGGGAGAGAGAGAGAGAGAGAGAGAGAGAGTGCTTCTCTACTCAGATGTGAGGATGTGAATGGAGAAGACTTGGACATGGAAGAAGAACTTGTCTCCCCTTTTATACTTCAAGGGGTTGGGCTCATTTACAGTGATGGAGAAAGAGAGAGATATGAGAGCGAAGTCAATGGCGTGGTCCTCAGTCATCGTGGTCCCGTGCATCCCAAAATCATGTTGTTGCACATGTCGTCTATGCTAGGCTGATGTGTACCGTCGTCTCCCGTCAATCGGCGGCGTCCCATCGACACTGTTGATGACGTATGAAGGCATGGCATGTTCCTTTTCCTGATCGTTCCCACAAAGCATGGGATGAATCATGGCGTTGTGTGTTATCATGCTTTCCAGGGAAATGATGGTGATTGAGGCAGGTTTACGAGGTGACATGACCGATCGACACTGTTGTCGCAAGCCCATTAGGGTATTTATGGCTTGTCAGTAGCAGTTGTTGACTTTTCGCCCCACCCGATCTTTGTCGCTAGTGGTCAAGTTGGTGAGCGGGATTCAACCCCCACCTTAAGGTCTGGCGTGGCGTCATTTAGTGTTTGGCAGGTTACCGTTGGAACATATCTTGGTCAATTAGTACTATCCAATTCATATTTCCCTTCCCATTACTCCCAGGGTGACAGCGTCGTATTCCCTCAAAACAGGGGTGGACCATTGATAGGAGTTGGCAGCATGACGCACAGCATCAGTGACACTGTACATGCATGCGCGTGTATCATGATGGCTGGCACAGGGTGGTGCATTCTTATCCTCTTTGCTGCGGATGGGCTTGTCCCCCACCATAGGGGTTGAACAAGATAGGGTTCGCTCGACCCTATCTGCAGGGGTTGATTGGGGCGAGAAACACTCGATCCCACTCACGGGGGTCAAACAAGGCAGGAAATACTCAACCTTGCTCGTGGGGGTCGACCAAGACGGGACTCGTTCAACCCCACCCGCTCGGGTCGCGAGGCGAGAGATGCTCAACCTCACTCACGGGGGTTGATTGGGGTGAGAGACGCTTAACACCCTCCGCTGGGGTCAAGTGGGGTGGAAATACTTCGTCGGATGCTTGACATCGTGCTTATCATTAAGCGCGTCCATGTGACATCAATAATATTTGCCCCTGACAAGCTCTTTTACGGTAGTTCCAACTCATTTATCTTACCTCCTAGGAGCTAAGACAAGAAATAAATCTGAACTGTTCATATTTACAAGAGAAAAACAAGTGAAACTAAGTTGCCAGCATATATTTATCTTTTGAAAAATTGCGGATTTTCAGCATTTATGTAAACAAAATTTTAAAATGTCCAGAATTGAATTATGCAGGCGATTGAATAAGGAGTTAATGAATGGTGTATGCATCCGTGCACGGAAGTTAAATAATGCACACTTAAATTGAAAGAGGAATTTTGCATGCAACCAATCAGATCATGCATGGCTGCATGCGAAATATTCGAGGAAGATTAAGCCAAATAATAGCATGGCAATGATACAATATGTGAGTGTGCGTGCCGAAGGGGTGTATAATGAAAACAGGGATTTCGTCAATACTGCTCAATGGTACTCCAGGGAAAGTATTTCACTGCCGAAGGGGTGTGAGACAGGGAGACCCCCTATCACCTCTACTCTTTGTGCTGGGAGCTGATTTGCTACAATCCATTATGAATAAGGGGAAAGATATGGGAATATTTCAGTTACCATTACCACTAAGAGCTGGATCAGACTTTCCTATTTTACAATATGCGGATGACACCTTACTGGTAATGCAAGCTTGTCAACAACAACTTGTAGCCCTCAAAGCTATGCTACATACATTTGCAGAATCAACAGGGCTCAAGGTTAACTATAGCAAGTCTTTCATCTTACCCATCAATGTTACACCTGACAAAATGGAAATATTAACAGGGACTCTGAACTACCAAATAGGCTCTATGCCCTTCACTTATTTGGGACTGCCTTTGGGACTTACATGGCTAGGCATCACATAATTCCTTCCAATAGTGCAAAGAATAGAAAGAAGATTGGTTGGTTGTGCTCAATTCCTCACCCAAGCTGGCAAATTAGAAATGGTTAACTCTGTACTCTCTTCACTACCCATATTCTACATGTGCACCCTCAAATTACCAACCTCAATCATCAATCAAATAGACTGCTATCGACGGCACTGTCTGTGGAGAGGCTCTGACTTTAATGACAAGAAACCCCCTCTTGCAGCATGGCAAATGGTAACCAGACCTAAGTCACAAGGAGGGTTTGGGGTTCTCAAACTCAGAGCACAAAATGATGCACTCTTAATGAAAAATCTGCACAAGTTCTTCAATAAAGCTTGTTTGCCATGGGTAAAGCTTCTCTGGGATAACTATTACCATCAAGGTGCCTCACCAGGACAACATACTAAGGGGTCCTTCTTCTCTGGGATAACTATTACCATCAAGGTGCCTCAGCAGGACAACATACTAAGGGGTCCTTCTGGTGGAGAGATATAGTTAAGCTCTTGCAGCAATTTAAAGGCAATTCACAATACAGATAGGGGATGGCTCCACAGTTATGCTATGGAATGATTCTTTCAATGGTGCACCTTTAAGTCTGCAATGCCAGAACTACACTCATTTGCTAAACTCCCAAATATCCTGCTAAGCAAAGCAGCTGCAGAGGAGAATATCCACACCATGTTTCACTTGCCACTAAGTCAGCAGGCCTTCGATCAAATGCAGCTTCTCCAGTCAATGTTCCAGAATCTAGTACATCAAGACAACCAAGATAAATGGAAACATATGGAACATATAGGGAAATATGATACATCAAAGGTATATAGACAACTCATTGGACACATCCAAGTTGAAAGAACATATAGATGGCTATGGAAATCTAGGTGTCAACCAAAGTATAAAGTATTCTTCTGGTTATTGATGAAGAACAGGCTGAACACAAGAGGGATGCTCCGAAGAAGAAACATGACTCTAGAATCCTACACATGCGAAATGTGCATCCTACAACAGGAAGAAACACTTAGACATTTATTCTTTAGATGTAACTATGCAAAACAGTGCTGGTCATCCATTTCCATCAACCTCCCGAGGCAGCTCAATACGACACAAATGATCAAATGGTTAAGAAGACAATTGGCAGTACCGTTCTTCATGGAAAGACCCAGTGGTCCAAATCACAAGAGGAAAATTCTTCCAAGAGCTCAGAATGGTTATCCACAGAGCCAAACAAAGACATAAACAAGGCATCACAGAATGGATTGCCCTCAAACTTTAGATTTTAATTTTTTCTTTTCTTTTCCTTTTCCTTGCCCTCCTCTGTCTTGGCTCATTCTCGAAGCCTAAAACTTTGGTCTTTCTGTAACTTTATATTCTACTTTTAATAAATTCTATAGGGATCTCCCTCCAGTTCAATTTAAAAAAAAAAACAATATGTGATGAAACATGGCTAGTTTGATGAACACCTTCATGTTGATCTCTTATTGTTTGTCACATCTTTTATTTTTTGGTCATGGATGCGTGGCAGAATATTGATTTTGTACTTAATAACATATTTTTTTCATACACACAGTAGTTCAATAAAAATTATCTTAACATAAGTCTAGTCTTGTTTTATGCTCCCCTATATGACTCTAACGGCCACAATGAGACAACACACGGGAGCATGCTCCAACGGCTTGGCAGCTCCGACAGACAGGTGGCGCCAGGGCCACCAGTACAGGCACGCACTCCGGCCAACATCGCCTGGTCTCACATGCTAGTGGAAGCGACACTGCCAGCATCTTAGCTGCTCAGTTCCTTCCAGGCACGCCCGCCCCTCCACGAGTCGATCAGCTAGCGGCTTGGGCGCTGTTCCATTTTTTCACAGCCTTTTCCTCTACGAGTGTGCGTGCATCGCGGAACGAAGGGAAGCGAAACCGGACGGAGGCGCCATAGCTGAGGAGGCATCTGCGTCATTGTTAGCACCACTGTGCCTGGTCCAGCCCATTGCCGGACGAGCAACAGGACCCGGAAGACCAACCCAAGAGTTAGCGGGCCGTGTAAGCACAAGGGCTCCCGGTTGTAGCCTGAGCGCGAGAGGGGAGTATAAGAGTGGTGAGACGTGAGGAATTATTCTAAGAAAAATCATTAGCAACTTTCCTCTCTGCCAGTGCCACTGCTCATCAGTTCTTCCTCTTCCCCACGAAAACTCCGGCAATCCGATTGGGTCACTAACAACTTGGTATCAGAGACAATGATCCTCTGGAGGAGGCAATCCACTACACT
Source organism: Eleusine coracana subsp. coracana (assembly GCA_032690845.1). Taxonomy (NCBI): domain Eukaryota; kingdom Viridiplantae; phylum Streptophyta; class Magnoliopsida; order Poales; family Poaceae; genus Eleusine; species Eleusine coracana. Next base: position 64,535,056 of record CM064426.1, on the reverse strand, counting down.
AGGTGCGCAGAGATGTCTGGAACCATTGACCCTAACATCAAGCTGGCGATCGAAGCACCGATCAAGGCCTTCGTCGCCGAACTCAACAAGAAATACGCCGCACAGGACGAGGAGTAGTGGGAGTCGCGGATGAGTGCTCTTAAAGCAGCGGTGGCTCTTGGCGGCTCCAGCAACCGTTGTCATAAAGGTGTTGAAGCAAGATATCGATGTGGCGGTGGAGTCGCAGCTTGCAGCCCTCGAGTCCTCAGCGGTGGAGCGTCTGCTTCAATTCGAGCCGGTTATGATGACACGCGTGGTTGCCCTTGAAATAGTGTGTATTATTTTTCAAATGCTCTTGCGTCATAAACATTTTTCAAGTTTTGTTGGTTTAAACTTCTATTTGTTTATATACTACTTTTGAATCAAAATTGGATTCATTCACCTATTGTTTGAACCAAATCAACTTTGTTGTTTTTATATAATTTTAAGAATTAATACGATACAAACTGTTCAGGACTCATTGAGCGATACATGATAGTGTGTAGACATAAGATTGTTTAACTTGCCAAATGAAACCTCAAATAAAACGGTAACTAGCAAGTTGGCCCGTGCTAATAGCACGGCTAGTATGCAGTAGAGGCCTAAAAATCTCGTCCCCTCTAAAAAGACCTCTTATTAGGTTCAAATTGTTTCATTTTTAGTTTCGGCTCCTCCACTAACATCTCTCAATCATTAAAAATAACTTTAAAATAGATGAAATCAGTTCAGTGTTAGTGGTTGCGTCTCCCCGCAGTCGCGCTTGCCGCTCTTGTATTACTCCCGGGAGTCATATTAACTATCATGGCAGTCAGCTGGGTCGGTGTTGTCACTCACCTGGGACCTCATCAAGGCTGCCCCCTGCTGTGTGGTGTCTTAGGCAGGCCTTCAGTGACTTTCGTGTGACGCAATGCCTGCAACTGCCAGTGATGGGGCCGTAGCATAAATTGTAGATGATGATGAGGTTGCATTGTGACGGGATGTGATAGCAATGGACTTGGCAAAACCTTGCTTATTTTAGGATAGACCTCGAAGATTGGTGGGAGATGGCATGGGATGCAATAAAATTCACCAAAAAGCATTCGGACAATAAACGACTGGGGTTGACGGTACCAAAACTTTATTTATAGCTACAAATAATAATTTATTTTAGAGGGTTTTTTTATCACCTTTTGAAGGCCCTCTTATAAAAAGAAATATTTTAGACAACATTCTTACTATATAGTGATGTTGCGTCATCAACTTATTTTCTTAGTATCTTACATAGCGAAACACATAAAAATACTATTTCTAGTTATTTTTTCCTCTAATATTGGCTCTACCTGTAAATTGTATAAGAAGGACGGATGTATTTCAATGTCCTTAAAACAATGCTGCAACATCTCGTTTTCATTTTAGAGCAGTTTTATCTAAATGCCATTTTCAACATTGTCAACTTATATAAATTATTAGATTCAAAAATAAACCCATTTATATTGCAAATATTTGCTCATTACAATTTTGAAATATAGTTTACAAAATAAATTAGAATTTAGAGCGACATGCATATGCTTTATAACATTACAATAATATTTTTTTCCTAAATTCAAGTGGTAACAAAATTTGTCATTATCTTAATTGATTACAAAATTATTTTATCCGAATTTAATCAAACATACTATGCTATGATGACTTGATAGATGTCAACGTGGCGGTATGATAGCAGTTGCGGCTTATCAAATAATGTTACATATTGCCACTGTCAATGTTTCTCTAGAGCATGGTGCATGTACACATTTTTCAAAAAATAATACATATGTTGTGTTGTGATTTTGAGAGAAATAGTGCTTGTACATATTTTGTGAACATAATACATATATATTTCCTATTATGATCATTCTTTTTAGTTTAAAAAAATGATCCTTCTTTCTATGTCATAACAGTATGTATGTTTATATCCTATTAAGGTCAATAAATAAACATTGCTGATTTTGTCAATGATAGTTAATCAATAATGTTTGATTTCTAAGGCAACTGGCAAATGATAGCAAGTATTGTTGTCTTATCAATGGCAGTAATCAACAATGGTTAATTTCTATCAAATGGTCGCTCTATAGGATGCACTGGGTATTGCATAGTGTTTGTTCTAGACATGCAGTGAACATTGATTTACTTGCAAATCATAGTCCATAAACATGATTACCTCCTGAAAATGAAGCTGGGACTCAAGCTCAACAACTTACATATGGTCTGAATCCTCTTTTGATCATGAACGCTATGTGGTCGCTATAATACGTGTGACTCTGAGTGTGCAGAAAATTTTTAAAGCTATCATACTTTATATCTAGATGTTACCTCATCATCGACTTCACCAACTTGTGCCCCCCGTCGCTTATCACTGGTGTGGAAATATTATATTTAGTTGATTCCTCACTGTTGTCTAATCACCTCGACAAATACAATTACTAGCTTTTTCTAATTTTTTTTCATAGGTTTCTATTATTACACTTGTATCCAGATTATTCACTACTGTAAGGATTCATAAACTTTGTATCAACTTAATAGTAGTTTGATTGACATTATCTCTTCTAGCAGATCTTAACCGTTCAAGATTCAACTATTATATATACTTGTTCATCCAGAGTATTAACATACAAGGATCATATAACATGCTCTATGCGTGCTAGCATGTCGACATAGGTGTATTTCTTATTAATCTCAACATTTTCTTTTCTAGTTGCTATCATTTTAAGAGGCGACCTACAGGATGGTAGTCTCATGGTAGATCAACTTGTTGTCCTGTCCTTCATGCCATTAAGCATGTCTCAAAGACTCCCTTGAGGCATTAACAAAGACCTCCTCGCCAGCTTTAGATCTCTCAATACTATATCACTACTGCTTATTTTGTAATAGGCTACATATTTACATCCTTATGGGCACTTGTAACTACACAGACTCTTACTTTACCATTTTCCTTGTTATTGCTAGTAATGTTATAATCCATGAGTAGCAACTCTCTGACTGTTTATGAAAAAAAAAAGTGTGATTGTAATTCTGAATTTTCAACTCTTCCATTGTATATATCGTAAACTACCTATATTTCAGAACTTCACATGAAGCATCCATAGCATATATGTCATTAGTGAGGAGCGAAATCACCTGGTCATCGAAACACTCGCTATCATGCTTACTGGTGTCACTTGATGGAATCATCTATCTCTGCATCGTCATTGCGTCATCATCAGTTACGTGGGCCTACATAAACTAATCATCATTGGGTCATCAAGTGTTTGTCAAATTATTTTCACATAAGGATATTATACCATAGAAACAATGCAGCAGAATGCTAGAGATTCCATGCCCTGTTGATCTTTTCATTTCCTTTTTACGTGATGGTTAGCAAATTCTTATCAAATATAGGCCTAGGAATCGTAGATACATGACAATTCAAGTTTGTTACGGCTCACAAACTCCTAAATTTATTCTCAAAAGTTACTATAGCTACAAATCAATTCTGCTCATTCTTTTCTTTTTTTAATATAAAATACCTCATAACTATTAAGATTTTCTTTTTCTTAATCTTTAAACCATCATGGGTTCCTGTTTTTGTTGCTATATGGGCACGCTGCTAAGTTTTCTTAAAACTGTTTTATGAGAAAAGTTGGATTACTTTTTCCTTTTTATTTTATTAATCCATGGTTAATTAAAGTTTCACTTGGACTCTTATTTTAATCTTGGTCATTAGATGTTAGTTTAAACTTGGTCATTAAATCCATTAGTAGTGGTTTTTTTCTTTTTCAATTACGTAATAATTTATAATATATTCCTTATGAAAGAGAGTACACGTTGTATTATTTTGTTTGATACAATATCTTGTTTGAAATTGGCAGCAGGGAGGCTAATTTGGAAGGAGCGAGCTCCGGGTGGGTAGGGGGATTGGTTTTCCTTTTCTGTTTTTTAGTAATCTGAATTTATTTGTTTACCTAAGTTTTATTACAGTTTGACTTGGACTCTTATTTAATCTTGACCCTTAGATCTTCATAAAATCTAATGGCTAGAATTTTGTCTTTTTTTTTATTAATGTGGTAATTTTGTGGTCATGAGAACGAACGTGGTGGCTCCTTTTTCTCTTCAAATAAGAAGATAATAGATATGGTATTACTTGTTGTGTTTTTCTTTCCTAGCCCAGATACCTTTGCTTCATGTCTAGTTGCTTAAATTTGGTGTGAAACACGCACCTTTCACAAAATAAAAAAAAACTATATGAACTGTACGCTCTACGAACATGGTATATAGGTGTCAAGTGGCAACAATCCAAAGGCATTAGCATGAAGTATCTATTTAAAAAAATCACCTAAAAGTTAGGTGTTAACTAAGGATGAATATATATATTCTATCATCCTCAAGGTCATTCCAACGGCGAAGGGAATGTAGTAGATGTGTAGTTAGAGTATCTCCAACACATCCCTCATCTCATCCCCTCCAGCACAAAATTGATTGTTTAGGAGATGAAAAGGTCAAAAAAAAACTCCTCCAATAGATCCCCTTTACCATCCTCTCTTTTGATGGATCCAATACTAGTTACAGCTGGCCATTCAACCCCCCCCCCCCCCCCCCCGACCGCCTGGCCTAGCACGCTTCAGGGCACAACCCGTTTAGACATGGCCCAGTAAGTCATGCGAGCCCCTAGGGGTCGTGCTAAATCATTGCTCTGGGCCTAGGATGAAGCTTGCTGCATGGCCCGAAACGGCCAGCACCATGCCATGCTGACCCATTTGGCCCGCGAGTCTGGCGTCATGGTGGTCGATTACGAGCTATGGAGGCCCGACGGCCGAGGAGAGAGAGGGAGCAGGAGAGGAAGAAGAGGTGTCGAGCGCAGAGGGAGAGCCAGAGCCGAGCGTAGAGGGAGAGCTGGAGATGCGCTCACTGAGGCATGCGGGCGCACGCGCGCACGCGAGAGAGAGAGAGAGAGAGAGAGAGAGAGAGAGAGAGAGAGCTCATAGGAGGCCGAGACCCGAGAACAGATCTGGAGGAGGGAGAGCACAACAGCGATGGGTGGAGATGCAACAATAGGGTTTTGGGGCAGCTGAGCAGAAGCCGAGAAGAGGTGCCCAGAGGAGGCGTCTGCATTTTAGTGGACAGCGGCGATAGCTGGGAAGATGACGACGGTGGTGGGGTAGATGTAATGATTTAGACACACGTGGATTTATTTGCACGTCCAACAAAAATGGAAAAATCAGCTTATTAACAAGGTATGTGATCATTGATAATAAGTTGGGTTTCGGTAGCTTATCAGAAATAAGCTCCAACAAATCTATGGAGCTAGCGTTCGACCAGTTGGGGATGACTTTCAGTTTCATCAGCTCAAGAACCGTATACAACACTGTGTGGGATACTTGCTCTACGGGTATCCTCAGACAATACTAAGTCGGTAGCCGACCGGGTACTTCATCAACAAGGAAGCCGATCGACTCGACTTGGAGCACAAGGCATGTAGAGATAGACTTTCTATGTAAATCCTAAAGGGTTACGACTAGGACTCTTCATGTACCCCCCTACAAACCGGATATATAAGGCAGCAGGGTACTCCCCATCGAGGGACAGACAAGAGACAAACATGACACAAGTTTCACAACATCAATATAATACACAGAACACAGGATGTAGGATTTTTATTCTCATCGAGAGGGTCCGAACCTATATAACTTGGCGTCTTGTGTTACCATCGTAGTTCTTAGTCTTGACGTAGCTCTATATATTTACTACCGATCTCAAGCTTCGACACACAGTGAGCTCTTTTCTACATATATTAGATTCCTCATATAATGGATCATTTGATATCTTCTCTATTGTTAAAGTTATCAAGTCCTATTGTTGTACCAGCATTGATCAATACTTGCGTTCAATATGACATAAGAACTCCTCAATATCAAAATCAGCTTTGAAATCAACAGCTTCAATGCTAGAAGACTCGATCACAACCTCAACTTCAACTACAATAGGCTCATCAAATTCGACATCTATTCATTTATTTTTACCATGTTTTGTAGACCTCCTATACCCCTCGATAAAATCTCTTCTCGTCAAGTATGATTTGATTACATATGTATCTTCTACACAACTTCTTATTTTTTGCAATCATAGCACCGATAATATATATCTGTCGTCCCTTGACATTGAGTATGTTGTGCGGTTCATTCAATGAATATCAAGACTCCTCATATAAACAATGAATTAGGTCTTGGTGCCTCATACATCCAAGGTCCATCCATCCCAAACCTTACACGAAAATCAAACAAATATTCTAAATTAATTACTTACATGTAGTGAAAAGTATTTAAATGTAAACCAAATAAATTACATATAATGAAAAATATTCTAAAAGGTAAAATAAAACAAACAACAAGTTATTTTATATGTTATTTAATTTTATCGAGAATAAAAAAAATATTCTCTCGCCCTAACTTTTTCTCTCTTTCTCTCTCTAGTGAGCAAATTAGATCTATATTTTGATCCACGTAAAAGAGCTTACATATAATAGAATTTTTGTTTGTGGTGGAAATAGTTGATGTATGCTTCCATAAACTTCAACCCACAAACCATACAAATCAAATGTTTTTTGTTAAACCTAACAAATTTAAAACCTAAAATTCTACTTGATTTTAAAATAAGAGAAAAAACCATATAAAATGAGTTACCCTTACCTTATAGAGCAAACACGTGTAAAAAAATTGAAAACCTTCCCTTTTTTTTTGATGATTTATCAAAATTTTCGGTATGCCACTGTTGAGAGCTCTCCAAGCAAGACTTTTATAGCTTAAATAATTTATAAAGGCGGTTAGCATTGCCAACTGCCACTAAATATGCACGTTTAGTGGCGGTTGGCATTACCGGTGCTCTGCTACAAACTGACGCCATTTGTAGCACAGTGGTTTGTAATGGCAACTGCCACTAAAGGGGTTCCTATAGCGGCGACCAGCTCCACGCCAAGTCCCCTAGACTTTGTAGGGGCGACTCACTTTTGATCGTGTCACTACGTTTTTCGACGTCATTATAGGCCTGTCTTGTGTAGTGAAGGACGATGGAGATATCCATGACATTAACACGTTGTCCAATGGAGATATAGGGAATGACGTTGTTCATACCTCGTATGTTTTCATTGGTGACACAATTGGACAGGATTATTGTTGAAGAATGTGAGAAATCCAGACATCATCATGTCGGCTATATATCCATGCATACTACACCCGTCAAACTACCAGAAGTTTTCTTGTCACCTAATTATTATTTTATTTTTTGCGAGGAACTTTGTCACCTAATTAAACAGGCTGTCAGAGAGAATAAGAGAGGCCAGGCACGGACGCGCTTCCCGCGCTCCAGGGCGTCCACCCATCCTCTATTCCCACGTTCTTGGACAGTTAAGTTCGTTACACAAATAGCCACCCTCTTTTGTTCATCAACCATACGTACAGCCTCTCAGCTCGCCGCCGGTCAGCGTGTACCATCAATTCCAGCCACACTCTCACCGGCGGGACACCAACCAGCGAGCGATACACAACGTTGATTGTGCAACTATAGGTAAGCATGGCGGCGGCGGAGGAGGTTGCAGCGGTGGGAGAAGGATCAAAGAAGCCGGTGATGCTGGTAGGCATCGACGACAGCGAGCACAGCTACCACGCGCTGGAGTGGACGCTGCAGCACTTCTTCGCCACCGGGCAGCCGCAGCAGTACCACCTCGTCGTGCTCACGGCGAAGCCCCCGGCATCCTCGGTCATCGGCATCGCCGGCATGGGTGCCCCCGAGCTGCTGCCCACGGTGGAGAGCGATCTGAAGCGCACATGCGCCAGGGTCATGGAAAAGGCCAAGGAGCTCTGCACCCAGGTACTAAAAAAAATGATGACATTGCTCACGTCTGTGCGTCCTATGCTTATGGGTCATGATAGTGTTGTTCATCGTGGCGTTCTCGTGGCAGGTGATCGACGTGAGCTACGAAGTGTTCGAAGGCGACGCGAGGAGCGTGATCTGTGACGCGGTTGAACGGCACCACGCCGAAATGCTGGTCGTGGGCTGCCATGGCTACGGAGCATGGAAGAGGTGTTTTTGCTGTCTATAAAGATGAACGTGAACAATCTGTTGTTTTATTAACCGATTACGGCATGTTTAACTCCACATTATCGGTTTGTTTTATTTATGCATCAATTAATTAGGTTATTTGAAATTTGACTGATTCCGTGCAGGGCCGTTCTTGGAAGCGTGAGCGACTACTGCACCCACCACGCTCACTGCACCGTGATGATAGTGAAGAAGCCCAAGCACAAGAAGGCTGAACACGCGTCTTAACTTGAGCACGACATGCATATGTGATTTTCTTTCCTAATTCGTGCGTGCTGCAGCATAATTGGTAGCAGAGTTTTTCAACTTGTGCAGTTAGCCGTTTACACAGATTTTTACAGTGAAAGTTTAAAGGATCTACATTTGGCCAGCCTATAGCTTTGTGACAGACATTTGATCGGATCACACTGGCCCGCCACTCTGTCGGTCTTCGTGCACACTAATTTGTACCTCTAGTTTCTAAGTATTTTACTGACTCGAGTGGTAGTGCATGTTTTTTTTTATGAAGTCATAAGAAGTGCTGTTGTCGTACCTCTGTTTCAAAAGACAGTTGTCGCTCCATTTCAAGAGAACTTGTATCAACTGCATAAAAATTTTACCTGGAGTGAGCAGTATCAACAAGCAGCAAGAGTTCGAAAGTTGTCACTGAAACTACTTCGAGATAAATAAAAAACGAATACATATGGTAGCAGAATGTAATAGCAGCAGGGTCAATCACATGTATGGGTCCCACATGTCAGTATTATGATGTAGTTTAACGATTAAGTTATGTGGCTAGATGTATAGAGACTTGTTACTTATGCCTTGAGATTGACGTATATATAGTCATTTTTGTTAAGGAATATAATTGGTATGGTGTTCTATAGATAAATACACATTTTGATAATGTCTAGCAGACAAAATCGACGATTTTGATGTTCCGGGGACAAAACCATATTTTAAAGATGTCATGTAAATAAAAAATCCCTTTATGAACGGTATAACTATATGCACTAGAGTAATACAAAACTATGATTTTTTAATTCAACTACAAAAACTACTACTGTGCGCAACCTTTTGCAACATAAAACTATATATGATTCTTTGATCTAGTTTTGCAAGTGAATCATGCATTTCCATAAAATAGAAATTGAAATTTTGCACTCTATCAGTGTATATAATCTATGTTTTCTAAAATTAGACTTAGTCATTTTTTTTGTAACTCCGTGCAAAACAATCATAGTTTTCTAAAATTTATTATACTAGCTCTGCTTTTCAATTCAGGTTCCTTAATAGGCAATCTGATCAGCAAGTGCGTGATGACCAGCTCGAATTTTCAAATCGCGGGAGTTGAAATCCAGCCCCACCACGGATGAAAGAACAAAGCAAAATGAATAAAAAAAGAATTATCTTTCTGAAGAAAACGTAGAGGCAGAGGGTACCTAAAAGCATGACAGAAACATTTTATGCTTTACAGCAAGCACCGTTCACTTTTTGCGTGGAGAGCACACTAGGAAGATTCTACGACACACATTATCTTCTTCCTCTGTCGAATGAACATTCACTACACCACAGTCCGGTGTATTTATTTTTATTTTTATTTTGAGATACCACAGTCCGGTGTAGTGACTATAAAAGGGCCTCACACCCTGCATTTCTCAAACCACAGAAACACTTCAAATAATCAAGAAACACTAGCTTACTAACTCACACGCTATATCTTGATCCATTTAGACACCACGAACAAGAAGATGACGATGGCGGACAGGTTGACGGAGCTCTCCATGGAGGAGAAGGCAGTGGTGATCTTCACAAAGAGCCAGTGCTCGATGAGCCACGCGGTGACGAGCCTCTTCTCCAACTATGGTGTGAGCGCGATGGTGCACGAGCTCGATAAGGATCCCCAAGGGCGAGAGATGGAGCGGGAGTTAGCCCGTCTCATCGGACGTTTGCCGGCTATCCCTGCTGTATTCGTTGGTGGCAAGCTCATCGGCTCCACTAACCGGGTCATGTCGCTGCACCTTGCCGGCAACCTCATTCCCATGCTCAAAGCCGCAGGAGCCATATGAGATACGGCTCTGAATTCGTATCTACCATGCATCCAACGACAACAACACTATAATCACTCACAATCATAATATTGTTGGGTTTTATATAATCTCTACAACTTAATAATTGAGGTAAGGTTGTCTAGATCACTTTTTTCGTATCTAGATATGTCCATAATGTTGTCGTATCAGTTTATATCCTACAATGATTCACTAATTAGTTTGAGTTATTTTTGAACCATTTTCTAATCCTTTGTTGAATTGAACTCTAATTTCAATTCGATATTTTTCATACTAACAACATGGTCATTTTCTAATCCTTTGTTGAATTGGACTCTAATTTCAATTTGATATTTTTCATACTAACAACAATTAATCAACCATTTTCTAATCCATTATTAAATTGGACTCTGATTTCAATTTGATATTTTTTATACCAACAATAGTTAATCATCTATTGCTTTAACATCATATTTTAGATACAAACTAATAACTCACTCTAAAATTATTATAATGAATATTTGTTTAAAACTCAAAAAAGTAAATCAAAATAAAAATAGAGCAAATGCGCAAGCCAAAAAAATTGATTAATTGAAAATCTTTTATAATTACAAAAAAACATTCTAACCATTAAATTTTTTAATAAAAAACAGTGGCAACACACGAGTATTTTGCTAGTTATATGTATAAAGTTGCACCTTGCATGCATAAAAACTAAAGCTAATTAGTTGCCGGTTGTTATAATTAAGGAGCTACCTATGAACATACATGTTATGGACATGCTATAGCTTATAGGGCGTGTTCATCACATATGAGTAACAAATATTATTTACTTTCTCCGTTTAAGAATCTAAGCATTTCTACATTTGGTGAAAGTGAAACATATTTTAACTTTGACTACCAATATAGAAAAAATCATGATGTTTGGTCAAATATAAATGATGTTATAAATATTAAACTATACAAGTCTTTATATTTGAAATAAGTCATTTTTATTGATATTCTTACTCAAAGTTGAAAAGATTTGACTTTGATCAAACCCATAAATGCTTATATTCTTGGATAGAGGGAGTACCTATATCTGCACCATTTGATCATAAACAAAAGGATGGTTCCGATAGAGATTGTAATACTGGTTACCCAGCCTATTAGTGTTTATGATTCAGCCTGCGTCGCCCAGGTGCTTTGTACGGAAGATGGAAAACTTACACGGATCACACTAACCAATTTATCTAAGAACGTTTCATCAAAAAAATTTATCTAAGAACATGTTCTCACTTTAAATCCATTGTAATTGTTTCCTTGAGTTTAACCTTTTACATAGAGCAAAGATGCTTTTACATCTCTCTATTATAATTGTTTTACCAAAGATGCTTTACATAGGAGCCATTATATGTTTCATTGGTAAACTCATGTCTACCTAAATGTAGACGCATCTTTTCCTTTTATGTTGGAATAATAAAAAATAAATGAATCATAACAAAATAGATTTTCAGTTTGACGGGATTAGCCTCACCTTGATTGATTATTTTTAGATAGATTTGAGGCAGTATACAAATCGTTACACTTCAAATATTTGTGATGAAAAGGTTACCTAATTGATTAGTATCATCTTAAGGTTAACAAAGATGATGAAAATGTAAGCCAGGTGCTAAGCGTACGTAGGCTTGTCATACAAGTGGGCTAGGCTAAAAACGAATTTTTGGAGGTATTTGTTAGGAACTAAATAAACGGACCATCCGCAACTTTGATTGTATGGAGAAATCTCAAATCTGTGATCTGCCTTTTTCAGACTTTCCAATGAGATATGATTTTGAGATATTCACTTTTAAAATTTATTTTTGGGTTCTATCCGTCGCTAAAAGAAATTCAAAAGGCTAAATAAAAAAAAACTCGATCAGTGGACCACTCTCACAATTTTTTTTATAGAGAAACTCAAACGTTGATTCTATTATCAAGGAGCCGACTCCTATAGTTCGAACCTTAACCCATGCTTTGAGTCTATTCTTATACATGAGAATCCATCTACCATAGATCTGTTTCAACCGAGTAAATAGGATGAATAAGTGAATTTTTTTTTATTTTACATAAATTATGCAGCACTTAAGGATTAAATCCTAGGTTACCTAGGAACTTCCTAACCAATGATCTTTACCACTGCACCATAAAATAATTACATCTTTTTTAGATTGTTGGTTTGGAAAATATGGAAATTTATGTTTCAACATTACTGCTGACGAAGATGAAAAGAAGCATCTTACATTTCTTTAGTGATGGAGCGTAGACTTTTTTTTTCGAGGTAATGGCGCGTATTCTGATCAAGTAGACACGATGTATTCTGATCATGTTCAGAGCAGCTGACCGGCATGCCCGAAAACGATGTTGATTGCCGGAACTGAATTGCATTGAAATATCTTGGAGAACAATTCACATTTGGCTCCAGGATTCTCAGCCGTTTGATGGCCACAGCCCGCACCCTCTCTCCAGTTATCCTCCGCGACGCTGGTTCGCCCAGACGTCACCGCCGCCGCCGGCAGCCCGGCACCTGTCGGAGCATCTGACCGGGTATCCGTAGCCACTGCTGATACGTCTCCGTATTTCCCTCTTCTACCTCGCGCACTTGCACCGGGACCCTCGCGGGGTGACTGTGGACGATGACATCCATTGCGCCACGTCCAAGGTGTTCGACGGAATGACGAGCCGGGGTGCGACGGCTTCGCTGCACCGCTCGCTCGCGGGGTTTCTCGCGCACGACGAACCCAACAAGATCCTCTCACTCTTCGCGGCCAAGGCGAGGCAACATGGGCGCCTAGGCTCAGGTGACCTCGCGTGCGCCATGCGGGCGTGCAGGGGGAGCGGCAAGCGCTGGCTATTCGTCCCGCAGATCCACGCAGCGGCGATCATGCGTGGAATTGGGGGCGATCGGATTCTTGGAAACCTGCTGATTGATTTGTATGCGAAGAATGGGCATGTGTGGCAGGCGAGGCGGGTGTTCGAGGCTCTTTCAGCGAGGGACAATGTCTCGTGGGTTGCAATGCTGTCAGGGTACGCACAGAATAGTCTTGGTGAGGAAGCAGTCCTGCTGTACTGTCAGATGCATCGGTTTGGAGTTGTTCCCACACCATACGTTCTGTCTAGTGTCCTGAGTGCTTGCACTAAAGCAGAGCTTTTCAAGCAGGCAAGGCTGATCCATGGCCATGCTTACAAGCAAGGATTCATTTCAGTGACTGTTGTGGGGAATGCACTTATCTCATTATACATAAGGGGTGCATCCTTTTCGTTAGCAGACAAGGTATTTTCTGACATGCTGGTCTGTGATAGTGTAACGTTTAATACATTACTCTCAGGGCATGCTCAATGTGGACATGGTGATCGTGCTTTGGAGATTTTTGACGAGATGCAGATGACAGGGTTGAAGCCTGATTGTGTGACTGTTGCTAGTCTGCTTGCTGCCTGTGCCTCTGTTGGGGATCTTCAAAAGGGGAAGCAGCTCCATTCCTATTTGTGGAAAGCAGGCATGTCTTCTGATTACATAATAGAAGGCTCACTCCTTGACCTCTACGTGAAATGCTGTGACATTGAAACAGCTCTGAAGGTCTTCAGTTTGGGTGATAGGAAGAATGTTGTGCTATGGAATTTGATGCTTGTGGCATATGGGCAGGATAGTGATCTTACAAAATCTTTTGACATATTTTGTCAGATGCAAGAAGCTGGAATACGACCTAACCAATTCACATACCCATGCATTTTGAGGACTTGCACTTGCAGTGGAGAAATTGAACTTGGAGAGCAGATTCACTCACTATGCATAAAAACTGGCTTCGAGTCTGATATGTATGTCAGTGGTGTACTGATAGATATGTATTCCAAATATGGGTTGCTTGACAGAGCTCGAAGAGTTCTTGAAATACTTGAAGAAAAAGATGTTGTTTCCTGGACTTCCATGATTGCTGGGTTTGTGCAACATGAGTTTTGTAAAGAGGCCCTTTCAACATTCAAAGAGATGCAAGATATTGGAATTTGGCCGGATAACATAGGGCTAGCGAGTGCTATCAGTGCTTGTGCTGGAATCAAAGCAATGAGCCAGGGTTTGCAGATTCATGCTCGAGTTTATGTGTCTGGTTATTCGGCTGATACCTCAATTTGGAATGCATTGGTAAACCTGTATGCACGATGTGGACGTAGCAAAGAAGCTTTCTTATTGTTTGATGCAATGGAGCATAAGGATGAGGTCACATGGAATGGATTGGTATCCGGTTTTGCACAAAGTGGTCTATATGAAGAAGCTCTCAATGTATTTTTGCAGATGGCTCAGGCAGGTGTAAAGTACAATTTGTTCACATTTGTTTCCTCTATTAGCGCTTCAGCTAATCTTGCCGATATAAAACAAGGAAAGCAAATACATAGTAGAGTTATTAAGACAGGGCACATCTCTGAAACTGAAGTTGCAAATGCATTGATTTCACTCTATGGAAAGTGTGGCAGCATTGAAGATGCCAAGATGGAGTTTTCTGAAATGTCCAAGAGGAATGAGGTGTCGTGGAACACTATTATTACAAGTTGCTCTCAACATGGACGTGGACTTGAGGCATTGGATCTATTTGATAAAATGAAACAAGAAGGTTTAAAACCAAATGATGTTACCTTCATAGGAGTGTTGGCTGCCTGCAGTCATGTGGGTTTGGTAGAGGAAGGCTTTAGTCACTTCAAATCCATGTCTAGTGTGCATGGAATTCATGCCAGACTTGACCATTATGCTTGTGTTGTGGACATTCTTGGACGAGCAGGTCAACTTGATCGTGCAAAGAGATTTGTTGAGGACATGCCAATTACTGCTGATGCAATGGTTTGGAGAACCCTTCTAAGTGCTTGTAAAGTACACAAGAACTTGGAAATTGGGGAGCTTGCAGCTAAACATCTCCTTGAGTTAGAGCCTCATGATTCTGCATCATATGTCCTCCTTTCAAATGCATACGCTGTTACTGGGAAGTGGTCAAATAGGGATCAGGTCAGAATGATGATGAAAGACAGAGGAGTCAGAAAGGAACCAGGTCGTAGCTGGATTGAAGTAAGACATACAGTTCATGCCTTTTTTGTTGGTGATCGGTCACACCCCTTGGCTGATGAGATATACAATTTTTTGGGTGAACTTAATGATAGGATAGCCAAAATAGGATACAAACAAGAGAATTATCATCTCTTTAATGAAAAAGAGCAAGAACAAAAAGACCCCAGTGCCTTTGTCCATAGTGAAAAGTTAGCCGTCGCTTTTGGGTTAATGAGTTTGCATCCTTGTATGCCCCTTCGGGTGATGAAGAATCTTCGTGTCTGTAATGACTGCCACAGTTGGATGAAATTTATCTCTCAAGTCATGGGAAGAGAAATTGTGTTGCGAGATGTGTACAGATTTCACCATTTTTACAATGGCAGTTGTTCATGTGGAGACTTCTGGTGATGCTGGCTGATGTGAAGTTTCTGCAGTACTAATTCTCATCATTTGCTTTTGTTCTCAATTTACTACTCCCTCCGGATTTAAATTGTTGGTGCGGTTGACCTTTTTAGTTACGTTTGATCATTCGTTTTATTTAAAAAAATTAAAAATTTATTAGATATTTTGTTACAATTTGTTTTATCACTAAAGAAAGTTAAAACCTACAATATAATTTTGTATATTTGAACAAATATTATGAATAAGACGAATGGTCAAATGTAGCTAAAAAAGTCAACTGCGTCAACAATTAAAATCCGGAGGGAGTAATATGTTGCTTCAAGCAGTTCATGTCAGACTTACATTGTTACATGCAGGCATTTAAATTTAATAGATTTCACCTGGAATGTGGCAGCAAGACCAGCCAATACAACCAAACATGCAGAGACCTATATCAAACTTGTGTTTTCCTGTCCTTCTGGTATCATTAATTATTTTTCATCCTTGTGTTCATCATTTTTGTCTTAGGTATTTTCTGGACCTATATATTCCTTCACTTGTTTCTAGGTGAAGACATTGATTTACTGCAAGGACCCCTGCGTTATTGGAAGAGAATGGCTGATATTATAGGGCTGATTTGGTGGTTTGTGGCAGACACATAAAATTTATCAAGGGCCAGGAAGTTGGATTTATGTGATACAAATGCATACCAACAATAGTGTTTGAATCCCTAAGATTTCTCGAATTGCTATAATAGATTTGCCCATTCTCAACATTGCCGGTGGGATTTACTATTTGAGGTATGAGTATGACCATACCCTCCGGCCCCTTTAGTAGTAGCCATTATTAGCTTATATTAGATTGATAAGCACATTTTGTACCTATAACCTCATCACTTGTTCATTATTCGTGAAACACAGTGAGGTTGCTAGCTGCTTACAGTTCACATGACAGCTTAGGAACTGTTCTTCTTAAATGTTTGTGCTCATGTGAGCCTAGCTAAATGAACTGAACTTGTTCTTCATGCCGTGCTGTCTTTTTTTCTCTGCCGGATAGGACAGCCCAAAAGAATATTCAAGATGTAGAGAAGAAAGAGAATTAAATGGCAACCCTATCAACAGTGGATGATGCGGAAGCTGGGGTCTCTATGGAAAAATTCTTGAACATGCTGCTAGTGCAAACATGATAGACCTGACAGGGTTCGAATGGACGGAATTGAACACAACTGGCAGTTAGGCACACCACCTTCTGGTGTGACACTCGAGTCTTTCCAAGACATGAGGGGCTACAAATATCTATCCAATGTTTGTCAAGGTGCAGTCTCATTCTATATTCATTCATGCACTAGTGACAGATTGTTTTCTTCAGAATAAAGAAAAAATCTAATCATCTGGGGAGTTATGAGCGAGTATTTAGTATTATATACTCCATGGAGATGGGGCAAAGGAAAACCTTGCTTAGTTCGTTCCACTGAACATGCCAAGTATTCCAGTTTAACAAAGGGCTCCGTTTTCTGTTCATCAAGATCTTTTTTTTTTCTCAAACGAGCTGCGTATAATATTAATAGAAGAAGAGTTTACACACACACACGCACACACACACACACTTGTTACATAGATAACATTTGTGCCTTTATATATGAAACTACCCGACCGCTGGTACACAGCCCACTAAGGATCAGCTCCCTGTACCGACCCTGTCAAGCTGGCTAGAGCCTTAGCTCCCGCCATACACCACAACCTGGTCTCCTCACTAGCAACAAAGAGCGCCTTTGCCATGCCTGGTGCCACCTTGTTGAAGACACAATCATTTCGATGCTTCCATAGCCTCCAGGCACCAAGAATGATGACTGAATTCAGCCCTTGCTGTGTTGAGCCACTGACCATGACAGAAATCCATCTCGACCAAGCTTCAAAGAGGTTGTCTGCTGGTTGTGGCGCAAGAGCAGTGAGCCCAAAACGCTGCAGGACTGTGAGCCAGAACTGCCGCGCAAAGACACACCCGGTGAGAAGGTGGTCTATGGTCTCATCCTCTTGATCACAGAAGGGACAACTTTCCGGGTGCGGGAGGTATCGCCGTTTCAAACGGTCAGCCGTCCAACACCGTTCATGAGACACAAGCCATAGGAAAAATCTGCACTTGTTTGGGGCCGATGTTTTCCATATCCTCTCCCAAGGACTAAAGAGAATGGACCCCTGAAACAAGGATTCATAGGCCGATCATGCTGAATACCGCCCCAAACTGGTAAGGCACCAAACATGGTTGTCTGAGACTCCCGGTTGCAGATCAACCACTGTGACCAGATCCCATAGGTGATGAAATTCCATGATAACCTCTACTGTGGCCACACCATGTATGTCCTGTACCCAAGCATTGTTAGCAAGCGCATCAGCTATTGTTTGCTTGTTGGCGATCCTTCTTGCAATCATGAAGAAGATTAGTGGCGAGATGTCTGCTATACGCTGACCCATAATCCATCTGTCACTCCAAGAAAATGTGTTACGACCATCCCCTATCTCAGTGGCCATAGCCATTGAAAGTAGGGCTTGAGAACATGCACTGGATTGGATAGGTAGTGATGCCCAAGGTTTATCTGGTTCAGCTCTTTGGAGCCATAGCCAGCGAACCCGGAGGGCACAATTGAGCTGCTTAAGATCTGGAATCCCGAGGCCGCCCAACTCCTTCGGTCTTGGCCAGGCAATCAAACAATGTCCTCCCTTCGCATCTTTACGTTCACGCCAAAGGAACCCTCTCAAAATCTTTTCAATTGCCTTGATTGCCCAGGGAGGAATGTCTAGTGCCATGGCATGATACATTACTGTCGCGGTAAGCACAAACTGAACCAATATTGTTCTTCCTGCTCTTTTCATCAAGATCACTTGATCTCCTTAATTGGATACCAGGGGGGGGGGGGTCTTCCCCACCGGCCGAGTTTTTTGTTAGATCCAATCTTGTTGTGGGTTGGCATAAATAACATATGCTTGACTTTAAAACAATAGAAATTAGTAAGAGAAGAGCTTGCATTGTACTAACACACTTGCACTGCTGCATTGCTGAATTATCTTGGGGAAGAATGACCAAGGATTATGAGCTACCAGAGCTGGCAAAAGATGCTGGTTCCCACAGCCGTGCCGAGTCTATGGGTTACATGTGGATGGCTGGGAGAGGACTGAATTTCCTAGTTGTTGACATGGATCACTATTGTCCTATTAGGTGGCTTTGTCTCAGTCCTGGAGAAGAAGGATTTTTTATGTTTCACGGTGATGATTAACCTCCTCCAGATAAGATAAGTATTTTTAGCATTTAATTCATGCTCGTCTTTACTGACTTTCACCTTGCTTTCACCCTCAAAACTTAACTTTCTTTGAGTGTCTAAGGCTACAACAGTTCTGTATTTATTTAATTTTGTCTTATATTATTGCTTGTTGTAACTTAAGATGTTCTTCAATATTCAATCTCAATCACAAAAATTTAGCATGACTCCTTTGTATCACATCATCCTTCTCCATAAATTCTAAATATTTGTCATCATAATAGTTGTAAATCGCAACATGCCTCATCTCCTTCCCTCTTAACTGAAGGTGGTTATCAATGGCTGGGTGACACAAAAAGGAAGATCAACAGTTGGATGGCTTATTTGTTACACTATTCTGTGATTTGTAAACAGTGTTAGATTTAAAGCAATTTTTTTAAAAATGAGGACAATAATTGCTGGAGATTTTACCAATTATATATTGGTACTTTTTTATCACATATTTTGCTTTAAAACATAGCTGTTTCTTGTTACTCATCTTAGCACCGTCTACAAGTACTGACTGAGAGCACTCAACAGGGCATTCAATATCTTTATATTGCTGTAAAGATTGGTGATATTAAGGGTCCGTATATGGGCTTATGCAGAGCTGCAGCCAAACTTGGAAGGCAACTGACAGATCATCCCGCCAACGTTTCCTAGCGGTGAAAGTGGGGTTCGAAGTACAGTTGCTCACAGTTCTACTGTGCCCTCTATTTGGGCTCTGAATCTCTAGCCGGATCTCATTATTAAGTCTAATAGAACGTCAGAAATGGAGAAGTGGCAAACTTGAAGAGAGCGCCCTCTACATCGTAGTTCTGCTTCAGCGGTCTCTGCCGTCAGGCTGATCTGCTATCACTTTATAGTTCTCTCCCTACGACTCCATTTGCATTACACCTGTCACGGTACGTCCCTAATCGGCTCCCGTAGTTCATGCCAGCATAGTGAATAGGCATATGTATATTATTTGCATTAGGTTATCGATGCACGGTGTAATTACCACGATCCAATCAAGCTTTAATATTTAGCCTAGAACTAAGCAATCAGATAAACACATGCAAACAAAGTAGAACTCAATGGGAGGCGACTAACGTTACTAAGAGCAAAACTCATAATCAATATGATTTAATGTACGATACAAGATGCATCATCATCTTTGGAAGCCTAATTCAATAGTTTATCAAGTTATAATGGTCTTGAATCTAACTAACTAGAGATGATATGTCCAGGGCAAGTCTGGTGGCCCTAAACTTTTGGCTGCCTGTCATCTTGTTTGTCATCCTTCATGCCACAGGCTTCTTACTATTTATAGTGGCATATTGAAAACCATAGGGCGAGGAGCCGGAGTGGTGGTGCCATGCCGATGGACATCGATTCTGCCAATCAGCACAAAACAGTTAATTTCCTTGGTCAACGCATGGAAGGTGAACCAAAGGGCAATCAAGACCGGGTCCAACGCTATGAGTGCCTCCACTGCAACGGCCACCGCCTTAGTCGTCATGGTCTTTAGGCCAAGGACACCGCTGTCGTGATATCTAAGGTTGCCTTTGCAACCGCGGCCATCGTCGTGGTCGTGGCGGCCACCATCCCCTCCCTTAGATCCATCATCGTCGATATATAGGCGGAGACGAAGGCGGTGGCTAGGGTGCCACCACTACCGTCTTCACCACAATACCGAACGGGATAACACCCGCCAAATGTGGCCTCAGGCTCTATCTTGAGCTTCTTGGTGCAGGTCTCCTCGGTCAATGGGGTGCAGCGTGAGATGGCTTGATAGAGACGACAGCGTTACGCCAGGATCTGGCGCATGTGGCCCATGAAGGGGTGGATTCGGTGGGAGCAGAAGGAAATAGGGAGGCGAGAAGCTACGGTTGGCGGTGGAAGGAAGGGGGCTGATGCTGACATTGCTTAGTGATGCGCCACATCACTAAGTTGCACCACCGCGCATTTAGTGACAGACACCTACCTGCCTATCACTAAGTTATTATGTCACTTATTGATGATGGGCAGGCCTCCTATGCCTATTTTAGTGGCAGGCATTTCAATGCCTGCTACTAAGCTCCATAGGTCATTTCACACTACAAATGGTTTTGTAATAGTGAGTGGTGAGATCTAGAGGGCGCCATTAAGACTTAATAGTTTAGCTACCATTATTCAAATTGGTATTAGATTCAATAGTGAAAAATTAGCAGCAAAAGATGGGTTGTGGCAGCAACCTTTTTCTTGTTTCAATTAAGCTACTATGCACCGACCAATTGCATCCAAAATCCTAAGCTGATGGGAAAGGGTGGACAATTCACTTGTGTTCAATACTAATCCTCAAGTGTAGCTCCCTTGAGACACAAACAAACGTGAAAATAGGAGCGACGTTGTGTAATATGCGGCCATCAAGACTTAAACTCAAGACTTCTGGTTGATATCATATTAACCTACTATACACTAACCAATTGCATCTAAATACTTAAACTGATGGAGAAGTATGAACAATAACTTATGGTTCAACAGTTTCATCGGAGGTCTTTTGCATCATATTTTAAACCTAAGAAACAAAAGAAGATGTGAGTCCTCTAACGCCTAGATCTGAAGAGAGAGATATTCTCCCGATTCTTGATTTGTATTGTTGTAACAATTCTGATGCAACAAGTTCTGAAACCTTTAGTTTTGTATCTTATTATCTTGCGGTGGAGTTTTGTAACAAGTGCAAGAAGTGTTTCGTACCTCTTTCGGATGTAAAGGGTGATTGTGAGCTCGATACCTTGTGTGGAAGCCAAACTAATCACGTAAAGTCCAGACTCTATCCTGCCCATAATGGTGTTGTCAGTTTCAAGCTACGAGCACTATTGGATTTTTTTACTTCAGAAACACACTGATTGGAGATCATAGGATAAAAGGAATTGAAGAATTGATAAGAACCGTGAAGGAGCAAATAATGAAGCTAGTTAGGTGCCTCTCATCAGCAGGGTTTAAATAACCGCGGTTAACCAGCCGATTTTCCCGTTAACCGTATAACCGGTCCGGTCCAGTCAGCTTGGCAGCCATTAATAACCGACCTTGTTACTATAGCAAACTGGGTTAACCGATCGGTTATCCTGGTTAACTGGTCGGTTTTCCACCGAACCGAGCCGGCCGGTTATCTCGGTTATTTGAATTTTGCTCATCAGTTTTAGTCTATTTATTTCATTTATGTTGGGTTGACTGTTTGGTAAAGATATGTACCTTTCAGATGGTGAAGTCTTTTCATGTAAAGATGTTGTACAAAAATATGTAATTTATAATTTGAATGCTAGTTGTTATTACTAGGATTTTAATAATGTTGAAATCTGGCCGGAATACTTGCTGTTATGGTCCATGAATACTAGCTTGTAAGTTACAGTTTAAAAACTATTTTAAAATCAGGCCGAAATGAAACTTGTCTTACCAAACAATTGATTGTGTTAGAATTTCTCTGTCCGAAACAAAAACGCATGTCATCAGCTGATTCACCCGGATCAGGTGGATCATCCGGATTCAGACATTCAGTAGTTCTGGGCCGGAACGATTTTTGGGGCAGATTCAATCCCAGGGAAACCAATCAGCCCTTATTAAAAAAAATCATAGCTTCAATTGTGATCACACTTGGCCAGGCCGTAATAGTAGGTACAGGAAAGCTTTACAAAACAGTAGTAAGTAGGTGGCCCTATCCTTGCCCGTCAAGCTGGGCCTATCCTCTGATCATCACCATCAATCCGTCTGTGCACCACGACGACCCCTGCCACCATCACCTTGAATGCCATGTCGTCAAGTCGCCATTGTACACAGCTCTTAACTGCTTTCGGCTATGCTGATCACAACCCTCCAAGGTCGCACTCCCTCTTCTCTCTTCCGCCGCTCTCCCCCCTTCATCTCCTCGACTCACGCTGTCACGCAGTTTGTGGGAGCTGAAGACCCGCTGGGCTAGGACAAGCAGCAGCGGCAGCCATGTCGTGAGCAGCAACAAGCAGAACAGCACTGCCACTGGGGAAGGTAAGTTAAGTTCCCACTTGCTAGGATCAAACAAGTCTATTTGCGATCTGGATTATTGTGAATTTGCAACTAAACAATTCTGGTTCGGTCTTTCATTCAAACGTCTACAACAACTATATCAATTTCAGATTCATATTTGTTACAATGCTTGGCTCCCCTTCGATTATTATCAACCATTGATCTAATCACTTTTGTTTAGCATAGCAATTTAGCGTCAACATGGGCACTTGAGTGATCTCCCATCCCCATCCAACATATTAAACTCCATCTCTATTCACCGTCAAGACATCCCCAACCTGGACTGCCCAACCACCGGTATCGTGAGCTAAAGCATCGCTCGCCGCTCGAGCGTTTCGTCGCTGGCGATGGCGTTCATTCAAGTGACCTCGATACACGCTGGCCCTTGTGCATCCCCTGTTTTAGAATATCGCCAACACCGATGAGCGATGGTCGATTCTCCCCCAATTTCCGTGGTGAATCACACCCGCGAGCGATGAGCAACGCGCTGCAGTGCGGCAGGACCCATGGGGTTTGGCAGCACACAGTGAACCTGAGGTGGAGGGTGAAGCCGTGGTGGGTAGGAGGCTTGTGCTGCTGTGTTCTCTTGCTGGCAGAGGAGATTGAGCGTTGAAGGATCTGTGCTATGGGATTCTTTTAGGGCAAGAGCAATGTATAATTTTGAGGCATTAAG
Organism: Eleusine coracana subsp. coracana; assembly: GCA_032690845.1. Classification (NCBI taxonomy): domain Eukaryota; kingdom Viridiplantae; phylum Streptophyta; class Magnoliopsida; order Poales; family Poaceae; genus Eleusine; species Eleusine coracana. The sequence continues at coordinate 64,511,510 of CM064426.1, read as the reverse complement.
GTGGACACATTTAAAACTCTGCAGTAGTTGTTTCAAGTTTCACAATGTTTACTCCCTTCGTTCTTAAATTGTTGTCGTTATTGATTTTTTAGTTAATTTTGACCATTCCTCTTATTCATAAAATTTTAAAAAATATCATATATGTTGTCATAGTTTGTTTTTTCATAAAAGAAAATTTAAACATAACTTAAAATTTTACATATTTAAAATAATATTTTGAATAAGACGAATGATCAAAATTAACTAAGAAAGTCAACGGCAACAATAATTTAAGAATGAAGGTTTTTTGAAGGATGCTTTAAGCTAGGTCCATTGAAAAATAAAAAATTACAGTCTGTCCAACCGTTTACCTCGTCTCAGTAATCTCAGTGACCAATGAAGGAAGTGCGAAAATCAACAATTATATTAGGGTAGTTTTACTGTCCAAAATTTTTGGCCACTAGTTTTGAGAAACTATTGGCCAATAGTTTGAGGGTAATTTCATAATTACACTATTATAAATAATTTTACATTTATTTTGTAATAAAATCTAACTCTACCAAATCATTAAAATGTCAGTTGATCTAATTCAAAAAAAAATGTCAGTTGATATTTTAAAAATAAAAATATTAATTATTAATCATATTACTAATTTATTTTTATTCATAATAATATAAAATAATTATTACAAATCTAGAAATATTATTTTTACCGATATTACTCTCAAACTAATAAACTATTGGTAAGTAGTTATATGTTAGATTATCAAATCTAAATCAATGGATTAAATTATTAGCCAATATTTTGAATAGTAAAACTTCTCTTTTTTTATTGCTTCGAATCCGACGGTAGTGTTACTGCTAGCAATAACTGCTACCTACCTTTTTTTTTCTTCACAATGGTTGCTACCGACTTTGAGCTCTTACTACCCCTCCTATTCTCCCATTGTGGATGCCCTATGGTGTGAACTGCTTCCCCCTCATGATACTCTCTTTATGCTTTTCTGTGTGATAAATCAAATAACACATGTGGTTAATTCATCAAGTTGAATAAATGACATGTTATAACCCATCCATCATGCACTGTACATGTTCAGATGTTCTCCAGCCTTTAGGCTCTATCGAGCAGCTCAACAAATCTGCCCTCTTACAGAGCTGAGGCTTTTTAGTTTACAGTTATTTGGTTTCTGTTCAGAGAGGTTAAGTGAGAATTGAACTAGCTGTCTTGATCAAAATGTGTTATGCTTCTCTTCTCTATCTCTAGTCCTTAATAAGTTTGGTGCGGTCATCTATGACCATCATGTTTGGTGTCCTCATTGTAGATCAGTTGGACTCTGTTAATGTAAATTGTATCACAATTGCACGTAAGTTGTTCTTGGAGTCTGCATTGCATTCAAATCCGGTTCATCATGTGTAAGCCTTTCCATCGAGTTCCTCTTGAAGTCCGATGTCCACAACACCAAGGTGGATCTACATTCCATAGACTAAGCCTTATGATCGAAGGTCTACAGACCCAACCGAGTTCTTGGTTTTTTTATAAAAATAAGTATTAAAAATCTAAGTAAACATTTTTTTGCAATTTACCCCCTCTTCTTTACCATAATCAATGCACATGACATCTAACCTTAGATATCTTACAATTTAACACTTGGATCAGTGATAATTACATTAGAGAAAAGTTAACTGCCATTCAAATGTTAGCATCCCATCCTGGCACTTGATTTTAAGCATGAACCATCATCCTCTCGTGACTATGGGTAGTCCTTGTCTAGAATTTTTTTTTTCTAAAGCCCATAGTAACGCACAAACACTTTGTTGCTAGTAACAAGTTTTATTCTACAATAAATCAAGAACTAGTTCAGTATTTTGGTTGAAGAATATTTTTCTTTCAGTCATACATGGCACACACTAGAAACTGTTCAAGTGGGTAGATTCCCCTCAATTATCAATTCATCATGATGGGTTGCTTGGTTATTGTTGAATTCATCACGATCCGTCTTTACATGTTCAGATTTTTTGCAATCATTCTTAAGTAATATAATTGCAAAAAAAAAACATTCTTTAGCAATACTATGATGCTTTAGTTTCAGCTGAGAACAATGTGAGTTAACCATGGTTTATTTGCTCAGGTAATGAACTGAAAATATATGCCCTTTTTGTACACTGTACACTGCGGTTGTCCGCGTTAAAGTTCGTGAACTCTTTGATGTTACTGTCTTTTAGATATGAAATTGGTGTGCAATGAACATCTCCTCCATGCTTTACATTTTTTGAATGATACGAGAGAGGTAATGAAACATCCGCACCTCTTGAGAAGCAACAGAGGATATGTGATTTTCTTGAGGGCCCGTTTGGATCCTTAGAAATGCATTCATCATTACCGGTCACCCGGACAGAAGCAACCCTCCTCACCCCCTCCCCCCTATTGTCTCACTACTGGAGGGCCTAGGATGGCTTCTTCTCCACAGATGGCGAGATGGGTTAGGGGTGTTCAGGTTTGGGTCGCCGAGAGGGTCCTTTGTGCTCTCTGTTAGCGTAGAGGATTTCTTTCCTAACTACCGTAGCTTTATTAGTGTTGTACAGCTGCAACTAATCCCTGTAATCATGCATTGGGTTTATGTATAACCATATCAATATAAATCGGAACCCCCGGCCTGACTGCCGTGTGTGGCTTCCCCAAACTTGCCTTCTATCTTTCTACACTCTCCAACCATAGAGGAGGTTTAGGTGACGGTGGCCCGGTGGTGCAGCGAGGCGGCACCGCCGGTGCCGCCCTAGGCCCGTAGCTGCGGGTGGCAGGCTATGGTGGGTGGGTTCAGTAGCGGATGCGTCACATGGCCGATGAGTTAGAGGTGTGGCATCAGTGGTGGTGGCTGATGTCGGTGGCATGCGTCAGGCGGCAACGTACAGCACTGGAGGCCACGAGGGCAGTGGGTCGACGGGACAGGGGTGGTGGTTGTCATCGCAGAAGGAGGGAGGGAGGGTTGGGTGTCCAGCACTTGGTTGCCTTCTTGTTATCCGGAGGCGATGAGCTCCCCTACAAATGAATCTAATTCCTGGAATCAGTTTCTAGGAATTGAATCAGCTGGAAAGTGATTCATTTCCATTTTTCCTGTTTGGCTGTCTATAGAATTGAATTGTTGGAAACAAAATCTATATGCTGTTTGGATACTTGCATCTAGAATATGATCAACGTAGATCCTACAAACTGCTTCTGCATCTGATTCAATTACACAATGACAAGCATAGAACTGAATAAGCATTTTACAAGGGTTGTTAAAACTTTTTTTAATTTAAGTTTGCTAAGATCTGATAATATATAATGATGACAAAGATTTTGGTATGATCATTATACATGCAACAGACACAAAAATCCGAAAGTTCATTCACGGTTTGACCCCCGAATCCTAGTGTTATGTTTCTCCTAGAAAAAAAAAAGAAACAGCCACTCCATATCTCATTGTCTTATTTCTTCTCAGCCTCCTCATTGGCACCAAACAACAAACAAGTGTAATTAACACCAGCAGATCACTCTCTATGGTTCCAAATATTGGTGCATCACTCTGCCTGTAGCTCAAGCAAATTCTTGCATGGCTTGATCTGACCTTCACAACCATAGTTCTTTCTGAAACTGCCTCATGATATTAGCTCATCCTGGTCCGCTTGTTTAATTCGTGGTTTTGCATCCAGAATCCAATACGCTGCACGATGTGATAAGTGACTCTTACCCAAGTGAAATGGTGAAACTACAGGAAGCAGGAATAAACAATGGAGAAATAAGAGCATCAAGTGTGTGTTAGCCAAATGCGAATAGTTGAATCTCTACAAGAATCCAGAATCCAATTCACTTTGAAACGAAGAACAAGAAGAGGACCAAACTAATTCTACCAACTTAGTAATCATTTTAATTGCCTGTCGCCATTGGACTGATTCAGTATTTTATTGAGAGAGAGAGAGAGAGAGAGAGAGAGAGAGACTGAAATTCAGTATTCATAACCTGTTTTAATGAGTATGACAAGTGTATCTAAAGTCCTAACATGTTAGACAGTAATTTAACCAAAGAAGCTCAACAAGGAAACCACTAGTTACACATCGTTACTTATCTGGGACAAGCAGAGTCAGGATAACTAAATTTTGACCTCCATTTAAACCCTAATAATTGCTTATCTAAGATCAAACAAATTTACCCCGATCATTATGTACATTATATATCTGCCTAATTATTGTCTGATCAATGTTGGACCCTCCACATTTGCACCACAAACATAGATATTTATAATGGTGTATCATTAACAAAATACTACTATTTTTAAATGATAAAGTATGAAACTAAATTATGGAAACTGAACACCATGCACAAGCTTAGCCAGCTCTTATTGCGCTCTCATTCTGTTCTTGTCCCAACTCTGCACCTTCTAAGAGAACTCAGATCAACTCCAGGGCCGGCTCTATGATTTCAAGGGCCCTCGAGTGAACCAATGTTATGAGAGACGGCCAGCGATAGCAGGCCAGGCACCCAGGCGAGCGGCGGCGTGTGCTAAAGTGTTAGAAAACAAGCCGTGGAAGCGATACCTCAGGATCATCAGCCATAAACACAAGATCATAGAAAAGAGAACAACGTCAAGACATGATGTTCTTTTAGAGATGTGCTTATATCCTCGAGGCATGACTACGGGTGCTTCACTCCATAATATCAGTAGCAATACCGGCATCAGGAGCACACCAGCGTACAGCCTAGCCGCCCCTTGAGCGCACCACTACGGCCGCCGCCGCCCCTTGCCTACTACATCTGTTGTCTCACGGTTACAATGGTGGTACTCCCACGTATATATGAGATCTAGGAATAGAACTCCGACACAAACTCTATCCCTAACCACCTAATACAACTTAAATCTAATTTGTAACCAACTTGTGTACACATATTCGACACAAATACAACAAAAAGCTTCCAGCTGTGGGGATTTTGGTGATATAGAGAATCATCCATGAGTGGGGACTTGTCAACGGCGTGGCGATATAAACTCCGGTGGCTGGGATTATTGACGCAAGCTACCGTTTCATTGGCTAAAAGGGCTGGAATCATACAATTAAATTCGAAGCATTGCTAAACATGCCAAGGTTTAGAAAATGATTCAATTTAGCCCGTTTCCAGGGATCCAAATGGGCCCTAAGTTTATCTCAACAATTTCCTTTTCATGATAATAGATCTTTCATGTCTGTAAAACAATCGAACTGCATATACTACTCCCTAATTGGCGGTCAGTAGTTGAAATAGTACTTTGCATATACTACTCTTCTACAGGCTTGTGTCCTACTATCATCCATCCTCATTGTTGTTATCTTCTTCCCCTTCATAATTTAAGCCAGTCCTCTTTTAGGGCCTTCTTCCCTCTGGAATTTTCAGTGTCACATAGAACGTATTTGCTTATTTGTGGTGTATAATTATAGTTCTAGCGAGTACTCAAATGTTCAAAAGACTCCCTATGAGAGAGTTATGGCCTTTCTAGCCTAAGACCGCAGGCTGTCATTGTTAGCGCCGGCTGCCGGAATTGCAGCTCAGCGGCGATCTCTCAACGCTCTGCGCCGCGCACTGGAACGCACGACGTCGCCGGCGCTAACAATTGGCATCAGAGCCGTTTAGTTTATGTCCTACGGTGGTTCTGTTAGTCCACCAAAGGAGCCAGCTCGGAAGAAGCTCGTCGTTCCTAGAAGAAATCGGCAGGAGGCAGAGATGACCGGAGAAGCGGGATCGAGCAGCGGGGCAAGCGGCGTTCCTCAAGGTTCGCTCATGTGGCCAATGCTCACACGCTCCAATTACTCGGAGTGGGCCATGATGATGAAATGCAACTTTGAGGCGATGGAAATCTGGGAGGTGATCGAGCCGGGCGGTAAGGGCGTGAAACGCACCCAGGATCGGCAGGCCATGGGCGCACTTCTGCGTTCTGTGCCAAAGGAGATGTGGACGACGCTGGGAGCAAAGAACACGGTGAGTGAGGCATGGGTTGCGGTGAAAAGCATGCGACAGGGCGCTGATCGCGTCAAGGAATCACACGCACAATGCCTGCAGCAGGAGTTCGAGAACATCCGGTTCAAAGAAGGCGAGCTCGTCGATGATTTCGGGCTGCGCATCAACTCCATGGCCGAGAACATGCGTGGACTTGGCGAAACCGTCGAAGAGACCCGCATCGTGAAGAAGATCCTGCGTGTCCTCCCCAAGAAGTACACCCAGCTCGCCGTGTCAATCGAGACACTGCTCGACGTCAACACACTCACAGTGGAAGATTTGGTCGGGCGGCTGAAGGCGGCAGAAGATCGGCTCGATGTTGACTCAATCACCGAGAAGACCAGGCAACTTATGTTGACAGAGGAAGAGTGGCTCTCCAAGTACCGCCACAGGCTCGGTTCAGAGTCGTCAGCGACGGGCGGTGGGGAGAAACAAGGCGGATCATTCCATGCCAAGTCGAAGAATGTCGTGCGCGGCGAGAAGAGGGAACGTGTCGTCAAGCTGACGTCCGAGGGTACTCCAAGGCGCAAGGGTAGGTGCTGCAACTATGGCATCTATGGACACTGGAAACAAGATTGCAAGCAGCCCAAGAAGGAGCGCAAAGATGAAGCACATCATGTACAAGCCGATAGTGAAGAGCCGGCACTGATGCTGGCAACGGTGAACTCCGTGCACGTCGAGGCAGCACGGCGCGAAATCGAGGCCGTTGGGGCGACAACACATCATCATGTCGTGTACCTCAATGAGAAGAAGGTGTTCCCAGCTGATCGCGAGGACAACATGTGGGTGCTCGACACCGGGGCGAGCAATCACATGACGGGGTGCCACGAGGTGCTCGCGTCATTGGACATGTCGGTGGGCGGCACTGTTTGCTTTGGCGACGGCTCTTTGGTGGAGATAAATGGCATTGGATCTGTCATGCTTCAGACCAGGGACAAAGGTCACAAGGTACTCACCAGTGTTTATTTCATACCTAAGTTAAAGAGCAATATAATTAGCCTTGGTCAGTTAGAGGAGAGTGGCTGCAAAATTGTGATTGAGAATGGATTCTGCAATGTGTATGGGGTGGAACGGTCCCTCTTGGCTAGAGCACCTCGTGTTCAGAACAGGCTCTATCTGCTGAAAATGCAGCTAGCAACTCCAGTTTGCCTGGTAGCAATGAAGGACGACAAGGCTTGGTTGTGGCATGGAAGGTATGGGCATCTGAACTTCAGAGCACTTCGTGATCTTGGATCCAAGAACATGGTGGATGGTATGCCATTAGTAGATCGAGTGGAAGAATTCTGTGATGGATGTGCTCTGGGCAAGCAACACAGACTGCCATTTCCCAAAGTGGCGAATTATCGAGCTGAACTTCCATTTGATCTGGTTCACAGTGATTTGTGTGGACAAATTCGTCCAAGTACACCTAGTGGCAAGAACTATTTCCTGCTGATTGTAGATGATTACAGCCGGTTTATGTGGCTGGAACTCCTGGCAACCAAAGATGAAGCATTCAAATGTTTCAAGAAAGTAAAGGCACTTGCAGAGACTGAGAGTGGGAGAAAGCTGCGAGCATTCCGATCTGACAGAGGGGGAGAATTCAACTCCATTCAATTCAGAGAGCTCTGTGATGATCAAGGCTTAAAGCACTTCACCACTGCACCTTACTCACCACAGCAAAATGGAGTGGTAGAACGTCGAAACCAAACCATAGTAGAAATGGCAAGGTGCATGCGTAAGAGCAAGAAAATGCCGAGTGAAATTTGGGGAGAAGCTGTTCATACTGCAGTTTATCTGCTAAACAGGTCGCCTACAAAGAGTCTTCAGAGAAAGACACCATATGAGGTGTGGTACAACAGAAAACCCAATGTGAGCCACTTGAGAACATTTGGTTGTGTGGCTCATGTCAAACGAGTTGGGCCAGGAGTGAACAAGATGTCTGACAGATCAACTCCTATGGTACTTGTAGGATATGAAGCAGGAACAAAGGGCTACAGGGTGTATGATCCAGTGGCCAAGAAGTTGCAGGTCACACGTGATGTAGTGTTTGAAGAACATCGTGCATGGAATTGGGGAGAAGGAGATCAGCCGGCAAGAGACAGGGTGATAGATGTTGAGTTCTATACTATTGCCGGACAAGGAACAGTAGCTGACAATGAGCAGGCTGATTCAGCTGGGCAGTCAGGGCTGGTTCCAGAATTCTCTCCTCTGCAAGCTGGTTCAGTTGGTCAGTCTCCAAGCAACGAGCACACAGCTGGGTCACCTGAGCCATCAACACCACAGCCAACTCTGACAGCACCAAACATGCAATTTGCAACACCTCCAACTGGAGAAACAGTGGATTCGGATGGAAATGCGTTGAGGTACCGTACTTTACAGGATCTCAATGACTCAACTGAAAACGTTCATGGGTTTGAGTATAGTGGGGTGTGCTATGTTGCTGCAGAAGAGCCGAGCAGTGTTGAGGCTGCACTGACAGAAAAATGCTGGAGAAAAGCAATGACAACTGAAATGGAGGCAATTCAGTCCAACAAAACCTGGGAGCTAGCAGTCCTACCACCTAGACATCGAGCCATTGGGCTAAAATGGGTGTTTAAAGTGAAGAAAGACCCAAAGGGCAATGTGATCAAGCACAAAGCCAGGTTGGTGGCTAAAGGATATGCTCAGCGTGAGGGGGTGGACTTTGATGAAGTTTTTGCTCCAGTGGCCAGAATTGAGACAGTGAGGTTGCTGTTGGCACTGGCACCAAAGAGTGGTTGGAAAGTGCATCACATGGATGTTAAATCTGCATTCCTCAATGGAGACTTAGAGGAGGAGGTATATGTGCAACAGCCTCCTGGATTTGTTGTTGAAAATGGGAGTGGAAAGGTACTCAAACTCAGGAAAGCTTTGTATGGGCTGCATCAGGCACCCAGGGCTTGGAATGCACGGCTTGATCAAGAGCTGCTGGAACTTGGTTTTGTAAAGAACCCTCATGAGCATGCAGTATACAGAAGGTCAGACAACAATGGCAATTTCCTAATTGTAGGAGTGTATGTTGATGATCTGATTATTACAGGGCCAAGTCAGGCAAGCATTAGTGCATTCAAATGGCAAATGATGCAGAGTTTCAGCATGAGTGACCTTGGCCTACTCACCTACTATCTGGGCATTCAGGTAGAACAGAAGGAGAATGGAACAACACTCTGTCAGAGTGCATATGCACTGAAGATTCTTGAGCAGGCTGGTCTGAAGGAGTGGAACTCCTGCAGTGTTCCAATGGAGAACAAATTGAAGCTGAGCAAGGAGGACACTTCTCCACCTGTGGATGCAACAAAGTACAGGAGTGTGATTGGGAGCTTGAGGTACCTAGTAAACACAAGGCCAGATCTTGCATATTTTGTTGGAATTGTGAGCAGGTACATGGAAATGCCAAGAGCATGTCACTGGGCAGCTGTAAAGCAAATACTTAGGTATGTTGCTGGAACATTGAACTATGGCTGCAGATATACAAGATCAGGTACTTCTGAACCTATCCTAATCGGTTTCAGTGATAGTGATCTGGCCGGTGACATAGATGACAGAAAGAGCACTAGTGGCTCAGCATTTTTTGTTGGCATGAACTTGGTAACCTGGGCATCACAAAAGCAAGGAATAGTTGCCCTTTCCTCATGTGAGGCTGAGTACATTGCAAGTGCAGGTGCAGCCTGCCAAGGAATATGGCTCAGTCGGCTGTTGGTTGCTGGGTACAGAAGCTCCTAAGGTAAACATCTTGGTTGACAACAAGTCTGCAATAGCTCTGAGCAAAAATCCAGTTCATCATAAACGAAGCAAGCACATAGATACAAAGTATCATTTTGTTAGAGACCGAGTTGAGGATGGGAGCGTTGACATCAACCATGTGAGCACGCAAGATCAGTTGGCTGATATTCTGACGAAGGCACTTGGTAAAGTCAGATTCATCGAGCTAAGGCAGCAGTTGGGAGTAGTAGATGTGCAGCGGGATTAGGGGGTGAAATATTAGTGCATGTTTGTTTTTCCTAAATTAGCTAGCTGCATCAGGTGTGTGTGTGGTGTCCAGGCCAGAGCCGTGCTGCGCTCACGGTGCGGCTAAGTTAACCGCCATGTCGTGCATGTCGAGCGTTCCCGCGCGTTAGGCGGGCGCGTCGCAGCACGAGCACGCATGGCGGGGGATCGTGGACCATGTAAACGCCGTGAATAAAGAGAAGCAAAACCGACCGAAAGGCTGCAACGTTGGGCAGCGCAAGTCTTTCGCGTTCTGTTACTGTGATCCACCGAGTTCACGTGCGTGAGTGCGCCGGCGACGTCGTGCGTTCCAGTGCGTGGCGCAGATCGTTGAGAGATCGCCGCTGAGCTGCAATTCCGGCAGCCGGCGCTAACAGTCATGAGAGCTAAATCCTTGTTAGAATATCTAAATCCAATTTCATTTGGTGCGTTGGAAGAACTTGAAGTATTAATGAGACACAAACATTTCATGTATTGAATGACATTGTGAACTTGCAAAATTGCTGATGACTTTCACCACTTCTTCATTCCTCTAGAGAATCTTGAGGACTTCATTTACACGAATTGGAACATGTGTTGGCCTTTCCTTTGGCAAGTGAATCTTCATGGATAATGTTGCATTACCATGTTTAAAAACTTCTTAATACTTGATCATGTTCCATCGAGTTGATAGATATAGGATTGCCATTTTTGCAGTGAGCTTGAGAAGTAAACTCCATTGTGTCTTTATTGTGATTCTGCATTATTCCCATAAAAATTAGAGGCCGGTACCAAATCCATTGTGTCGGCCATCAAATTACTTTTCCCATGGACATGTGAACGTCCAAATCAGACTTTGTACTTGGAAGATATGTACAATTTTTTTCTCAGGGTCTGTCACTCTATTATGGGATAAATCCGAATTGATTTGAGAAAGGTATGTTATTTATATTTATCTTATTAGTATTACTATTTTGAACCCTAAATCTTTGTAAGCTTCCAGAAGAATGTAGGGTAGAAAACTGATCACAACAATATGGCAGCGGTAAAAAAGCTAGCGCAACAATTAATTGTAGCACATAAGCTAGTATGCAATTGCGGGAGCCCTAAACAGTAAACACATACTCCAGCTAATTATTCAAATGTATTCAGGTTTGCAGAACAAGTCCAAAAAGAGGAAACCAATGGCTCGTCGAAATACCATCGATGACTCCGATTGGGACGAAGTGATGTTTATCAATGGCTATGCTGTGTTCATGGGGTATCTGATGATGGGCGTAAGGGGATTGGGCATATTGGTCATTACTTGGACAACAGTTGTCCTCCTCGGTGGCTTCGTCTCTGTTCTTGGAAAGAAGGACCTTTGGTGTCTCACAGGAATTACGCTTGTCGAGACTGCTGGGTTAGTCAACTAAACATGTAATTGGTGCATTTTGTAAAATTCTTTTGTTTTATTTTTTTTGGATTCCTTAAAAGATTACCAAGAAGATCAAAATAGACAAGGTAGACTTTACCATTAAGGTATTCCGCAATAAGATTCCTAACTCTAATCCATACCGTTTCATTGTAGATCTGGTCAAAGTGAGTCATTCCATTCAGTGCATAAAATGGTCATCCATTCCAATATTTGACTATCAACTTCTAGAAAAATAGATATTTTAATAACATTTGATATATGTGCTATGAAACTATTGGTTATAATAAATCAAAAAATATAAATCTTATGATCTTAAACTATATGAATTTCATAAATTGATGGTCAAATATTGGAAGAGTTGACTTTGACAAAAAAAGAATGACAAATAACTTTGATTGAGGAAATATATAGTACATGTCTCCTTTTTGACCCTTCTAAAAAAATCCATTTCTTATTTTGCACCGATGTCTCAAATGGAAACGATAATATACACATAATGAATTTTAATTCTTTCACAAAATATTAGGTTAAACGCATCATGAGTTTTTTTTTTGATAGACCATGTTTCATTTATCGTACTGACATAACTGGCAACATACAACAGGGTCTTCAATGTCCTTTTAGAGGAAACGATGAGTGATTTCCTCCGTTCATGGTGGGGTTTGCTAGGTGCAGCAGTTAGCACGATCACCAAACCATTCAAAAAAGGAAAAGGAAAAGGTCTGACAGATCGTTCGACTTCAAGCATAGTGCTGGCACTTGTTATATCAGGGATTCAAGCACTTGTGCTTGGTGTTATATTGTGCCCTGTAGCGGTTCTCTACTTGTTAGGGATGTATATCTCTGCCGGAGTTTCATTGTGGCGTCTAATAGAGCACGACTTTGGTAATGACGACGGCGGTCCAAACCTGAAGCCGGCACTACAAGTCCTTTACAGTTTAGCAGTGGCACAAGGCGTGCTCTTCGGTTACAAGCAAATGCATGCTTTGGGGGCAAAAATTGGGCTTGCGGAATTTGTTGCGGAAGCACTTATTGAATCAGAGGAAATTAAATCAGTGGACAAAGATACTGTTTCAGCCTACCTAGAGGACATTGTTGCCGGTTGTGAGAAGGATCCATCATTCGCTACTGGAAGGAATCTTGTCACATACGCCGTGGACCTGATTGTGGAAGCCAAGTCAAATGACGGCTTCATTGCCGGAGTAAAGATTCTGGGGACGTTCAGATTTCACCGTGGTCGGAGGTTGCTAGCTAAACATCTGCTGAGTAAATCGGCTTCCTCGAGCCACATGATCCAGAGACTGCTAGAGACACTGGGTCCTAGAAGTCCATATAGCTCAGAGATCAGGGAGAAGGCCGCATGTGTAGTATCGCTCGTTGCCCAGAGCATCCATTTGGAACAGTACCCCGTATGTATTGAGTGCATATCTTCCCTGCTTGACACATTCGAGGAGTACAGCTGGGTTCCCGAAGGTTACGGGCGGCGAGACCATCGTCTACCCAAAGAATATGAGCGAGACTGGCTGCTAGAGCAATATGAGCGAGGCTGGCTGCTAGAGCAATATGAGCGAGGCTGGCTGTTATTTGAAACAGAACCGTCTAGTGTCGACAGTACTACATCAGCGGAAGATGCTGGTAACCTCCTACTCCTCCGTGAGTACTACGGGTTGGTGCGGCAGGGCTTGATTATCCTTCAGCGGCTCTCCATCCGTGAGGACAACTGCAAAGTTATAACTAACACTGAGGGCCTGCTACTGAAGATCACGGCGCCTCTAATCTCCAAGCAGCTGCACAGGGACCATCATGATTTATGGTCTGACATAGCGCAGGAATCAATGCAACTCATGATGCAGCTCCTAGCTACTCCCGGAAACACCGGAACAAAGATACAAAGCGAAGAAGCAATTATCTGCACCTTTGAAAGTATTTTCGAGTGCCCAGAATGCGAACCGCGGTTGAAAAGACGAGCCGTACAGACTCTCCTTTATCTGTCTGTGGACACTTCTACCGTCACAGCCAGTGGAAGCAGCGCCAGAAGGTTCACGTGGATACTTCTACAGTTTTCGCTTTGGATTGATTATTGGTTTATGCAGAAGTGCCCATCCACTCATGTGTTGAGGAAGAATAGTGACATCGGAAGACTAGCATGTGAAAAGCTGTTGACCATGCTATCTTCGAACCAGGAGCCGTCGGCCATGCAACGCTTACAACGAAGGGGTGATCAAGGAAGCCCCACGAGTATGTTACAAGCAGTCCGTTTTGTCCTTGGAGACCTCACTAGAGCTTTTTTGGATGCTGGGAACGTTTCAAATAGAGTGATCGCAGGAAGAATACTGGATCATTTATGGTACCACTGTGATTTCTGCTGTCTGGACCTGAAAATCTTACAAATTTCTTAGTTTCGTACTATACTGATCATATAATATTAATGGAGTGAGCTGGTCCTGTCTCGAGTGTCAAAACTGAACTACCATTGATGCTGCAGGTGCTCAAATCATTAGTACTTGGTTATATGTCTCCATTAGAGGACATTGACCTCGAGAGCGGAGGTGTTCCCGAGGGTAATGGGCAGGAAAACACCGCGTCTTCTCAGCATCATCAAAAGGCCGAGGAACCCAAGGACACGACGGAACTGTGGAAAACATTGGTACACCTATGCGGGACCATACGGTGGCGATGGTATTGGAGAAATACGGATTTGGCTCGCCGGATAGATGAGATTTTAGAAAAGGTATGTTCGGAACAAGGAAAGCGTGTCTACAAATTCCCTGATCTGGTGGAAGAAGCAGAGGAATCCCTGAAATAAGGAGAAGGCAGAGGAACGAACTCGCGTACCACCTAGCCGTTCAGGCGCGACCTGATCCATTAACAGTTAGCTACACAAAATATATTCATATGCTGCGTGTCCAAATATATTAATCCACGTCCCAGTTATAAAACTGAATCTGTTGTGAGGATGCTCTGAAGCTGTTGGAAGGCCGTCAATAATCAAACACAAGTGTGTAGGGGTGGATGAAAAGCTCAAAATTCGTAATTCAACTCGACTCGTGACAAACTCGGCTCGGCTCAACTTGACTAGTTTTGTTAACAAGCCGAGCCGAGCTTATAATTTAGCTCGTCAAATTTACGAGCCGAGTCGAGCTGGCTCACGAGGGGCTCGGGAGCTCAATGAGCTATGAAAGACTCACAAAAAGTAAGATCATTAGTGATAAAATATAAAATATTAGACTAATATTTAATTATTATAGACCTATTTTAAATTGAGTTATATTTGTAACTTATTTTTATTAATTATATACTATATTTTTAATTAGTTTATATTAAAATAATCAAAATATTTTATTTTACTAGAATCTAATATTTGAATTATAATATATATCTGGCTTACGAGCCTAACGAGCCCGCTCGAGCTAACTATCGAGCTGAGCCGAGCCACGTTTTGAGCTCGGTTGTTGAACGAGCCGAGCCAAACCAATTTTCTAACAAGCAAACATGAGCCGAGCCGAGCCGAGTCGAGTCGAGCCAGCTCGTCATTCACCCCTACAAGTGTATGCTGCGCGCGTGTGGGCGTGGACTATGTCCATTTCCTTTTTTTTGTTTTAGTTTTTCAGTCCGTAATACTCTCTTCGTTTCAAAATCATTATTATTATTGACTTTTTTCATTACTTTTGATCATTTATCTTATTCAAAATATTTGTACAAATATAAAATATTATAATTTATATTAAAATATTATATAGTAATAAATTAGATTATGAAAAAATATATTATATATTTTTTAAATTATTTTTAATAAAACGAATGATCAAAGATAGCAAAAAAAATCAATGACAACAACAAGTTTGGTACGGAGGAAGTAAATTATATTTATATATTATATCTGTGTTCTTTTCTTTTATCGGAACAAGATAGTTGCTAGTCCCAGCAAGGCCGCAGCTGGCAGCTTCGTTACCATGGACTCAGCTACCCACTTTCTAGAACCTTCTCAGCCAGCTACCGCTGCCGAGCCGCGGTGATCAGCTCTCGGCCACCTAGATCTTGCTGCTGCATCATCTTGTTCATTTCCACGCGCACCTAACTATGTACCCTTAGGATAACGCCATCATGGTGACACATGCAAGAAATGAAACACAGGGATCAAAAAGATCTTGATGATTGTCAAGAACATCTTTTGGTAGAGACTCTCAAATGAAACCTCCTAGTTTTACATTTGAGAGCTAGGTTGCATGTTCAAGAAGTTAAATTTTATTTTCAACTCCAGTGTAGCTGTGTCACACCTGAAGATGTGTTGGACAAGTAACAATACCGATAAAGATGTATTTCGGTAATGCGGGCCGCCAGGTAATTAAGAAGAAAAGGCTTTGGGCCAGATGCTAAGGTGGGCGTATGTATGACCAGTGGGTACTGTATGTAAGAGTGTGTGTGCATTGTTGGCTTCTACGTAACACCGATACGGCACGGAGGCACCGTATCCGTGTCTGAAACACTGCCGAACACGGATACGGTGTGAATACGTCTCCTGGAAGTATCGGTGAAAATGGGAAGAAAAGAAACTTGGATTCGGCTAACATACGTATTGAGCCAGGTCTGATATGACCCAGAAATGTGGAAAGCATTGGTATACTTATGCAGGACCATACAATGGCGATGGTATTGGAGAGATTCGGATTTGGCTAGCCATATTGATGAGATTTTAGAAAAGGTATGTTCGGAACAAGGGAAGCGTGTCTACAAATTCCCTGATCTGGTGAAAGAAGCAGATGAATTTCTGGAAAAGAAGGCAGGAATACGGACTCGCGTACAAACTTGCCGTTCAGGGGCGCGACCTGATCAATTAACAGTTGGCTCTTAATGTAGGTGGCGTCGTGCTATTAATGTAGGTGGCTTCGTCCGCCTCCAATCTTTTTTCTTTTTTTCATTCAAAATGTAAAAATAAAACACGACCAGAGTTTGTTACCGAGTCTATTTTAGACACGACCAGAGTTTGTTACACAGTCTATTTAAACTCCAGAGTTTGTTACGTAGATAAATAGAAACACCAAGTCTGTTTTGTTTTTGATTCAGACAGACTTCATAGTTTGTTATGTAGAAAAAAGAGGATGGCTCGGGTCAAATCCAACATAGATAAAGGATCACGAAAAAGAGAGAAAAAAAACATGATGAAAAGAGAAAACCATCAGCCATAAAACCAAAAACTAACGGTCTTCTAACTCAAGTCACAACCAGTCTGTAATATACACATCTGCTGGCAAACGTCCAGTTTTCTAGCATTGGACCGAGACAACAGGTCGTCTACAATAGGTAGCAAAACGACCAATCTTCCACATCTTTGCACAGTCAAAAGACCATCATGGGATAAGCATTGCGACCTAGCTGCAATTCCTTCTTTGACATCCAATTTCCTTCAAAGTTATCCTCTCCTGGCCTCAACAACTGTGATGACGTACTGTACTGCTTAGACAATAAGCTTCTCTAAGTTGGTTCATCAGCCTCCGTCCCAACTCCATCCAAGTGATGAATCAATGTTCATATCTTCTTTGTGTGTGTTTTATATTTGAGTTCATCTTTCTCATGTACTCCATTGCATCTTTGCTAGCTATACATAGTTGTGTGCAAAGCTGCATTGCAGAAATTAGAACACTATGATGCTTTTTCTTCACTAGAGAAACAGCAAGTGCCAAAAAGTTCTGTGCCAGACGCGCATGGAGCGCAGTGGCAAAGGTCCAGGGTGGGAGCCGAGCCGGCGGGGTTCGATCCCCCGTGTCACACACCCCTGTAAAAAAGCCTCCTGTGAAGACGGGGTAAGTGGGACCCATGTCTAGAAAAAAAAGTTCTGTGCCAAATCCTGGGTTTTTCTTACTCTCTTATTGAGCACAAAACAACATCATGAATAGATAGAATGCAACGATCAAACAACGCTGCTCATAAAAGTCATTTCAGTAATAGAACAAATAATTAAGGGAAAAGTTCATTTACTCCCATGAACAATCTATTTTGTTCATATTTGTCTCCAAACAAAATCTTGGCTCATTTTAGTCCCCTAAACAATTTAAGTTGGTGCAATCTACTCCCTTATGCAAATTTCTTTTTTTTTTGTTTCTCTTTGTACCATTTAAATTTGAAGATAAAATTTTGTATAATCATAGATGATATCTATCAATATATAAAAGAATATAGTTTGTATTTTTCATAAATAATTTCTATATGATTTTAAAACTATATAATTAAGATAATATTATATGCTTTTAAAATATAAAAAATATATTAAAATATTTAGTATATTTTTTGTGTAGGGGTTTAAGGCATACATCATTGTGTAAAATTTTAGCACTAAATTCAAATCATATAAAAAGCAACAAAAAAGAAAAATTATATCAGGGAGTAGATTGCACCAATTTGAATTGTTTGGGGGAGTAAGTTAAGCTAATATTTTGTTCGGGGACTAAATTGGACAACGTAAATTGTTCGAAGGAGTAAAGTAGACTTCTCCTTAATTATGAAGTTGTTTCAGGTATTCTTCTTTTTCTTGTAAAAGAACTTTGAAAACAATTAAAACATGGGAAATTTGTCAGAGAGACACT
Source organism: Eleusine coracana subsp. coracana (assembly GCA_032690845.1). Lineage (NCBI taxonomy): Eukaryota > Viridiplantae > Streptophyta > Magnoliopsida > Poales > Poaceae > Eleusine > Eleusine coracana. The sequence continues at coordinate 64,493,564 of CM064426.1, read as the reverse complement.
AAGAAATGACAGTTTCATCCGCAACACACCCACAATCGCATTTTTTTTTGCCTAAAACACACTATGATTTTGGGTATTCTCATCTGTGGCACACTATTACCGTTTAATAATTGTTTTAAACTTTTTTTTATCTTAACGCACAAAACATATTAAAATTTGAATCTTTGCACGAACATACATTGTTGCATTCTCTTTCATTAACAATAGAACTAGATTTTTTTTCTGGTTGTCCACATGATTTGCTCATTATTTTAATATTTAATTTGTCGAGCAAGCCATGCCAACAATAACAAAAAATATGTCTATATTTTTTATGATAGAGAATACAACAATGTATGTTTGTGCAAAAATTCAAATATCAATGTATTTTGTATATTGAGATAAAAAAGTTCAAAACAATTGTTAAACGGTAATAGTGTGCCACAGACAGGAGTATCCAAAATCGTAGTGCGTCTTAGACAAAAACACGATTGTGAGTACGTTGTGGATGAAATCACCGTTTCTTATTGTCTCTCAGACAAATTTCCCTTAAAACATGATCAAAAAGGTACTTGGTTTTCATTGCATCAGAAAATTGCTTAGATTGTTGATTATGCAGATCATCCAATTCTGATTATGCTGGTCTTTAATTTAAGGTCTGGTTAACTGATGAACACATGTGATTAATTTTGTAAAATGCATAGTTCTGGCTGCCTAAATCACCTGGAAATTGGTAATGCCCTGCTTTATTCTACTACCGGGTACTGGGATTGAATTACATTATGGAGAACAACACCTTTTTCTTTGTATTGACGTCCCCACTACGCATCCTACAATGAACTGGTTTGAGTGGTTAAGATCTCGGCCCCATTTAAGCACTAAAATTACTCAAAAATCAGCACAACATTTGCATAAATTACCTTCACAGCAACTGCATTAGCAAGATAGAGTCCAGTGGGCTTACTGCTTGAGGGAGTTGGCGACCAGAATGAGCACCTCATTTCATTCGTCGAAGTTGAATGCACTTGAAAATAGCATGAGCGGAAATCTAGCTTTGTAAAGAATTTAGCCCCAAATAATTCATCAACAACTAGAATGGGAAACTTATCTTTAATGGTGTTGTCGTTAAGGGCTTGATAGTCAACACAAAAATGCCAAGAGTTGTCCTGTTTTTTTACCTGGAGCACTAGAGACGAGTGGGCGGATGTACCATATCTGACAATTCTCTGCTGAAGCATATCTTGACATTGGCGCTCAATTTCATCCTTCTATAGTTGGGGGTAACGGTATGGCTGTACTGCAATGGCTTTAGCCGGATCCTTGAGGCGAATGCGATGGTCATACCGATGAGAAACCAGAAGTCCTTTGGGCATGGAGAAAAGGTCCTTGAAGGAATTGAGCAGAACAGGTAGTAGGTCAGGGGAAGTCCCATCCATGACAAATGAGAGTGGGTAAGTGCTTCCACGTTCCTGCCAGAGGATTTCTCTGTTGTGGCGCCAAAACTTCATGGTGAGTTGCTGAAAGTCCCAAATAATAGGGCCTAAAGAACCGAGCCACTAGACACCGAGTACAATGTCAAAACCTCCCAAAGCAATGGTGTAGCAGTCAATCAAGAAGAGTTCCTGATTAATTGAAATCTAAAGGTTGCGACAACAGCCCATGCTAGCAACTCGATCACCATTGGCTACATCAACATTAACTCCTGATGCAATAGGACAGACAGGCAACTATAGTGTGCAGCAGGTATCTATATTGATGAAGTTGTGGGTGAAGCCTGAGTCGAGCAGGACGGTGATAGTACAGTCGTTGACACGGGCGTCCATCTGCATCGTCTAGTGTGAGTTGAGTCCTGTGACAACGTGTAGGGAGATTTGTATAGGCGATGTCGGCTGTGTAGATGTGTTCCCTGGGTCCTATGGTAGTGGTGGTGCAGGAAGAGCCCGGGTAAAATCCTTAGCCAATTCTATAGCTGAGTTTAAGCACGGAGGTTGGTGAAGTTCCAGCTCAATTTTGAGTAGGTCCGTGAGACCAGCAGTGAAGAGCATGGCCTGATGGACCGGGCGTAGAAAATCTAGCTGCATGAGATGTTCCATGAATCCAGTGATGTAATCTCCTAGAGAACCTGTTTGGCGCAGATGAATGAGAGAGCCAAGGTGATTGCTGCTGGATGGTGCCCCAAAGCGATTCTTAACGGTGGTGGAGAATTGTTCCCAAGATGGAACCCCTTCATAGCGTTCAAGTAGTATATACCAAGGCAAAGCGGTTCCTTTGAGATGAAAAGCCGCCAACTCCACACGATCCACCTCATGAACATTCTGATTGAGAAAAAATTTCTTGCAACGAAATAGCCATGTAAGAGGGTTTGAAGATCCATCAAAATCTAGAAAATAAAGTTTGTAAGAGACATGGTGACCTGATTGGCGGTTGGGTGGTGGTCCTTTTATGACCTGATCCTCTGGGGGCGAAAATTTTGGTGGTGACAAATTGATGTCCTCCTCCAAAAAATTGTGATGTTCAAATTCCCTACGTTGAGGAGGGCGGTATGCTGGGGTGGGAAGAAGCAACTTTTGTTGTTCTAGATCTGTTTGTGGGTAGATTCGGGACAGCTATTCCTGTGTATGCTTGGTGATGCTCCGGATCCAAGCTTTAATTGCTGCGAAGCCCTCCATATTCATGTTGTCAGGATTGGTTCCTGCCATGGAAACCACGGCTAGAGAAACAACCTTGGTTCTTGATACCAAGTTGTTATGTGCGTAAATTGGGAGAAAGAGAGAAGAAGAAGGGAGGGGGGGGGGGGGGGGGGGGGCGATGGCAGCAGCAGCAAACAGGCCTGCTCCTGTGGTGCTAGGCTCGACGGCTCTAGGGAGGCAGCAGCGACTGAGAGAGAGGGAGAGATTTTAGGGTTTTACCTCTTTAATCCTGCTTACCTTTATTGATAATCTACCTCTCTTTATATAGAGGACACAACTTGGCCCCTAAGTAACCTAACTTGGCCCCTAAGTAACCTTATTACAAAAGTGGGGTGACTAATTGGGCCTTGGCCTATTATATTAAATTAACTAAAAGGGTTTAATATCTAATATTCCTAGAGTGGCACATATAGTGGCGGCCGATCATAACATGATGAGAATGAGCACCTCATCTCACTCGTCGAAGAGCAGCATGATGTGGAGGTAGCTGACCCGCTTCTCTGGGAACCCTGCGTCGATGATGAGCTTGAGTCCCTCCATCTGGCCGAAGTGGGTGGGGATGCCCATCATGTGGATGAACATGAGCTTGCTTATCATGTTTTGGTGTCATAGGTCCTGGTCATTCTTGCTTATGGCCACGTGAATCTACACGGACTCCCGCCGCACTACACGCGCTCCTCTGCCACCGTCATGCCTGAGGAGAAGGCGCTCTCCCTACTTGAAATGCCTGACCTCCATATGCGAGCTCGAGGCAATCAGAGGAGGCTACAGGTGAGCTCGAGGACGCGACAGCGCACGAACAACAACTGGAGGAAGGCAGCGAGTGGGCTAGAGCAACGCAATGTGCGAGCAGAAGCAGGCGCTAGGCCGCGGGCCCCGGCCATGGGCTAACAGAGCACGGATGAGCGAGATCAGGATTGCCGTGGTTGAGGAAGGATAAGGCTATACATATGTGCAAATAAGCCTTCATCGCATGTTATACTTATTTGCATTATTTTTGTGTCTTGATAGTTTAATAAAATAACCCTTAATCTTGAAAATATTTTTATATAACTTATCGATATACAGATCTGAATCTCAATCTGCAGTTATCAAATGTGCAATAAGTAATGCAGATATTATTTTATTTTCAAAAATATAATAAATATATAATCAAATAATAATTTAAAAACCATTATTTATAGTTCAAAATATTTAAGCCTGTGACAACGCACCGACACATTGCTAATATATCCATATGCGGTGTGCCCAAATATATCTGCTGCAAGGATGCTCTGAATCTGTTGTAAGGCCATCAATAATCAAACACAAGTGTGTGCCACAACTACAACAACAATTTTCAGCAACGGGCCGTGACAGTTGTTTGTAATGGGTCAAGCGTCCAACAAATTGCATTTGTTACTGAAAATGCTATTTTTAGTGGCAGTCCCAACGGATGCTAGCAATCAAAGTGACGTCATATGTCCATCACTAATTTAGAATGACCTTGTTGCGGACGCGATGACGTTATATGCCCGTTACTAATTTATATAGTTGTAGTGATGTAATATATAATAATTTTCAGTTATTATATAAATATTGCAGGCATCAAATTATTAAGCACAGTTTGACAACACCATTTTCAAGAATCATCAGTTGTAGCAAACTCATTTTTCATGATAAATGAATAGAAGAGATAATAACATATATATCCAATAATGTCAAAACTGAAATTACACTCATTGTCAAAAATGGAATAACACCCTTGTCGATTTTTTTTTACAGTTTTCTGAAAACTGTGCTATCTAACATGACATCATGGAATAAGCGAATTACAAATTGCCACAAGTCAACGTTGGACAATCCTCAACTATGTACTATGGGTTGCATCACCCTGGCCACATAGAAAGTTGCTCTTTACCCACCAATGAACTACGTAACGCCGATAAGGCATGGAGGCACCGTATCCATGTCTGAATCGCTGTCGGACACGGATACGGCACCGATACGGTGTGAATACATCTCCTGGAAGTATTGGTGAAAATGGAAAGAAAAGAAACCTGGATTCGGCTAGCATATGTATTGAGCCAAGTCAGATACGGCCCAGATAACTAGATCGACGTTATTTCTTCGCCATTAAGGACGTGTTAACCTAGCATGCGCCGCCTATAGCTTGCCATATGCATTCCGTGCTGCAGCACAACAGCAGAACATTGTCAATGCCACCGTAGTCTCCGCCTCTCCGAGCGACTTTGTGTATTTTACTGTCCATCAACGACACACGCCGCTTCGGAGCAAGGAAGGTCCAAGCCAACGTCAAGTCACCGTACTCAGTGGACTAGTTGAGGAATCAACAACTGGTTGTGAACTTGTGATGCAGCCGGCAGCTCAGATAGCAAAGTTGCAGTGGTTCGTGTTTCTATCATGGGTGTTTTTAACCTCCTTTATCTATTTTATAAATTATATGATTATTTATGTATTTGAGACTCGAATGTCATGTGGTTGTAACACAGCTTTATTTTATTTAATTGTAAAAGATTTTCAATTAATCAATTTTTTGGCTTGAGCATTTGCTTTATTTTTTATTTTGTTTTATCTTTTTGAGTTTTAAAAAGAATATTCATTATAATAATTTTGGAGTAAGTTATTATTGGAATTCTTGTTATTAATTTCTATCTAAAATATGATGTTAAAACAATAGATGATTAATTATTGTTAGTATAAAATATCGAATTGAAATCAAAGTCTAATCCAACAACGACTCAAACTGATTAGTGAATTATTATAGGATACAAATTGAATACGATAACGTTACGGACATATCTGGACACGAAAAAAGTGGTCTAGACGACCTTACCTCAATTAATAAGTTGTATAGATTTAATTCTAAGATTATATAAGATGTATCCATATCAGAGTTTTTTTAGAAACTAATGTATCAACATATCTGTATCAGCCCGATACTAATACACGTATCCGTATCGGTGCCGCATAGCCAATGAACCATCGGGGTCAAAACAATCACCTTCTGGATAGATGACATGGTAAAAAGTGAATTTCACTAGTAGATTGAGCATGGAGGCATATAGCTCATCATCCCTGAGAGAATAACTTATGGACGGTTCCTGATTTTTTTTCCTGCAACAATAATATAGAAATCAGAAATTGCAAAGTGGGAAATTGAATTCTATTATTGTATATGGGTCATTTAGAGAAGACCTTATGGCTGTAATTGACAGATCTGAAACTAGGGAACTAAATGTAAGTAGATTGAATTATGCTATGCTAACATTAATAACTATAGTGCTTGCAACGAGTTATATTAAGCAAGGTTTTGAGAGATTGATCTCTCAAAATAAGAGTGCTTTAGTAAGGCTTGCTCTATTGAAAGTGTTGTTTGTGCACATGAGTTTATTCATTCTGTTCATAAACTTTTGCTTCGGGTATGCTGAATGAAAAGTAAATTTCCTATGAAATATTTAGTAGTTCCACCGCATTTTGGGAAACCCACAAAATAATATTTACAACATGTAGTTGATAAGCAAATGGAAAGAGTAGCTGGTTGGAAAGGAAAAATATTGTAGTATTAGGTTATGAATAGAACACATACTAACCTTAGGACATGTTTCCACCTTCTTTAGAAACTTCCCTTAACATACATTAGGTTAAGGTATCCATACTTTTTCTTCGTATCACTTACATAGTTCATGCTACAATATAACAATCATAGTATTAAGTAATCGTAGTAAAATGACACAGAGTCATATGGGTTATATAAATCTTCATTCTCTACATTATGAACTCCAACAACTCTTTGCTTTCCAGGAACATAAACATGCTTCTCTTTGGTCTTTGGGTCCAGCACGTAAAATAATTGCGCCACCCTAGAAGCAAGCATCCAGGAGTCATCCTTGTGACCAACCTTTTTGAGATCGAGTAGGGTGAATCCATACTCGTCCTCCTCCACTCCCGATGGTTTCTTTACCCATTTGCATTAGAATATGGGTATTTGCAAGTTTAGCCCATAATCCAGTTCCCAAATGTCATCGATATATCCAAAGTATTATGTATGATTTCCATCAGCGTCAACTGCTTCGACTCTGATACTACTATTCTGTCACTTACTCCTATCCTCCTTCGCCTTCATGTAAATGGTGAAACCATTGATTTCATATGCCATCAATGTTACAACTAGACTTGATGGGCCAGAAGCCAATTGTTTCAATATATTGCCATCTGTAGAACTAGTGCCTTGTACGCCTTTGTTTTTGAACTAGTTGTTGAAACGAGACCTGTGCTCCTTCATTATCATGTTGTCAGATACTCCAACATGTTGCACGTGAAGTTGTTTTAGGTGCTAATTGACATACGGTTCAACAACTGCTAATTGCTGCAATATACTAAAATGTGCAACCTTTAGTTCTTTGTAGTCCTTATTCCATTTCTAATTCCTTCCTATAGTACCTTTTCCAGACAGCCTTTCTTCATACCATGACACAGGAACACCAATCGGGTCTCCAAGATTCATATATTAAACACAACATTCAATCGCTTCCTTTGTTGTATGTCCCTCAATTATGGAACCTTCAGGCTGAGCTCGATTACGTACATATCCGTTCAGCGTACACATGTATCTTACGAATGAAAACATGTGGTGGAGTTGATCCAGACCAAGAGCAAATATGTGATCAACAAGATGAATCATAAGGTGCTCCATAATATCGAAAAATGAGGGAGGGAACACCATCTCATGTTGACACATTGTTCATTTGGGATCTTAGATCATTTAATTCATCGATACTTATCACCTTCTTTGATATTGCACTGAAGAACTAGCACATGTGTGTTACCGCGAGTTTCATCCAATCTGACTTTACAATTCCAATGGCAATGGGGAGGAAGATTGTGAGAATTACATGACAATCTTAATTATTGTAGCCACTGATATTTAATTCTTCTATGTTCACAAGGTTTTTGATATTACCAAGAAACCAATCAGGACATTAATGGCAGGTAAGCACTCCAGAAATTCTCTTTTCTCCTCCATTGTTAGTTTATAGCTAGCCGGTGGGAGGAGAATCTTTCCAATCACAAGAGGTACAGGATGAAGCTCCTTCCGTATGCCCAATTCAACCAAGTCCCTGCAAGACTTAAGTCCGTCTTTAGTCTTATCTTTTGTGTCAAGAAGGATTCCTAATGTGTTATCGAACGCGTCTTTCGACACATGCATCTTGATGATAGCATGGCATACAAATAAGTCTTTCCAGTATGATAGATAAATGAAAAAAAAAACACTTCTTAAATGGTACCACCACTCTGACTATAGGCTTTTTAGTTTCCCTTCCAAGAATTACCTGAATGTTCTTCACCATCTCAAGCAATAATCTGCCATTGTTCCATTTGGGAGGATAACTTGTCTCTACAGTACCATCAAACTACCTCTTCATTCCACGATACTGGTGAACCGGTAATTTTGGACATAAACTCACTTTCCTGATTTTGGAAGATACAGATATGATGTGTCACCTACACATACCACACAAGTTGTCTTACCTTTAATTTGACCTAATAACGACATAAAAGCTGGCCAGTCATTAATGGTCACGATGATAATTGGATGTAGTGTGAAGTTGTTGCTCATGTGCATCCCACATAGGGACACCATGTTCCCAAAGTTCCTTCATGTCTTCCAGCAATGGTACAAGGAAGACATCTATGTTGACGCCCACCTGTTTCGGTCCACAAATGAGACAGGTCAGCAGTAGATATTTATGTTTGAGACACAACCATGGTGGAAGGTTATAAATACATAATACCACCGGCCACGTGCTATGTGGGTTCCTCATCTCACCAAAAGGATTCATTCTATCAGTGCTAAATCCAAATCTTATGTTCCTTGGTTCGGCAGTAAAATTTACATGATCCTTGTCGAAAGTCATCCACTGTGGTGCATCTGATGGATGTCGTAACTCGTTGTTCTCTGAGACATCCTTGCGCAAATGCCATGTCATAAGTCGAGCATCCCGAGGGTTCGAAAACAATCATTTCAAATGTTTAATGACAGGAAGGTGCCACATCACTAGTCTAGGGATTTTTCTACCATCCATATGATCCACAGAATCATCAAAACCAACAGGCCCACTGCTTTTCCTCTTCCTTTCTGGCCCTTTCTCCGTCCTCTTCTTCACTTTGGAATAACCAACACCATTGTCAATCACATCACCATTGCCATGCTTCTTATATCTACTGGTTTTTCACGTTGGACATATTATGGCGTATGCATACTCATGATATGATACATAATGATTCATACAAGCATGTATCTTTTCAACACGCAACTTCGGTAGGCATGATAGTGTCTTCGCGAGATATGTGGTCATGGGAAAACAATTTGGTTTCGGCAACAATTCATCAACAAGCGTAATAACTGGTTGAAACTACTATCCGACCATCCGTTCTTAGCATTTAGTTTCATCAGACACAATACTGTACACAATACAGTACAAGCCTTGTCGCAACCCATTGGTTCAACATAAAGAAGGTCCTTTGATGCCTTGTGCTATGATTCCATGTTATCTAGTCCATTCCCGATTCCATCCATTAACACATTGGTCTCAACAAGGTGGAGTATTTCCTCAAAATCACTGCTATCATTATTATTGTCATCCATCGTATCATCAATATCACTGTCATGTGTGTCTACAGTAGCAATATTAGGCTAACAAAGCTCCTCTTCTGATGATGAGAGGCCATTACATTCCCCGTGAAATGTCCACACACCATAATTATCAACAAACCCTTTGCAAACAAGATGACTTCAGCCACAAGAAATATCTCAGAAAATGATTTGGTTTCTACACATGGACAATAAATTTCTCTTGAACATTGTTCCAAAGCGTGCCTCTCAAATATAGCACATAACTCATCGATTTTCCACATGTTTGGAGTCTTATGTTGAGGCGAATTATACATCCAGTCATTATTCATCTTCATCATTTACATCAACATGCAACAATGAAACAAGTAACATCTACATCAATTGATATGAATACGAGGGATCTTTAATTGAACTTGGCTAATGCAATATTTAACATAACTTATATCAATGACCAAATGGGTGCATGCAATAAAAAAAACAATGACCCAACAATACTATTTAAGACCATAATAAAAAGATTATCAAACAAACGCACGGTAATTAGATCTACCCCTAATCCATAAGGTAATTAGATCCTTAAAAATACCTCTAGTCCACAAGGCCATAGAAAAAAGAATACAAGGATAAGGCTCAAGTACCTCAATTTCACTTTTCTGGGCACAAAAAAGTGACTGAAAAACTCCCCCTCTTGTTTTCATATCTTGAAGCCGACGCCAAGAGCTCTCTGTTTGAGCAGCTTGTCTGGACAGAGAAGTCCTAACTAGGTGCCTTATATAGGGCTTGGCTATTATTTGTGGCGGGCCCAGAATAAAGCTTGCTACTAAGTCTGGGTCGAACAATTAGCAACAGGCCTAGATTGGCCCATCACAAATCCACCTAAGTCTTTTGTTGTTGATTATCACTTTTCTAGTAGTGTGTCGCACGTGTGTTGATGGACTATGTCCATTATTCTCCTTTGCTTTTGTTTTAAAATTTTTAATAACATTTACTTGTCATTATATTATATTTGTGCTCTGTTTCTATCTGAACATGATCTTTGCTAGTCCCAACAAGGCGGCAGCAAACAGCAGCAACCAACTACTTTGCCATGGATTCAGCTCCCCGCTTTCTGAAACCTCCTGGGCCAGCTACTGGTATCATTGCAAAGTTCCTCTCCTTAGCTTTCTGTAAATATGTGGAATGTACAAATACAAGCATGTATGGGTCCTGGACATCCATTTTAGTGCGGGCTGGTCCTGGACTTAGAAGCAGACTCGAAGTTCGTTTGAGTTGGGCCTCCACCTTGGCTTGCACGTCCTTACTGGTCCTCTACATCCCTAATTCCTTTCTCATCATCTCTTGGTCCTCTATGGTTCCTAATCACAATATAATCATTAGGTAGCAAACCATTTTTAAAGGTAACATATAAAAAAGGACGTAGAAACGAGCTCACCTCTAAATTAAGTCATCATGCACGAGTTCTAGCCATTAGACTGTTAAGTCTAGAGTTGGAGAAGTGGTGTGTATATCATTGGAGTGTGACGTCCTAGTTGCCCATGTGCTCAAAACTCAGATCTAGATGATGTTGCCTTTCCAGAGCGCATTTCACCCAGATCAAGTCTAAAATGGTAGCACCTTTGTCCAAGGAGCCAAATTCCCCGCTCCCTACCCTCCCTATCCATTTATTCACCTCTCTGGGTTGAGGTCAAGGGTCTAGGCGACCAGAGAGTAGCAGAGCACAAACAGATCCGCCCATATGTTATATTCCTTGCTTGGACCAATGAAAGCGGCTCTGACATGTTTGCTATCTTTTGGATAATAAGAAGTGAGTTTCACATGGAAGAAGGAATATGTGAGGTTTTATTTGGACAATATCACTAGAGTTGAGTACATAATTTAGGTACCAAAAAATAGAAGTCTGTTCCTCAAATAGAAAAATAGAAATTTGATTTGTGTACTCCTATTGATGCTCATAAGATGAGCTACTCGATCACAGGACCGAATCCCATAGTGTTCAGGTGCATAGCGGGCAGATTAGGATCCATGTCGATGATGAGCTGCTTCTTTCCATGCTCGAGACCATGGAATTCATGCTAATAGGCATTGACCAGCCCACCAGGACAGTAGGCGCAATCACCATTGAGAATCAGGCTCATGGCTAACGCCTAGGAGGGGAGCCGTGCGTTGTGTGGGAGCCAAAAAACGAGCGGGCGTTAGATAGAATCGATGTCCAAGTGGTAGGAATTCAGGGATGGTTCGCACGTGTAAGGACCATGACCATTGAGGTCACCCCATGGTATGATAGTTTGGTGATGAATGACAAACATGAAATATGACTAATGCCTACATGAGTGTTGTGCATGTTGGAAACCTTTTCTACTTTATGATGATTGTAGACGGTTGCCTTGGCAATGGATGACAATGACCATAAGCATGGAGGCTTGATGAGTTGATAGAGTCCAAGGGTTTATGGAGATGGATCAAGGCTAAGGACAAGCTATGTAGCAAGTGTTTGGAGCACTTATCTAGATATTAGGGCTTTGAGTCCATAGGAAAAACTGGACTATCCAGGGGGTCTAGGTCATGTCTCTTAGGTCATGCTAGTCAGTGATGTGTGTAGATGCTCAGTAAAATCACATGCACTAGATGATAGTGGAGAAGCCAAGGACATGTTCAGAGAAGCTGGGAAATGAAGTCAAGCGAGGACGAGAAGTTTCAGCTTCTGGATAGAGACAACAAGAAGTTTCAGCTTCTGGTCAGAGGGGTCAGTGGAGACCGGACTGTACGGTCACTAGGAGATCAGAGAGCAGTCTACAAGGAGTCTGTTTGCGTGAACACCCATACTGACCGGACGGTACGATCTGTATGGATGGGAGTCAGGATAGAAGGTGCACATTTTGGATGCTCTCTGGAATCATAGAACGTGAAGTGATCGGACGGTCTGGTCAGTGTAGGGAGTCAGCTAGGTAGAGAGCCAACGACTCTAGGGGAGCTGTTTTCGAGGAGACCAGACCATCTGGTCAGTTGGCCTAGAAAGCTGATTTCATGGAGCAACAACTAGTTTGAGGATGGAAGGTATAACTTTGTTGCTGGGGTCTTGGAGACCTCTCTTGGCCAGTAGAATACCATGGAGCATTTGGTAAGAGGCAAGAGGAAGAGAGAGGAGCACTAGGAGAGGATATTGGATATATTTAGAGTGCTAGAGAGAGTAACTTGAGCATCTATCCACATCAAACGCTAGGATGTCCTTTAGGGTGTGATCTAGGTTGTTACTCTTGGTCTATGGTGAGACCTAGACTGGTTAGGTGTTAGTGATCGAGCCTATCATGATCGGTTGTAAAGGCCGTCACACATTTGTACCCGGTTTTGCCCGCCGGTGAAAGAGGATTCAATCGTGAGTGCCCATGTCAGCTCAAGGAGTCCAGCAAGTTCTCGAGGGAGGCGATCTTGTGCCTTGGTGGCAGCGGTGATGCATCTGTGTCTTCACTCCAGGAGTGATTGCGGGCTCGTGTGCGAGAACTCCACTTGGTGGTGGGAGGGACCGGTACTTCGACGGGAGTGGTCTAATGAGGAGTAGGGGAAGGCGTCATCCTTCTGAGACCTCGGGAAAAAAAATCATGAGCCATCTCTTATTCTACTCCTTATTGTGATGCTTTACTTTCTGAATTTACATACCGTGCTATTCATGCTTGTGTGTTTGCCTTGCTCTAGTTGACTATCTTGTAGACTTGCATGAATAGGATTCTTTACTTACTAGTAGTTCTTAAGTTTCATACTTGATCACTAGCATGTATAGGAGTTGCTTTGGCATGATTGATCACCCTAGTATGCATTGAGCTACCTGTGCTTGTGTGCTTACCTTGTGCTTGATTTAGTAGCCTTGCATGTGTAGGACTTTTTGCTAGCTAGTTGTGTGCTCCGCGCATCTTTGATTACTAGCTTGCATAGGGGTTGTATTGCCTTTGTGTGATCCACTTGTATGCTTAGGTGATTGTTCCTTTCATAGGACTATTATCTTGCTAGTGTTATCCCTAATAAAATTGTGTAGGAGTTCTTTTGAGTGGTCGATTTTAGGAATTGGCGAATTTGGTATATATAGCGAGTTCCCAATTCACGCCCCCGCCCCTTCTCGGTCACTCGATCCTTTCAAATGGTATTAGAGCCAAGTGCTCATCAGTGGGCTTAACCGCCTTGAGTAGTAACCATATTGAGTTAGGATGTCATCCCATTCGGGACCGGGTCATGACTCATGGAAGGATTGCTTAAGAAGTTACCTAAATGTCATGATCCTGGATAAGTTGATGGATACTCTTGTGAACTTTGCCAATACCTTTACCGATGATCATGTGTATGTTGATGATTGTGTGGATGTGCCTAGTTTTAGTAAGTGCTTAGATTCCTCTAGCGTAGACTTGATAGGTTGCTCCACTAGTGTGCCTAATGAGATGATTCATAATGATGTGTCTCCTGATCTTGCTTGCTCTTCTAGCATGACTAGTGTTGATGATGATTGTGAGTATTTTATTGATTATGCTAGTAGTTCTCTTATTGAGGAGTTCTTTGCTTTTCATGTTAATGATAATTATGACTTACTTTAATCTCTTATTTGCTTGTGAGGTATTGTGGACAAAATTGCAGCAACTTCTTTCAAGCTCCCCAAGTTATTGATTGTCGAGAAGATCTTCACCTTGCTCCCTAGCAGCAAGCTCCTCTACATCACCCTTGATCTCATCATGGACTAGAATCTTTGTGTTGATGATGTGATTGGACTACTCTTCAAGGATGAGATATCACTATAAGCTTGACGTGGAAGAAGTCTTTCAAGGCAAACAATGAAGCGTCTTCAAGCAAAGGGAAAGAAGTAGCTTCGAGCTCAAACTTCTTTGATCCCTCCACAATATTGCCTTGCAATACCTTCTACCACCCCTTCGGATCAAGACCTACACCAAGCTCATCATCAAGCGCTTCACCAAGCTCTACCTCAAGTGTGATCCCAAGATCTACTCCAAGCACTCCGGGTGGACCACGCATTGGTGTGAGAGGAGCGCTGACCACAATGCTCACATGATCGTTTGAGATGATCGACCTCACCACTATGGCTTTGGCGTCTCCACCTCCTCCACCACATGATCGACTTTAGCATCTTCATTGAGCTCACCAACATGATCTCTTCTTTCAATTTGATGATTTGTGAGAAATCCGAATGATGACCTTTGTGAGACTCTCTTGAACATTTATGATCTCGTGTGCAAGATAAACTCCTTTTGAGGTCTACAGAGGATCCCATCATATGAAGTGATTGATAGGCTTCTCTTGCAAATCACTACTCCTAAGAGGGGTTTCTTGCTTGAGGAGGTAATCAATAGAAGGCACTATGTCTCAATTAAGAGAGCAATGGAGATGATACTCGTGCTCCACTCATAAGTGGGACACGTACTTGAGCATGTCACTGGTCTCTATGATCCTTCCCACTACTACATCGACCTCGACAATGTGCACATGGGGGATGGTCATGGACAATGGAGGTATAATGCTCCTCACTATCCTATATGGAGGAGACTTCAGGAAGGGATTGCAAGAATCCCTAGTTATGAGGATGATCTCATAGCTCGTCATGATGAGGTTAGTGCAAGTCAATTGAGCAATCCCTAGTTATGAGGATGATCTCATAGCTCGTCATGATGAGGTTAGTGCAAGTCAATTGAGCAATGCTTTGGATACTAACCCTTCTTCCTCTAGTGCTTGTCTTATGTCTACTACCTGGGTCAACTACAAGAGTGTAGGCACCCATTGGATACTCGATAGTGGGTGCACCCAACATATGATCAGGAAGCCAACCATGTTCACCAATATTGATGAAGTCGAAGACAGTGAGAAGGTGACTTTTGGAGATAACTCAAAAGGGAGAGTTAGAGTCTCAGGAAAGATAGCCATTACAGAGGACCTCCATCTCTCCAAGGTCTTTCTTGTGTAAACCCTCAAATTCATCCTCTGTCTATTGGTCACCTTTGTGACATGGATTCAAGTGCATGTTTGATGAGAATGGTGCGATGATTAAGAATGCAAAGAAGAGGCTAGTATTTCATGGAGTGAGACATGGGAACTTGTATGTCACAGACTTCAAATCAAGCAATATGCCACCAAGTACTTGCCTCTTCACTAAGGCAACTAAGGGATGGTTATTGATGTGGACAAGGGTTCCCGATCTTCCGAAAGGTTCTGGATACGTTGATTTGGTCGGAGGCGACACACAAATCGATACGGCTTCAGAACAGCACGTTCTAAACCCCGCAATCGCGCATGAAGTCTCCTCTGTTATCAACCATCCTAAAATGATTGACCTCGACCGAGAAGGCAAATCCCTGCCTGCGAATCAAGAACATAAGCAAGAACAAAGAAGAAAGCAACACAACTGCAGATGTATTATGAATCTCACGAAGTTGGGGTCTCACAAACCGTGATGACGGCGAAACTGTTATGAACAGAATAATCTAAGCAAAACCCGAACCCTAATGGTGCGGTGGCGGCTGTATATGAAGACCCTAAGGTGTGCAAGGACCCTCGGACACACCCCTACTTGGGCTCAACTAGATACAAAGCCCAAAGGCCAAAAACAGGCGACACAGCACCGAAATAGATTCTGGACTCTCTCTTGTTTCAACGATTCCCGATGACTCCTGATGAATTTTGATATGAGACCAGCGGCATTGGAAAGGTCTTCTTCTCCATGGTTCCTAATTACAATATAATCATTAGGTAGCAAACCATTCTTAAAAGTGACATATGATGAAGAACGTAGGAACGAGCTCACCTCTAAATTTAGTCATCGTGCACGAGCTCTAGTCATTGGACCTTGCAAGTCCAAAATTGGAGGAGTGTTGCATGTATCCTTAGGAGTGATGTCCTCATCAGTTATGGCGTAGAAGACTGACACATGTTGGAATGAATCAACTCAGAAAAGTGGTCAAGAGGAATCTAGTTGAAGGAATCAAGAATGTCACCTTTGAGAAGGATAGATTGTGTGGTGCTTGTCAGGCTGGAAAGCAAGTTGCATCTTCACATCCCACCAAATCTTTCATGTCATCTCTTCCTCTAGAGCTCTTGCGCATGGACTTATTTGGGCCAGCACACTACAAGAGTTTAGGAGGCAATCTATATTGCTTGGTGACTTTGGATGACTTCATGAGATACACTTGGACCTTCTTTCTTGTGGACAAGTCTCAAGCAAGTGATATCTTTAGAAAGTTTATAAGAAGAACAAAGAATGAATTCAAGGCTAGCATTGTGAAGATAAGGAGTGACAATGGAACTGAGTTCAAGAATAAAACAGTGGAGGAATATTGTGACAAGAAGGGGTCAAGCATGAATTCTCCGCTGCATATACTCCCGAGCAGAATGGATTAGTGGAGAGGAAGAACTCTTGCTCGTGCTATGCTAGATGAGTATGGAACTCATGAGAGATTTTGGGCTGAAGCAATCAACATAGCTTGCTACACTTCCAACCGTGTCTATCTTCACCGGTTGTTGAAGAAGACACCATATAAGCTATTGGTTGGACAGAAACCCAATGTTTTCTATTTTTGGGTCTTTGGCTGCACTTGCTGCATTCTCAAAAAGAGGAGGAAGCCTGGGAAATTTGAGAGCAGAACTGATGAAGGCATTGTTGTTGGGTATTCGAGGACATCTAAGGCATATCGACTCTACAACTCAGCCATAGGATGTGTGGAGGAATCTTATGATGTGCAATTTGATGACTCAAAGGTCTCTCAAAAGGAAGATGAATTTCATGAAGTGAATATTGAAGATGAAACAATAAGAGAAGCTATGAGGGACATGCTCGTGGGCGAGGTTTTACCCCACGAGACCAATGATGATGATATTGGTGAACCCTCTACTCCACCACCTCAACCAACGTCATCCTCCGAGATGCAAGAACCAACCCAAGATGCCATGGACACACCCACTAGCTCCTCCCAAGATTCATTAAGAGTCCATCCACCTAACCATGAAGAAACCAAAGTGAGAAGTGAGCCACAAGCCTCCCCACATACTTCACCTCGAGCCACTTCTCCAAGCTCTTCATACAACACCCCCTCATCCACTCCAAGCTCTACTACCAAGACAAGAAAGCATATGAGTGATTCTCCCACCTCTCTAAGAATCTGAGACACTCATATCTCAAGAGAGCAAGAAATCCATAATGCACAAGATACTTCACCTAGGCCTCCTCCCACTCGAGAAGAACATCATCCTAGACCCAAAGTCATCAATAAGGATCACTCACGTGACTTGATCATTGGGAGTCTATCTCAAGGAGTGAGGACAAGGAGAAATCAATACAAGCCTAACTATGTGAGTGAAGGGAATGATGATGAGGCAAATGTTGCAATTGAAAACTTCTCTTTCATCTCCATGATTGAGCCCACAACCATTGATGAATCTATAGATGATCACAAGCGGGTTATTGCTATGCAAGAAGAGTTGAACAACTTCAAGAGGTACAAAGTGTGGAAATTGGTGGAAAGGCCTAAGAATTATAATGTGGTTGGCCCCAAGTGGGTCTTCAAGAACAAACAAGATGAGAAAGAAGCTATTGTCAAGAATAAGATTCGCTTAGTGGCTAAGGGATATTCACAAGTGGCGGGCATTGACTTTGAAGAAACATTTGCTCCCGTGGCCCATCTTGAAGCAATTTCGGATCTTACTTGCCTATGTATCACTCAATGGCTTTAAGCTCTATCAAATGGATGTCAAAAGTGCATTCTTGAATGGAGAGAACAATGAGAAAGTCTATGTGGAACAACCTCTGGGGTTTGAGAACCCTACACATCCAAGTCATGTATACAAGTTGAAGAAAGCTTTCTATGGCCTCAAGCAAGCAGCAAGGGCATGGTATGAACATTTGAGGAACTTCCTTCTCAAGAATGGCTTCAAGATTGGAAGCATTGACAACACCTTATTCACAAGACATGTTGGGAAGGATCTCTTTGTGTGCCAAATCTATATGGATGATATCATCTATGGTTTAACCAATGAAAAGTTCAATGATGAGTTTTAGGAAATGATGGCAAGGGAATTCCAAATGTCAATGATTGGAGAGTTGCATGTGTTCCTTGGTTTTTAATTCAAGCAGTTGAGAGAGGGAAACTTCATCTATCAAGAGAAGTACACCAAGGACCTTCTCAAGAGATTCAACATGAAAAATTACAAGCCCTTGCATACACCTACGACAACAAGCAAACCCTTGGATGATGATGCAAAGGGATAACCGGTGAACCCCAAACTCTATAGATTAATGATTGGGTCCTTGCTCCATCTCACTGCCTCAAGACCGGACATCATGTTTAGTGTGTGCTTGTGTGCATGCTATCAAGAAAATCCAAAGGAGTCTTAGTTGAAGGCCGTGAAGAGGATACTTATATACATCATGTACACACCTACCATGGGATTATGGTATCCAAGAGGAACAAGCTTTGAGTTACTTGGGTATTCGGACTTGGACTTCATGGGATGCAAAGTGAATAGGAAGAGCACATCGGGAGGTTGCTAATTTCTTGGAAAAACTCTAGTATCAAATGGCTCTATCTACAACCGAAGTGGAGTACATGGCAACGGGAGCATGTTGTGCCCAACTTTTCTATATGCAGCAAACTCTCTCAGATTATGGCCTCAACTATACTCAAATGCAACTATATTGTGATAGTGAGGCGACAATCAAGATGGCTCTCAAAACTAGAGATCATGGTCATGCAAAGCATATTCAAGTCAAGCATCACTTCATAAGAGACCATGTTGAGAAGAAGGACATTAAATTGGTGAGTGTGCGGACTCATGAACAATTGGCGGATATCTTCACCAAGCCGCTCGATGAGAAGACTTTCAACAAGCTAAGGGGAGAACTCAATGTTCTTGACCTTTCAAACTTCACATGTGTAACCCTAAAGCTTGACTTTTGTAAATATGTATAATCTTTGGTTGTTTTGATTGTGCCTTTGTTTTGTGTTTGTTTCTCTTCTTCTTGTAGGTCAACTTTGGACCTCCTTGAGATAGCATTGGACATGGGTTAAGCTTGGGAAGGTGGTTCATGGTATGCCCAAGGTTTTGAAGAATGGTCCATTGTGAGTAAGCTCGAGAAGGGAACAACTCATCATTGGCATTTGGTTTGTAGTCTTTCTCTCTCTTTCCTTTAGCATCACATCATGCATTTGTACACTTGTTGCATTTACATTCTTTCCACTCATGCATTCTTACATCGTGATACCTTACATGCTTCCAAGCATGTTTCTAGAGGGAGTTGCTTATTTACAATGTAAGTATATGAACCTCTAGATGATCACATAGTTATCTTTGTGCTTCATGCCTATTGAGTCATGTTCAAACGAGCTCCGAGGTCAAATCTACTCGCGCGACTCAAAGACAAGTGGCTCATACATTCCCATCACAAAATAAATAACCAATGCATACTTGAAAAATTTATTGTTGAGTCATGTGTGTAGGGGGAGCTATGGTGGAACACCATCATGACCAAGAAGGAGCACCATGTAAGGGGGAGTTTTCCTTACTCTTGCCATTTATTATTTTCTCTTTGGCTCTCTTGTGTTTTGTCTTTGGTTTGTGGCTTATGGTGATAGGTGACAAAGGGGGAGAAGGAAGATGAAGATCCAAAAGCCAAGTGTATATTGACAACACAAAGGGGTAGAAGAACATGAAGATCACAAGAAGGAGAGATGAGCAAATGAAGATGATCAAGACAATGGTGCATGTTAACTTGGAATACATATAAATATCATATCAAGATGAACATCTACACCAACATGGAGTAGAAAAAGGTGCATGTCTACAAAAAACAATAGATATCTTCAACAGCATGAACATCTATGTCTATGATGCATGTCTACGTCAACAAGATCAACTACCACGACACCAAGACGGGCACAAAATTCAATTCAACATCGACATCAAGTGTGCTATGTATTTGGATAGTTCTTCCTCAACACCTAGCACATTCCAAGGGGGAGACTACTTCCAAGGTAAGGACCAAGTAATCCTTCAAACCTATCTTTTCCTTTGGTTCCTTGTTGCGCCTTTGTTTTGGATCATCATAAGTAGTGGTTGCCATCCATAACCAAAAAGGGGGACATTGTAAGGACTATGACCATTGATGTCACCCCATGGTATGATGTTTTGGTGATTAATGACAAACATGAAATGTGACTAATGCATACATGAGTGTTGTGCATATAAGAAACCTTTTCTATTCTATGATGATTGTAGACGGTTGCCTTGGCGACAAATGACAATGACCACAAGCATGGAGGCTTCATGAGCTTGATAGAGTCCAAGGGTTTGTGGAGATGGAGCAAGGCTAAGGACAAGCTATGGAGCAAGTGTATGGAACACTTGTCTAGTTGTTAGGGCTTTGATTCCATAGGTAAAACCGGACTATCAAGGGGGTCTAGGTCATCTCTCTTAGGTCATACTAGTCGGTGATGTGTGTGGAAGCTCAGTGAAATCACAGCACTAGATGAAAGTGGAGAAGCCAAGGAGCTATTCGGAGAAGCCGGGAAACAAAGTCAAGTGAGGACAAGAAGTTTCAGCTTCTAGACGCATTGACCGGACATAGAGGTCAGTGGAGACCGGACTGTATGGTCATCAAGAGATCAGAGAGCAGTCTACAAGGAGTATGTTTGCATGAAGACCCATACTGACTGGATGGTCCAGTCTGTATATGGATGGGAGTCAGGATAGACGGTGCACATTTTGGATGCTCTCTGGAATCACAGAACATGAAGAGACTGGACCATTCGATCAAGGAGTGATCGGACTGTATGATCAGTTGGCCCAGAAAGCTGATTTCATGGAGCAATGGCTAGTTGGACAATGGAAGCCTATATAACTTTGTTGTTGGGGTGTTGGAGACCTCTCTTGGCCAGTGGAATACCTTGGAGCATT
This sequence comes from Eleusine coracana subsp. coracana, assembly GCA_032690845.1. Classification (NCBI taxonomy): domain Eukaryota; kingdom Viridiplantae; phylum Streptophyta; class Magnoliopsida; order Poales; family Poaceae; genus Eleusine; species Eleusine coracana. Next base: position 64,472,327 of record CM064426.1, on the reverse strand, counting down.
TGGTAAGAGCCAAGAGGAAGAGAGAGGAGCACTAGGAGAGAATGTTGGATATCTTGAGAGTGCTAGAGAGAGTAACTTGAGCATCTATCCACATCAAAGGCTAGGGTGTCCTTTAGGGTGTGATCTAGGTTGTTACTCTTGGTCTATGGTAAGACCTTGATCGGTTAGGTGTCAGTGATCGAGTCTATCATGATAAGTTGTGAAGGCCATCACACATTTATACCCGGTTGGAGCCCGCCGGTGAAAGAGGCATCAATAGTGAGCACCCGTGTCAGCTCGAGGAGTCCGACAAGTTCTCGAGGGAGGCGAGCTTGTGCCTTGGTGGCAGCGGTGATGCAACCATGTCTTCACTCTAGGAGTGATTATGGGCTCGTGTGCGAGAACTCCACTTTGTGGTGGGAGGGACCGGGACTCCGGTGGGAGTGGTTCAACAAGGAGTAGGGGAAGGCGCCATCCTTCTGAGACCTCGAGAAAAAAATCATGAGTCATCTCTTATTCTACTCCTTACCATGATGCTTTACTTTCTGTATTTACATACCGTGCTATTCATGATTGTGTGTTTTCCTTGATCTAGTTGACTACCTTGTAGACTTGCATGAGTAGGCTTCTTTACTTGCTAGTATTGCTTAGCTTTCATACTTGATCACTAGCATGTATAGGAGTTGCTTTGGCTTGATTGATCATCGTCCTAGTATGTATTGTGCTACCCATGCTTTTGTGCTTACCTTGTGGTTGATTTAGTAGCCTTGCATGTGTAGGACTCTTTGCTAGCTAGTTGTGTGCTTCTGTGTATCTTTGATTACTAGCTTACATAGGAGTTGTATTGTCTTTTTGTGATCCGCTAGTATGCTTAGTTGATTGTTCCTTTCTTATGACTCTTATCTTGCTAGTGTGATCACCACTAGAATTGTGTAGGAGTTGTTTTGAGTGGTCAGTTTTAGGAATTAGTGAATTTGGTACATATAGCGAGTTCCCGATTCACCCTTCCCCTTCTCATTCACTAGGTCCTTTTAGCGTGGTCCTGGTTTGCATACCGGCCACACATAATTTATTTCTCGATCATTGCTCTATGCTACTCTTGAATCAGATTACATGACTCTCAGTCTCATATATGAACCAGCTGAAAGACCGGCCGGTTGCGACCTTGGGCTTGTCGTCTTGCTACTGACATAAACAAACTTTACTCAACAAATTGTAATTATGTTAATCAGGTTTGGATGATGACTAGTTTGCTAACAATACACTCTTACACAACAATCGATAAAGCGAGGGCCGCATGGATGATGGCCAGTTTGCTAACAATACACTCTTACACATGCCAAATCTAGAAATATGAAAACATCACTATTGGATGCAGGATCGATGAGCGCACTTCCGCCTAACTCTTGTCAGACAATCTTGTTCCTTTGGGTGCAGCCTTCTGATCAAGGAGTTTTATGTTCAAAATACTAACTATTAGTTTTTTACAACTACTAGTTGGGTAGCTTTATAATTACATATTAATTAAAGAATATACTCTCTCCATTTGAAAATTATTGTTGTCATTGATTTTTTTTGTTACTTTTGACCATTCATCTTATTCAAAATATTTTTTCAAATATAAAAAATTATAAGTTATATTCAAATTTTATCTTTTGATGAAGTCCTATTCACCTCCCTCAACTCTAGTAGGTGTCTCACTTTAGTTCCCTCTCCTATAAAACTAGACATCATGCACCTCTAACTATTGCACCCATTCCATTTTTCCTCCCTGGGTGGTATTGTGAGCGGTTTTGTCCGAGTCATCAGTCCGACATGGCCACGGGCACGTGCCACGTGCTGACTCTGCTCACAGGTTGTTTTATTGCCCCGACCTCTCTCTTCCCTCACTTCGTCTCATTCCCTTCTCCCTATCTTTTCTTTGAGAGATCGCAACCCTAGCGGCGGCAGGAGATCGTTGATTGAGGCAGCAACGGACATGGTGCAGAGCTGGCGAAAGGGAGAACAACGATTGAGGCACTGGCGTGTTCAATGCTACTTTGGATCTGAAGCTTCATGAGGTAAGTGGTTATGTTGCTCGAGTCTTGCATTTTCAATGTTGGTTTAGATGCAGAAGGACCACTTTCCGTTTGCAATTTTGGTTTAGATTATTAGATGTGGGGTGGATGAGGCTTTTTATATATGATGCGGAAATTAGGGTGGATTTGTGTAGGACTTAAATTTGTTTAGGATTAGGTATTCGAGGGTGAGGATTATTTTAGTCTTTGTGATTAGATGTTGATACCTTTGTTTGTGTACATAACGACATTGTTTAGCCCATCTGCGCAGTGAACATCATGGATCCGCGTGCTTCTCTGTTGGTGAGGTTTCATATTAAAGGGAAGTTTGTTGAGGAAGGTATAGGACTCAACTTCGTTGGTGGTTATGTGGTGATGTCCTACATTGTCATAGATAAGCTCAGCTACCATGAGATTGTTGGACAAATTAAGGATCACATGGATTTTGTTGAGGGACCAAGCTGCACTAGTTGTTTCCCGGTAAGGAACTAAAGGATGGGCTCACCATCCTTTGATATGACCACTCATGCCTACAAATATGTTCCTGCATCTCTGATGGAGGAGTGGCAGACATTTTTGTGGAATATCCAGATGTATAAGATCATGAAATTGAACATAGTGATGGGGATGAGTCTAGTGAAGACATCAGTGACTACGAGGATGAGATGGAAGGAGATTCAGAATTTGTAGAAGAGGATGATGAAGTGGTCACTGTTACTAGTGAGTCAAGAGAAGAGGCACAGGGGCAGATAGCAAGGTTGACGGAGTTTTACTCCAGCCTATCAAAGGTAGGTAAAGAGTTCGCTACAAAAGATAGTGTAGTTGTAGAGACACAAAGCCAAGCAGTGTTGACTCAAGCAAGCCAAGATGCAGATGAAGCAGGAGGAAGAAGAGAAACAAGAAGCAAAGAAGCAGGTGCATCAAGCTCAGACAATTATTATATATATTCCTGGTGATGAATGTTCTTTAGAGGAAGATGATGAGGCTGCTGAGATATTGAAGATGTTCAAGGCATTCAAGAGGAGGATGAGAGATGAGTAGGTAGCTACACTTCATGATGTTATTCTTGGACAAAGAACTGCTATGGTACCTAGTTTTGCAATCCTAGATGATGAAGGTGAAACTAATTACTTTCAAACTGATGAAGAAGAGTCATATGATGTGCTAGGGAGTGATGGTGAGTTCAAAAGGAAGCCTAGTGGAGCACCTAGGTTTAGGAAGACAAAGGTTGTCCCAAAATTCAGTTTAGGAATGAAGTTTTCATCAAAGAAGGACTTTAAGAAGGCCATTATCAAATATGCACTTGCAGAAAGGAAGGTCATCAACTTTAAAAAAGATGAACCAAAGAGGGTGAGGGCTGTTTATGACTGGCAAACATGTCCTTGGGTGTGCGTGCTCTCTGGTAATAATAGGACTGACAGTTGGTAGATTGCAACATACTAATCCATGCACAGATGACCACCAAGAAGGGACAACATACTAATCCATGCACAGATGCCCGCCAAGAAGGGACAACAAGATAGTGATAACAAGGAGGATAGCCGAGAGGTATGAGAAGTTCATGATAGCCAACCCTAGCTGGAAACTGGTACCAATGAAGCAAACAATCCAGGAAGAAATGTCTGCTAATTCTAGTGTGGTAAAATTGAAAAGGGCAAAGGCTATGGTTATTGAGAAAGCTTTGGATGCCACTAAGGGATAATATCAGAAGAAGTACCAGGAAGAGTTGCTGAGGTCTAACCCTAGCTCCACAGTCAATGTGCACAAGGTCCTGATATGGAGCCTCCAACAATTCAAAGGATGTGCATTTGTCTTGACGTGTTGAAAAAAGGTTTTACTGTTGGATACAGGAAAGTTATTGGGCTAGACAGTTGTTTCTTCAAGGGTGCTACAAATGATTAACTGTTATGTGCCATAGGGAGATATGCAAACAACCAGATGTATCCCATTGCTTGGGCAATAGTAGAGGTTGGAAACAATTCTTCTTAGGGTTGGTTTTGTGAGCTTTTGTGCAGGGATATTGGAGTTGGTGATGGTTCTGGCTAGGTGTTCATGTCAGACCAGCAGAAGGTATGTATGCATGTACATTAGTGCTATATGTATGTAATAGAACCGCCTTACCACGGAGACGATTCTGTTCTAGGATCTTTCTCGGGTGGCGACACGCGCTGTGACGCCCAATAGTATAACAAATGACCGAATAATATAGTTGTGACAAGAATATAGATAGAGTACAAAGTTTCACATAAATGCATATTTAAATTACAAATCAGAGTTTTAAAAGTGCAAACGCGGAAATAGTTTCAACAGTAATAATATGGTTCGATGAGATACTTAAGATACAATCATTCTCTCACAATGACACAAAGAAGCAGATCCGGTCTTGATAAGTGTCATGCCCACGACACTGTACTGGCAAACAACAAAGTACTCCTCCTATGGACTGCAGGGTTCCCACTCGATGTTCCAAAAGTCGGGAAACTGACCACCCTGATCATCTGAAAAACAATAAAGAGCTACGCCCTGAGCAACTAATACTCAGCAAGACCGACCTGTCAAAATGGCCATCTACAGCCAACTCCAAGACATGCACAGGCTAAGGGTAGGGTTTATGTTACCAAAAAATCTAGCCTGAGAGTGGATCCTTATTTTTTTTAAGTTTTAGCAGCAAGTTAAGTTGGCATACAAAATAATAAGTTTAGTTTGCACTATAACTATAACAATCATGATTGCAATACAATTAATAATAATTCCATATCACAATATTGAACCCATTCATCATATTAATGGCTTCCAATAATGTTCCGGAGCAGTGATCAAGTGGTACTCATTACTGTGAGGGGCAGCGACTCGAATCAATTTACATCCTGCAGGAGAAACCTACTTGCATAATCCATACGCGCTTCATGGAAGCCACATGGAGCAACCTTTCGCATACGATATCACAAGGTCTTCCATGCCTGGCTCCCCCTAGAAGGGTCCCCCAACATGATGCGTCCCATACCTCCATTTGTGGGTGGATTGCTCCCTCCTCTCAGCCCTAGTTCCACCTCATGGATCAGGGTACCTTCCGACCAAATAGTATTCGTAGCTACGTTAGTTTGCTGGGCCCATAACTCGAGCATGCAAACAGTACATTCAAACTTGATCCCATAGGACCGGACACGAGGCATAGCCTTAAGTGACTCGGACGGGGCTACCTTCTTAAAAACAAGTTGTCCTTCCCTTTCCACCTAGTTGCTCGCCTGATCTTCATTGTTATCCCATCCAAACTTTCGTTCAGTCGATATCATTCCCCAGTGATAATATTTCCTGGTCTATGAGTGGTCTCCATACCACTCGAGATAGTCGTCCTAGATTAAGCAGAGCGACTACCGTCCTGAGGATATCGCCGGGTAGAGGAAACCTACTGCAATACTAGGTTTTTAGACGACTCCTATAAACTTAATGCACAGACAAACCTACATTCCTAACTAGTGATAAAATAAAAATGTAAAACTGTAAGATGCACAGGGGCTTTCCTTAGCTTGTTCCTGATTAGTGGCTTCACTTCCTTGTCCTTCTGGCTCCTGCTCCTGTCCCGGTTTTGACCTCCACGTTATTCTCCTCGAAATCTATATGATGCAAATGTGATACCATATATGAGAGAAAATTCATGGCAGTCTATTTATTTAAAACTAACGAGTATGTTGAGTATGGAGTGCTGATATATAACATATAAAATAGAGGCATAAGCGAGCACGTTTAGTGTATTTCCTTCATGGACTGTAGTAATTAAAAATGGTAACTTGATATAGAAAGTACGGCGTATGTGTTGACCAGGGTTGAGTTAAATGTGTGGTGTTTACGGTCAGTGCTCACCATTTCAAATAATGTTTCCGGGTATCGAGTACTACCTTATCAAAGAACTAGGCGCACACCAATTGGCCCTAAGGTGCAACTACATATTAAGTGGTAATATTACACTTGAGACACAAATAATAAATTGGCATAGTTCTGGACATCAAATGAGCAGGGATGATTTACTGTAATTAGAACATGTCAAATGTGAATTTTAGACCAAGTTTCATGGAGCCATCAATTTTAAATAATGGAAACAAAGAAAAAGGCAAATTTATCAATTTTGACAAAAATACAGAGAACTATCACTTGTCACCATGCAGGATGATTAGGAATAGAAAAATACAACCAGGAACCAGATTTCAAGAATTTACTAGCTTTCTAGATTTATTTATGATTTGATTAGTGTTTTATATATTTATTTTAGCTCTGATAAAAACATCAACATGCAATGGGTTTTGACATTTTGCTACAGTAGTACAGGGTCAGAGGAGTCCCTGAAATTTTATTTTGCGCCGAAAATCCTAATGATGAATTAGTTATGCATTTTCTAAGCTAACCGGTCTTTCTGCCATTTTAGTTGAACGGAACAAATTCCTAGCCAATAGAATCCAGGCCACACTGAAGACCACAGGGAGCTGGGGCCACACACCGGATCCGAGCCGTGTGGCCCATTGTGTGGCGCCACCGTGGCCACGCCGGAGTAGGGCCGCGCGGCAGATGCGCACGGCGCGAGGCATGTCGCTGGAAGGTGCTTGGAACGACGCGCGCGGAGGCTGTAATGACGAGGAAAGGGGGCTCAGCGGAGGAAGCGACGGCGAGCGGCGGAGGTGGAGGAGCTTTGGCGACCCTGCAGCAACAATGCGAGGGATGGAGACGTTGCCTTCCTTGATGGGAAGCTTCACAGAGGCACGAGAGATGCCGGCGCGGGGTTCAATCTCGGCGAGACGGCAGGAGGAAGGCTGTCGACGATGAGCTCGCAGGTGAAGCATGGTGGTGGGAAGAAAACTTAGAATAGTGGCCTCCTCGTTGCCAAATACAGAGGTAAAATAGGGTTAGGGAGCTGCGCGAGGAGAACAAGCTTGCATGCAAGCAAGAAGAGGTCGCTAGGCATACCAGATATTGTGGATTTTGGGTTGACCCTGACATGCACATCAAGCAGGGGCTCGCCAGCAGTTTCCCAAATTCAGGCGTGTGCACACTCGGGGGCTCGAAACCGGGTACTGGGGAGAGGTAAGGGTGCTCCCAATGCCAGCTTCGGGGGCCTGTGCGCGAGCTTGGAGGCGACGGCCATGTGTTAGGGTGAATCAGAGCAACGGCAGAAGTAGCGAGCCCTGCTCAGCCGTGAGAGAAGAGAGAGCGAGGGAGAGTGGAGCGCAATTGATAAGGGAAACCAGGGGCGTGGCATCGCGGTTTTGGAGGCGGGTTTCTGACCAGGAGGGGAGCAGCGGCACGGGATTGGTCCAACGGCGCGGCGCTGCCCATGGCGGCCAGCCAGGGAAGGAGAAAACTGCCTGAGCGGTTGACAGGTAGGGCCTGTAAGACTTTTCTTTTTCTTCAATTGTCTAAAAGTGCGATCTCTGTTTATTATCATTGGCATTAATCTAGAGCTGAGTTTGCAAAAATAAAATTATGGGAATAATTGTCACAATGTGATCTCAATTTAGAAAATGAGTTTAAGCCCTGGACCGAATTAGATTTTTAAGGGGAATTTTTCAAAGTGTGCTACTTTTTGCACTTTGGACCATTCATTTGGGGCACTAAATCTTGGAATGAAAATCTGAATTTTTTCTAGAAATTATTTCTTGATATTACCTACAACAAGTATGTTTGGTGGCACTAGGTTGTGTTGAAAATATTTGACTTGTAGTCCAAATGTCATTCAAATTTGATAAATTTTTATTTGAAGGGAGTTCAAATGACTTCAAACATTTTTGGTGGGTTCATATTTGGTCAAACTGCATGTCTAGGTGGCTATGTTAGCTTTTCTTGGCTACCTAGGTGTCACAATGTAGTTCCTTCTTTGGCTTATCATTTTTCGTTTTGGATGCAGGGAATCTTGGATGTTGTGAGCCATTGGGCACCACAAGCTGAACATAGAAACCGTGCAAGGCATCTTTATGTCAACTAGAAGAAGCAGTTTACGCTAAAGAGTGGCAAAAGATGTTCTGAAAGTGTGCCAAAGCTCCCTATATGATGTTGTTCAATTTGGCAAGAGCTAAGCTGGCAAGGTAAACAAGGGATGGTGCTCAAGCAATTCTCAACACTCACCCACAGCACTGGAGTAGGGCTTGGTTCAGGTTAGGCTCTAATTGTGACTCTGTAGATAACAACATGTGTGAGTCATTCAACAAGTGGATAGTTGAGGCTAGATTTTTCCCTATCATTACTATGTTGGAAACAATTAGACGCAAAGATGTGGTTAGAACTCATGACCAGAGCTCCAAAGCGGCTAGATGGGACATAGTAGTCTGTCCCAATATTCTGAAGAAGTTGAATGCTTACATCCATGAGTCTTGTGCATGTCATGCTATTTCAAATGATTTTGCTCAGTATCAAGTGAAACACCATGAGCACAAGTTCACTATTGACTTAGACAAGATGAAGTGTTCATGCAGATACTGGTACTTATCTGGCCTACCTTGTCCCCATGCTATCTCATGCATTTTCTTCAAGACCAAATCACTTGCTGAGTACGTTGCTCCCTGCTATCATGTTGCTAATTTTTGTAAGACCTGTCAACATTGTTTGATGCCACTAGAGGGCATGACAAACTAGCCTGCAAGTGGGAAACCACATCTTAAAGCACCTGTTATGTTCGGATGCCTGGTCGGCCTAAAAAAGAGCGGAGAAGAGAACCTACTGAACTAGCCAATGGAGTGAAGATGTCTAACGTAGGTACTATGATCAAGTGCAACAAGTGTAAACTCCCTGGCCACAACGAATCAACTTGTGATAAGATCAGCACCCCATGTGATTCAAATCCTTCATTGCTCGCCAGTCAGTCCAATTCACATGCCAATGATGTGTTTCCAGTTGAAGGCAACAACAACAGTCAATCTGTTACAAAGAAAAGAAAGAGAAACCAACTGAAAGGACCTTGATGTCGCCTAGAGGGGGGGGGGTTGAATAGGCGATTCTATAAATTTCTGTGAAATTAGACTTAACAAAATTAATCAGTACAAACGGCAGTGCCAACGAGACCGATCGGCAGTGCCGATGGCTGCTACCGATGCTCAATCGGCAGTGCCGATAGTGGTACAAAAAGTCACCCAAATGTAAATCTAAGTTGGTTTCACAGTTACTAGATTGATAGAAAGACTACAACAACTAATATGAAGCACTACAACAATATAGCAACTACTAGATACAAGCTACACAAGTAGATCTAGTAATTTGAGCAAATACAAGAGCAAACCATAAAACATGAAAAAGTAACAAGTAAATAAAGGAGCACATGGAGACACAATATTTGTTTACCAAAGTTCGAACTCCTCAAATGAGTCCTACGTCTCCGTTGAGGGGCACGGTCACACTTGAGCCGGGTCTCTTTCAACCCTTTTTCTCGAATTTCCTTCTCTTGATTCCTTTCCTTTCGGAGGTCAATTAAAACCTTCACAAATTTAACGCGGCTCACCACAAGCTTGGGAGCTCACCGGGGAACGCCTTGTCATCTAGGGGATGAATCCCCAAGAACAAATGCCACAATGATTGCTTGCTTGCTCAAGTGCTCAACAATGGAGTTTTGCTCTTTCCCTCTCAATCTCTCACCCAAACTCACCCACAAAGTATAGCACTAAGCAATGGGGAGTGGAGAGGTGTTTTCTTGGCTCAAATAAATGTTTCTTTGATGTATTTTTGGCACCCCAACGTTAGGACCGAAGGGGGTATAAATAGGAGGAGCTCAAAAGCTAGCCATTGGGTCTCTGGACGCCCCGCATCGGCACTGCCGATAGATAGGCTCAAAAACTAGCCGTTTGGGGCTCTGGATCCCGCATCGGCACTGCCGGTCCCTAGATCGGCACTGCCGATGAGGGAGTCATAGAGGGTAAGAAAAATACGTTCTGTTGAGTTTCGGATCGGCACCGCCGATGCTCGGATAGGCACTGCCGATTGGAAAAAAAACAAACAGACAACCAATAGAGAAATGTCCATAACTTTTGACTCTGGAGGCCGATTTAGGTGATCTTGGACTCTATGGAAACATAATTTAAAGGGCAATCCAACCCAACTATTACCAAGCTCCAAAATCACAAATATATTTTCTAAACACTCCCCCAAAGGTTATTGGATTAATTTAAGCACGGAGACATAAGCAAAACTATCAAAGTTGCATCCCTCTTTATAGTACGACATTCCTATACTCAATACAAATTAGAAAATCTATGTTAATAGGAACACCATCATATCTTCTTCATTCTTCTTTTTGAGGGTTGCCAACTCCATAAGCAATTGATCTTTTTGCATATTTATTTGATTAACCATTAATGAACATATATATATCCAATATTATACTTTTGGTTTGAGCAATGTCCATATGATATAGGCTTGATGTTCATCCACTTATGAAGTTTTGCAACTTCCTATGTTCAAGCCACTTGATCTTCTTTTGACATTGTATATTCACCTTTGGCTCTTTTGTCAAATACACTCGTTGTGACATATCAACATCATCTTTTTGTTCCATTAAATGAGTGATGTGGATAATCCATAGCTTCACATGGTCTTGCATGGTTCATCGCGCTAAGCCTTAACTCACTCTTCACCATTGCCTTTGGTCCTTCGGCGCCAAGCCTCTTGCTTGCCCTTCACCCTCGCACATGGTCCATTGCAGCCGAGTCTTGCCTAGCCTTCACCGCCTTTCCATGCAACACTACTTTGTATCCAACATCAACAATGTATCCACTTTATCAATTTGATCTCCAAGATGATATTTCCAAATTCATGACTTTTATCTTATTGTAAGTGGTTACTAGAAATCCATGTTCTATTGGCATAATAATATCCTTGCTTTGACCACCATCACTTATTAATATATATCAACTCATGAATTGCAACTAATACTTGCATTGATATTTCCATTTAATACCAAGTATTCACATAACCATTTTGACATCATCAACTATAGGGATGTCCAATTCTCATTCATGTTGTGTCTTGATCTTCTTTATGTATACATGTTGATTGTATCAATAATCAACATTAACATCAATATCATCCCTTGTCATGAATCAATAATATGTTGTGTTTGATCTTTGAATATGTGATGTGCCTTCATCTTTAAGCATGGGTGTTGATTATGTCAACTGACACCTTTATCAACACATTGATTACCATCATCCTTTGTCAAACCTCTTCACTAAATAATGTGATAATTTCCAACATATTATCAATCAACTATCTTGTAATGGATCCATTATTCTTGACCTTTGCTTGATGCCGGAACGTAACCTAACATTAAACTCACAAACTCATATAAGAGGTTAGTTCCAACATGCATTGTCATTTATCACCAAAACTCATCATTGATTCAAGGCTAGAGACCTAGACCTTTCAATCTCCCCCTTTTTGGTGATTGATGACAACATTAGCAAATAATGGTAATAGAAAACAATATGCATATAAAAGCTATTCTCTTTGCTCTTTCCTTCATTCATCTCTCCCTACTAGTATATCCTCTATTTTCTCTCCCCCTTTGGCATCAAGCACCAAAAAGGGCAAGAATCTCATGACAAAGACTATGCGCACATATGAGAGCGATATGACCATGGGGAGTTCATCACATGAAAGTACAATCCAAAGAATGCATCTTCAAATAATGGGCAATAATAGCAAGCATACCTTTAGAGTCACTATTTTATCAACATTTTGGGACTAAATCATATGAAGCTCAAAGTTAGTTAGTCTCAATATCAAAAACATAGAATAATTTCCTTCATATGATGGGCATACATAGATATTCAATAAAATCATATGCACATAATACTTTAAAAAGGCAAGAAGGAAATACATCCCATGATATGCGCTTAATAACAAATGAAAATAATTCAACAAGATAAATCAAGAACATGAATACATATCTTGAAATGTCCATCTTAACATAAACAACTATGTATCCATGTAAAAACTTAGCAACCTCATTAGTCTCATAAGGCATAGTGCAACTCCCCCTTAAACTATGCATAGTAGAATATTCAACATACACATATGCATTAATAATGTAACAAACAAGAGAGCAATTTGCACTATATCGTTTGGTCCAAAAAGGCAAATATATTATAAAAGATTTTTTATGAATTGAAAATTATATGAAAGCATACTTTCATGAACCAAAGAGAATATAAGTTGGTACATCACAAAGAGCTACATTATACAACATAATAAACATGAGTAATAGATAGGTAGGCATAGAAACAACTCATGTACTCACGATGCTGTGAAAATGATATCCTTGAATGATTGTAGGATATTTTCACCATTCTTTGTTCCTTTCATAATAAAAATGAATATAATGCTCCCCCTTAATCCATCACTTCTCCTTGAAGAGACTAAACCAAATAATAAGCTTTCCAAAAATGTTAGTCTTAACTTTAATACAAAGGATAAACTCCTCCAAGATTTGTGCATACAAATATTTGAATGACTTGTGTGTGGCATGCACTTGTTATTGATAACAATTGAGAAGAGTATCCTACAATTCAAGTGTTCATGGCCATAAAAGCATATGATAGAGAATAACATGCATGTGTCATAAATAATATTATTCAAGCCTTGATGCATGTCAATGTATGTTCACACACATGCATTTGATTACCATGTTATCAAGAGATATAAAAGCACATTTCAACATGCCATGATAAGATATGTAAGCTAAGAAACACATAACATGTGTGATGGCTTAAAAAGATTTGAATAGATAAGATATGAGCCGAGTAAACAAACATATCATGATAAAATATAAAGATTTAAGACAACATGATATGAAACATTTTTAGTATGGTTAAATAAGAAATAATTCACAAGTAAAAACAACACAATCCATCCCATAAAAGTGTATCTTAGAATCACATACAAGAACAAGACATAAAATAGATTCAACAAACTCATGCAATCCTAATCATACACAAAGAGGCACAATGCAACGAATACATGAAGTTGATTCTCCTCTATTCGACGTTTAAGAGAAGGATTTGAGCAAAGGATAGATGATCAAGAAATACCGCTCATAACATTGATATCCTTGAAAAACTTTGATTCTCATTGCTTCAACTCTTTGATTTTTAAAAGTGAAATCTTCAAATCCTCTCAAAGCCAATATACTCATGATGGGAAAATAAATATTTTGGAGCCTTTCAAACGTTGTCCATGACGGTTCATGGGCATCCAAAAAGATTATAATTCCTTCTCATCACTTGCTATGTTGATATTGTAAGCAATCATCTTCACAATATTATTCTCCTCAAGTATATGTTGCCCTTGTTGCTTTTGACATTCAATTCATTTGGTACATTTTGTTTTCCTTGATCTTCATCCACCACATAGGCAAATTTCCTAAACCATTGAGAGAAAACAAAGAAACTACCAAGATACTTGATAGACATGTTAGTCTCATGTACCAATGACATAGTATATGCTCCCCCTAAATTTGTGCACACAAGTACTTGAATAATTTTACAAACATGCACATAGACAAAACAACCCGGGAGGGAACAAATTTTATATCTTGGGTTATGGCAAAATAAATAAATTCGAGAGAAGCAACATGTCATAAGCCATAGGGTGATCGGCACTGCCGATGGAAGCTAAACATAAAAGGTGCTCTCTAGATGTCATGACCGGCACTACCGGTGGAGATCACCGGCACTGTCGATGAGTGTAAAATAGAGAGGTTGATAGAATAAAATTAGTTGGGATGTTGAGCATTTGACTTTACCAAAACATTGTAATGTGTTCCCCTAGATATGAAGAAAAACATTAAATCTTGTAGATTGTTTAAAAAAGATAACATGAAGCATAACAATCTACCATATAAGAAAATCCTAATGTATAATATGACAATCATGATGAGCGCATAAATTTTTCATCCAAGATCACAAAGGAATTATCACAAAGAACAAGTAGTGTATGTGTCAAGACATGATTGGTGATATAGAGCAACATGCAAAAACATAGAATCAAATCTAGTTGCTCTTTATCATTAGGAAAGAGAGAACTTATATAAGACATAGAGATAGTTACCTCAAATGTTCTCAACAATTTGAGAGCTTGGGTCTTTTGTATGTGCAAACCATCAAGAATATATACCAAGCTCGAAATCCCTCCATGATGTCCAACTCAACCATTGACAAGAATAGATACAAAATCTTCAATGGTTATAAACTTTTCATGCATGGTCATAGTTGGATTTCCTCTTTATTGTCAAACAATCATCATTCATGTTGAACTTGCACTAATAGGACTTAGTCATCATCATTATAATATAGCAAGTCATATTTGACCCCTCCACAAGCTTATTCATGGTAGACCCACCATCTTGCCTTGAGCAACCCAATACCATCGGCTCAAGCTCTTGCCCATGTCTACCAATATCTTGAAGAGGTTTGACATTGCTTCAAATTTTCTTTCACCAAGTCTTTTTGAGCTTTACTATTCATGTTTGATCTTCTCAATTCCCTTGAACATGGTTAGTCTTGACAACAATATTTTCATTGCAAAGAGAAAACAAATAACTTATTCATGCTCCTTAATTAAACAATTAAAAAGACAAACTCTTTACACTTAGTAATAAAAGAAGCATGAGTATCTCATTGTCTCAAGGATGATCAAAAGAATGCTCACAATTAAACCAAAGCTCCATTGATACAAATTTAAGTAAGGTGATGAGTCACTTGAGTTTACTCTTTTATGAATCATAAACACCACCATAACTCATACATACAAAATATATGGTTCTAGTGGAAACACTCACTTGATGCTAAAATAGGACTGAAAATGGTCAAGATAGTTTTTCAAGAATTTTTTTAAATCAAATACCATTTTTAAAACCATTGGTCTTGTAAAACAATTTTAAACACCAAAAGATTGACAAATCAATTAGAGAAATTTGCAAAATAATTTATTTTGAAAGCTTTTCTATAAACGATTTGTTTTGATATAATAAAACATTTTGTTTGCAAATCACATTTTTGTTTTCACAAATAAATATGTTCAAACACTTTTAAGAAATTTTGCAAACCGTTCTAAATATTTTGAGGTTTACTTAAAAAGCTTTTCCAAAAACTATTATAGCATCAATAAGAATTCATTCTCATTTTGGGGTTGCAATATATATAGAATGATATAGTACCTCCCTAAACATGGTAACCAACACTTTTCTCAAATTTGTACAAATGAAGTGTGCAAGCAACATACATGGATGATATGCATGA
The DNA here is from genome assembly GCA_032690845.1 of Eleusine coracana subsp. coracana. Taxonomy (NCBI): domain Eukaryota; kingdom Viridiplantae; phylum Streptophyta; class Magnoliopsida; order Poales; family Poaceae; genus Eleusine; species Eleusine coracana. The sequence continues at coordinate 64,457,023 of CM064426.1, read as the reverse complement.
ACAATGAATTAAGCCTACACAAGGCTAGAACATAGATACTTTCAATGTAAATACTTGTTACCGAGATGACATTGGTTGGGGTTGTAGACCATTAATATTCATACTTGACATTCTTTCCATAAGTGATGACAAACACCAATATGAAAGGATCTTGACTTAAGATGTTCAACACAAATCATATCAAGTGTGTCAAGTCTTCAATGCATCTCTAAGTACCTATTAGGCAAATCAAGGATTTCGTGGCACCCAAGTGACATTGGGTCCTAGTATGTTAGTCACAAGAGATTTAGGCACCCAAATGGCCTTTGTATTAGGATTATGTGAACTAACAACATTTGTGATAATATTACCACTTCTAGCTTTCTTAGCCAAATGATGATCATGAAAAGGAATTGGCTTAGGAATGTTACCCATGGGACAATTTTTACCAATATGTCCCTTTTCTCGGCAAGTGTAGCAAATATGCTTCTTATTTATGCAAGACACTTTCTTATCTTGCTTCTTAATTGTTGCTTCCTTGTCGGTGAGCCTCTTCTTGGATGACTCAAAATCATCATTTGTTATGTTTGGGCAGGAAACAATTTCATGACCCTTCTCATGACATCTATAACATTTTCTTTTGATTCTTCTTGTTTTCTTCATCAGAAGTGTAGTTTCATCATCAATCTTCATGAAACACATAGAGGCATAGTGTCCCATGTTTGAACACTTGAAACACTTAACATGAGCTAACTTCCTTTTCTTTTGTTGATTGTTGCCCATGTTAGACTTGAAGTTCTTCTTGTGATTTTTGTTGACTTCATGACTCTTGTGCTTCACTTTTTCACCTATGCAATCCAATTCACATGTAGTGCTCGAGGAAATAATTTCTTGGGAGCGATAAGGGTTATCACATAAATCATTGCAATAAGTAGATACATTATCAATTAAATCACGTGTAATGCTTACATCTACTTTTGCACTTTCCAAGACATTAGAAGCAAGTGAATCATAAGCATCTTTGAGCTTCTCATGAGTTTTACTAAGATCCTCATGAGACCGCTTTAGCTCCTCTAATGAGTCTTTTAAAGAAGAATTTTCATCATGTAGATTTTTCATTTTAGACTCCTCTAATTTCATATATCTTCCCATGCTATGCAACAATGCAACAAGCTCATCATATGTATACTCATGATCATTGTCATCATCACTATCGCTATCATCATCAAGAATAACAACATCATCATCATCATCACTATAATTTTTATGGAGTTTTACTTGCATGTTACCTTTGGCCATAAGGCAACATGATGATGTTGATGGAGTTGATACTTCATTAATATAGTCATTTGAAAGAGAATGGTCATCAATATTATGTGAGCTTTAGGTGGAGCAATCATTCTCAATTACCAACTCATTGTTGGAAATATCACTTATCATGTTGGATTCTTCATATATTTCTTGAATTCGAATCCACATAGCATGAGCACTCTTCAACTTGTATATCTCATTGAAAACATCCCTACTCAAAGCACCAAATAAAGCATTAGTAGTTTGGGCCTCGAGATGTAGGCATTTCTCTCGCCCTTGTGTTGGAGAATCACGATCCAAGGCATGAGAAAAGCCCACATCTACAACCCACCAAATTTTGGGACTCATCTCCCAAAAATATGAAATCATTTGTGATCTCCAACAAGCATAATTTATGCCATCAAAATAAGGAGATTCATATGAAGGTGTGGATAAGCAAGAAAATGAAGCACTAGAGAAACCATATGGAATTTGACACATTTTACCTTGCGACATCATCAACTCTTCAAGCGGTTAAGCTTAATGAGGAGATTAGGCTCTAATACCAATTTGAAAGGACCTTGATGTCGCCTAGAGGGGGGGGTGAATAGGCGATTCTATAAATTTCTATGAAATTAGACTTAACAAAAAGAATTAGTATAAACGGCAGTGCCGATGGGACCGATCGGCAATGCCGATGGCTGTTGCCAATGCTCAATCGACAGTGCCGATAGTGGTACAGAAAGTTGCCCAAATGTAAATCTAAGTTGGTTTCATAGTTACTAGATTGATAGAAAGACTACAATAACTAATATGAAGCACTACAACAATATAGCAACTACTAGATACAAGCTACACAAGTAGATCTAGTAATTTGAGCAAATACAAGAGCAAACCCTAGAGCATGAAAAAGTAACAAGTAAATAAAGGAGCACACGGAGACACAATATTTATTTACCAAAGTTCGGACTCCTCAAATGAGTCCTACGTCTCCATTGAGGGGCTCGGTCATACTTGAGTCGGGACTCTTTCAACCCTTTTCCTCAAATTTCCTTGTCTTGATTCCTTTCCTTTCGGAGGTCAATCGAAACCTTCACAAACTTCCCGCAGCTCATCACAAGCTTGGGAGCTCACCGGGCAACACCTTGTCGTCTAGGGGATGAATCCCCAAGAGTAACAAATGCCACAATGATTGCTTGCTTGCTCAAGTGCTCAACAATGGAGTTTTGCTCTTTCTCTCTCAATCTGTCACCCAAACTCACCCACACGATATAGCACTAAGCAATGGGGAGTGGAGAGGTGTTTTCTTGGCTCAAATGAATGTTTCTTTGATGTATTTTCAGCACCCCCAACATTAGGACTGAAGGGGGTATAAATAGGAGGAGCTCAAAAACTAGCCGTTGGGCCTCTGGACGCTGATAGATAGGCTCAAAAACTAGCCATTTGGGGCTCTGGACATCCCGCATCAGCACTGCCGGTCCCCGGATCGGCACTGCTGATGGGGGAGTCACAAAGGGCAAGAAAAATATGTTCTGTTGAGTACCGGATTGGCACTGTCGATTGGAAAAAAACAGACACACAACCAATAGAGAAATGTCCATAACTTTTGACTCCGGAGGCCGATTTAGGTGATCTTGGACTCTACAGAAAGATAATTTAAAGGGCTATCCAACCCAACTATTACCAAGCTCCAAAATCACACATAGATTTTCTAAACACTCCCCCAAAGGTTATTGGATTAATTTGAGCACGGAGACATAAGCAAACCTATCAAAGTTGCTTCCCTCTTTATATTACGGCATTCCTATACTCAATAGAAATTAGAAAATATATGTTAATAGGAACACCTTCATATCTTCTTCATTCTTCTTTTTGAGGGTTGCCAACTATATAAGCAATTGATCTTTTTGGATATTTATTTGATTAACCATCAATGAACATATATCTATATCCAATATTATACCTTTGGTTTGAGCAATGTCCATATGATATAGGCTTGATGTTCATCCACTTATGAAGTTTTGCAACTTCCTATGTTCAAGCCACTTGATCTTCTTTTGACATTGTATATTCACCTTTGGCTCTTTTGTCAAATACACTCATTGTGACATATCAGCATCATCTTCTTGTTCCATTAAATGAGTGCTGTGGATAATCCATAGCTTCACATGGTCTTGCATGGTTCATCGCGCTAAGCCTTAACTCACTCTTCACCATTGCCTTTGGTCCTTCGGCGCCAAGCCTCTTGCTTGCCCTTCACCCTAGCACATGGTCCATTGCAGCCGAGTCTTGCCTAGCCTTCACTGCCTTTCCTTGCAACACTACTTTGTATCCAACATCAACAATGTATCCACTTTATCAATTTGATCTCCATGATGATATTTCCAAATTCATGACTTTTATCTTCTTGTAAGTGGTTACTAGAAATCCATGTTCTATTGGCATAATAATATCCTTGCTTTGACCACCATCACTTATTAATATATATCAACTCATGAATTCCAACTAATACTTGCATTGATATTTCCATTTAATACCAAGTATTCACATAACCATTTTGATATCATCAACTATAGGGATGTCCAATTCTCATTCATGTTGTGTCTTGATCTTCTTTATGTATACATGTTGATTGTATCAATAATCAACATTAACATCAATATCATCCCTTGTCATGAATCAATAATATGTTGTGCTTGACCTTTGAATATGTGATGTGCCTTCATCTTTAAGCATGGGTGTTGATTATGTCCACTGACACCTTTATCAATACATTGATTACCATCATCCTTTGTCAAACCTCTTCACTCAATAATGTGATAATTTCCAACATATTATCAATCATCTATCTTGTAATGGATCCATTATTCTTGACCTTTGCTTGATGCCGGAACATAACCTAACATTAAACTCACAAACTCATATAAAAGGTTAGTTCCAACATGCATTGTCATTTAACACCAAAACTCATCATTGATTCAAGGCTAGAGACCTAGACCTTTCACCAACTAATCAATATTACCTCATTATCAGACCATCAACATAAGTTCTGTAGCAGCACCAGCTTCGTCTAGTCCAAGGGGTTCGACTACACTACAAGTGACAGCAAGTGTGCCAAACTCCCAGGCCAGTTCTTCTGTTACCATCACAGGACGTGGCAAAGATTCTACTCAAGTGACCACTGTTTCACCTACTTTGAGAAAGGCGATCATAAGGAGACCCCAGTTTTCTGCCATGATGTTGCTTCCTCCTGAGGACTCTGCAAAACTGTGATCATGGTCATACCAAGTGTTGTATTGTAATGCACTATTTTGTGAGACTTGAACTTTTGTTGAACCTATGTTATCTTGTTATAATTCAGTATTTCATGAGACTTGAACTTCTGTGTAACTTATGTATTTCTGGAACTTATGTATCTGTTTATTTGTGGAACTTATGTATGTGTTAGTTTGTTAACTATTGGTTCATACATGTGCATGAGATGTTATGTTGCAATTACACAATTTGGTTCAATAGAGCAAACACAAGTGCATTACATCATCAAGAACAAAGTTCATTACAACACATCAGCATCTAGAATCAGACCAACACCACATGCACCAACAAACTAGCAACTAAACCTAACCCATACACATGAACACTGCAACTGCAAACAGAACAACAGAAGCAGCCATGAACAGCTTCTTCTCCCATGCAAGCTCCTTAACCTGTCCTCTAGCCTTGAAACTTCCTTCTTCAGAGCATCAATCTCAACTTCCTGGTCCTCTAACTTCTCAAAGGCCTCCTTCACTGTCTGCTTCATCACGGCCCTCTGCTTCTTCATAGTCCATACCTTGTTATGCAAATCGATGAGCAATGTCACCACAAAAGGATCAACAAGGCCCTCATACCACCCGAGGAAGTCACATCCACCATCCTAGATTGAAACCCTATTCATATCCTAAATTTAACCAAAATCAAACCAAAATGGAACCAAAATTGAACCCAAATTGACTTACCCGAGCTTTGTAGCACTTCATGTATCGATAGCCGGGGTTGTCATCGCTCCAGGAGATCCAATTTGTCACCTTCTTGTTGCACTTGCAGTACACATGAGGTTGGTAATCCAGCAGGGGTATGCGATAGTGGATTGGGGAATGGCGTGCCTCATCCTCCAATAGGATGGACCACAAGTTGCTAGCAGAGTGGGACGAGCTTGAGCTATCGGCCATCACAAAATCTAGAGTTAGGGTTTCTTCTGTACGGTCCGAGGAGGGAGATGGTGAGAGAGACTGAGTTCTGTATGGCAACAGAGGCCCCAAGTCTTGCTTTTATTCACTCAATAGAAAGCGGAGCTGAGTTCACTCAATGCCCGTGGCCACGTCGGACTGCTAACTCGGACGAAACCACTCACAATACCGCCTAGGGAGGAAAAATGGAACAGGTGCAATTGTTAGATGTGCCCGATGTCTGCTTTTATAGGAGAGGGAGCTAAAGTGATACACCTACAAGAGTTGAGTGAGGTGAATATGACTTCTCTTTTTTCTTCTACAAAATATAATTATTGGACCAGTTCACCATTCTGTGCGGCCCAAAAAGAAAAAAGCCCAGATCAAACAACCGACGTGTGGCCCACGTAAGCCAACTATGAACTCATTTCGTCTGCAGCCAGTGCCGGTGCCGCCACCACCAACGTCGCCTCTAACTCACACTTGCATCTTCCCCTGAGCGTCTGCCATGCATCGCTGTTCCCGTGCGAGCCGCCGACCAAAATATCCTCTTGTGGTTGTTGTGGAACTCCTCTTGATACTTTCTGCCGGTGGGCTGGAGATGGCGTGGTGACATACCTCTCCTCTTCTACATTGCCATTGCCGGTGGCCGGATATTCTTCGACAAGGTAAGCTCCAGCGCCCACCTTCTCTCCTGCATGTTCACTTCTGTTCTGGACTGATGGTCGAGATGGAATAATGTCGGACAGTATGCTTGTCAGAATATAAAACTGGTAGCACTTTGCTTGTTAATGATTCTGATCATCAGTGCCATAGCTTCATGTTCAGTCAAAACTATTGGATGTAATCTTTGTATTTTCATCTACTTATGGAGTTATGGTGACTAAGGTTACGTTCTATGTAGGAAATAGCTTTAAAAGGTTACTAGCTTCCTGATTCAAAATGTATTATAGGGTCCTGCTTTGAGAGTCGGCAATACAGGCCAGAATGTGCCAAATGCGACTAACGGGAGCAGTGGATCTGTTACTCTATTTAATGAAATTTTGAACAAGTACACTCGAATTCAACTTGATATCTCTTACATATTAAAGCGCGTGCTTTCTCTCGCACCAGAGAGAGCCACGTCACCCAATGAACAGTAGCTATCGGATTGGGAATCGAAGGCCAAGAAAAAGAGCGAAAAAAGGAAAAAAAAAACCTCGAATCCGGCCGACGACGCGAAAAAAGCGGAAACAGGAAGAAAAAAAAACCTCGAATCTGGTCGTCACTGGATCCGGCCGCGCCGTCGGCCCTCCCGACCCGCGCCCACGCGGATCCGGCTCGAGAAGGCCAGTGCCCCATGCCGTTGGCTAGAGAGGGAGGGAATGAGTCCGCCGACCAGAGAGGGAAGGAAGGAGGAGGAGGGAGACCCCCACGCCGCCCGCCTCCGGCAGCTCCCTATGGGTGCCCGCCCGACCCGGCCGCTCGCCGGCGCCGTCGGATCCCGCACGCGGCTCACGCCGCTTTGCTCCGGCCACTCCCTGCGCCGCCCCACCCGAGCGCTCGGCTCCCGCCGCTGACAGCACCCCGCGCCGCCCCGTCAGTGCCAGCACTGCTCCGCCAGATCCCCATGCCGCCTGCCTGGGACAGAGGAGAGGAAGGGAGTGAGCTGGATAGGATTGCAACCCTATCCGCTCCCTTGTTATGCCGGCCAGCAGGCCGCTTCACGCGGGTGGGCTGCTTGGGCTGAAATCCGGCCCAAGTGGCCGGCCTATTCAAAAAAATTGGTAAAAAATAAAAACAGATTAGAAAAATTCAGGAGATTTTGTAGAAAAGTCCCTCAATAATCACAGAATCTAGGAGATTAATTTGGTCATCTATTATTTTTAATTAGCGATTTCACCCAAAATATTTGTAAAACCTTTCCACAATTAATCTGCAACAAACAATTGGTTAAAATATTCACCACATTTCTCTTCCCCCCTATTTATACGTTTTGATTCTTTAAAAATATATATCTTCTATATCTCGACGCAGGATAACTATTTCACTAATGAAGCCACACAGATGCAGACTGACTCTTTTATTTATGTATACAAAAATTTACAATACAAATTGTTATTTGTCAAATCCAACTATTTACATACTTTGTGCATGTTACATATTACCTTACTCAAACATGCCAAATCTGCCTCCTCCACCCATGCCCCGCCCTCTTATACGGGCGGCAGTTCAATGAAACTTGACTTAATCAATGAAGAGATTCATAGAGCATACACTTGTTGGAAAGATGCCCAAGAGACATTACGGATTTGATCCGTATATGAGGGACATATGGATGTTGATCCGTGTGGGATTAGTCCACTAATGGGCCAACTTGTCGAGGCCCATTAGAAGGGTCTATATAAGTGGAGGCGGGGCAAGGGGTACGGATTACCAGGATATAACCCTAGCCGCCGCGCTCCTCTTTTTCTCGCCCACAACCCTAACCGTGTTGCCGGTGCTAGCACGCCGCGCACGGTGTTCCAACCCCGTACGTGTGGATACCGCGAGGAGGCGCTACTGCTGCTGCGGTGCCGAACGCCTGGACTAGGAGGAGACGGTTGACGTGATCGGCTACTTCCTTTACACCGACGCGCGACTACATTGGACGAGCTGCTCCAACATTCGCTTCCGCTCCGCCTGCGCGTTTAGTGGTAACGATCCATGATCCCCTCCTTACAAGGTTTCCTGGTTGAACGGTAGAAATTATTATATGCTATCGTAGCCTACCCATTCCCTACAGTGGTATCAGAGCCGACCTTGTGTAGTTTGTGATCTGGATTTTGTGCATATAGTTGATATGCTGATGTATTAGATGAGATCTATTACATGTTCTTGTGTACGGGTTGATTAGATCAATGGTCATAGGGAGGTTCACAAAGTAATGGGCGGACAGCGATACATGTATCATTGATTTATTTGTGTTCCTTCTCCGTGCACGTGCGACTTGTCCCTACCGGCTGGAATCACCATCGGGACTAACTGCGTGCGCCAGTAGAGGAGCCAATAGTATCATGATCATGTACCGCAGTCTACTCATGAAAATCTAATGGGAAACTGAGGCATCGTGAATGACTCGAAATCGGGCAAATATGATTTTCCCGATAGGATTTCCATTGCGATTTCATAGATACGATCTATGAAATCCTGTGAGGTTTTTCGTAGCGGGACCGCCGTACGGACACGCCTAGATTGTTACACCCCTCTTTGGCAACACGTTAGCATTCGCTTCTCGCCTAACTCATTTTTGCAGAGAATGTTGTGAATGGTATGGCCCAAAAGATGCATGTGATGTATGTATGTGATTTGCATGGCCTGCGTGCCATGATTGTTACAGCTGGGTTGAGGCTGACATATTATTGTATAACGGCCTGCGTGTCGACCTGTGATGCTTGATATTCTCATGTAATTTATTATTAGCTATTAGTTGTAGTAGCTAAGTGTTAGTTCATGAAGGCCTTAAGCATGATGGTTGAAGGGACGGGAGACATGGCGATGACAATAGAGATGAAGATCACCAATTGAAAGGGGCCATGCTATTTCACAGTTAATATGATTGCCTGTGATGATGTTCCTGTCATCCTATTCTTTCATGTGTTATGATTAACATGCTAGAATAGATTCCCTCAAGAAAAATTAAATTATATGCCCTTCCAATAGCTGCACCTATTAAAATTATGATCGTTGTATGGTAGGTCTGCCAAAGTAGAGTATCTCAACTATCTTAATTATTAGGGTAAATGTCGGACATTTATATGCATAGTATTGGTTTAATTAACAAAGCTATCAAAACGGTTTTGGGCTTTGGGGCATGGTGTTGGCGCCGGGGCATGTGATGCCACCCAACAAACAAGAGTCACATAGGGATGTGATTAGCAAAGTGTTGCTTACCTATATCACTAGATTTCTAGCGGTGATGCCGAAGCTCACTAGGATCTAAATTGAATATGGATCTTGAACCACTATATGTCGTTTTGAGGGAAAACGGTTCCAAGCATATAGTAGAATAATGAACTTTTTTTTAAAATGTTTAATAAAAGTTTTACATTTACATAGTGCTTATATTTGCATATTTTCTGTTGTAGATCATGGCACCAACCGCCAGTAACACTTTCAATTTGCGCTCGATTCTTGAAAAAGAAAAGCTTAGTGAAACAAACTTTATTGATTGGTATCGTAACTTGAGAATTGTTCTCAAGCAAGAGAAAAAGGAATATGTTCTAGAGCTTCCCTATCCTGATGATCTGCCAGAAAATGCTACTGCCGCTCAGAAAAGGGAGTATGAGAAGCATACCAATGATGCAATTGATGTTAGCTGTCTCATGCTTGCCACTATGTCCTCTGAGCTTCAGAAGCAATATGAGAACGTGGATGGCCACAATATGATTGAGGGACTCCATGGCATGTTTGAGAACCAAGCAAGGTCTAAGAGGTATAACATCTCAAAGTCCTTGTTTGCGTGCAGGCTAGCTGAAAATGGTTCTGTCAGTCCTCATGTGATCAAGATGATTGGTTACATTGAGAATCTGGAGAAACTTGGTGCTGCTCTACACCCTGATTTGGCCACAGATGTGATTCTCCAGTCGCTTCCCGTGAGCTATGAGCCTTTCATTTTGAACTTTCAAATGAATAGCATGGAGAAGACATTGGCTGAGTTGCATGGGATGCTTAAGACAGCTGAGGCAAGCATCAAGAAATCTGGTCCAAGTCAAGTCAACTTGGTTCAAAAGGATAGCAGGAAGCGAAAGCGCAAGCCTAAGGCTAAGGCTACAGATGAGATCTCTAGCGCTAAGCCTAAGCCTGCAGCAGCTCCTAATCCTAAACCGACGGCTGGTGAACCTTGTTTTCACTGCAAGAAAACTGGTCATTGGAAGAGGAATTGCAAGCTTTATCTGGAAGAGCTGAAGAAGAAGCGTGCAGACACTTCTAATTCAGGTATCAATGTTATTGAAATTAATAATGTTGCTACATGTCCTTATGATTCATGGGTATTTGATACCGGATCGATGATTCATACTTGCAAATCGTTGCAGGGGCTTAAAGAAGCAAGGAAATGTGCAAAGGGCGAGGTGGATGCTCGCGTCGGCAATGGTGCAAAGGTTGCTGCGATAGCCGTCGGAACTTATCCACTTTCATTACCGTCAGGATTAGTTTTGGAATTAAATAATTATTATTATATTCCCGGCATAGGCAAAAACATTATTTCTTCAAAATGTTTGGAGGAAGATGATGGTTATGAGGTCATAATAAGGAACAAGTGTTGTTCTATTTATTTGAATGATGTTCTCTATGGTAATTGCCCATTGGTGAATGGATTATATTACTTAGATCTTGAGAATAAGCCCATTTATAACATTGATGCGAAAAGGCTCAAGCCTAATGATTTGAATCCCACATATACTTGGCATTGTCGTTTAGGTCATATAAATGAGAAGCGCATAAAGAAGCTCCATATAGATGGTCTTCTAAGTTCTTTTGATTTTGAATCAATTGACACATGTGAGTCTTGTTTACTTGGCAAAATGACTAAGTCGCCTTTCACAGGAAATAATGAGAGGGCGAGTGAACTATTGGGACTTGTACATACGGATGTATGTGGACCAATGAGTTGCACGGCCAGAGGTGGTTTTCAGTACTTCATAACTTTTACCGACGACTTTAGTAGATATGGTTACATCTACTTAATGAGGCATAAGTCTGAATCCTTTGAAAAGTTCAAAGAATTTCAAAATGAAGTACAAAATCAATTAGGCAAGACTATTAAACTTCTACGATCTGATCGTGGTGGTGAATATCTGAGCCATGAATTTGGTGAACATCTAAAGCAATGTGGAATTGTTCCACAATGGACTCCGCCAGGAATGCCCCAATGGAATGGAGTATCCGAACGGAGGAACCGAACCTTGTTAGACATGGTTAGGTCTATGATGAGCCAAAGTGATCTTCCATTGTCCTTCTGGGGATACGCTCTAGAAACTGCCGCTTTCACACTTAATAGGGTTCCATCTAAATCCGTGGAAACGACACCATATGAGATATGGACTGGGAAGCGTCCCGGGTTGTCTTTTCTTAAGATTTGGGGATGTGAGGCTTATGTAAAACGTATGACGTCTGATAAGCTTTCTTCCAAGTCTGATAAATGCTTCTTTGTAGGATACCCTAGGGAAACCAAAGGTTATTATTTCTACAATCGGGAAGAGGGCAAAGTGTTTGTTGCTCGTAATGGTGTTTTTCTAGAGAAAGAGTTTCTCTCTAAAAGGGTAAGTGGGAGAACGGTGCAACTTAAAGAAATTCAAGACGCTCCAGAAAATGTTTCTTCTTCCACTATACCACAATTGGATGAACAAGTTGTTGTTGAACCAATTGTTGAAACACCAGCCCCACGTAGGTCAGAAAGGGCACGTCGCGCTCCTGAAAAGTTCACGCTCCTAACCATGGGGCAGCGCGACATATTATTGTTAGACAATGATGAGCCTAAGACTTACAGTGAAGCAATGATGGGACCGGACTCTGAGAAATGGCTTAGAGCCATGAGATCCGAATTAGAATCCATGAGAGAAAATCAAGTTTGGAACTTGATAGATCCGCCTGATGGTGTAAAAACCATTGAGGGTAAATGGGTTTTTAAGAAAAAGATAGACATGGATGGAAATGTTCACATCTATAAGGCACGATTGGTGGCGAAAGGTTTTAAGCAAATTCAAGGGGTTGATTATGATGAGACCTTCTTGCCCGTCGCTATGCTAAAGTCTATACGGATCCTTCTAGCAATTGCCGCATTTTATGATTATGAGATATGGCAAATGGATGTCAAAACGGCTTTCCTTAATGGAAACCTAAGTGAGGATGTGTACATGACACAGCCTGAAGGTTTTATCAATCCACAAAATGCTAGGAAGATATGCAAGCTTCAAAAGTCCATTTATGGACTAAAGCAAGCATCTCGGAGTTGGAATCTTCGCTTTGATGAAGTAGTCAAAGGGTTTGGCTTCATTAAAAACGAAGAAGAGCCTTGTGTTTACAAAAAGGCTAGTGGGAGCGCGCTTGTCTTTCTGGTCCTTTATGTGGATGACATATTGTTGATCGGCAATAATATTCCATTGCTTGAAGCTGTAAAGATTTCTTTGAGAAAGAGTTTCTCTATGAAGGACTTAGGAGAGGCAGCTTACATTTTGGGCATTAAGATCTATAGAGATAGATCGAAAAGGCTAATTGGATTATGCCAAGACACGTACATCGACAAGGTATTGAAACGGTTCAATATGCAAGATTCCAAGAAAGGTTTCTTGCCCATGTCGCATGGCATTACTCTTAGCAAGACTCAGTGTCCTTCAACACCTGATGAGATAGAGAAGATGAGAGCGATCCCGTATGCTTCGGCTATCGGATCCATCATGTATGCCATGATATGTACGCGCCCAGATGTAGCTTTCGCTCTAAGCGCTGCAAGTAGGTTCCAATCAACCCCAGGAGAAGCTCACTGGGTGGCTAGTAAGAATATCCTAAAATACTTGAGAAGAACTATGGGTATGTTCCTAGTCTATGGAGGTGAGGAAGAGCTCGTTGTAAATGGTTACACTGATGCTAGCTTCCAAACTGACAAAGACGATTCGAGATCGCAATCTGGATATGTGTTTTGCCTCTATGGAGGCGCGGTGAGCTGGAAGAGTTCCAAGCAAGATACGGTTGCTGATTCAACAACGGAGGCCGAGTACCTTACCGCTTCAGAAGCTGCAAAGGAAGCTGTTTGGATCAGAAAATTTGTTTCTGAGTTGGGTGTGGTTCCTAGTGCGTCCAGTCCAATGGATCTCTATTGTGATAATAGTGGTGCCATTGCGCAAGCCAAGGAGCCTAGAGCGCATCAAAAGAACAAACACGTACTACGGCATTATCACCTCATCCGGGACATTGTCGCTCGAGGTGATGTAAAGATATGCAAGGTGCACACGGATTCAAACATCGCTGATCCGTTGACAAAGCCTCTCTCTCAGTCCAAGCATGAGGCACATATGAGATCCATGGGTATTAGATATCTGCATGATTAATGTATGAGAGATTGTGTAATGTCTATGTTTATGTGTGATTGAATAAAGTGTTATTCTGTTCCATGAATAATAATTATTGCATTGATTGACAAGTACGTGACTTGTTTGTGAAACTCGTTGTTTTTCATAATATTATCCTAAATGATCCCTAGTTCCTTATCATTATGTGGAACAATAATGATTCATGGACTAGCACATGTATTGGTTGATGATCAAGTTTCACAGATCATTGATATGGAGATATCAAATCAATAATGTGGACACATGTTGGAGAACATGGTGTTGGATTGACCCACTAAAAGACTCTGCTATGATATTATTTTGTGCCATCAGTCGTTGTCTTGAATGATGTACCTTCGGGATCCTTAGACCTGAGATCGTCATTGATCTCCAGAATGCATAGTAGCACACTTAGGGGTTACCAAACGCTACTCCGTAACTGGGTAGTCATAAAGGTAGCTTTCGGGTATGTTATGAAACATGTCATGGGGTGTGAGCGGTCAAGATGGAATTTACCCCTCCTAATAACAGGAGAGATATCTCTGGGCCCCTCGAGTTAGATGGATTTGGAAGTGCATGGCCATGCCAATGTGATTAAAAGTTAATCACGATGACTAAGAGTTAGTCATGATAAATCCACTAGACGTTCGAGTGAATGGTCGAGCTTTTACAGGGATGGCACGTATCTCGCCTTGAGCTTGACTGATATCATGAGGCAAAGGGATCGCTGAATGCGTATGTCAAAGGTTTAGCCGATATGATCTTTATGTGTACATGAGAATCAGTATGTGCTGCTAGGTGCCGCTATTGATTTATGATTTGAAAAAGCGTTTTTACATCATTGTCGTGTACATGTGAACCTAACGGATCACACACTTAACGGGTTGGAACATCGCTTGCCTATGTGATTGTCTCTAGTGCAAGTGGGAGATTGTTGGAAAGATGCCCAAGAGACATTACGGATTTGATCCGTATATGAGGGACATATGGATATTGATCCGTGTGGGATTAGTCCACTAATGGGCCAACTTATCGAGGCCCATTAGAAGGGTCTATATAAGTGGAGGCGGGGCAAGGGGTACGGATTATCAGGATATAACCCTAGCCGCCGCGCTCCTCTTTTTCTCGCCCATAACCCTAACCGTGTTGCCGGTGCTAGCACGCCGCGCACGGTGTTCCAACCCCGTACGTGTGGATACCGCGAGGAGGCGCTACTGCTGCTGCGGTGCCGAACGCCTGGACTAGGAGGAGACGGTTGACGTGATCGGCTACTTCCTTTACACCGACGCGCGACTACATTGGACGAGCTGCTCCAATATTCGCTTCCGCTCCGCCTGCGCGTCTAGTGGTAACGATCCATGATCCCCTCCTTAGAAGGTTTCCTGGTTGAACGGTAGAAATTATTATATGCTATCGTATCCTACCCGTTCCCTACAACACTTCCTCTATATATTACTCATAACCAGTTTATAAATCGGTGAAAATTTAAGGAGAACAAATTTGCATTATAAATATTTGTATATATAAATAAAAGAGTCAGTCAGCATCAACCTTGAAGATTTTTTCTTTCTTCGCATAGGTGTGTGATTTCGATGAAAATTTAAGGAGAATATTTTTATTTCAAATAGTTGGGTATCTCAATAAAACAATAATTTAGTTTGTATCAACCTTTGACTATTGCTTCTTCTTCTGGTTGTTCCGCTCTGTCCGATTGATGGTAGTCTCAGAGATCTGGTAACCTCCCATATTTTTTACGACATGCTTCCTGCTTCCATTTTGAGTTGCACATCCTACAGAATCACAAATTCTTTTCAAGTAGTAACGTATAACAAATTGACAAACTTCTATTTAGAAAAAATATAAAATTTACGTAATATCAATCCAACAACGATGCGCTGATAGCCACAATTATTGCACTAACTCCTAAATCTAATTTCAAGTATGAACAACAACCATGACCACCGCATGTGCTATAGTGTCACATGAGTGCAACTAACTAAACCCAATGGGACGCGCTAATATTCTTTTTCTAGTGAGTTTTTTTTTGTTGACTTGAGCATATCTTCTTCTTCGTTCTTTTTGCACACGTGATCGATGCTCTTTGCGCAGTCCTAGTTTTGGAAGGTCAATTATTGAAAAAAGATCACAAAATTTGCAATATCCATGATTATCTAAAGGACACGATTCTGTATTAGTCGTCGTCTTAGCTCTTAGTAACTTGCTTCCTCCTTCAATCCTTTAGGGTCCGTTTGAGAGGGTTTATGGACAACTTATTCCTTTAGCTTATGGCACTGTAGTAAATAGTAATAGTGAAATTACTGTAGCAATAAATTATTTTCGCCTAGCCATTCAAAGCCAGTATTTCCTAGCTTTTTCTCGCTTATGTCACAGTGCCATAAGTTGTTTGGGCATAAGCCCTCCCAAACGGTCCCTTAATTTGAATGTTCTGGAATAGCTTCCAATTGGGTTCAGAGTCGTGCTGCGTCCTTGGCTCCTTAAATTTGAAGGTTGCTAATCCACCCGCGGTCACGTCATGACCTGCGTTTTATGCCGCTAGTTTAGCCCGTTGACAATCAGGTAGACCCGTCTTGCTGATAAAGAAAGAAGATCCGAGCCAGGATGAGCAGGTGCAGGTCAATGAACTCACTTTAAACCAAGTCAGAGCTGGGTTAGCTAGCGCATTCTGTCTCGCTTAATTTGTCTTCACTTTGCTGTCGTGTTCTCACACTTTGGCCCAAAAAAAAGCGATTTATCTAGTGTCTTCTAGTCATAAATGATTGTGCTATTGTAAGCCTCATACTCCAACAGCTACTTATATTTCTTTGAGAAGAGAATTTTATAGATCACGAGCACTGTAATCCAAGATTTAATTGAGGTTGATTCGGAGTGAGAAGCAAAGTGATAACACTGCTGCTGATCCATTGACAGAAGCCTTCTTTGCTAGCACCTTGAGATACATCGAATTTTAGAGGCAGAAAGGTGGAAGCAAACGCGAAAAATATGAGCAAATAAAGAGCAAACAATTGTTCATGAACCCGTCAGTTTAGCACTTTGCGAGAATTGAGTATTTTTTTTAGCGGTGTTTAGAGACATAGAACCTATCAGTTTCAGCTGCCTCCGATCTAAACGTGTTCATACGTTGGTGACATTTTCAGGTTAAGTCAGGCGGCGATAAGCTGTCTGTTTTCAGCTGCCTCACATCAAAAGTAATTTGAAGAATAGTCACGACATTTTGGCAATAAGTTGAAATATGGGAGGATGTTAAATGCTGTCAGAAGATCTCATTGTGAATTTAAGATAACTGGATATCTATTTAATAATAAAAAGAGATGAACTTCTCACCACGGTGCCTAGAAAAAATAGTTTTTAAATTCTCACAAAAAAAGCAAAACATCCGGCCTTTAATCTCTCTCCACCAAATCTCATATAGAAATCTGACCATTAATCTATGCACATGTCTCCCTCCCCCTTACAGGGCCCCACCTATCCTGTTATGTATCACTATGGGAAACAGCCTATTTGCCGTGTGCCCCAGGCACACGGCAAGGCTGGGAATACCCACGGCAAAGGTATTGCCGTGGGTAACACACGGCAATAGCCTCACGGCAAAATACCTAATGGCAAACGCGTCTTTGCCATGAGCTTTCTGTAGGGCACACAGCAAACACTTTACCGTGTGCCTAGGTTAGCCGACGGCAAAAAAAACAGGTGCCGTTATCTTCCCCGTTCGGTAACGGCATTCTTTGCCGTGTGCCCGACAGTCAGCCCACGGCAAAGCATGTCATCTTTGCCGTGAGCCATGAGCGAGGCACACGGCAAAGGCTTAATCTTTGTTGTGTGCTTGGTCATGGCTCATGGCAAAGATGGTTCCCAGTTAACTAGAAACTATCACCTTTGTCGTATGCCATGACCAAGGCACACGGCAAAGTCTCAACAATACAACAACACCATATTAAAATTGGTTGTTCCCGGACAAAAAAAATATCCAATATTCAACATATATGATCACAGGCATTCAAATATCATCACAATCATTCAAATATCATCACAGACACACAAATATCATCACGAAGATTCTCAACACAAATGTTTCACAATAACCATCATACAGGTGCTTCATAAACATAACAATCATTCACATAGTGTCCGATATGGTTCACAAACTCAAACAAGAACAATATTAAGATAGAAAGTTCACTGACGATGAAAGCCTTGCACTTGATTCCCCTCAGGCCATTGACTCCATGCACTCGATCCCACCGATTGATTCTGCACAAATAAGAAATATGGATTACTAATTAGTCTTTCAATACGTGAATGCTCTAATATTCTAAGTAAGTCTCTAGTATTGAGTTTGTTTATTGTAATGATTGCTCTACTATGGGCAAAACAAAAACTAAAACATTCATACTCACAGGAGTACTAGCCGGAGTAGGTGGTCGAGGATATAGAGCAAACGGCGGCATCGGCGGAAGGGTTGTACCTAAACTCTGATCAAGTGATGCCATCCACTGAGTCAACTGCTGCTGTTGCTGCTCGAGCCTCCCGACATGTTGTTCCACCTCCTCCCTTGCCTTCCTCTCTGCAGCGAGCTGGGCCTATAACATTTGATCTCATTATTGCAATGCAAAAAAGTCATGTGCAAAACTAGTAAATCAATGATGAATATAACTAAAATTACCTAAAGTGCCTCCACGTGGGATTGTGTAGTGTTCGGTCGAGGGGGTATAGATGGGCTTGAGCTCGTGCTCCTCGCTCGTATCGCGGAGAGAGTGGGCGTAGTCATCGTGTTGAGCGTGCCTTCTCCAATCCAGTACTGCCCATGCTTCCTGCCTCCTCCCACCCTCATCACGACTTCCCTATCAAGATCATGAGCGCTAGGATCCCACTCAGGCCCATGGATCTCCCTTCCAATCGAGGTGTACTCCATGAGGCAGGTGTGCACGGAGGAATTGTTGTACGCAGTGGAGGGGGCCTCTGGGTTGTACTGGACGTCGGGCGTCGTGGCCTTGCCCTGGTGGGCCATAGCAAATGCCTCGAACTCGATGCAAGAGCGACCATCATGTGATGCCGACTGCAAAACAATATAGAAGGATGATTAGAAATTATATAGTATTGAGAGTTAGAACAAATAAATGAATTCGCATACCCATCTCGCCGCGTACTGCTTAAGGGAAAGATTCCCTTGATGGTGTGTTGGACCTGGTATCAGCAAACGACGCTCCCGACAAGCATTATGGGTCTCCTCCCTGCCCTCTGCACACTACTTGTCCACAATAGCTTCCCAGACACGCGCATTGGTAGCACACCACCATGCAGGCACCTACACATTACACATCATCAAGTACATGGCATATAATTAAGAAGACCAAAGTAAAAATACTTAATGTTATAAAAATAATGATATTACTATTCTACATTTTACCTGCATGTATTCATCTCTAGTAAGCTTCATGTTCCTTGCTTGAGTTTTGGTGACCTTAGGACATGCATTGTAAGCTACCATCTTTGCTTTGTCCTCGTATCCCGGCTCGCATCTGTAGAAATCCTGCAAATAGATTCGATGTGTAACATCATGATTTCAAAAGTGTCATATAAATACGATGTATTGAGCAATGTAGTTCGAGAAAGACTTACCCACAGCTCCCCGAGCACACATTCTACCTTGTTGTCGAAGATCCTGCCATCTCGATCATACTCATCCTCAGCGGAAAAGTAGAGCTTCCACAAATAGGCCAGCTTGCGCTCTCCGGCATAAGAAACTATGCTTGGAAAGTGTGTCTTTATCAAAAGACCCAGGATGCCATTGACATGGCGATCGTGATCTCCTGGAGCGAGCACTACCCAACTCCTGCATAAGTGATCAAGAAAAATTAGTAAGTTCTATTATGCTTCTCTATGAATCAAATGAACACGTTATCATAGCATGTAAAATACTTACTTAGGCGGATCGGGTCGAATCAACGGCCGTCTGGCAACAAATATTGGTCACTTTGGAAGCTCCAAAGGATCTCTCAACCACACCTCTGACAACACAGAGGAAGTGGAACCCCCTGTCTCCTGCTCCCCCCCCCCCTCCTCCTGCTCTGCCTCCTCCTCCTCTTCCTCCTCGTGCTGCTGCTCCTCCTCCTCCTCCTCATCCTCCGATGAGGACGAGGACTGCTCAACTATAGGTGAGGGCTCCCTCGCTCTCACTCTCCTTCGGCCTCCTCCTCCACCCTTCCCATTCTCTCGACCGCCTCCACGTCTCCCTCGACCGCTTCCGGAGTCCTTAGCTGCATTGGGCCTCCCTCTTTTCCCTGGCATGGCCTTCTTGTACAATGACGCCACTGACCTCACCAAGCCTCCGCCACCCACCATATTTGTCCACTCACCACCTGCAATGAAAAATAAGAAAACAATCAGCATATGATAAAAGAGTACATAAAATAGAATTTAAAATATTAAAGTATTATAAATGTTTATCTATAAATAACAATAACAATGAGCAAATAAAATTCATACATGTTCGGGGCCGTGGTAACCGCCTCTCCTACATAAGAATCAACAAAATATTGTCAATTAAAATGTTCGGTAGCACCTCCCTGTTCAGAGAGGTTTACAAAACCTGCAAAACACACACGGCGTGATGGCCGGGAACCACACACGGCGCGATGGCCGGGAACCACACACACATATCGACATACCTTAAAGAGGCTCGGGGCGCCGAGGGTTAGGGGTGCCGGGTGCCATAGGCGCGGTGGAGGCGCTGGACGTCGGGCCACGTGGGGGTCGTCTGGGCGGGAGCCGAGGTCGACGGAGACGCTGGACGTCGGGCCGGGTGGGGGTCGTCTGTGGCGGGTGCCGGGCCGGGGCAGGGGCCAGAGTAGCCCCTGCGGCTTCAGCGGCGGAGGGGGGGGGGGAGGAGCAGGTGCGCGGCGGCAGGGGGGAGGAGGCGCGCGCGACAGTGGGGAGGCAGGGGGGAGGAGGAGGCGGCTGGGCGGAATGGAGGGGAGGCGAGGAGGCGGCGTGAGGAGGAGAAGCGGTGGTCGGCGGTGGGGGAGGAGGTCGCGCGGCAGGGGGATGGGGGCGGAGGTCACGGAGGCGGGGGGGCGGGGGGGAGGAGCCGACATCAGTGGCGGGGCCGGGAGGCATCAGCGGCGGTGGTGGTAGGTGGCGTCGGCGGTGGCAGAGGGAGGTCGTGCGGCAGGGGGATGGGGGAGGAGGTTGCGGAGGCGGGGGGGGGGGGGGGGAGGAGGAGCCGGCATCGGCGGCGGCGGCGGCGGGAGGCGCGCGGTGGCAGCAGGATGAAGCGGATGGGCCGAAAATGGACAAGTCCCCGATTGGATCGGGAACTTAACTGAAGGCTTTGCCGTGTGCCGCGACCTTCGGCCCACGGCAAAAAGAGGGCACACGGCAAAGCCGATGGGCCGAAAGCTTTGCCGTGTGCCTTCACATGTGGCACACGGCAAAGATTTTGGAAATATTTTTTAAAAAAAATGCTTAGGCATATGATAAGTTACCGAAATTTGAACATGACACAATATATCATATATTGTCCATAAAAAATTAGTTGAAGTCAAAATTTATTTGAAACATCATTTTGATTCAATATCCGTTAGATCTCAATTCAATACATCGATTGTTTCACTCGGATTCTATGAATTGTGAGTAACATTCATGATAATTTGCGCAAAATATTTTCTACATTTCATGAAAGCATCTACATATGATTTCACACTGCTAGGACAATTCTCATATTTTTAAAACTATATAGCTGTTTTAAAAATTTTAATTTGTATTAAACAACATGGTATTCATTATATTTAATGTACAATATGAATGATTTTTTTATTTCATGGATACGGAGTCAAATGGGATTCATTAGCATGTAATATCAAATTTGAATCCACTGCATTGCATTATTCGAATCACTTACGGTTCAAATTCAAATTTTCATAAAATAATTGAATTAACAAAATAAATTAATTAAATATAGAAAACACAGTTAAAAATTTCATCAAACGAAATTTTACAAGTACCATGCAATGATATAAACCACAAAAAATAATTGGAGCGATAATATGAAGAAAAAAAATGAGTACCATGCAATGATATAACCCAAGGTTTGCCGTGTGCCCTAACCTTTGCGGTGAGCCTTATTTCGGGCACACGGAAAAATGGTTTTGTGTCGTGTGCTCTTGAAAACACACACGGCAAAATTTAGACACACGGCACAAATGTCCTTTGCCGTGTGCCTAACAGCCTGACACATGGCAAACGACTAACAGCCATGAACCTGTTGCCGGGGCTACCGTTGACGGCCTCTTTGCCGTGTGTCTCGGTCTGTTTGGCACACGGAAAAAATGAGTTTTGCCGTGTGCTTGGCATCTGGCACACGGCAAAGGACGTTTGTGCCGTGTGTCTAAATTTTGCCGTGTGTGATTTCAAGGGCACACTGCACAAAGCCGTTTTGCCGTGTGCCCAAAATAAGGCTCATGGCAAAGGTTAGGGCACATGGCAAACCTTAGGTTTCCCGTAGTGTATGGTCCTTGTACCCCAAACAAATTTCTTCAAAAATCATCAGGGCCGCCGCCATATGATCTACTAGGTCGCATGTGTTGGATGGCTGCTAAGATATGCATAGCAAGTCTCCATACTGCCATCTTTTGATCTCGTCTCATTAACTCAGGTCTCATGGCGCTGTTAGGCAACTTCGCTGAAGCTCCATGATGAGTCAAGATCCGCTAGAACAGGAGTAACCTCGTCAGGAATTTTGTCATTACCAGATCTGTTTCGTTGATGCCACCAACAAGCTAACTTCCTGCAGGAACTACACTCTCCATGTCTCTCTGCTGTTACCTTGCTAGGGTACAAACTGTATACAGGTGGTCTGAATCAGCAGAACTGCAGATGGCGCAAACATGTCAAGGTTGAAGGGGTTGATAGCCATCAAGATTAATGAGGCCGTGCTGCATGGTCACTGAATCTATGAGGATCAGTAGCTTATACAACTTCAGAATTACGCATGATCTGTCGTTGTTCTGAGGTTTTGTTCTTCTGGCATATGTTTCATGGTCACTTTGTGTATTCAGCAGCGCCATTGGACTCCATATTGTACGCAAAAGTTGGCCGACCTTCACTAAAATCGTTTTAGTGAGCGATAAAAGCTGCTTTTAGTTCTCCGATGAGGTAATCAATGGTGTCCGGCAGCAATTAAATTGTGGTAGCAATAAGGCGGTAGGATACATGGTGATGACGCGATGTTCATGCCCTTTGGCCTGGAGAGCATACATTATGGAATTTATTTGGTCAATTGTGAAATTGCCGTGGTTTGCTACGACAAAAAAAAAGTGCACGGTTGCTAATGTAGACCAAATAAGTCAGACCTGTGATAGCACAGTTTCTTTTGCTATTGCTTTCTGGAAGTAGCTCATAGCATGGTTGAGTTCAAACACAGTAAACATGATTTGAATTTCTATCTAGTCCACGTTAAGATTGTAATATTCAATTTAACCATGTTACGGCAATAAGGATATGTTGAAGCCACTCGCACTACTCGGCTCCTCAAGTTCTGGGCGTGGTGGCCTCACCGGAAAGACTGAGGAAGTGAAAAGCAAACGTAAGCATACGCTGCATTTCAACTACAACTGTAGTTTATCTATTTATTGGAGAAATAACCAAAGTAATTGTTAAGTGTGGATGTTGCAACACGAGGATATGTGAGACCCATTGTTGTTTCTACTGTAGATGGGGTAAATGTTAAACATGGTATCATATTTATATTTATATCATTGTAATTTCACAGTGTCCATTGTAACAGTACCTACGGTCCTACAGTTTACAATATTAAAAACAGATAAAAAGGTTTGCATATCTAATCACACATAGCACGTGACATTATGGCGTATGTATTATTTGGTTAAGCATAAAAATATGATATCGTAGCCTATACATTTATGTGGGAGTACATGATTTAGCAGTTCTCTTTTATTCATTGGAATTGATACATCACCACGAAACAGCTATTATTTTCAACATTAAGTATCTGCCGATATTTTATTTCATATAATGGTTAGTTGAGAAAAATAGAACAACCAAGTGTCAAGTTGATTGATTTAGGCAATGTCAAGTTACATATATAGGGAGCCACCACAGGAGGTAGGCAAAACCTAGCACATCAACGTGCATGCATGGGACACAAAGCCCAATAACAAAGCAAAACCTAAAACTAGCAATGCAAGCCCAAATATCTGTCTAACACTCCCCGCAGTTTGAGCGTCGGAATTAGCCACAAGAACGAACGTTCAAATTAGGGCGAAATTCAACAAAGACTGAAGATGGCAGCCCTCTAGTAAAAATATCTGCATACTGGTAGGACTTCGGAACATGAAGAACATGGACATGACCCAGCAGCCACCTTATCACGAACAAAGTGCAAGTCGATCTCAATGTGTTTGGTACGTTGATGCTCTACAGGATAAGTTGACATGTATACTGCACTGATGTTGTTACAATAAACTAATGCTGCCTGACGAATTGGATGATGAAGCTCAGTCAATAGCTGATGCAACCAGCTTGTTTCAGCCACAGCATTAGCAACAGCACGATATTCTGCTTAGCGCTAGAGCGAGAGACAGTAGCCTGGCGCTTGGAGGACCAAGAAACAAGATTGTCACCTAGGAAAACTGCATAACCAGAAGTGGAGCGGCGTGTATCCGGACAGTCAGTCCAGTCAGCATCGGAGTAGGCGACCAAATCAGCAGATGGTGAATGATGGATCTGAAACCCAAAATCAAGAGTGCCCTTGATGTATCGAAGTACTCTCTTGATCAAAGAGAGATGAGGCTCACGGGGATCATGCATGAAGAGACATATCTAAGAAATGTCTGGCCGAGTGAAGGTGAGATACTGAAGTGCTCCAGTAAGACCACAAAAATGAGTGGCATCAGCAACAGGTGCACTATCGAAGGGCAACTTGGCACTAGTGTCAATTGGAGTGGTGCACGGTTTGCAGTCGACGATACCAGCACAGTCCAGAATTTCGAGCATGTAATGGTGCTGAGAGAGGAAAATACCAGCACTGTTGCGAACCACAGACATACCCAAAAAATGATGAAGTGGCCCAAGGTCCTTCATGGAGAACTCAGTGGTGAGTGAGGCGATGACGCGCCGAAGAAGGGTGGTTGAAGAAGCAGTCAAAACAATATCATCCACGTATAGCAGAAGATAGATTGTGTCATTGCCCCGATGATAGATAAATAGCAAAGCGGTTATACCAAGCACGTGGGAGGCTGCTTATGACCATATAAAGACTTGTTGAGACGACACACATAACCTAGATGAGCGGTGTCAACAAATCCAGAGGGCTGAGCACAATATACTATTTCTGAAATAACACCATGAAGGAAGGCATTTTTAACATCTAATTGATGAATTGGCCAATCGTAGGAAGCAGCAAAAGCAAGTACAGTCCAAATAGTGGCTGGTTTGACAACCGGACTGAAAGTTTCTCCAAAATCAATACCTGGGCGTTGAGTAATGCCACAAAGAACCCTTCATGCGTTGTAGCAGTCTAGAGTGCCATCCAGATGCATTTTGTGGTGAAAGACCCGTTTGCCGGTGACGATATTGACTCCTTGTGGTGGGGGAACAAGATCCCAGGTGTGATTGGCTTGAAGTGCTGAAAACTGTGCAATCATTGGATCGCGCCAGTTGGGATCATAAAGAGCACCTCGATAAGTCTTAGGTAATGGTGATAAACTATTGATGTTGAGATTGAAGAGCTCCCTTGGTTGCCGAAATCCTATTTTGCCTCGAGTGGCCATCGTGTGATCATTGGTGACGTTGGGAATGAAAACTGCAGTCCATGGTGGCACAAGGCGACGAGGTGAGCAGCGCGGAGCCGGAGGCCAAGGCTCCCCCGAGTGAGAGACGACGCAGGGAGGGCTGGTGACCCAGTCGATACAGGTGAGCCGGGGTCTATGAACCCGGGAGGAGAAGACACGGGAGGAGAAGACCCGAGAGGGGAATACTCGGGTGAGCCTTGGCGCGCAAGTGGCAAAACTGTCCTGATTGATGGTGATGAGGGAGCGGGACTGCTGGCACCAACGGTTGGAGGGACCAAGCCAATGACCGGGGCCGGGATGTCGCCGGGGCCGTAGCTAGCACCAATGGTCGGAGGGACCGGTGTAGCAGCGGACGAGGCAAGCTGGTTGTCGTTGAAGGCACTGGTCTCGTTGGCAACAACCCGAGGTAAGTCAGGGGCAGCAGGACGAGTATGAAGGATGTAAGGATCGCCTGCAAAAAAAGGTGTACCGATGGGGATAAGTGTGTTATCAAAATCTGAGAGGAAAGCAAAGTCGTATGAAGGTTGTGCCGAGCCGAGTTCGGCAAAAAGGAATGAAGACTTGTCGAAGGTGACGTGTCAGGAGATGATAATACGGTTAGTGGCTAGATCAAGGCAACGTTCTGCTCAGGAGGGTAGCCAAGGAAAACACAAAGGGTAGACTGTGGGGAAAGCTTGTTAGGGGCGGTGGCTGAGAGGTTTGGGTAACACTTACACCCGAACACACGAATGTGCTCATAAGTGGGTGGGGAACACCGAATAAAGCAAAACATGGTGTGGAGAAATTTAATGTTTTCGTGGGGTGTAAGTTGAGGAGATATGTGGCTGTTTGAAGAGCGTCGGCCCAATAGGTTGGAGGGATGCTAGCTTGAAACATGAGAGAGCGTATGATGTTGTTGGTAGAACGAATGATGCGTTCGGCTCTACTATTTTGAGGAGAAGTGTGCGGGCAAGACATGTGCATGGTGACACCCTTGGTGAGAAAAGAAGATCGAGAGGTCGAGTTATCGAACTCTCGTCCATTGTCACATTGGATTGATTTAACTATAGTGTCAAATTGAGTAGAAACATAGGCAAAAAAATGAGACAATATCGAAAATGTATCAGATTTTAATTGAAGTGGAAAGGTCCAAGAAAAGTGTAAGCAATCATCCAAAATAATGAGATAATACTTGTAAGCAGAATCACTAAGGACAGGTGACGTCCATAGATCACATTGTATTAGATCAAAGTTTTTAGTAGCTCGCGAAGAAGAAACATGAAAGGGATGGCACATGTGGCGACCAAGCTGGCATGCATGACACAAAGACTAATTCACTTTTGGGATAAGACACTAATGGCACTAATTTGGACAAAGCTTCAGCGCCCAAATGACCTAACTGACGATGCAAAAGAGTGGAAGCGCTGGTGGCAGCGTGGAGCGCATGTGGCGGCACATGGAAGGAGTAGAGGCGCCCGGAGCTGTTACACCTGACGAGAACAGTCTTGGTTGCCAAATCCTTCACAGAAAGACCAAATTAAAGGGATCAAATTCAACAGAACAGTTATTATCAATAGTGAACTAGCGAACGGAAATAAGATTTTTGATGAGGTTAGGGGAAACAAGAACGTTATTTAGGTATACGGGATGCTCGGCAGAAAATATAGTGTGACCAGTGGAGGTAACGGGCAGCAGAGACCCATTACCGATGATTATACTCGTGGGAGTGGAGGTAGAAGGGGTATTGGGTAGAGGAGAGAATACAAGAGGTAGAGGCCATGTGGGAGTCGGCACCAGAGTCCATGCACCAGCCCTACAGAGGAGTGAGCGTCATCGTGCTAAATGAATTAGCAAGGGCGCCTTGATCCCAGTATGTCGATGGCGGGGGACCCATCCATGTGCCGGGAGTGGAGTGCCAAAGCCTGGGACGCCGCAACCAGGAGGCGCATTCAGGGCACCAAAACCAGAGGGCATGCTTGGTGTGTCGAAGCCAAGAGGAGCCGAGGGCGTGATGAAACCTGGTGGAGCACAAAGGGCGGTGAGAGCCTAGCCTGGCTGGCCGGGCTGCGGCGGGTGAGGGCGTTGGCCGAGGACGCCGGGGTTGCACCCAAGCTAGACTTGAAACGTGACGGTGAAGGGGTTGAAGACCGGGACACCGCCAGAGCCACCATTTTTGTGTCCGTTGTTGTTGCAGCCTCTGTTCTTGCCTCGGCCATAGTAGCGAGGGTTGCCACAGCCAATGGAGGGGGCGGGCGCCCGCGACGCGGATGGGACTGCCTATGCGACGGGATGTCGTGGAGCCGGTGGTTGGGGAGGAGCAGACATGGCGACCATAGCCTGTGGTACCTTCTTGGAGTTCATGATGCTCTCTTCAACTTGTAGATCAGCCCGGACGGTGGGGAAATCAGGAAACGGGTGCTGTCGGGTGATGTGTGTCAACATGTACTGAAAGCGCTCATTAAGCCCACGTAAGGTGGTGAGTACAAGAGTGCGATCAAGCACAGGTTCACCGAGGTCTCCGAGGGCATCCGCTATAGACTTCATCCTGGTGTAGTATTCCATCATGTTGAGATCGCCTTGGTAGAAGGTGCGGAATTTAGTGTCCAGTATGAGGGCATGAGTTTCACTGTTGCAAATAAATTGCTCTTCAATGTTCAACCACATCCGACGAGCAGATGGAGTGCCTGTATGAATGACCTCCATGAGCACAGGGATGATGGTGCTGAAAAGCCAAGATTTGATGATGCAATCCATGCGAGTCCAGTAGGCGGAGGAGGCAGTGGCAGCGTCGACGTCCTCAAGCACATGATCTGATAATTCATACTTGTCGAGCATGTTCGGGAAGAGGGCCTTCCACTTGGAGAAGTTGGTGGACGAGAGGTCCAAGATGATGGGAATCATGGCCAGGACGTTGGGAACAGCGACCGCTTGAGCATGCAAGGCGGCCACCAATGTAGCACCCTGGGTGTTGAGGAAGTCTTGGTAGGCAGCGACCTGATCGGCCTTGGCCTGGGCGTCGGCGTCCTTGGCAGAGTCGGTCTTCTCTTTCTCCAATCGAAGGCACTCATCACGAGCGGCCTCGAGATGCCAGAGGTCGTTGCGGGCTTTGGCGATGAGATCAGGATCGGCCGCGCCCTTCTCAAGGAGATCGACGGTAGAGCGAGCGGCATCAAGAGCAGCCAATTCGGCTACGTTAGGGGTCGAAGGGGTGGTAGGGACCATCAGCATTGGAGAGATCAAGCCTGTTACGGTGGTGAACACCAGGAGCGGGTGCAGCACGGTGGGAGAGGAAGAAATCGTGCAGCGGCCGACGAGGAGGGTGGCGGCAGCGACGCTAGAAGGGGTAGCGAAAGCGAGGGGGTCGAACCCCTGTGATACCATGAAAGCAGAAATAACTTGCAAAGATGATTGATTTAGGCAATGTCAAGTTACATATACAGGGAGCCACCACAGCAGGTAGGCAAACCCTAGCACATCAACGTGCATGCGTGGGACACAAAACCTAATAACAAAGCAAATCCTAAAACTAGTAATGCAAGCCCAAATATCTGTCTAACAGTAATGTCTAATGTGTGATGCATCAAACACTACTACAGAATCACGATTTAATGACGGATATCTAACCCCTATAGAGACGCAAAACGAAGACGCCTCAATTTTTACATCACTAAATCTAACCCCTATAGAGACGGGGATTTAAGCGTCACTAAATCCACACATACAGAGAGTAGCACATCCCCATCCCTAATTCTTTATAGGGATGGAAGATATCCCTGTCTCTATAGGGGATCCTGAATAACAAAAAAAAAAGCAGGCCAAGCTCGGCCTGACCGAGCTCAAGATCCGCTCGAGGCCGCCTGAGGGGTGGGGAGGAGCCCCAACCTGCAGGATCTGACGAGGGAGGGAGGGGAGCACGCGGTGGAGGGGGGTTGCTGAGGTCGTCGAATCCACCGTGGAGGGAGGCCGCCGCCACCAGATCCGCCATGGAGGGAGGCCGCCTCCACCAGATCCGCCATGGAGGGAGCTCGAGGCGGAGGAAACCGGAGGAGCCCGAGCTCGAGGTGGAGGAGCCTGAGCTCGAGGCGGTGGAGGAGGGCGCCATCGGGCCCGAGCTTGAGGCGGCGGAGCCCTAGCCCGTCAGATCCGAAGAGAGAGGGAGGGGAGCTGTGGTGGAGAGAGCTTGAGGCGGCAGAGGAGGGCTCCATCAGGCCTGAGCTCGAGGCGGAGGAGCCCCAGCCCGCCGGATCTGAGGAGGGAGGGAGGGGAGTGCACGACGGAGAGAGCTTGAGGCGGTGGAGGAGGGCGTCGTTGCCGCCTGAATCCGGTGACTCCGAGTACGCCGCTGCCTGGATCCCCGGTGTGGGGAGGGGAGAGAAGGGGAGGCGCACCGGAGAGAAGGGAGAAGAGAGATGATGGCGGCACGCATCTGAGGAGAAGGAGAAGAGAGAGGGAGCAGAGAGAGGGTGGCGACGCCCATCTGAGGAGGAGGGAGGCGGGTTAGGGTTACTTGACTTTATATCTAGCGGCGGGTTAGGGTTAGAAGAAAAAAAAGAAAAAGTATGGATGAGAAGATTTGAACTTGGGTCTCTTCTCCCACACTCTACAGTCTTCACCACCACACCACCAAGTCACTTGGTATTAGAACCTGTGTCTATATGGTTATATAATAGAGACGGGAAATAAAAACACATCACTAAAATAAAAACCCATCTCTATAGCTTCGTTCTTTAGGGACGGGAAACCTGTCACTACTGTAAAATCCCATTCCTAAATACTTAAAATAGTAGTGACGGATATTCAAATCGCGTCTCTAGCCTAAAACGCCGTCTCTATTGCATAGAGCTAGAGACCGACTTTCTAATACGTCACTAAATCTTTTGGTACAGACGGATTTCTAGAAACGCGTCACTATAAGTAACCTTCAACCAAATAGCAATAATGCATTTCTAGAAACCCGTCTCTATAAATGATTTAGTGGCATAACCGTTTTAGCCGTCTCTAAACACACGTCACTAAAACCCTATTTTGTGGTAGTAGAATATGAATTTCTGATATTTTCCATGCAGTATCTCGCCCAATTATATCACCCAATCATCGAATACCTGTTTAATTACGAAAGTGTAGAAAAAGCTCAACAAGCTTAAGAGGAACTAGTTGGTATTTGGTAGTATAGACAACAAAATTTGCAGACCCTCGAGCCATATGCATGTGCTGAGATAGCCAGAAGAAGTTCTGAACTTGAATGTGGGTGGAAGTTTTACAGCTCTGTTTTAGCAGTGACTCAATCAACTCGTAAAGTAGGCTGAAGCAGTTTTACAGCTTGGACGTTCGATCACGAAAAATTACAACGACTTTCATAGATTGTGTGAATAATTAAACTCTAGTAATGCCAGACATGGAAAGAAAACATGCAGATTTTGGTACTAATATAAGTTTTGGACCTTGGAAAATCACCGAATGCTATCTGAAACTTAGAAATGAACCCACTGACACTGACCGAGTCACACCGGAGGACAGCCGCCTCGAAAGTTGAGACTAGGCGCCGAGCAATGATGAAGACCATGCCGCCCAACCAATGGTGACCCTAGTGAGAGACATCGGCACGACGTCATCGCACCGGTCTCGGACGCGGCACATTTACCCTTACCACGAGAGGCAAGCAGACGCACGCAAGCAGCTAGGACCTAGGAAAAAAAAGTTGGTAAAAAAAATACCGGGATCACCGATAAACACAATATGTCAGAAATATCAGTGATTTTGATAAATAAAATAGATTATTTTAAAAAAAATTATATCATTTAAGAAGAAATGACCTTAAATCTATAAACTATCATAGTTATAAATATAATCAAAATAATTTTTGTTAAATAAACATAACCGATAATAAAATTTTAGTGATAAAAATTATATCAGATCTTACCAATAAATATGATATTTCAGATATATCGATGAAATTTTATCAAATTTTTTTCCCTGCCTAGGACGCCGCCTTCACCACAGTATCCACTCGATCGAGCCTCTACAGCCATAGGTCGATCGGACAACCAGACGCCTCCAATGAAGGCCCCATCACCATCCGGGGCCAGCGCCATTGCCGCCTCCCTCCTCCATCCAGGGATCGCACTACCGCCGATTGCCTCCTCCCTCCGATGACAGCACTGTTGGGGCCTGGGTCACCGCCACCACATGCCTCCTTCACTCGTAGCTCCTGCACCACTGGCCATGAGGGAGATACTCGGGGACAACAGGTCAGACTCGGCAGCACCAGTGGCGGCATGAGGAGATGAACCCTCACCTCCTGTAACAGTAGTGAACACATTATGCAACAAATTAATTTTTTTAGTGAATGATGCAACAAATTAATTAACATCAAAGATTTATTGTGTTACTAATTTCATTTTATATTATAAAACCAAAAACTAATTATAAGAAATCTAATG
The DNA here is from genome assembly GCA_032690845.1 of Eleusine coracana subsp. coracana. Lineage (NCBI taxonomy): Eukaryota > Viridiplantae > Streptophyta > Magnoliopsida > Poales > Poaceae > Eleusine > Eleusine coracana. The sequence continues at coordinate 64,425,233 of CM064426.1, read as the reverse complement.
TTGGACCATATTATCTTAAATCAGATAAACTACTAGGCAGAAGTTAGAGATTTCCGATGTCAGATCTTTATCGTTAAATTAAACTACTACGGACTAGTAGTTTTCTAAAATTACCGATCAATATTTTAAAAAAGTAAAACTCCTCCATAAAAAAGGTAAAACGCGACGGCTTGCTAGTCTCATTGAAATCAGCTTCTTATTTTTGGCTCAATCATCGATTTGTTTCTAAACTAAAATTGTCACATCTTAATTTCCTAATCGGACTCTGACAATTTTGAAGTATCTTTGTTTGGAGTTTGCGATGCGAACAACAAGATGTAACTTCACCGCGTCCATACATCTTCGTGACGGTATCATCCACTTAATAATTTCCCTAGTGTTAGCTTGTTCTCATGGCTCTCTGTCACGCGTGCCTCAAAAACAATGCCAGAGTTGTTTTTCACCGTACCAGAACAAATGCCAGAGTTATTGCTTTGTAGAGTCCTCGGTGGCAGTCAAAAACAATTCATTCATCACAGATAAAAATAAAAACCAGTGCACAATAGGACAACAGAGTAGTTGATTAGTTGTTGGTGGTTGCGGCAAGGCAAATTGGCCATACCCTATACTCTCGTTCCCCTATTTATTGGCACAGGTCTGTTCCTCGCATGCTCTTCCATCTATATACGGATCTACCGCCTGCCGCCCCCACAGAAACCTGAGCACAGCGTGAGCGAAGGAGTGCTGCAGGCACGCACGAAGCGGTCAGGTGAGTCGTCCCACTCATCTGTAATCATCACCTTCCCCGGTCCCTCGCCCGAAAAAGGGCAGTTAACCTCCTGCTCCACAGTAACTTGCCACACCTCGCACTCTATCGATCAAGGATCTAGATTGTTTCATGCTTGCTCCTCTTTGTGTAAATTAATCGAGCTCTCATAGTTCGGAGCACTTCTTGGTTTCCGTCTCTGCTAAGTGCTAACTAGCTTGTCTCTGTCCGGCATGGGCTATTGTTTTATCCTCCCAGCATTACATTATTATTCTTTTACAGCATGGCCTTAGCTTGGGGACTTAGATGTTTATCCTTTTATCCTTGCAGCATGGGACCTGCCACTAGCTAGTAGCAACCTTCGATTTGTACTGTGCGCTTATAGAATTCCTACCAGAGCACTTGGTGTGATTTGTTTAACTTCTCCCTTTTGATGTTCTCTAATCTTCAATATTCTTTGTTGGGGTAATTACCCTTACTTTCAATTATAATTGTGATTTTACCCCTTAAATTAGGGTTTTTGTTTTTACTCCTGTTTTTTTTTTTGAAAATAAAGAGAACATTTACCCCTGGTTTTGACGTCTGTTAGCTGAAGCCGGCGGACTTAGTAATAAAAAATAGAACATAACATTTAGTTAAAAAAAATCAAAAACCAAACTACCCTCTCCCCATCTGTACCCTCTGTCTCTCTCGGTCCCGATGGAGCCCTTCGTTTTTCTCCATCGTTCCCTAATCCTAGCCATAGTGATTGGGATTGGGTGTGGCGCCTACTGTGACGCGGATCTGGCGAGAAAAACGGGAGGGCAACATAGGGTGGCGAGGATCGATCTGTTGCCTCCACGAGTCCATGTCCCTCTCTGCGTACTATGCGAAAATGCGGCACCACTAGCTCCTGCTCTCTCGTGCATATGCATGCATGCAATGCAAGGTATAGTTGCTGACCTTGAGATGGAACAATTGGAGGTGGTATCTTCGTGTTGGAGAATGAGGGCCTCGACTGTCCCGTAGCTGCATTTTCGGAATCGATTTCAAGGCGACGTATTTTTATTCAAGGATTGGTGACATGTTGTTGCATGCACGGAAAGCGAATGCAGTAGAATAGAAGAAACGTGTCCAATGACTATGTGACTATTGTTTTCTGATAGTCCAGAGAAAATAGTGATTATCATTTATTTGACACTTGTGTTCCGGTGCATGTTCTATATATATTCTTCTTCAAGTTAACCCTGAATTATTTCTGCATAAGACAAATTGGGTACAGTAACCAACAGTATATTTTGTTACTATGTTTTGTGATTACATAGGCCAAGAGAAATGCCTTCTTAGTAAGTGGTATATGTTAGTTACTATTAGAAAACCCTTTATTTGCTTCACTGGTAATAATCAAACTTTTTATATTATTATTGCAGCTCTCATAACAACGCATGGGCACTCATCTAGTAATGTACAATGTTTTCTCTCCAAATTAATTTCAAATATGCCAAAATGTTATTGTAGAGATAAAAAATAGGGGTAAGGTCACAAAGTATTAGCAAAAGTAGGGGTAAAGTCATAAGGGCATTTCAGGTTTTTTACACCATATTTAACACCGTTAACTGACCATAGTGGAGTAGGCATAAATTTTATGCTCGTCCTCAAAAAGCAGGGTTAAAATCTCAAATCGTAAATTTTGGGGGTAAAATCACAAGTGAGATCGAAAGTAGGGGTAGAAATACAAGAGTCCCTTCTTTGTTTTGTACATTCCTCAACGACACCCTAGCACTCCCTCTGCCAATTCCATATCGACACGTCTCCCCATCCAATCTCATGAGTTGGCACGTCGTCCACTACTAAAAGGGTCGATGTACCAAGAGAAGGGAGGGTGAATTACACCTTATGGGTCGTCAATCCAATTTAAGAAACTTAGTTGTTTCAACACTACCAAACAAATGACGAAGCCCAATGCAATGCTAGTGAGCTAAGAACCAAACATACTAACGGCATGTTAAGAAGCAAGAACTGCCAAGCTAATCAACTAGCAAGCAAGCAAAAGTCAATTCTATTCTCTACTCACAGACAAATACGGAAGATTAAAGGCGGTAAGGATGAAGAGTTAGGAATGCTTGAGATTTGTAACCTGAGGTCTCTTAGAAGGATGGAGTCTTCCTCTGCTCCTTGTTGGACCAACTCCTGCCAGAGTATATAGGTCCCTCACGCCACTCCAAGCGATGTCCTTGTCCACGATCCTGTTTCACTCTCCTTGTGAAGTCACGGTTGCACACCATTGCAAATCATGCATTGCCAAACACTATCCCCCAAAGACATGGTCCACTCCTGGAGTGCAAGCATGGGTGCTTACTAATGATACCCCTTCTAATGACATACTCAACTCGTATATAATCTTGTGATGGCCTCCGCAACCGATCACCGGATATATATATATATATATATATATATATATATATATATATATATATATATATATATATATATATATATATATATATATATATATATATATATATATATATATATATATATCGGTGTCACCAACATCTAACCGAACTAGGCCTAACCGTAGAACAAGAGTAACAACACAAGACACTCTCTACAACCACAACAAGCTAGAGGTGAATAGATGATCCCTTGTTACTCTCTCAAGCGCAAGAAGATTTCCAAATTAAGTGCATGTCCTCTCTTTCTCTCCTCTTGGCTCCCTTTGGTATTCTCGAACTTTGCAAATGGCCAAGAGGGCTCTCCACGAGCATAGCAGTAACTAAATATAGGCAACCACTTTAATCATGGCCCTTGTAAAAAGTTTCCTCCTCAAACTTACTCACCATAGCACATAGTGAATAGTTACTGTATCATATGGTAGCTTCTTCAAACTTCCCAACTAACTGTTGAATGGCTAGATCATCATATCATATGATGACCACCTCAACATACATTATGGTGACTTTGTAAATCCAGTGTCTCTTTGGTGTCATTCCTTTCTAGCTCACTATACCTTAGAGTGATCTCGCTGTATCTTATAGTGGCTTCTTCTACTCCTATTCAGAGGCTACAAACTCTATACACATTTCTCAAAGACTCATTGTATCATACAGTGACACCCCCATACCTGAGCATAGAAATTCCACCTCTCTTGACACTATCTTCTTCACTCATTGTAACATAGAGTGACTCATTGTATCATATGGTGACCTCAACTGCCTTGACTTTAAAAAGCCTCCTCTCTGAGTAGTTTCAGTAGCACTACTGTAGCATACAATGACCCCACACATATCATAGGACGAGCTTGGTTGCTTGACTCCAAATTGCATCCTCTTCGAGTAACTCTTTGTAGCACTCATCATAACATATGATGACTCATCTAAACCTGAAACTACATGTCCATCCTTAACTTCATTTCTAACTTCATCTCCTTCGTCCTTCCTCATCTCAACTGCCACTCTAGTGTCTAAGAGACTCACTGAGCATCCAAACTACTCTCCCACTAGTATGACCTAAGAGAAATGACTCATGCCTCTTAATATTCTAGTTTTAGATATGGACTGAAGCCTAGCATGTCCTTAATCTTTTTGATCCATATCCACACCATGACTCCCATCAAGATCCTCAAGCCTATGCTTGGAGCCATCAGCAACCACCGAGGTGACCAATCACTAAGATCATGTAAAGATTACAAGAAGGTCCTACACTCACGACACTATTGTAAATATTAGAGCATATTTTATGTTGTTACTCAATAGTCAAAGTATCCATACCTTGGGGTTCCCATACTCCAATGGTCATCAAGCTTACAGCTACCTTCCCTGCATGGGGTCCTTAAGGTTATTTAATCGACAACCATCGACTAAGGTGTCAGAGTGGACTTTAGAAGAAGTGGATTGGGCGACTTATCTAAGGACTGATGCTCCTTGATGTGCAAGCCCTTGTTAGTGCTTCACGTCAGTAGATCATCCGCGGTGACCTCGTAATAGGTTGTTTGATGACCGACCATTGTTTCATTGGGTTAGGGATGGAGGCACCAGATTGAATGTTATAGGAAGTGGATAGGGTTGTGCTTCACCATGTATGAGCCCTAGTTGTTGCTCCGTCATTAGTAGGTTGACTGGGGTGTTGGAGAGGGTGCTAGATTTTAGAAATAAGACCTGGCTCAGTCGCGCACCAGATCTATAGGATGTTGGGTTGAGGGAAGAGTGGAGAGACAGCTCGGTCAATAGGTTTGGTAGACTATAGTATTGCCAAGCTAGATGGTGGGGAATTGCTGACGGTTTTATGACCTCCATGGCATGTAGAAGCAACAAAGGTAGAGGGCGATAGCATTTTATTGCATTCAACTAAATTTGTGAAATATGTGTATGTATGCAACATGTCGAGGACTCTAAGCACTAGATCCATGCATCCTTGGTGGATGTTGGTCGTTCAAACACACCCACTTATATACCACAATAGGATGGTGTATAGTTGTAGCATAATTTCCCTTAGAGTATTCCAAGGTTGTATATCGATCCACAAACATCAGTGGGAACCAAGCAAAAATATCAATAGAAGATTGAATTAAGCTTACTGAAAAGGGTGAAAGCTTTTGGTCGCTGAGTGGGGGTTGTGCTGATTGGCGCACTGCTATGTCGATCGGCACGAAGGCTATTTTGTTGAAGGCTTTTTAATTTGTAGAGGAGGTTAAAGAAAACTCTTTGGTAAGTTTAACTAGATATCTACTAGTTGAGATCGTAACCATAAAGTGCAATTAAATAGCATCATAAATGGAATTACTTAGATACAAGGAACCAAAGATCAGTGGAGAAGTGGCACTTTTCTGACAAGGCTTGTCATGACCAATCGCCTTAATCGGTCTACCACCCTCTACTCTACATGCATCTAGTACCATGCACAAGCAGAGACACAAGCAAATATGGCGCATACAAGATCCATAATACTACCCCAATCACCACAATCAAGATAGCATCTACATACTTAGCCTATGTACTAAGCATTAGAACAAGCATATGTAAGACCAAAAAATCTAGGTAATCAAATATCCAAAACCATTCATCAACATATTCAATATTACTCCGATATATATAGTACAAGATAAATCTCCATCTAGTAGGCCTACCTTGATGGATCACCTCAAGCACAAGTGGTTCTTGAAATTCCAAGACTATGATCTTCTAATCATCGACTTGGCTAGGCTAGCCAAGCTAATCCTAGCAACTAGAGACGTGAAGAATGAGGCAAATCCTCGGTGGCTCTAAACTTATGAGATCTACTGTCCCTCCAGCAGCGTCTGTCGCGGCCCTAGGGTTTACAAGTATTAATATAGGCTCAACTCGAGATAGAGTCGGTTTGGGAAAAGGGCCATGTGTGGATCGACACGGAGGACATGTCGATCGGCATACTCCATGTTTAGCCCGATATCTCTTCTAAGTTGGTTTCCAAATGTTTTGTAGCTTCCATGTGGGTCTCCTCATCAAGTTTCTTGAAGTAAAGTCTTGTATTGCACGCTTTGAATCTTGAAATTTCTTTTTATCTCTTCATGATGAATATCTTCAAGACATGTGCAAATAACATCCTTCTAGAAGAACTAGAGATGCAGGTCAGCATTGTACAGCCCAAGTCACCCTTATGCCGATCGACATAGCCTTGTGTTGGTCGACACTTGGGCTTTTTCTGCTACATTCACCTATTCAGTGTCCAAGTCCACTAAAAACATCCAAAATGTCATCCTTTCACATGTTTCTGCAATAAAACTCCTACAACAACAAATGCACGAATATTCCACTAATATCAAGGGTTAATGACCTAGAATGATGGTGTTTATGCTCAAGGCAAGGCACTTTTGATGTATAGAATGGTACACTGAGTAGCGTCAACAGTCGATTAGAAAAGCTCTGGTCACTAGATCCATAGATTCTTTGGTGGATTGGAGGAGATATAGGCAACCATGTACTCGTATCTTATAGCTACAACCATAATGTTTCTTATAGGAGTGACTAACCCTTGTGAATTCTATGCCATTCAAAAAGGAGTGGCAAGAGGAGGATTTGGATGGGCACTTTTGGTCTGGATGCAAGTGATGGCACAAAATCTTTCTTGCAACCTAAGCTCGCCCAATTGACGAAACAGAATGGACATGGCAATCAATGTGAACAAGGGTGGGGTTGAGCTTCGCCAAAAGGATGTGGACTATAGGTGCGTGAAAATGTGACAATGAGACAGATATAGTTGGGTATATGTTGGAGTGATTTAAGGCACCAAATTTGTAACTGCAAGCATACTACAAAGGTACCTATAACATGACTAAGTGCCTTCCCCCTACTTGCATGGGTTATCAAGCAAGACTAATCACCACAATTACATCAAGCTCCATGGCTATACACATTTAACAATATCCCTATTGCTAAACATGCATAGCATTACCCACACATGCATATAGAAGAAACCTCCATAGTGAAGGATTCAATTGTCGCCAGGTTAGTAACTCATAATTACAAGCTTACTGTAAGATACAATATACATCACTACCTCGTTGGCCACCTCAATAGTGAGACATGTCCCAATGACTCAAACCTAACCTACTAGCAGGGATGCAGATTTCTTGATTTGTGGGTCATGGTCAACCCAAAAACTATCTCAATTGAACTAGTAAATTTACTCATCTTCACAAATCGATAAGGTAAATGTACTAAGGTGTTGGCCCATGAATACCCAATGGGTACCCAACTGCATCCCTACCTACTAGAGAGTTGCAGAATAGGGCAAACCCCGGTGGCTCTAAATTCGACTAAAACTCCATGTCTGGTGGCTCCCTCCCACACACAGGCAGGTGCCAACTATTTATATGGGTACAAGGAGATCCTAGATCAATTTTGAGGCAAAGTCGGTTTCGCACCGATTGGCACAAACTTTTCTATTCGGTGCACTGACTTCCTAAGATCATAATTGTCACTTTCGAGCGAGGAATGATGGATCTGGTGGTGCAACAAAGAGGAAGGATGGGGAGGGAGATGAGTGTGTTATGAGATGTTTCTGTTGCACGGAACAGGCAAGCAAGGTATATAAAACTGCTTGAACCATGAAAACTGATCTGCATCAGATTTATGGTTTTCGTGACAATCAGAAAAATTAATCGGTAAACCATTTAAATATTAAAACATGAATTCAGACGAAATTTAAAAACGGTTGCTTTCTTGATTTACCACTCAGTTTTCTCATTTTCAACATTAAAGAAATCAATTTTTTAAATGCAAAATTTTATTTGGCCAAAAACCGGTCGTCCACTTAATCTGGATCGGACTGGTTTGGCCAAAAACTCTAACTGGTCTTCCTCGGTTTTGTGATTGTAAACCATTAAGACAAGGTGTGAAGAATTAGAGCCTAGCCTAAAAATGCCCTTTGTAACAGTGTAATAGTATCTTAGATTCATGTGGAGAATCTTGAGGACTTAATTTTTAAGCAAATTGGAACGTGTATCAGCTTGTTCTTTACCCTATGAATCTTCATGAATGTTTCCACCACCATGGCTGCAAACTTCTTGGCACTTGATCATGTCCCACCAAGTTGATAGATGTGGGATCTTTATCTTCGCGATGAGCTCTCCATTGTGGCTTTATGATGATTCTGCACTATTCCCACAAAAATTCATGGCTGGTACAAAATCCAGTATATTGCACCGGCCATCAAAATAGTTGTCCAATGGATACATACGTACACATCCAAATCAGACTTCGTACTTGGGAGATATGGATCTTTGTTACTCAGGGTCTCTCAGGCTATAAATTGTGAGATGAATCTGAATTGAATTGAGAAAGGTATCTTATTTATATTTTTCTTAGTACTTGTTAATTGAACCATAGTTCAGTGTAAACTTAAAACTTGGAGAAGAAAGTAAAGTAGAAAACTGATTACAACAATATATAACAGCGGTAGGGCCAACGGAAGAACAATCACTAGTACTATGCAAATGCGGGAGCCCCCAAAACATACTCCAGCTAACTATTTCGTGTGTATACAGGTTTGCAGAGTTGTAACTAGTTCTCAAGTCTAAAGAGAGGGGACCAATATGGTACGTCTGGATTCCTTCGATGACTCCGATTGGAGCGAAGTGACTGTTATCAATGGTTATGCTATGTTCATGGGGTATCTGATGATGGGCGTAAGGGGATTAGGGATATTGGTCATTACGTGGACCACGGTTGTGCTTCTCGGTGGCTTCGTCTCTGTTCTAGGAAAGAAGGACTTTTGGTGTCTCACGGGAATTACCCTCGTCCAGACTGCTGGGTTAGTCAACTAACAAAACCAATAGTGCATTTTGTCAAATTCATTTGCTACACCTGTTTGATCCTTTTTTTTTTAGTCCTTCGAAGAATACTAACAAGTACAAACATTACAAGGTAAACTTTACGTTTGAGGTGTTTTAACACACTTACTAAGAAGCCTAAGTTTAATACTCCCACCATTTAATTCTAGATTTAGTCAAAGTTACCCATTATAATCTTTGATCATCAATTTCTAGAAATTTAAGTACTTAAATAATTCAAAATAGAATGACATGTCATCTGAGTTTTATAAATTGATGGTTAGAGGGTTGTACTGCTCACTTTGACCAAATTGAATGACAAATAATTTACAATAACGAGAAATTATAGGGGACTCACTAATAAAGTGTGACATCATTCCTAACATATCAATAAAATCGTATTTAGTTCAAACACACTACGATTCTGAAGTATCTTGCTTGTGACATACTCCCTCCGTCCATCTATAGAAGGCGTGTTTTCGTTTTCGATTTGTCCATAAAAATCTCCGTCCATCTATAGAAGGCGTGTTTTCGTTTTCGATTTGTCCATAAAAATAGGGCGTAATTCAGTTAATCCTCATCGTTCCTTGTGCGCGGGCTTTGGAGGACGATCAACAATTAATTTGGCGTCGCTTCCGCTCCTTATTCTGATGAGGTGGGACCGCATGTAGGCCATAGACAGGATCACATGCAGAGTCCCAGGATCACATGTGAGCTGGACCACATGCCACATCCCCATGCATATAATTAGTGCGATGGTTAGACAGTAATTTGGAGCAAATCATGCAGACAATAAAAGAATGTGGATCCATTTTATAATGATAGAGAATGCAACAATGCATAATTATATTAAGTTTTAAATGCTATTGTATTATTATGTATTAAGATTGAAAAAAAATTGAAAATAATTATTAAATGGTCATATTATGTCATAAATTAGAGCCCCCCCCCCCCCCCTCCGAATCGTACTTTGTTTCAGCAGAATACAATTTTGTTGGTTTTTCAGGCAATTTCTCCTTTGGAATAAAGATAGTACATGTTCAACACAAGTAATTTTCGAAGAACGACTTTCTTACCGTTTAAAACAATATGATACTTATTTCCCAACAATTTCTCTTAATCAAAAAAATAATATACGCATGATGAATTTATAATTTTTTTCGCAAAAGTATATTAATTTTAATCCACTGCAAGTTTTTTTTAATAAACCACGTCATTTATATTACTCACGTAACTTTGCAACACAACAGGGTCTTCAATGTTCTTTTAGCGGATACGGTAAGTGATTTCTTGCGTTCATGGTGGGGTTTGCTGGCTGCTGCTGTTACGATCATTAAACCATTTAATAAAGGAGAACATGGAAGAAGAACTGTTCGACCTGCAAGCATAGTGTTGGGATATGTTTTATCGGGGATTCAAGCACTTGTGCCCTGTAGCGGTTCTATACTTGTTAGGGATGTATATCTCTGCAGGAGTTTCATTGTGGCGTCTAATAGAACACGACTTTGGTAATGCCGACGGCGCTCCTAACCTGAAGCCTGCACTACGCGTCCTTTACAGTTTAGCAGTGGCACAAGGCTTGCTCTTCGGTTACAAGCAACTACATGCTTTAGGGGGGAAAGTTGGGCTTGCGGAATTTGTTGCGGATCAATTTACTGGCTCAGTGGACAAAGAGCAAGTTTCAGCCTACCTAGAGGACACTGTAGCAGGATGCGAGAAGGATCCATCATTCGCTAACAGAAAGAATCTTGTCACATATGCCGTGGACCTGATCATGGAAGCCAGGTCAAACGACGGCTTCATTGCCGGAATAAAGATTCTTGGAGCGGTCACCACATTCAACGGTGGTCGGAAGTTGCTAGCTAAACATCTACTGACTAAATCGGCTTCCTCAAGCCACATGATACAGAGACTGCTAGAGACACTGGGTCCTAGAAGTCCATATAGCTCAGAGATCAGGGAGAAGGCCGCATGTTTAGTATCGTTCGTTGCCCCCAGCATCCATTTGGAACAGTACCCGGTGTGGATTGAGTGCATATCTTCCCTGATCGACACATTCGAGGACTACAGCTGGGTTCCCGAGGATTACAGGCGAGACCATCGTCTACCCAAAGAATATGAACGAGACTGGCTGTTAGAGGAATATGAGCGAGACTGGCTGTTATTTCAACCATCTACTAGTGTCTACAGTACTACATCGGCGGAAGGTGCTGGCAACGTGAGTACTACACCCGGCTGGTGCGGCAAGGCTTTATTATCCTTCAGGGGCTCTCCGTCCGTGAGGACAACTGCAGAGTTATAATTAACACTGAGGGCCTGCTACTGAAGATCATGGCGCCTCTAATCTCCAAGAAGCAGCTGCACAAGGACCATCATGATGTATGGTCTGACATAGCGGGGGAATCAATGGAACTCATGATGCGTCTCATGGCTACTCCCGGAAACACCGGAACAAAGATGCGAAGTGAAATATTATTAAATAGCGAAGAAGAAATAGCCAGCACCCTTGAAAGTATTTTGGAGTGCCTAGAATGCGAAGTGCGGTTAAAAAGACTAGCCATAGAGACTCTCCTAAATCTGTCTTTGGACACGTCCTCCGTCACGGCCGGTGGAAGCAGCGCCAGAAGGTTCACCTGGATACTGCTAGTCGTTTTGATTTTGAGACAAGACCAGTGCCCATCCACTCATGTGTTGAGGAAGAACAGTGACATCAGAAGACTAGCACGTGAAAAGCTGTTGGCCATGCTATCTTTGATCGAGGAGCCGTCGGCCATGCTACCTTTACAACAAAATGATGATGAAGGAAACTCCACGCATATGTTACAAGCAGTCCGTTTTGTCCTCGGAGACCTCACCAGAGCTTTTTTGGATGCTGGGAACATTTCAGATAGAGTGCGCGCAGTTAAAATACTCTGGTACTTAGTTGAGTATTATACCAAGGATGATGGATATCTCAAGGAACTGAAGAAAGCCGTGGCCATTGTGATGCCAGAGGTAACCTGCTGTCTAGACCTGAAAATTTTACAAATATCTTAGTTTCCTACACTTTACTGATCATATATGGAGTGAACTGGTTCTGCCTTGTTTGCCAAACTGAACTACCATTTTCGCTGCAGGTGCTCAAACTACTACTTGGCTATATCTCTCCACTAGAGGACATTGACATAGAGAGCGGAGGTATCCCCCAGGAAAACACCTCACCTTCTCAGCATCGTCAAAAGGGTGAACTGTGGAAAGCATTAGTATACCTGTGCAGTGTCCTACTGTGGAATCGGTATTGGAAAAACGATTCGGATTTGGCTCGCCAGATAGATGAGAATTTAGAAAAGCTATGTTCGGAACAAGGGAAAAAGCGTGTCTACAAATTCCATGAGCTGGTGATAGAAGCAGATGAATTTCTGGAAAAGAAGAAGGCAGAAGAACGGACTCGCGTACAGACTAGCCGTTCAAGCGCGACCTGATCAATTAACAGTTGGCTACATCGAATATATTCATATGCGGCGAGCCCAAATATATTAATCCACGTCCCAGTTATAAAACTGAATCTGCCGTGAGGATGCTCTCAACCTGTTGTAAGGCCGTCAATAATAATAGAACACAAGTGTGTGCCGCGCTTGTGTGGGCGTGGACTATGCTCATTCTCCTTTGTTTTCGTTTTTCAATCGTTAATAATATTTAGCTTGTCATTAAAGCATCTCCAGTGGAGACCCCTACTTGGCCCCTACTGCATTTTTTTGCATGAGAAAGTATTTGGTGCAAATGGGCTTTCGGTGCCACTGTGCAAATAAGGAATATCAGCCGTGTGATTACCATCTAACAGCGCGGGTTACTCTCAACAAATCCCTATTCACTACTACAAAAACCATTTTTAGCAATGAATGACCTTCGGTCATTTGTGGTGGACACATTTAGACCTGTCATTATAAATCCTCAAAACTCAGATGCCTGTTACTGAAAATAACGCCTATTTTTAGTGGCAGACCTCTTTAGTGGTCCGTTACTAACAAATGCATCTTTTTTACTGAGACCCACAACCATGCACATCCAATCCACGGCATATGTGACAAGTGCAGGATTATAATTAACACTGAGGGCCTGCTACAGAAGATCATGGCACCTCCAATCTCCAGGCAACTACACAGGGAACATTATGATGTATGGTGTCACATAGTGGAGGAATCAATGGAACTCATGATGCGCCTCATGGCTACTTTCGCGAACAGTGGAACAAAGATGTGAAGTGAAATATTATCCGCAAGCAAAAAAGCAATCATTAGCGCTCTTAAAAGTATTCTACACTCGACATGGACGGGGAAGCATGTGCTCTTGCTCAAGGGTGATGGACCGAACCCTAGCCGTCACTGGCCAAAGCAGGGGGCCACGAGGAAGGTGGCGGTGGGGCCTCTCGCGTGCGTCATGGACACCATCCCCCCCCCACCGCACGCGCTCCAACATGCAACAAGGCCGTCAGCTCCAATGTTTGTGCGCCCGGATCTACTAGGGAGGCAAGTCGTGTTCGGCCGGGTCGCGTCCCTCTAGGGGCGTGGCTATGCCATCGACACTACCCCAACCTCAGGCATCTCCTTGAACCGACAACTCCCTAAGCCATGTTTGGTGCCCTGCTGGCCAGATCCGGGTTCTCTTGCACCGGATTCGGTGTCTCCCTTAGGTTTGTGCCTAAGGAAGCAGGTCCCTGGCTTGGAGCATGGCAGTGGGGAATGGCGATTCAAGTGTTGGTTGATGACACGGTTTCAGTGTCAATGCTCCAGGAGCCATGGCGCAGGTCTGGTGGATTTTGGCAGCCGCATTGAGCTTGGTAGCGATTTGGGCATGTGTTGGTGCAGTGGGGTGTCGGGTGAAAGACTTGCACGGCTTCTACCGGTGCAGGCAACGATGACACCTTCGGGCATCGCTTACCTCGGTGGAGGCATTTCTATACAATAGCACCCTTACCCCCTGGTGTCCCTGATCGGAAAGGGTTGTGCTGCACAATCAATTGCTCCCTGGCGCAATGATTGTGTTGGGAACTCGCTCCCTTCAATGTTGTAACACCATAGCCCGTTAGCATCCCATAGTAGTTGTAGTTTCAGCCCAAGGGGCCCAGTAGTGAAGTGAAGTTGTGGGCTTAGTCATATATTAGAAGTTTAGGTGAGTGAGGGTCAACATATAACCCTTGTTGTTCCAACCATAGCACCTCTGGGTTAACCCTTTTATATGAAGTGAGGATGAAAGCGTAAGAGGGGTGCTATGTATGAATACACGTGCCCGCCCCAAAAGTGGGCTAGGGCGGTAAGCGGACTTTGGACATAAGGCATTACAAATGGATGGCAGGTGGATCACGTGTCCATGGTGGGCATACTGCCTTGCTATACCTTGTTGGTGCATTAAGTGCATGGTGGTCAAGAAGCAACTCTTGACTGCTCCGACATGGATGATGTCCAGCCAAAGTGTTGCACGTGAAATGCGTGGAGGTGTTTACATCTCTGGACAATCCAACGCTCAAGCCGATTGCCATGTACTCTCCTCGTCGCTAACCTTTTGAGGTTATTTGTGCTCCATCGCCCTTAATTTTCTTAGATCTGCTAGACATACAAATGTATGGTAGGTGGATCATGTGTCCATGGTGGGCGTACTGCCTTGTTGTATGTTGTTGGTGCATTGAGCACATGGTGGGCAAGAAGGAACTCTTGACTGTTACGGCATGGATGATGTCCAACCAAAGTGTTGCACGCGAAGTGCATCGAGGTGTTTACATCTCTGGACAGTCCAACACTCGAGCCGATTGCCATGTACTCTCCTTGCCGCTAAGCTTTCGAGGTTATTTGTGCTCCATCTCCCCTCATTTCCTTGGATTGGCAGTTTTGGCCTGGTTGTTGTCTTTCACTTTGGTTTGGCAGGCGGTTGCTGTCGGTGCTTCTGCTTTGTCGTCAGACTTCTTGTTCATGGTGACATCAAATCTTATGTCATGTGCATCCATGCTTGCTGGTCCTGCCTTCTTTGACGATTCCTCCCCATAAAGGGTGTCAGATGGTGGCTCATGGAGACCGGATCTCCTTAAGATGTTCTCATCAGCTTCAAGGAAGGTCGGCACTATCCAATCTGTAATGATTTGTGTGCTTCTCTCACTTTTAGTTCCCATCCCATTGGACAGCTCTCTTGTTCTTCAAGGATTCCTTCCCTTTAAGGAAGGTAGAGGGTGGCAACAGGATGGCGCAACAACGAGTGATGTGGCGGTGCAACGACCACTATGGTGTGGGCAAGCATGTTGTTTGGTGGTGGCACTTTGTTCATGATTAGTGGTCTTCTTCAACTTGTGTTCAAAATTAAAACCATGACTTCTACATGGTCAGAGGTTTGTTCTATTCTTAGTCTGCCTTGTTGTATTCTTAGTGAGAACCGAGCCGTGGCTTGGTTGGCTAGCGGAGGGGAGTCCCTACGCGGCCACCCGTGTTCGAGCGCTGGCTTGCACGGTGGTCTGCGCGAGATTTTCCTGTCGTGCCTGCCTGTGTCCAGCGTCCTCTGGCGTGAGTGTCTCACCAAAAAAAAATTCCCTCGTCCTCCCCATGCCAAAGCATAGTTAAAGACAGCTCACACGGCTAGCTGAGTCCCTCTGTATAATTGGGGAGGGGGTTCATGGATTTTCTTGGCCTGCGTGAAAAGGCTTTTCTCCTTAACTAAATGCCGTCGGTGTGGTTTCTTTCCTAGCAGGTCGAGTTTTTCTTTTTTTTTTTTGTATTCCTAGTTCTTGGTGTATGTTGTCTCCTTTTATTTATACCCGTAGTGCTTTGGGCATGCTGTTGTAAATCTCATCGGAACCATTTGAGGCTGCCCATTTAATAAAAAATGGAATATCAGGTGGGGACAAGTCCTTTGATGCATACAGCTGAAACGAACAACCATGCATGCTCTTATGGAATATGGTAAACAAATAGCCCATGAGTTAATCCCCTTGCTACACTTAATCAAGTTACTAACTCCATGGTATTAGTGGGAGAGCAAAAGAACAAGTCGCACACACATGTGGACTTTTCATTCTCTTCCAACTTCAGAACGCACGGTTTCCATCTTCCATTCTTTCCATTTCCCACTAAATAATCCACCATATGATATTATTACCTCACACAACTTTCCTTTATTAATATGCCTTTTGGAATTTTGATTTAAAAGCCCTGCTTAATTAAATCCAACAATCCCCACCAAATTTCAAAGGCACATTTAAAATTCTTTGAGTCAATTCCCAGTTCTGATATACCAGTATTATAGTGGAGACCGGTTAAGGTTGAACATCCACCTAGAACTGAAGTTATATCTATCCACAACTGAACAATGGACTATACCATGAATTGTCAGTTTTGTGTGAAATAGGTTTTACTTCAGTCCTTTACTGATACTAGGCTGCTGTAAGCATCCTCTCTGTTTGGAGTATATGAGTCGATCTCCTGGCCTTTTCATGAGTTTATTAGAGAAATACCCATTTCTCACGGACTGTGACTAGCAGTCGGACTCATATAGGTGTGATCCTTTTAAGATGTTCCGTAGGACAACATCTTTGCACACCAAGCCATTTGGATCACATTAAGACAAAAATCAACAGGCCATACAGATTAGGAGAGCGTTGCATCTTTTGTAGAATGAGATTTAAGAAATTGATCTCCTTTCAGTTGCCCACTAGCTTGTTTCTCCAAACTAATTCACGGGATCTCCGATCACAAAGGATGGGTTACCACTGTGGTACAACTCATGTGGGTCTCAAACCCATTCCCTTCGATGCATTGTCTATCACATTTCATGAAAGACCTTTGGTGAAAGGATATGCCAGATTCTCAGTTGTTTGGATATAATCCAATGTTATTACTCTGGAGGTTTTCATTTTCCTGACAGATTTTAGCCTTCTCTTCACATGTCTTGATAACTTCATATTATCCTTAGAATTGTTGACTTTTGTGACCACAACCTGATTGTCATAGTTTATGAGGATTGCTGGTATTGGTTTCTCAACCACTGGCAAGTCCATCAAGAATTTACGAAGCCAGTCTGCTTCTATAGTGGTTGTATCCAGAGCTGTGAGTTCTGCTTCCATTGTTGACCTCGTTAAGATGGACTGCTTGCAAGACTTCCATGAAACATCGCCACCTCCAAGAGTCAATATATATCCACCTGTGGCTTTTATCCCATTAGCATCTGATATCCAATTAGAGTCACTATATTCTTCCATTACCTTTGGATAGCTAGAATAGTGAATTCCATAGCTTGCAGTACCTTTCAAGTAGCGCAACACTCTTTCAAGAGCACGCCATGATCGTCTCTAGGATTTGAAACAAATCGACTTAGCTTGCTCACAGCAAAGGAGATGTTAAGTCGAGTGGTGCTGGCTAGATACATGAGTGAGCCAATGATCTGAGAATATCTCCATTGATCTTTAGCAATTCTTTGATTCTTTCAAAGCATTAAACTAGGATCATAAGGAGTTGGAGCAGGTTTACAATCACTGAAGCCAAAGCGGCTCAAAACATTTTCCACATAATGGGACTGAACCAGCGTCACCCCACCATTTCCATCCTTTAGTAGATTGATGTTCAAAATCACATCAGCTATTCCCAGATCTTTCATCCCAAGGTTTTGGGACAAGAACTTCTTTACTTCATTGATCACATTCAGATTTGTCCCAAAAATTAGTATGTCATCAACGTACAAGCACAAAATGACTCCCTTGCCTCCACCATAGCGGTAGGATACACATTTATCAGCTTCATTCACAATAAACTCTGCAGTCGTCAAAGCTTGATCGAACTTCTCATGCCACTGTTTTGGTGTTTGCTTGAGGCCATACAAAGATTTTAACAACTTACACACCTTCCCTTCTTGACCACTCACTACAAATCCATCTGGCTGATCCATGTAGATTTCCTCTTACAATTCTCCATTGAGAAAGGCTATCTTGACGTCCATTTGATGAATGAGAAGACCATGTGAGGCAACCAATGACAGTAGTACTCGAATTGTTGTCAATTGGGCAACAGGTGAGTAAGTGTCAAAGAAATCTTCTCCTTCTTTCTGGGTATAACCCTTGGCCACAAGCCTTACCTTGTACTTTTCAACCGTACCATCACGCCTTTGCTTTTTCTTGAACACCCACTTGCATCCCACAGGTTTGCACCCAGGTTGATCCACAACTTCCCAAGTCCCATTAGACATTATGGAATACATCTCGCTACATACTAATTCCTTCCAGTAGTCAGCATCATGAGATGCATAAACCTCTTCAAGAGTATTAGGAGTATCATCTATGAGATACACAATAAAATCATCACCAAAGGATTTCACAACCCTCTGTCTCTTGCTCTTTTGAGACATGTCATTGTATTCCTCCTCACGATGTTGCACAAGTGTTTGTTCATCATGTACCATAGGTATGACAGGTTTGGGAGTTATCACTGATTCATAACTTGAAGTTCCACATGTTTCTTTCATTGGAAAGACGTTCTCAAAGAATGTGATGTCTCGGGATTCCATGATTGTATCAGTACACATATCAGGTACCTCAGATTTCACTATCAAAAATCTATAACCAACACTATGGAAGCGTACCCAAGGAGCACACAATCCACTGTCTTAGATCCAAGTTTGCGCCTTTTCGCCATAGGTACACTGACCTTTGCTAAACAGCCCCAAGTGCGCAAGTAAGAGAGTGTGAATCTTTTGTTCTCCCATTCCTCGAATGGAGTCTTTTCCTTGTTCTTAACAGGAACTCAATTTAAACATGACAAGCAGTCAATATAGCCTCACCCCACCATTCCCAGGCAAGACCTGATGTTCCTAACATGGCGTTAACCATCTTAGTTAGGGTACGGTTCTTCCTTTCAGCCACACCATTTGACTCGGAAGAGTAGGGGGCATCCTCTCATGGATGATGCCATGTTCTTCACAAAGTGAGTTGAACTCATTTGAAAAATACACACCACCGCGATCAGACCTAACTCATTTGATCTTTCTCTCAAGTTGGTTTTCAACCTCAGCTTTATAGACTTTAAAATAGTGTAGCGCCTCATCTTTGGTTTTCAAGAGATACACGTAGCAGTATCGAGTAGAGTCATCGATCAGTGTCATAAAGTATCTCTTTCCACCTCTAGTCAAAATGCCATTCATCTTGCTCAAATTGGAATGAACAAGTTCCAGTGGTGCAAAGTGCCTCACCTCAGCAGTCTTGTGAGGTTTGCGAGGTTGTTTCGATTGCACACACATTTCACACTTTGAGCCTTTGACAATTTGAAATTTTAGGATTAAATTCAAATTTGTCAGCCGTGTTATACATCCAAGATTGACATGACATAAACGTGAATGCCAAGACTTAGACTCATCATTATTGCATACATGATTAATCATTTTATTACACTCATCTGTCAAAGATAGGAGGAACAAGCCTCCGCTATCATAGCCTTTACCAATAAAGGTTCCATACTTAGACGGTACAACTTTATTGGACTCAAATACCAACTTAAAACCGTCTCTACACAAAAGAGACCCACCAACAAGATTCTTATTTATTGAGGGGACATGTTGCACGTTCTTCAACTACACCGTCTTTTCTGAAGTGAGCTTCAGATTGACCATACCAACACCACGAACAGAAGCATGCGAGTCGTTTCCCATCAACACGAAGGAAGTCCTTGCTCCCTGATAAGAAGAAAACAAAGAAATATCAGCACATACATGAACATTAGCTCTTGTATCAATCCACCAACCAAGGGAATGACAAACTGAGAGAACAGTTGGATTACCATACCCGGCCGTTCCCATCTCAGTGTCGTCCATGACAACATTGGCAGACTTGTTGTTGTTCTTGTGCTGTTGCTTGTCTTTGTGGTCCTTGCAATCTTGAGCCCAATGGTCCGAGCTACCGCACATATAGCAGTGTCCTTTGTCATTCTTCTTCTTGAAGTTGGTTGTTTGAGAAGGCTTGCTCTTGCCTTCGAAATTGCCCTTCTGGAAGTTCTTCTTCTTTTGGAAGTTCTTCTTTTGCACTGTATTGGCATTAGAAGTTGGAGTCCCTGCCTCGTGTCCTTTTGCACTTGTGTCTTTAGCTCTTGCTTTCTCCTTCACATCAAGAGTTCTGATTAAATCCACTGTGGTGAACTCTTGCTTCTTGTGTTTGGGGATAGTGACACAATTCCTCCATGAGGAAGGGAGCTTTGCAATAATGCAATCGTCCACAAATTTGTCCGGCAATACGCATGTAAAGTTTCTGAGCTCTTTAGTGAGAGACGGTATTTCATGGGCTTGCTCTACCACTGAGCGATCATCTGCCATCTTGTAGTCATGAAAAAGCTCCATGACATACAACTCACTTTCTACATCAGAGACTCCATACTTGGCCTCGAGCGCATCCCATAGCTCCTTGCCAGTAAAGTAGTGCATGTATGCATCCACAAGGTTCTCACCAATCACGCTTATCATGGCACCTTGAAAGAGGTTATCGGCAGCCTCAAATGCTTTATCCTCATCAGGACTAAGCGCTTCGGCCTTCCCTTGTGCCACGTGAATCACATTCATGGCGGTGAGCCAAAGGATCATCTTCGCCTTCCAACGTTTGTAGTTCGCAACATCGAACACGTTGGGTTTTAAAGCAGTAGCAAAACCACCAATAGAAAAATGCCTAGAAAAATAGTGTTTTTGGATTGTTGGAAATTTAGGCATTATTCTACTATATTTAATCCAGAAAAGGCTCATATAGAATATGATGATAATGACTAGAGGAATATAATAAATAGTAAATATCGCATAAATAAACATAGATCCCGTATGATCTATGTTAATAAGGTAAACAAAAAACAAAAGGAAAGAAGGTACATACTGAGCAGGAGACGTAATAGGAATTGCGTGCATCACCGAGTCTTCTTGAGAGCTGTTGGTTGACATGGTGAAGAGCGCAGCGAGTCGATGAAGAGAAAGTAGACGTGCACGTGACAAAGTGAAGCACCGCGCGCGAACGAAGTTGAATCAATGTAGAGGAGGTAGCGGGCAGTCGCGTCAGTCGCTCCCCAAAAACACTATCGACCCTATCCTCGTGCAAGATCACAACAGTGTCGTGGTTCCGGAGGCCTGCCCTCCCTTGGCTTGTATCCGCAAGCTTCGGGATGAAGAAGCCTACCTTCTGCAGCTAATGAAGAGAGAGAGAGAGAGAGAGAGCTATTGTGTTGTTGTGTGTTTGGATGGAACCTCTTGCTCCCTTTATATAGAAGTCAAGGTAGTCCACGTGAGTGAGGAAGAGGAAAAGCGAAGGACAAGTCTTTTGATACATGCAGCTGAAACGAACAGTCAGGCATGCTCTTATGGAATATGGAAAACGAATAGCCATGAGTTAATCTCCTTGCTACACTTAATTAGGTTACTAACTCCATGGTATTAGTGGGAAAAGCAAAAGAACAAGTTGCACACACATGTGGACTTTTCATTCTCTTCCAACTTCTGAACACAGTTTCCATCTTCCATTCTTTCCACTTCCCACTAAATAATCCATATGATATTATTACCTCACACAACTTTCCTTAACTAATATGCCTTTTGGAATTTTGATTTAAAAGCCCTGCTTAATTAAATCCAACACGCGCCGGTGAGTTTCGGTCCCGGAAGGCTTCGGTGGAACAATCTCTCTTAATAAAATGTCAGGAGGACATCGGATCTTTGATTGAGTTTTTTTTTCCTATTACCGTTGTCAAACTCATGAACTTCATCGATTCTTGGTTATTTATCGACAAGAGAAGTGGTTTCTGCTGTAACAGAAGCAAACAACGTCCATCCTTCGGCACGAAACATCGACTTAGAGCACGGAGGTGTTTCCCAAGGTAATTTCCAGGAAAAACACGTGTTCTTCTCAGGAGCAAGAGGGTGAGCAGGACATGGAACTGCAGAGCGCATTGGTATCCCTGTGCTGGGCTACAGGGTACTCTGAAAATCCAGATTTATTTCGTCAGCTAGATGACATTGCAGAAAAGGTATGCTTGGAACAAGGGAAGCCTGTCAGGGGTTTCCTCTATTTCGTGGTGGAAGCACAGGTACCTCTGTTCAGGCGCAACCTGATCGCTTACAGTTGGCCTACATGTTCTTATTAGAAATCTGAGTGCGTTAGTAGTGGACTATGCCCGTTTTCCTTTGTTTTGGTTTGTCTATTGTTAATGAAATAAAACACCAAACATTTCATATCTGTGTTTCTTTTTCGCCATTTTTTTCTCGAGATACCATGTATGTCGAGGGCCTAGTTGTATAGCATACCTCTAGAGAACGTTGATCAGTCCCCGTAGCTTGCGTTTATTTTGCAGATGAAATGATATGCCAACCAATAGAGGAGAAGTTAGTCGACAAGAACCACCAGAGGGGGGCGAATGGGAGCCAACTAAAAATTCTTTCACAAGAACTTGGCCTATGTTCTAATTATAACCCAAGCCAACCTGTAAACAAATCACCAAGATTACACACACCAACTTGTGATGTGCTAACCCTAGGAGTGATCAACAATAGCAGTGGAACACAACAGAAACAAAGGACAATAGCAAGGACTCGAAACGGTTAAGAAACAAACTCAAAACATACCACTCTGGACTATCATCGGCAGTGCCGATCACAGGCATCAGCAATGTGTAAGGTTCATGACCATTGAGGTCACCCAAAGGTATGATATTTTGGTGATGAATGACAAACGTGAAATGTGACTAATGTCTACACGAGGGTTGTCCATGTAGGAAACCTTTCTACTCTATGATGATTGTTGACGACGGCCTTGGCGATTGATGACAATGACCACAAGCATGGAGGCTTGATGAGCTTGATAGAGTTCAAGGGTTGATGAAGATGGATCAAGGCTAAGCACAAGCTATGGAGCAAGTGTTGGGTACACTTGCCTAGTTGTTAGGGCTTTGAGTCCATAGGAAAAATCGGACTATGAAGGGGGTGTAGGTTATTCTCTTAGGTCATGCCTAGTCGGTGATGTGTAAGGTTGCTTGGTAAAATCACAGGCACTAGTTGACAGTGGAGAAGCCAAGGAGTTGTTTGAAGAATCCAGGAAATGAAGTCAAGCGAGGACGAGGAGTTCAGCTTCAGGATGAAGTGATCGGACAGGGGTCAGTGGTGACCGGACTATACGGTCACTCAGAGGTTTTGTCCGGAGGCTACAGCGGGCAGCAAGGAAACTACCAAGTCTGGAAAGCTCTAGTGACCGGACGGTCCAGTCAGTAGAGATGAGACTTGGGCAGCGAGGAAGCCAGCACCAAAATGTTTCTGGACTAGAGAGAGAAATGGACCGAACGGTCCGGTCAGCTGACCATACGGTCCGATCAACAGAAGTCAGCAAAGTGGTCAGAGTCATTGATGCTCGATGTTGCAGTGATCAGACGGTCCGGTCAGGCAGTGGCCGGACAGTCCAGTCAGTAGGTCCAAAAGGCTGATTTCATGGAGCAACGACTAGTTTGAGGTTGGGAGCCTATATAACTTTGTTGCTGGGGTCTTGGAGACCTCTCTTGGCCAGTGAAATACCTGAGAGCATTTGGTAAGGTCCAAGAGAAAAAGAGGAGAGCACTAGGAGAGGATATTGGATATCTTGAGAGTGCTTGTGAGAGTAACAAGGAGCAATCTTGCACATCTAAGGCTAGGGTGTCTTTGAGGGTGTGATCTAGATTGTTACTCTTGGTCTATGGTAAGACATAGACTGGTTAGGTGTCGGTGATCGAGCCTATCATGATTGATTGTGAAGGCCATCACACGTTTTACATGGTTTGAGCCCACCGGTGAAAGTGGCATCAATAGCGAGCGCCCGTGTTGGCTCAGGGAGTCTGACAAGTTCTCAAGGGAGGCGAGCTTGTGCTTTGGTAGTAGTGGTGACGCACACCATGTCTTCATTCGAGGAGTGATTGCGGGTTCGTGGGTGAGAACTCCACTTGGTGGCGGGAGGGACCGGAACTCCGGTGAAAGTGGTCCAACGAGGAGTAGGAGAAGGCGCCATCCTTCCGAGACCTCGGGAAAAACTCATGAGCCATTTCTTACTCTACTCCTTACTTTGATGCATTACTTTCCGCATTTACAGACTATGCTATTCATACTTGTGTGTTTTTCTTGTTCTAGTTGATTATCTTGTAGACTTCCATGAATAGGCTTCTTGCTTGCTAGTAGTGCTTGAGCTTCCACATTTGATCACTAGCATGTATAGGAGTTGCATTGGCTTGATTGCTTATCCTTGTATGTGTTGTAGTACTCATGCTCGTGTGCACTAGTTCCTTATCTTGTAGAATTGCATGAGTAGGCTCCTTTGCTAGCTTGTGGTGTGCTTCCGCGTTGCTTTATTACTAGCTTGCATAGGAGTTGTATTGACTTGAGTGATCCACTAGTATGTTTAGGTTGTTGTTCCTTTCATAGGGCTTTTATCTTGCTACTATAATCACCACTAGAATTGTTATAGGAGTTGTTTGAGTGATCGGTTTTGGAAATTGGCGAATTTGGTACATAGTGTGAGTTCCTGATTCACCCCCCCCCCCCTCTCGGTCACTCGGTCCTTTCACAGTGCCGGTCATGTCCATCGGCACTGCCGGTACGGAGTTTGGACCCAAGCCATCGTCAGTGCCTGTCACGGTGATCGGCAGTGCCAATCCAAGTTTTGACCCACCGGCAGTGCCAGTCCAGTTGATCGGCAGTGCCGATCGTCCCTCAATAGAACAGAAAACTGTCGCGGTTCTTCCAAAAACTTCACCAAAACTCAATCAAATGAATTCCAAAACGTGCAATTTTTGGATCAAATAATCCTTAACATATCAAGACCCTACTTCAACAAGATCCACTCAAATAGCATAAGGAATCATCTCGAATTTCAGATCTTGTGCCAAGAACACCAAAAATGGGAAACTTGTGAAATTTTTCAAATTGAAGGTGCTAGAGCTCTTGATTCGGTCAAGAACCCATATAGGAATGTTCTAGATCATCATAGCACCAAGATTCCCAAGGATTTCACTCCAAGAACTCATTCAAAAGTAAGATAAAAAATTTTCACAAAAATAGCTCTGAAAATAGAGAAAAAGACAAATTCGGAATTTAGGGAGAGAGGAAGAACTTGAGCATGAATTTGAATCTCAGATCACTGATTCATCAAATAAAGATACAAGAATACATGGCTAGGAAGTCACCTTCTTCCTCCAACTATTTGAAAGAGAAAGAGATGTCTCTCACACACCCTCTCCTCTCCACTAAAACATGAAGACATCTCCTAGCACTTTGAATGAAACCCACACAAGGCTAATGGGAAGATGCACCTCTCCCACCAGCCATACCTCTCCTTATATAGGCCTAGGGTCTAAGACAACTCTACCATTGACCTACAATACATTGCCACCTACCACCAAGAGTAAAACCATCCAACTCTTTTTCCTTCACCCGAACGCCATCGAGCCCTTCACAACTTTGCTTTGCCTCGACGCAAGCTTCGTGATGGTGCCACGTGCACCTCCAATCACCGCCACCAGTTTTGCGGCCCAAACTAGGAAACCACCTTGCACGTTTTTTAAAGTGCAACTTCTCGATGTCGATGCATGTCACCTTGTCCCGCAATCCTGACCACTGGTAAATCTCTCCCGGTCCTGATCCAACGGTCCCCCTTGTCACTAGCACCGGCACCCCATGCGCCTTAACTTGGTTAACACGCTGTCTTCATCACCTCAATGGTTTTGAGGCTCAGCTGCGAAACTGTCTGTGCTTCTTGTCTCTCCACGTGTACGATGTGGATCACCCTCTACTTCATCCGGCATCCTGATTGTTTGGCCCCAAATCCCCTACTTGTGCCTGATCCTCTCATCGTCGACCGCCAAGTCGACTCCATTAACCTACACATCATAAGACAAGCAAACATATTTCCCTTCTCCTGCAACTTTACCAATACCTTCACCAACTCTGGTTACTCATAACCATAGCAATGTACAAATCCATGCAATCCCCAATTTCTTGCATTTCAACTCAAACACAAATTCAACAAAAGTCAATTACTCATCACATATTGCAAATCATGGCACTTATCCACATGATTTCTCAATCGCCCCCCTTGATGAGTATATTGACAACACCAAATGCAGACTTGAATTTGAAATGCGAAACCGAGTAAGCACATCCAAATGGCTCAAACCCAAAGAAAAGGTAAAAATGAGCCATCTAGCAAAATAGGGATCACAGAACCAATAGTTGGCAAAGAAAGCGATGTAAGAATGCAAAGATTGTGAAAAGCGCATGAAAACGCTCGAGATCATAATATGCTCCCCCTCAACTTGTGGTAGTTCAAATGAAATGCAAAATGAGGTCATCTTAAGTTTCTTAGCATTACTTGTACATGACCCACTATTTTCTCCCCCTTTAGCAATGAACTCATCAAAGAAGCAAAAGAACAAGCAGGCAATGCATGAAAATGCAAACCTAAGGAGCTTCAACAATTATGCTAACAAGCATTTAACCTTGCTAACCATAAGCATAGAGCTACGAAGTGTAAAAGCAATAGCTTACAATCATACAAAGACCAAAAATAGATAGCATGGCATAAACACCAAAAGTTATATAAGTTAAGGAGAAAGATTGACTAGCTCAGATAGAATAAAATTTGCTTCTCATGTGAAAAGTTGCCACCACATGTGTAAGGACTCCCATCCAGGACAAAACAAGTATCAAGTAAATCATAAGTCTAGCCAGTATCAATCTCAACCAAGGCAACAAGCATTCGTAGAAAATAAGCTCTATAAACGCTCATATATGCAACAGAGACTCATAAGAAAAAGAAAAGGACATTATTCTTATATGATCCTCATGTAACTTCTAATCCATGCAGAGGGTTGCACGATTGGGTACGACAAACACCCTGAGGCTTCGAAGCACATTTTTTGGATTTAGTGTTAGTTTTTTTTTATGTTACTTCTAATCCATACGGAGGGTCGCACGATTAGGTACGGCAAACACCCCGAGGCTTCGAAGTACAATCAACTTATTTTGCAAATTAAAAGCAAAAATATGAGCATGCCTTTGCGGCAAATGGAACACATGTTACCACAATGTTCCATCATGAGCTAAACATTTGCAAAGTCATATTTTGCAAACACAAGATGCCATGGACAAGATATCCTCTAGACTAATTTCAACACAAGTTTCAACAAGGATAAAAACAATTATACACACGGTGAGTAATTTTTAGCAAGAAAAGTTTATAAGGTTCACAAAAAGCCAAGTTTACCTTTAAGATTAGCAAGTTGCTCAAAAGAGTCTATAACAGGCCATCTAGAATATCTAAGCATGAGAGATTACTATCATATCTACACAACTTAGATCAAGCTCAATCATAGCAATGAAAAATGTAAGAAAGCATAAGAATCAAAGCTCATCTACCAATGCATATATTACATATGAGATGCAATGCGAAAAGGTAAGATACATATATACAAGAGAAATCAACTCCCCCTCAAATGATGCCATAAGAATGATAAACACCTAGCCGCCCCCCTCCCCCCCCCCCCCCCCCCCTAAGAAAAGCAAATCTCGTAGCATCTCGGGGCTTTGTGAGAATATCAGTCAACTGGTGTTTAGTGTCAATGTATTTGAGCTCAACATCTCCTTTCTCAACATTGTCCCTCAGGAAGTGGAATCTCACATTTATGTGTTTGACCTTACTATGTTGGATTGGTTTCTGGCTAATCAAATGGCACTAGAGTTATCACACATAAGTGGAACACTCTTGAAGGATAACTCATAGTCTCTCATGGTGGAAACAATCTATAGGATTTGGGAACAGCAACTAGCGGCAGCAACATATTCAGCTTTGGTTGTGGATTGGGCTACACTAGATTGCTTACGAGAAGACCAACAAATCAAAGAAGTACCTAAGAAATCACAAGTACCCGAAGTGCTTTTCCTATCAATTCTACACCCCGCAAAATCCGTATTTGAGTACCTAATGAAATCAAGAGATGATGATGTAGAGTACCAAATACCAAACTCAATGGTGTATTTAAGATACCTGAAGATGCGCTTGACAGCTTTACAATGAGTCACCCTTGGCGAAGCTTGAAAGCGAGCACAAAGGCAGACTGCAGAGTGTATGTCAGGTCTTGTCGCCATCAGGTACAAGAGGGAGCCAATCATTCTCCTATACTCCCTTTGATCCACAGCTTCATAGTCTTCATCTGGGTCAAGTGTTGTTGTAGTAGATATTGGTGCTGACAGCGACTTCTCATTGACCATGTCAAACTTCTTCAGGAGATCCTTCATGTACTTGGCTTGATATATGAAAGTGACTTGCTTGCATTGCTTTATTTGAAGTACAAGAAAGAAGGTGAGCTCGCCCATCATCGACATCTAAAATTCACTTTCCATAGCTTCCTGAAACCTGGACACAGGAGCATGAGAGGAACCTCCAAAATTATATCATCCGCGTATATCTGAACTATTAAAAAGTCAGTATCATGCTTCAAAGTAAACAAGGTTTTGTCAACACACCCCATCACATACTTGTGCTCTAGCAAGAAGGTCTTAAGCCTAGCATACCGTGCCCTAGGTGCAGTGTTTTTTCTAGACGTAAGTCATAGACAGACGACAAGTTGACGACTAGAGTCTAGACGGTCTAGACGTAATAGGTGTATTTGTACCGCAGGAGCTCAATAAGTGAATATATAGCACATATTAGAACTGCAGCGGTAACCAAACAAATATATAGCACATATTTCTATTATAGAAACAAAAAAATAACAAATATATAGTATGGCAAATGTCAATATTGGAAGATAGATAGATAAATAAATAAATAAATAAATTAATAGTTACATTTTTTAAAAGTCATAGAAATAAAAGCATCCAAAATAGAACGTAGATTGCAAGTTCATGAATACTTGTTGGTTACATGAATTCTTAATCATCAGTACCTCTTACTTTCTTTTGCTAATAACTATATTGACCACTTCCTCTTAGTCTACACAAGTATCTAGACGCACAACATGTTGTTTAAACGTGTCCAGAACATGTCTAGAGGCCGCGTTTAGACGATCAAAGACTATTTAAACAGCCCCAGACGTGTTTTGTGTCTAGAGTGGTGACTAGGGGGTAGACTCAACGGCAACCCCAAGGCTTGCGTCTAGACGTTGTCTAGATGATCTAGACGCACGTCTAGAAAAACACTGCCTAGGTGCTTGCTTTAGCCCGTACAAAGCCTTCTGAAGCTTGTACACTCGGTTTGGGTATTTATGGTGCTAAAAGCTAGGTGGTTATTTTACATAAACCTCTTCCTCTATAAAACTATTTAGGAAAGCACTCTTGACATCTATTTGATAAAGCTTGATGCCCTTAGATGTAGCAAAGGCAAGCAAAATCCTAATGGCTTCTATGTGTGCAACAGGAGAAAAGGTTTCCCCATAGTCTAAGCCTTCCACTTGACTAAAGCCCTAAGCAATAAGTCTAGTCTTGTTTCTCACAACCTCACCATCTTCCCCATGTTTGTTTTTTGAACACCCACTTGTTTCTTATGACATTGACACCAACAAGAGGCTCTACTAGGGTCCATACTTTATTTCTCTCAAAGTTTTCCAACTCTTCATGTATGGCATTAACCCAATGTTTATCAGCTAGTGTGTGTCTAACATCCCGAGGTTCAAAGGTGGCAACAAATAGAGAATTGGTAAAGCAAGCGAGATGTGCAGACTTTGACCTTGTTGTCCTCTCATAGAGGTTATCAATTATCTGTTGGGGAGGATGTTGACATTGAATGCGAAGATGGGCCTCTATCTTAGAGTGTACCTCCGCCTCAACCACAGTTGGATCTAGCTCGACAGCTGCTAAGGTCAATGTAGAAGCTTCTAGACCCTCTACTGGAGTGGTGGAAGCAGCAGGAACAAGCTCAAATGAGAGATGAGGTGAATCATCATCATCATCGTCAAAGCCCTGTAAGTCCTCTTCTACAAAGATGCTTTCCTCCATTTCCCTGCTACCTATAGTCTCAACCACATTGCTTGCACAAGAGTTTGATTCATCAAAGGTTACATCATAAGACTCTACGATGGTGTTAGTTTCCAAATTCAAAACTTTGTAGGAATGTCCATGAAAAGTGTAACCAAGAAAGATGCCATCGGAAGATCTTGACTCAAACTTATCAAGATTGTCACATTTGAGAATAAAGCACTTGCATCTAGAAGCACGCAAATGAGAAATAGATGGCTTTCTCCCAAAGCATAGCTCACAAGAAGTCATATTAAGAATTGAGCGCAAGAAACCCAATTGGAAACATAGCAAGCAGTGCTGATAGCCTCAGTCCAGAATTGCCTCGGAGTCCTATGCTCATCGAGCATCATCCGGGCCATTTCCACTAAGGTTCTATTCTTTCTTTCGACCACACCATTCTACTAAGGAACATGAGGTGCTGAAAATTGATGCTTAATACCATGCTCAAGACAGAAGGCATCAAAGGAGGAGTTCTTGAACTCGGTGCCATTATCACTATGGATTACTCGTAATGTACTAGGGAGTTCTTTAAACAACCTTAAAACTAAGCTCCAAAAGTGATGAAACACTTCATCCTTGCTCTCAAGAAAGTAAAACCAAGAGTAGCGATAAAAGTCATCAACAATCACAAGAACATACCACTTCCCACCCACCGAACGAACTTGAGAAGGACCAACAGTGCCTATGTGAAGCAACTCTCCAGATCGTTCAGTCATCACCAAATTAATTGGTGGATGAGAAGTGGCAACCATTTTCCCAAGACGACAAGGAGCACAAACCAAATCCTTATCAAATTTGAGCGTAGGCAATCCTCGGATCAAACCTAGGCCACTCAAGCGACATAACAAGTCAAAACTCATGTGACCTAGTGTCCTATGCCATTTCCAGAGCTCAGAAGAAGATTGAGCAAACAAGCACTTGTGAGAGCCATGAGAAATAGCAAAGTCAGCTTGAAAAACTCTCCCAATGCTAGAAATCCCACAAACCAAAGAACCATTTGAATCAAGAACACAAGAAGCATTTTTCTTAAAGCGCACTTTCAAACCAACATCAAGCAACTGAGAAACAGAGAGAAGATTGTACTTGAGATGCTCAACCAAACCAACATCCTTGAGAGTGAAGTTTTTATTTACCTTTATCGCACCCCTTGCCTTCACTCTTCCTCTCTTATCATCCCCGAAGGTCACATACTCGTGCTGCTTCAAGCGAGTGTGGCTAGAGAACCATTTTGCATCTCCGGTCATGTGGCGCAAACACCTAGAGTCCATCAACTATTTGTTCTCCAAGCCTCCACCTGCTACCTACAAAGAACATGGAGGAAAGATCGATGGCTCAGTGTTGGGGTTAGTCAGAAAGCTTTTGGGGATCCAGCACTTTACTATACGACCTGTAGTAGTCATCACAGTTCTTTGCACATTATCATTTGAACATGTGGGACGAGAACCACGATGGGGAATGCCTGGCCTATCAAAGTGTCTCGACTCAAACCTTGGGTTGTGAGGATAGAAATCATCTGTGTGAAAGCCAAACCAACACGAGTGAGGCTCACCACGATGGGGAAAATGTGGGGCTCCAAAGCGCTATTTTACAAAGCCTCTGTTTCTTGAATTAAAGACACATGAGGAATGGCCCTATCCACGATAGGCACAAGAGAAAGAGTGAGGCTAAAAATCAACAAAATCATCATTATGCACATTTCTAGTTAACTCAGCTTGCATCATATCAATCCTCTTACGCCTATAACAGAATTCATCTGAGTGACCTTTTCTACCATAGAACATATAAATGTAGACACTCTCATGTTTAGACTTAGCTTGCAAAGGTGGATTGGGTTTTGGCTTCTCTGTTTGCTAAGGGTTGAAGGAAGGATTGGGGTTCGGTGGATAGTATGTGTCAGTGGGTTTAATCAATTGTTCTTTATCCTTGTAGCTAGAGCTAGGCACAAACTTAACCATATTTTCACTCTCTTTGTCACACCTCTCAAATCCCAAGCACAAGTTGTAGGTTGACCTACAAGCACTCTCTTTAACTCTTGCCAAGTCACTCTCAATCTTTTCCTCACTCACTAGAGTTCTTTGGAGATGAGAGATAAGGTAGTCATTTTCTTGAACTAGGTTCTTGTTTTCCTCTCAAGTGATTGCAAGCTTATCCTTAAGAGAGCCACACACTACACATGGTGGTGGGAGAAACTTTGAGCGAGTCTCATTTAGTAGCTTGAACTCGAGCTATTTGACTTTGAGGGTTTGAGCTTCCAACTCACTAGTGAGCTTGGGGCACTTCCGACATGCACCCAAAAGAGTTGGTCTAGCCTTGAATTCATCAAGCTCTTTATGGGCACTCTCAAGCTGACTAGCAACTTGAGCATGCACACTTTCCCTCTATGCAAGATCATTCATCACAACTTGACAAGACTCACACTAAACAACAATGTCATCTCTAGCAAGCTTAGACCTAAGCAAAGTAATCTCATAATTAGCACTCTCTAACTTAGACTTAAACTCTCTACTCTCACGAACAGCGCTACGAAGCTTATCATCTTGCATGAGCAAAACATCACGCAAATGATCAAGTTTAGAAAAGAGCTCATCAAGAGTGGGAGGTACCTCGCTTGTGTCGGAGTCAGAGTCAAAGTCAGTGTTGTGGTCATTCTTTGCCAAGAAGCTAAGCCCGGTGAAGTCGTCCTTCCTCTTGACTCGTAGCTTTTCAACCTCCTCTTTCGAGCTTGTAAGGCCTTCGCTTGATGTGAGGTCGACGTCACTCAAAGCGGCAACGCAAGCGCGTGCGACCGCCTTGGCGAGCTTCTTGGAGGTCTTGCTTCTCTTGTAGAAGTGGTTCTTCTTCTTCTTCTTGAAGTCTTCAGTGTTGTTGTCGTGGTACCCGGCCTTCTTCTTCTTCTTGGGGCAGTCAGCAATGAAGTGTCCAGGGTCACGATACTCGAAGCAGGTTCTTGAACCACCGCCTCTTCTCTCCTTGTAGTTGTTGTAGAACTTCCTAGTGAGCAATGACACCTCCTCATCAGGAATGTCCTCCATTTGTTCATCAGAAGCTGCAATAAGACAAGACAAAGAGAACTCCAAGAAAGACTTGTCATGTGAGAGGTTAGTTCCATAAGAGGCACCACCGTGACTACCCTTTTGAGAGCTAGAAAGAAAAGCCATGCTAACTGCAGGATTGACATGATTAGGACGTGATTTCCTAGACATTTCATGAGATTTAGCTTGCTATACAGTTGCTTACAATTCAGGTTATTGAAATCGGCAGTTTCCTCTAAAGCAGTAATTTTAACCCCCCAAATATTTTCATCAAGAGAATACAACAATTGCTTAGCTCTATCATTATCATTGTACACAAGGTTAACACAAGCCCTCAAGTTGCAAACAATAGCCTCAAACCTATGAAAGGTGTCATCTAGTGATTCGTCAGGTTTTTGTGCAAAGGTTTGGTACTGTCTATTGTAAGAATCCTTACGTATAGACTTGACTTGGTTGGTACCCTCGTGATACGTGCAAAGCTTTTGCCAAATTATATGAGCAGTGTCAAGATGTGAAACACGATCAAATTCACTCCTACCAAGTGCAAAGAGCAAGATATTTTCATACCTGTTTACCTCACCAACAACTACAGCATCGAGGTTGGTAGGTATGTTGTATTCTTTCTCGATGATATCTCAGATAACACATCCTTGACTCAGGAGATAAGCCTTGGTCCATGATTTCTAATAGAGAAAATCTTCCCTATTGAACATCACAAGCTTGACCGCGCAATTCTCCATGTCGCCTCCAGATCACAAAGCCGGTGAAGTTTAACTAGTAATCAAACCAGCTCTGATACCAATTGAAGGACCAAGAAGACGACCAGAGGGGGGTGAATGGGAGCTAATTTAAAATTCTTTCACAAGAACTTGGCCTATGTCCCAATTATAACCCAAGCCATCCTCTAAACAAATCACCAAGATTACACACACAAACTTGTGATGTGCTAACCCTAGAAGTGATCAACAATAGCAGCAGAACACAGCACAAACAAAGGACAACAGAAAGGACTCAAAACGGGTAAGAAACAAACTCAAAACATACCACTTTGGACTACCATCGGCAGTGCCGATAGGCACTATCGGCAGTGCTGGTCATGTCCATCGATAGTGCCGGTCATGACATCGGCAGTGCCGATCTGGGTTCTGACCCACAGGTAGTGCCAGACCACGTGATCGGCAGTGCCGACTGACCCCCGACAAAACAAAAAACTGTCATGGTTCTTCCTAAAACTTCACCAAAACTCAACCAAATGAACTCCAAAATGTGCGATTTTTGGACCAGATAATCCTCAACACATCACGACTACTCCAACAAGATCCACTTAAATAGCACAAGAAATCATCATGAATTTTAGATCTTGTACTGAGAACACCAAAAAGGGAAAACTTGTGAAATCTTTCAAATCGAAGGTGTTAGAGCACTTGATTTGGTCAAGGACTCGTATAGGAATGATCTAGCTCATCATAGCACCAAGATTCCTAAGGATTTCGCCCCAAAAACTCATCCAAAAGTGAGATAAAAAATTCCCACAAAAATAGCTCCAAAAATAGAGAAAAAGACAAATTTAGAATTTAGGGAGAGAGGAAGAACTTGAGCACGAATTTGAATCTCAGATCATTGATTCATCAAATCAAGATACAATGATACATGGCTAGGAAGCCACCCTCTTCCTCCCACTATTTGGAAGAGAAAGAGATGTCTCTCACACACCCTCTTCTCTCTACTAAAACATGAAGACCTCTCCTAGCACTTTGAATGAAACCCACACAAGGCTAATGGGAAGGGGCACCTCTCCACCAGCCATACCTCTTCTTATATAGGCCTAGGGTCTACAACAACTCTACCCTTGACCTACAATACATTGCCACCGATCACCAGGGGCAAAACCATCTAACTCTTTTTCCTTCGCCCGAACACCATTGAGCCCTTCACAACTTTGTTTCGTCTCGACGCAATATTCGTGATGGTGCCACGTGCACCTCCAATCACCGCCACCGGTTTTGAGGCCCAAACCGGGAAACCGCCTTGCACGACTTTTCGATGTTGATGCATATCACCTTGTCCTGTGATCCTGACCACCGGCAAGTCTCTCCCAGTCCTAATTCATTGGGCCCCCTTATCACTTGCAGCAGCATCCCGTTCACCTTGGCTTGTTCAACACACATCACCTCAACGGTTTTGAGGCTCAATCACGAAACCATCCGTGCTTCTTATCTCTCCATGTGTACGGTGTGGATCACCCTTGACTTCACCCAGTATCTCGATCGCCCGGCCCCAAGTCTCCTACTTGTGCCCGATCCTCTCGCTGTTGACCGCCAAGTCGACTCTATTGATCTACACATCATTAGACAAGCAAACACATTTTCCTTCTCTTGCAACTATACCAATACCTTCACCAACTCTAGTTAGTCATAACCATAGCAATGCACAAATCCATGCAATCTCCAATTTCCTGCATTTCAACTCAAACACAAATTCAGCCAAAGTCAATTACTCATCATATATTACAAACCATGACACTTATCCCATGGTTTTTTAATCATTCATTGGCCTCTGATAAGTAATGATTTTGGTTACAATTCTCTGCCTTTCTAGTTCTTTTGTCTATAGTTAGCTGAACCAAATCATGCGCATAGTGAAGTTTAGATTGTAAACTGATTGTTTCAAGCGAGTCATGCACCAAGACCTTGAAGATTTTGCCCGTCAATTTTTCTTGTAAACTGATTGCTTCAAGCCAGTCATGCACATAGTTCTTTTGTGTGTAGCTAGCTGAACCATATCAGGACGCGTCACACGATCGGGGTCTGTCGGGTCTGTTACTTGGAAGGCTACGGCAGCGCTTGCTTGGTTGAGTCGTGAGAAGGACGATCACGTGTCTGGACAGGTAAAATCATAACAGGCCTAGATGACATGGCCCAATTTAAATTTGGATTAAACCACTTTTAGGGGAATTGTTGAAGGAGAGGAAATATTTTGGTCCCAATAGTTTTTAGGCTACTCCCAAAAAGTAGTTTTGAGGAGCTTTTTTTAGAAAACTCTTGGAGATGCTCATCTTCAAAAGCTCCAAAAAGTTTAATTCCAAAAGAGTATTTAGTAGCAGCCCAAAATTTATTATTAAGAAGTTTTCTTGTATCCTCTAACAGTTCTTTCTAAAAACAGATCATAAAAACTTTTGATTGAGCCACATCAGCGTCTAAAATAACATTAATTCCCTTGTAATTACAAGGATTGACATCCCTAATTTTTCTCGTTTCTAGATACAAATGAGGAGAATTTAGAAAGAATAAATATGTGAGTTATTTCGAGGGGCTGTTAAAGATGAGTTTTTAGATTAAACTACATTAATTTTATTTAGAAAGAGTTTATGAAACTCTCTTGCAGATGTTGACATCATCCATAAAGCAGCAGGTACCTGAAAACTCGCGAGAAGCAACACAAGGACACGGAGCTGGGGAAGACACTGGTATCCTGTGCAGGACAATATGGTGGAAATGGTAGGAGGAAAATGGAGACTTATAGACTCGTCAGCTGGATGAGATTGCAGGAAAGGTACCTCTGGAACAAGGGAACCCTGTCAACAAATGGTTGGATCTCGTGAAGGAAGCATATGAAGCTCTTGAAAAACGGAAGAACCTCATGTCAAAAAAAAAAAAAAAAAGGAATACCGGCCAGCGTACCAACGAGATAGATTCATGCGCAACCTTTGGTTGTTGGCCGTACATTTGAGAAGATCTTTGAGGATTATGGTCTACCGTAGCGGACCTCATATATTAACTATTTTAAATTACATTAAGTATACGACACTTCTGCACTTTTATGTTTCCGATACTTCTGCACGTACTTGCTATTAGGTTGATCAGATCATTGCACTTTTACCCTCAGTGGCAAATGTCTATTACTTTCCCACAACAAAGGGACATGTTAGTAACAGAATGTCGCTCATGACTTGGAACTTGCTTCCACTAATTTATCTGTTAAGGACATCACATGCAAATCAAAAAGAATTTTCTCAACAACAACAACTGATTGAGTTTCTCAGTTGCATGGATGCACAATACTTGAAAAAAGAACATCCAGGTAAAAAGAAATATTCATAATGTGCCACGATGAGCTACTTTACTAAGCCGAACTAAACTCATATACTCATACATGGCCTCTTCAATCAATTTGAACAAAACATGCACCGGCTCTGGCTCACACAGGGAACCATGAAGATTACTCTATCAGCCAAGGTGTTTGCACTGAGTCCCAGTCGCACAGCTCGCCATCTTTGAACCATAAAGCTACAAGTAGGAGAGTGACATGAGTTATCATCTTATATTGTTACAATAGCAGGTCCAAACAGATCTGATCAACCTAAAGCAAGTAGAAATCAAGATCATTAGGTACAAGATACTAAGTTCATCCTACTATGAATTATCAAGCTGACTGCTCAGCTCAGAGTTCTGTTTTGTTTGCCGATAAAGCTTCGGTCATTTTATCTGGTTTGTCAGATGTTATTACCATGACCCAGGACCAGGAATCCATGATTACTGATTAACCCAGGGAATCACCTAATATCAACATATGGCCAT
The DNA here is from genome assembly GCA_032690845.1 of Eleusine coracana subsp. coracana. Lineage (NCBI taxonomy): Eukaryota > Viridiplantae > Streptophyta > Magnoliopsida > Poales > Poaceae > Eleusine > Eleusine coracana. Next base: position 64,387,601 of record CM064426.1, on the reverse strand, counting down.
AATAAGTTACCAAGCTTACCAATTTCACGCTTGCCGTTATCAGGACTATCACTTCCGTGGACAACATTCCTGGAATACAGGATTCAATCATATTTTGTTTGGTACACAGATAAAATAGAGGTGCATTTCTTTTCTAAAAAAAATAGAAGTGTGTTGCAACTAAATGTAGCAGGCATACTACAAATAACAGTGCGAAGGCATAAAAGAACTTGGGTGCAGACCTTCCTGTTTGAACTGCGAGATCACCCCTGATAGTTCCTGGTTCAGCTTGAAGGGGATTAGTAGCCCCTATTAACTTTCGAGCTGATGCAACAACACCATCACCCTCCCAGGCCTTCCAGGATAAAATAATGAATTGATGAATGTAAAATATCGATTTGGTCAAAGTGTGTGTTAGAAACTAACTAGTATATGTACCATGCATACAACAGGACCAGAAGTTATGTAATCGATCAGCTTTGGAAAGAATGGTTTCTCTTTCAAATCCTTGTAATGCTCCTGGAGAAATGAAGAGCAAACAAGACATAATGTCAAAACATTAACTTCATTGCTTTAACACAATGTATTCCCTAGTGTTCCCTTCATGGATGGAAGCAAAAGAGTTACTGTATGCCAACAAAACAAAAACAAGTTTGAGAACATTTCAACGTTATTTTTCACATATTTTTCTAAGTATTTGTAAATTTCTATACAGGATGGACATACATAAAGATCGCATGTTTCACCGCTTAAAGATGATGTCATTGCTATGGTATATAGAAGGACAATTATGATATATTTGGTAAAAGATATATGTTGCCATCGTTCAAAAGTACTATTCAAGTAACCTAAAAACTGATACAAATGCAGATAGATGAAATGTTCCTTTAGGCAGATATTGCTAGTAACAGAGAATTTTTTTCCTTAACTTTGCAAGAATCACAATGGTTTTTTTTATTTGCTAAAATTTGATGCATATATATAAGCAAACCTGAGCCAAGTCCTTGGGGCACTGAAAAAGCTTTAAGCCCTTTAATATAAAGCCTTTCTTCTCAAGACGGGAAATAATTTCACCAACCTGTATGCACGCATATGTGTTTTATCAGAGTTTGGAAGAAGCAAATGATGCTACACTATTTCAGTCATGGAATAAAAACACACTGGAAAAGAAAGTGAAACATACCAGGCCACGCTGGACACCATCAGGTTTGATCATAATGTAGCTTTGCTCAACCTGCAACAGAGTAAAAAAAATTGTTAAGCAAGATCCTGTTATTGATAAGAAAAGGAATATTATTGTGGAGAGTTATCAACTAGTCAACTTCTACTGATTCATGGCAATACATGTGCCAGAACTTTGATTTTTTATTTCACCTTTTTTTTTTCTTTTCTTTTCGGTCTATTCCTCTTGTTTGTCTTGTTGTGTAGGGTGTTGTGGTTTTATCTCTAGCCAACCCCAACTTGCTTGGGACTAAAAGGCTTTGTTGTTGTTGTTGGTAGATACATCTCATAAAAAGAAGCTAGAAGGGATCATGTATTTCATCAAACAAAACAATAAACTGAGACTTTCAAGCCACAGATACGGTATGCAAAAACGATCTAGAAGACTATAAATGAAACATTCTGTAATTACATATGTTCTTTGCTTTCTCCTTTTCTTCTTAGTGGCCAAGTCATTGGTCGATGTTGTAGGTTTTTTACCCTTTTGGTTTCCTCTTCTACTTCTAATTATTTATTTCCTGTAGCCTGGGCAGCAGAAGCTGCTGTTTTTGTGTTTTAGAGACTTTTTTTTTCTTCCTTACGGTTGCTACACTATTCACCTAGCTTAATGAAAAGGCAGAGCACATGCCAATTTGCTTTCAAAAAAGAAAAAAAATAACATGGGACACACCTAATGTGGTAGACCCAATGAATACTTTTTAGACTGAAAAGCACTGTTTCTCCATTCTATTTATCAGTGTATGGACAGGAGCATGTTTAGATCTGGTCAAGATAACTAGTAGTCAGTCCTATCTATTTATCAGTAGAAACAACACATTCTGAATTGAATGATATTAGTTAATTAACAGATAGCATATTTCTACTAAACACAGGTCACAAAGAAATATTGGCTCCATTAATGTTAGAATATGCAAATGTCCGACACATGGTTTGACAATTTCAGAAACCTCACGGTCAATGACAGGCACCTAAAGCAACACCAAATTTTGACTGGAACCAGACGAGAACCTTAACACCGTGTACCATAGGCAGCCGACGCAGAAGACAAAATTTAACACCATAACAGGAGACGCATATCAATCACGGAACAAACTTTGATTCTCACCACAATGTAGTTTGTTAGAAAGCCATACATTGTCACCATTGACTGCTAAAGAGAGATGAGAATCTTAATTCCACTCTGATCTCTGTTCCGACCACAATAATCCCAAAGAATTCAAGAACAAGTACTGAAATCGCAAGCTATACCGGGACAAACAAGGAAATTTAACACATTTCATGGTGAAGCTTCTTGGGTATGGCATAACCGAATCTCTCGTACAGCTTATCTTACCAAAAGTTCTACACAGAATCGACCACGCATAAAAGAACGCCACTATCGAAGAAGGAGACCAACCGCGGAGGCGACGATGCTGCGTGGGGCGGCGCGGCGCGCGTCCGCCGCCCTCCTGGTCCCCGCCGCGCTCAGCCCGAGCCGGACCCGGGGCCTGGTTTGGGCGGCGGCGAAGGAGACGGACGCCGATGGACGGACAGTGGAGGACGGACGACTCCCGGTCCCGACAAGCGGCGGCGCCGTCTTAGCGAGCACGGCCATGGTCTCGATCACTGCTCCCGTACGAAGTAAGGCGATGCTTTTGGATTAGGAGCAGCTAACGACCAGCGCAGCAGAAGGCGACCTCCATTAAGTACTCGTCGTATTCAGCCTGCTTTCCGCTTCCATAGGGTGTAGACATACTCCTTTGTTTCCGTATTCGTACACAGAAACATAAAATCGGAGCGCCCAAAGCACGAAATTTCAGCCCGGCCCAGGGCACGGCCCGACACGAAAACATTTCATGCCATGCCAACCCGACACGGGACATTGGGTCGTGCCGTGTTTAAGTTTTGGATCCGACAGGTGACACAGCACGACACGATGACTAGGACCGTGTTTGGACCGGCACGACATGAAAATAGTCCAGTTGTAAAATATGGCTTATTGGCATGATATGGCCCAAAACAGTATGATGGTGTCTTAAGAAAATAACTCATACGACGCCCCGACCCATATGATTTTGCTGCCCAGCCCACATAAGTTCTTCTACCTTACTTTATTTTCTTATTTTAATTCAGAATTTCAAATGTGTTGAGGTTTTTTCCTACAATCTTCCAAAATTATTCTCTATCACGACAACGTTTTGTTATTATTATAGTGTACTTAAGTTTTGAAATGATGTTCAATTTACTATAAATTACTATTTAACATTACCTTCTCTTTTTTTAAATCACTACTAAATCCTAATTTTGAATTAAGTTTTTCAAATAAACTAATAACTTACATGTCTTTATGCATATAATTTTATATATTTTTTTTAGATGTCTATATCTATGTAAGTTTAGTTTTTCTTATGTTATCTTTCAATAATTCATGAACTTATATCTTATTAATTACAATTTAATATATTTTGTTATAAATAAATTTAAATAAAGTTATCATAATTTTTATAGGTTAGGATAGTCTTGAAAGTCAATTCAAAATTCGAATTATTTTAATAGATTAAAAAAAAGAGAAACATTAGCATCTCTAAAAACAGAGCCGTGCTCTCGTGCTTGGCCCGGCACAACCAAGGCCCACTGTGCCATGTGCCGTACTTAGGCCGTGGTTTTCTAATGTCATGTCGGCCGGCACGGCCCCACTCGAAGCACGATGGGCCCATGTTGGGTCAGGCCGTGCTGGCCCGGCACGGCCTGAGTCACAAGACTACTGATTACTACTTCTTTCGTTCTAAAATTGTTATTGTAATTGATTTTTTTTGTTAATTTTGACTATTTGTTTTATTTAAAATATTTATTTAAATATAAATTATTATAAATTATATTCAAATTTTGTCTAGTGATAAATCAAATTATGAGAAAATATATTATTGTGGTTACGAGTCCAGAACAAACAAGTGTTGGGCTAGCCGAGGGCTGGACTAACCGAAGATCCCTCGGACAAGCTACGACAGGAAGGAACAAAGGCAAGCTACGATACTTATGTCGAAGGGTTCATACTGGTGCCCTTCGGCTAACGAACTCTGTATTATCTGGTCAAAATCGTACAGGAAGGTTCTATCTGGGCATTTATAGATCTACGCTCACCTACCCTCCGTGCATGTTTACAGATTTGCCCCGGATCTTACATTACACATCTTACTACTTGACCTAAGGGTATTCTAGTACTTCAATCTTCATCTGGTACACGCCACCCGGCAGTCATTCTCTAGCGCCTGCGCCCGGGGCCCGCCACGCCGTACGGCCTTCGGACGCCTACTAGGTCGAAGGCCTTCTGGGCCGCCAGTCCAGCTAGACCTTGCTTCTTGTTGCTGGGCTGTGTTTTGGGCTTGGGGAGACTAAGGGGTGGACATTCCCCCAACAGTAGCCCCTCATGGGTGAGATCCGTCTTCGACAGGACCGAAACCGTGATCATGCGAAATAACCACCCCTAGTCTCCCCCCCCCCCCCCCCTTTTCGGGCCTATCCGGAGGCCATCCTTTCCTTCGGTTACCTGCAGTTGGCACACTCAATCGTATTCGAAAAGGTTAGTGAGTTATCAAAAGCGAAGCATGCTACCGAAGGCAACACGTTATTTTGTCCCGAACCCGAACTGCCTTCGGGCTCGCGGCCCTTAGCCGCCGGACCGTGTAACATTCCTGAAGATGAAACAAACGTGTTGTCATAAATACAGTCCACGCGTCGCTCTGCTTATAAATGCGCCCAACGCCAGCGTAGTTCCCGGGCGAATGCTCTGTCATAAATTCGGCCCCTGCACCACGCATCGGCCATCGGATCGGCGAGTGCACGATCGGACACGGGCAATCATAGCGCCCCGCGCACCCCGCTGGCTATATAAGCCAGTCCCTCACCCCCCTCTCTTCTCATTTTCACTCTGATTTCTCGACCGCTCCGTGAAAATCGAGTGCTCTTGTGAACACCCCTTCGCTGTGTCACACTCGCGCGCTCGCACCAGAGGCTGCTCATTCTTCTTTCTTCAGACCAGCCAACTACAGCCTTTGACCAGCGATGGGCCCTCGGAAAGCTAAGCCCTCGCTCGGATCTGAGCCAAAACGGGTTAATGACAAGAAGGCCAGGAGTCCTTACCTGGGGCCAAGTGCAGTTACCGAAGCGCTACTGGACACATGGGCTGCCGAACCAAAACGATGGTTCGAGAGGTCCCGTGCGTCGGCGCCGAAGGACGGCGAAACCGTACCCCAACCTCGCCCTGGCACAATAGTGGTCTTTGAGAGATTCTTCGAGGCTGGGCTCCGGTTCCCCTGCTCTCAGTTTGTCGGCGACGTTCTGGCCTTCTACGGGCTTGAAATACAGCGGTGTTGCCGAACACCATTGCCCGACTGGCCTGCATCGAATGGGCTTTCCGGATGGAGGGCGCCGAGCCACACGCCGGTGCCTTCGCTGCAATTGCTACAACGCACCTGGCGTCTCAACGAGAGCACCCTTGCCCCGGAGACCCCACGCTGCTGTCTAACTACCTAACCATCACCCTTCGGCCGCGTCGTGAATGCGACGTGCCCGCGAAGGGCTCAAGGCAGCATTGGGGGAAGCAGATCACCGTCGGCTGGTTTTACTATGACGTGGGCCCTAACAGCAATCTTCACAGTCGAAATGCTGATCATATACACGCTGAAGCCCGAGGTCCCAGAGGATAGCCTTCTCACCAGCCGCGTCCGGCTATTATCCCGAATGGCCAAGAGACTAAGCATGCGGGATTTGGTGGAAGAATTCTACGCCGCCGGCATCGACTCCCTTCGGACCGACTGGCACGTGCAATTCATCACCCAGGCCCCCGTAAGTGGGGCTCTGCAGCTTGATCAAGAGCGGCTCCCGAAGATCAACTTCGTCGAGATAGAGCAGCGAGCCATCCACTATCTCTGCCCTCTGATCCAGAAGGAGTGGGAGTTGCTTAGGGAGATGGGACGCCGTGAGCGGACCAACCGCATTGTGCAGCTATGCAATACGGAAGACGTTCTGCCACTACGGGAGCCACACCGGGCCGAAGCTCGGTAGGCCGGAGGCAAGGCGGCTAAAGGCCCTGACGATGAGGAGGAGGAAGAAGAGACAAAGGAGGAAGGAGAGGAGGAAGCCAGCCCTACTGCACCGCAAAGGCAAGTAAAGGTGGTTATCAAGCGCCCTGCAACCCAGAAGGGTGACGCTGAAGGCGCGGCTTCCGCTCCGCGGCGCACAAAGCAAGTGGCGTAGCGTGCCAGGGGTATGAGAGGCAGCATTCGGCTTGACGAGGATACCTCCGGCCGAGAGAAGCAGAAGAAGAAGCATTCTAGGGCCGCCGAAAGCGCATCCTCGCCCGCACCGCAGCCATCAAAGCGCCGATGCCTCCGCAAAATATACGGAGGGACCATCGTGAGACCGGCGACCCCGAGCGAAGCGACGGCCGATGAGAACGTGGTGGCCACCCCTCCTAACCAAACACCACCAGCGTCGCCACACCCGAGAACGACGGACTCCAATAATCTGCTAAATGTGTTGGTAGACGTCGTTCCTGATAGATCCGAGGAGCGGCCAGAGGGGGTTCCGAAGGCTTTGCGTCACCTCTGCCCCGGTCCACCGGCATTCTGATGCCGTCTCTGGATTTCGACATCGACAGTCCTTCGGCCGGCACAGGTATCTAAGGCTACCAAATTATTCGTTGTACTTTTATGCACTGTGATCTAACGTTCTAACAACCCGCTTTATTATCTTCGACAGAACAATACGAGACCGGCTAGTTTGAGCAGCAGCTCGACCAAAGGCAGTAAGGCCTTTGGGGAGGAAGAAGAGGTGGAAGGGGAGGAGCATCAAGTTGAAGACATCTGCAGCGATAAGGAGGAAGAAGAAGAGCTCGACCTGATGCACACATGGAAAGCCGGACGCGGCAAAGGTTTCATGGGCGTCCTTCCTTCGGGTGTGCAATCGAGTGACGTCGGCACATCTCTGCGCGCAAGCGACTTCAGCGGTCGTCCCAAAGCCGCTGAAGCACTGGGGTACGCATCGCAGATGCTGGACCTTTGCGACAGCGGAAAGGCGCTCGAGGACGTCGACACGACGACTGCTATCAGCTACTTGTCTCACTTAACCGCACAGGTATGCAACATTCTAAGGCTTAACGTGTTCGGTCAAAAATACTACTATCGGCTTGTAACTCTTCGTGTATTGGCGCAGACTGTGTTGCTGTCCCGGCATCTCGAGGCCAAACTGTCCCCGAAGGCCACCCTTATAGAGCTAAAGAAACAACTGGCCGAGAGCCAAACACAGGCCCAGTCAGGTGCCAGCAACCTGAAAAAAGCCCAAGACGCGCTCATAGAGGCTGAAAGGAAAGTGCAGCAGGTCACCGAGGAGGCGAAGAAGAGTGCCAAGGACCTAGGGAAGCGGCTGGAGGTTCTGCAGAAAGACAATCAGGCACTAGGAGCTGAGAATGTGGACCTGCATAACGATAATCAGAAGCTATCCAGAGCTCTAGAACAGGCCTCCGTGTATATCGATGAATCTGAGCGAATGAGCCAAGGCCTGTTCGACCTAATCTCACAGTTGCGCCTCTTCTTCGCTGGAATGGGACTCGCCTCCCGGGAGCCAGGGCATGCCGAGGGGGAGGGTATGAAAAGCATCACCTGGCTGAGCAAGGGCCTTGAATGTGCTAGAGATGGTCTTCGGTCATACGGCACCATCTGCGCCCGAATAGGCTGGACAGCGGCTTACTCTACAATCGAATCACTGGCCGCGCCTCGACGCTCGGAGATTCGCGAGGTTGCGCGCCAGCTGCTATCCCAGTGCCGGGGTGACTGCGCCGTGTACAGCCAACTGCAAGAACGACTGAGCCCCCTTGGGAACATCTTGGGGTGGGAGTTCTGGCAGCCCCTCGGCAACGACCTTGCCGAAGCCCTTGCTCGCGAGGCAGCTGCTCACCTAGCTGCATCCGCCCTCGTCGGTAACACCCCAGTTTCTGGTGGATGAAGGGAAACCGGCCCACTGACTGGTGGAGCGGACGGCATCACCAACACAGCCCCTGGCACTTCAGGCCACGACGCCAGTTCGCCCGCTGCTGCCGCCACCTCTGCTGTTCCGGGCTCCAGCACCGGAGAGCCCCATGACCCCGAGGCACCTTCCACGGCCGCTCCGGATACCCAGGTGTGAGTTCGCCCTTATCTAAGGCCACCGCACCTTCTAGTTTAGCTAGCACTCCATGGATTTTGATTATTATATGGCGGTCGTAAGCGTCTAGCGCTCCGATGGCTCTCTCCTTGTAACTTAGGCATCTTTTTGGAATGAAACTCTATTCATTATTTACCTAAATTGCCTATTGCATTTTCCCTAAAATCATCCTTGTTACTTTTCTCTAGAACATACCTCCCGAGGATGCCTCCTCGGTTCCGTCGGACGCCACGATACTGGACATAGCTCCAGTATCTACCAAAGTACCGGGGGTTGGGGAAACCCCTGACGATTACTTGATTCGTGGTGTGCACTGGCGGTGTTGGAAGCGTGAGCACCCTGAAGGGAATTTTATAGAATTCCTGTCTTCCATCGATGAGGAGAATGAGCGCATTAAAGCGGCATGCCTGCGCGCTTCCCCAGAAGTGCTACTTCGTCGGCGCATAAGCCGCGGCGCCCGAAGGGCGAGCGGCGGCACTGCGGCCGAACCCCTTATTCTGTTGCCAGCACCGAAGGCAGAGCCAATCGAGATTTCCAGTGGCATCCCTAGTCCGTCTCATGGCGACGCTTCATCTAGCAGTTCGTCTGACCTGGACCTAGAGGCTCTCCGGCAAGCGGCGCAGACACCCTTCGGACGCTTGCAAATTATTGCCGACTTGGAACGGCGCCGACGGAGCATAGCGCAAGGTCGTCGCCGGATAGAAGAATCAAGCACCACACTTAGTGATTTGGCCGAGCAGCACCGCGAGTTATAAGAAATGCTCAACGAACTGAAGCGGTTGCCTTGAAGAGATGTACCTAGTTCAGGAACCTTGAGCCCCTTAATATGTTGGGCCCTCGGGCCGTTGTATATTTAATGCCCTCGGGCTCCAGTAAACCTCACGCCTTTAGGCAGATTCTGTATCCCCCTGCCCTCGGGCTTGCGTTGTATTAAAGAAAATGACATATCAGTTAGAATTCAAACTTACGCTGAAATGTGCAGCAATGGCAAATTATATACGGGTTGCTACTCTACGTGCCAAGTGCCTCATCAGGCCTTGGCAAGCTTTGAACCGTAGTTGTTCGGCATTGGGCCCGTGTAGCGCCCGGCTTTCCAGACTTGCCCTTCCGGAGCATCGGACCGTAGTTGTCCGGCATCGAACCATAGTTGTTCGGTTAGTGACTGTAGTTGCCGTTTAAAAGGACAAGAATTAACTAAAGTAGCATCATCTTACCTCATTAAGCACGTAATGTTTTTATATGCTTGCTCTACTGACCTGTCGAACATTGAACCGAACTGTGCGCCCCCACCGGGCAGCGGCGGACACAGAGCAGAGCAATCGGGACGCTGCCTGACGGACTCCACGGGGCGTAACCCGGCACGACTTTTTAAGACGCAGCCCGAACGGCTCCTCGGGACATATCCCGGAATAACTTTTTAAGACGCAGCCCGAACGGCTCCTTGGGACATATCCTGGAATGACTTTTTAAGACGCAGCCTGAACGGCTCCTCGGGACATATCCCGGAACAACTTTTTAAGACACAGCCCAAACGGCTCCTCGGGACATATCCCGGCATGGCTTTTTAAGACGCAGCCCGAACGGCTCCTCAGGACATATCCCAGAACGACTTTTTAAGACGCAGCCCAAACGGCTCCTCGAGACATATCCCGGCACGGCTTTTTAAGATGCAGCCCGAACGGCTCCTCGGGACATATCCCGACATGGCTTTTTAAGACGCAGCCCGAACGGCTCCCCGGGACATATCCTAGAACATACTAACTAGGTGAAGCATGACACCAGGAACATATATGCTCTATTCCAGCTTTAGATATACCAAAATAGGTATGACGACTATGGGAACGACCAGCTGCTCTTCACACATAGAAACGCTTCAAAGCATCGGCATTGTAGGTGTGTTGCATTGGGGAGCCATCCAATTCCAACAAATGATAGGCCCCCGGCCTGTTTGATCGGTCTACAATGAAGGGACCAAGCCACTTGCTACATAGTTTACTGATGCTGATTGGGTTAGGGTTGCGCCAAAAGACTAGATCACCTGGTGCAAACTCCCTCGTGTGAACCTTGCGATTGTATGTCTTCTCGAAGGATGCGATGTATTTGTGAAGGTTGGCGACTGCTTGCATGCGTACTTCTTCCAACATGTCCTTTGCCACATCATCTTCATTGGCATGAGGCCTGATTGTGCGTAGTGATCCAGCCCGAATCTCCTCCGGCGTGACTGCTTCGAACCATACAATAGCCAAAAGGGAGAGAAACCAGTGGACCTTGTAACAGTTGTTCTGATGGACCAGAGAACATTCGGCATCACTTCGACCCACTTTCCCTTTAGCAAGCCGATCAGAGAATGAGAAATCCCGGAGAACAAGTTACCATTCATTCGTTCCACCGCTCCATTGGCCCTCGGATTAATGACGGAAACTTCACACTTCTTTACTCCCAGGCTAAGGCAATATTCTTTGAACTCAAGCCCCTCGAACTGCTTACCATTGTCCACAGTGAGCTCCAACGGAACCCCAAAGTGACAGACCACATTCTTCCAGAAAAATTTCCTGACGTTAGCAGTTGTTATCTGAACCAGTGGCTCGGCCTCCACCCATTTGGAAAAATAATCTATAGCTACCACGGCAAACCGATAGCCCCCCGGAGCAGTAGGTAATGGTCCAACAATATCGATGCCCCAATGGGCGAGGGGCCAAATCAGAGGAATTGGTTGCAAGGCTGTGGCCGGTAGGTGAGATTGTCGGCCCATCCACTGACACCCCGCACACACCCGAACTAGGTCTTCGGCATCGCAAACAGCTGTAGGCCAATAGAACCCATGGCGAAATGCTTTAGCCACCAAGGCCCTCGGAGCCAGATGTGACGAACACAGCCCCTCATGGATTTCTTGTAACAACTTCTGTCCCTCCGGTCGGCTGAGACAACGAAGCAGAGGAGCGCAAACACCCCCCTTGTACAGAATGTTATCAACAATAGTGTATCCCCGACACCGATACAATATTCTCTGCCGCTCCTCCTTATTATCCGTAACATATCATCCTTCAAGACATGCTCGAATGGGAGCCCTCCAATCTTCGGCCGTGATGGCCAACACCCTTCGACCTTTCACCTTAGGCGCAGTTGCTGATTCACTCATAACCTCATGAAGCACATCACCAGCCACCGGACGCTGTCCGGCCGCAGCCTTAGCCAATGCATCTGCTTCTCGATTTTTAGTGCGGCGGATATTACGAACCTTGAAGCCCAAGAAGTACTTATCCATCTCTCTTACTTTACTGATGTACCGAGCCATCTCCAGATCCCTAGCCTGATACCCTTTTGCCAGCTGGGCTAAGGCCAACTGAGAATCGCAGTAGATGACCAACCTCCTAGCCCCCAAGGCTCGAGCTTGCCGAAGGCCCAGCAGTATGCCTTCGTATTCCGCGGCATTGTTTGTTGTTTAGAAAGCCAACATGGCAGAGAACCGCATGGTTTGCCCCCCAGGATATGTTATGACTGTGGCACACCCTGCTCCGGAGGCCCCCAAGCACCATCAGTGTGAACTGTCCAAGCTGGATCCTCCGGAACATCCTGAGCTAGGTCTTCAGCTTCACCGTGAGGGGTCCATTTGGACACAAATTCCGCCAACACTCCAGATTTGATGGCCTTGCGAGCAACAAAGGTGATGTTATATTGAGCCAACTCAGCCGTCCATTTCAACACAGCGCTAGAGGCCTTGTTATTTGTCAACACATCTCGCAGTGGATATCTGGTGGGTATGGTGATAGGGTGATCATCAAAGTACTGTCGTAATTTACGTGAAGTCATGACCACAGCATACAACATCTTGTCCACCACAGTGTAGTTACATCGTGATGCCGTTAGCGTTTCTGATACATAGTACACTGGCAACTGCTGAAAGTGTCATTACCCTTCGGTGCTTCATAGACCAAAACCGCACTCACTGCCTTCGGCGCCGCAGCAATATATACCAACAGAGGAGCCTTCGGCGGGGGCGGTTTGAGAGTGGTGAGTTCAACAAGGTACTTTTTGAGCGCCTCGAATGCCAACTGTTGCTCCTCGCCCCATGTGAATGCCCGGGGACCGCGAAGCGCTTCAAAGAATTTCAGCCAATCGAGAGATAAATCTGTTCAATGCTACAACACGGCCAGTGAATTTCTGCAACTTCCGAATAGATGCTGGAGGCTGCATATCCATGATTGCCTTGATCTTGATCGGGTTCGGATTAATTCCCTCCTTCGACACCAGATACCCTAGTAACTTTCCCGAACGGACCCCGAACATGCACTTCGCCAGGTTCAGTCGCATCCCTACCCTCCGCAGGTTGGCAAATGTCTCTGCCAGGTCTTTCATATGGCCCGCCTCTTCGACGCTCTTGACAACAATATCGTCAATATAAGCTGCCGCATTGCGGCCCATTTGTGTCCCCAACGTAGCTTTAACAGTACGCGAGAAAGTAGCCCCGGCATTCTTCAACCCGAAGGGCATTTGGTTGTAACAGTAAGTCCCCCCTGGTATCTGAAATGCTGTCAAAGGTTGATCCTCTGTAGCCAACCAGACTTGATGAAACCCCGACTAACCATCCAGAAAACTCATCAATGCACAACCTGCCATTTCATCCACCAACTGGTCTATACGAGCTAGCAGGAAGTCATCCTTTGGGCAATGTTTGTTCAACGTTGTGAAGTCAATGCACATCGCCACTGGCCATTCGGTTTCTTGACCAACACAGGGTTCACGAGCCAGGTAGTTCTATCAATGGGCCGAATGACATTTGAATCCAGTAACTTTTGCACCTCGGCCCTCAAGATGCTAGCCTTCTCCTCTGTCCAAACTCTGATTCACTGCTTGACCGGACACACCTTCGGATCGACGTCCAACCGATGCTCAGCAATTGACCTGTCGATACCGGGGAGATCTTTTGGCGACCATGCGAAGACATCCATATTGTTTCTTAAGAATTGCATCAGCTGTGCCTCCACATCCTGTGATAACTCCCTGCCAATCAGAACCGTTTCATCCGGTCGATCGGCACACAACACAACTTCTTTGGTGCCTTCAACTGGTGTGACCTTGGGTACCCACTTGGGTGCTGCCGGTGGTTCCACTGCAAGACTCTTGTCCTGACACTCTTCGGCTATAACATGGATGTGATGCTGTCTCGGCGATGACCCAAACTCCAGCCGTCGGGCCTCAACTTGATCCCCATACACCGTGATGACACCCTCTGGTCTGGGCATCTTCATAGACAGGTATCCATGATGAAGTACTGTCAGGAATTTGTTGATAACCCTCCAGCCCAACAGAGCATTATAAGGATAGTTCATCTCTACCACGTCAAACCGAATGTCCTCTGTCCGGTGCCCCCCTAAGCCAGAGAACGACACTTTAAGCACAATACTGCCTATCGCATGAATGGGTTCTCCTCCAAACCCTTGTAGCGCAACTGAAGAAGCCTGTAGGTCAGACCTGCCATACCCCATTTTTTCAAGAGTACTCCAGAGAATGACATCGGCCAAACTGCCTCCATCAAGCAAGACTTTGCGTATATCAAAACCATTAATATTGACTGCCATTACGAAGGCATCGTCATGTGGAAATATCATCGGCCTCAAATCAGCCGCTGAGAAAGAAATCGGCGTGTCCATCCACTAAGTAACCCCTACCGGAGGGTATGCAGCCACATGATTCACTTGCCGCAAGTACTCTCGGCGCTGCCTCTTAGAGGGGAACTCATGCCCCGAACCACCAGTGATAGCAAAGATCGTGCCACGAGATGCCCCTGGATTCTGAATGTGCTGTATGGGTTGCGCTCTTTCGGGATGGTCGTCTGACTTCAGCTATGGTGGAAGCGGTAATTGTTTCGCCGGAGGAGCCGGAAGCACGAGCTGGGGTGGAGGGGGTGGTAACGCAAGTACTTGCAGCGGTGGGGGCGGGATGGTGGTACTGCGGAAATGGCGCCTGGTGAAAATGCGGGGGAGGGGGGTAGAAGGCAGCGGCATGTGTGTATTGAGTATGCATCACCGGCTTAGTTTGCTCAGCCTCTCTCTGCACTCTAGCATCGGACAATGCTTTGATATCAGGGCAATAATTGGAGCTGTGGGTGCACCCTGGGCCATGAAATACGCAATAGAAAAGTTGACCCGATCAGGGCTGCCTCGGTCCCGGATGCGGCGGCGGCGGCCGAGGGCATTTGGGTGCTGATCCCGAGGCCCCCCCTTGCTGGACATTGAAGACATCACACCGTGTAAAGTTGCGGCCTACTCCACCTTGATTCGGACGCCAACCTCCGGTGTTTAGATTTTGCCCCCGCCCCATCATCACACCCAAGCACACCTTTTGATCCTCTTCCTCTTCATCCTCCTCTACTCGTACCTGCCCTTCCAAGATGCTCAGCAACTGATCCAAGGTCTGGGGTTACTTTACCCGGATAGAACTTCTGGCCGCTCCCATCCGGAGCCCCTTTGTAACAGACTCGATCACCGTGGCGTCATGTATGTCGGATACCTGGCATTTCAAATGTATGAACCTCCGAGTATAGTTGGCCAGCGTTTCACCATCTCTCTGCACACAAGCAGCCAGATCCCGAGCTCCCACAGGCTTAGCATGATTTCTCCTGAAGTGCACCAAGACTTCCTCTTTAAGTTGCGCCCATGACCGAATGCTCCCCGGCGACAGCTTAGCGTACCAGGTACCTGCTATTCCTTCCAATACTAACGGAAAAGCCTTGGCCTTTACTGCGTCATTCCCTCTGGCTGACTCCACAGCCGTCTCATAACTTATGAAAAACTCTTTAGCATCTGAAGTCCCTGCAAACGTTGGAAGCTTGATCGAAGCCAATCTCGTGGGCCACTGCACCGCCTGTAATTCGGTCACCAAGGGAGAGTTAGGGTCCGCTAGCTGCACCGGATGAAGGCTTCCAGTGGAATGTGCTCTTACCCCTTCTTCACGAAACTCCTCATACCCCGGAGCCTGCTCCATAGGGATCCCGCCTCTCCGAAGGATTTCCAACTGTCTGCTCAGCTGCTCCTGCCGCCTCTTGGCCGCTTCAATTCTCTGGTTATAACCAGCCTCCTGCTGCGCTAGATTTTGCAAAGCCTGTGCCCGCAGCATCTGCTCTTCGGCTACCCTTTTCTGCCTCTCAACTTCCTGTTCCATCAACCTCACATTCTCCTCCTCCCGTAGTGCATCCTCTTGCTGCTTTCTGATACGCTCCTCCGCTATCCGACTAGCATATTCTGCCTCCTCCTACGTGAACTGCCCACCGGCAGTCTCTCCCTCGGCCACAACCTCTTGCCCACCTTTGTTGACCTCATCGGATGCCTCTTCAACAAGGCCCTCAACTCCTTCCCTAAGTGGGCGCGCCCCAGCCGCTACCGACGTTTCCGGGCGGGCGACCTCCACTGCCGCCCGGCTTCGGGTCGTTGCCTATTGCGATAGACCTGAAGCGGGTGGTCTCTTTCCCCTGCCATGCCTACGTGCTTTGTTGTTCAAGGCTTCCCACGGTCGGCGCCAGCTGTTATGGTTACGAGTTCAGAACAAACAAGTGTTGGGCTAGCCGAGGGCTGGACTAATCGAAGGTCCCTCGGACAAGCTATGACAGGAAGGAACAAAGCCAAGCTACAACACTTATACCGAAGGGCTCATACTGGTGCCCTTCGACTAACGAACTCTGTATTATCTAGTCAGAATCGTACAGGAAGGTTCTGGTGGCAGGGGCACATCCTCCCTCGCTCAGAGATGCAGGTGAGCATTTATAGATATACGCTCACCTACCCTCCAGGCATGTTTATAGATTTGCCCCGGATCTTACATTACACATCTTACTACTTGATATAAGGGTATTCTAGTACTTCAATCTTCATCTAGTACACGCCCCCCGGCAGTCATTCTCTAGCGCCTGCGCCCGGGGCCTGCCACACCGTACCGGCCTTCGAACGTCCACTGGGCCGAAGGCCTTCTGGGCCACCAGTCCAGCTGAACCTTGCTTCTTAATACTGGGCTGTCTTCTAGGCTTGGGGAGACTAAGGGGTGCGTATTCCTCCAATATATATTATATTTTTAAATTTATTTTAAATAAGATGAATGATCAAAGATCGAAAAAAATCAATGGCTACAATAATTTTGAAACGAAGGAAGTACTGTTTACATTTTCAGGCAGTTTGGTGGTTTGGACGTCCGAGTGGGCTTCGCCTCCACCCAGCACAACGAGATTTTTGGTGTTATAGATACGAAATCGAAGGGCTTCTATAAAATGGTCACGAAATCGTAGGCTTCTGTAAAATAGTCATGAAACCACTACCTCTATGGTAGAATGACCATGACATATTTTTTGGACAAATATATCCTCTTTTTCTTCTTTCTCTCTCCCCCCCTCTCTCTTCTCTTTCCTCTCTACCGAACATGACTCAGGGCTCCTTTGGATCAAAGGATTTTCAAAGGAAAAAATGTAGGATTTCAGTTTTCATAGGAATTTGCACTGTAGAAGCCTTTGGAACAAAGGAATTGAGTATAGGAAAAATTAAAGAAAATTTCCTTCGATGCCCATTTTGCAGAAAAACACAGAGTCGAACAATCCACTCTGACCTCTTCTTTTTTCATTCCTTCGCGTAGGAACAAGGTAAATCATGGCTCTATCAGAGTAATAAATTTGGCTCTATAAGAGTAATAAATTTGGCAAACTCGAGAGCTCACTCTGTTAGTTGCCGTGCAGCAGTAAATGGCTTGGTTAGTTAAGAAATAACTTGTCTACTTAACATAACCATTCAAATAAAATTCCTACGTTTTTTCTATGACCTTGCCAAACATTCTATTCTATAAAATTTCTATGTTTTTCAATCCTGTGTTTTGCATATGCATTCTCTTCATATTCCTATATTTTTTCTATTCCTGTGTTCATTTCTGTATTCCAAAGGAGCCCTCAGTCTCTCACGCCACCGGAGTTCTTCTTTCTCTCTCCCTTTCCCTCTTTTCTCTCTCCTCGTTTCTTTCCCTCTCTCTTCTCTCACACCGGGAGCGAGACAGGCAGACGCCATGGGGTCCGCGGCCATCAAGCTGCACATCTCCCCCTTTATCGCCTCCGACCGGCGCCCCATGTTCCTCTGTTGCGTCTCCTACCTCCTCGGCGTCTGGCACTACGGTGGCTATGGGCGCGTGGGGGAGGCGACTGCGGGCGTGCAAGAGAGACGACACGGCGACTCACGAGGGTCGGGGAGGCGGCTGCGGGCGCGTGGGGGCCGGGGGGAGGGGGTGGCGCAGGGGTGGCGGCTGCGGGCGCGCAGGGGCCGGGGAGGCGGCGCGGAGGCGGCGGCTACGGGCGCGCAGGGCCTGGGGAGGCGGCGCGCGGGGGCCGGGACGGCGGGGCAGCTACAGGCATGTGAGGGAGGCAGTGTGGCGGCGGTAGCGACGGGTGCGTAGCACGCCGAAGCTGCAGGGCGAGTTAAGCTCCGGCGGGGTGAGTCATGTTTGGGAGGGAGAGAAGAGAGAGAAGAAAGAGAGGGAGAGAGGAGGAAGAAGAAAAAGGTATTTTTGTTCATAAAATATGTCATAATTATTTTATCATAAAGACAATGGTTTCGTGGCTATTTTATAGGAACTCATAATTTTGAGACCATTTTACATAAACCCTTCAATTTTATAGCTATAATATCAAAATCTCCAGCACAATACCACAAACCAAAAAAGGGGCACTCATATTCTACCACGTACCACAATCCCAACTCGGCCCCACTTTCCCAATCCGACCACCGCGCCCGTGTCTCCGGCGACGAAGACGAGCAGACCCCCGCCGCCACGCCACCGACGCGCTCGTGCTTTGCCAATATCCAAGACCAGCCACCTTTCCATTCACAGACATGTGAGGCCCACTTAGCTAGCTCACCACACGGTCGTGACGTCATCGCTCGCTTTTCCTTGGGGCCCACGCGGCAGAGAACCCACCGGCAAAGGATGACATGATATCCCCACGCCCACAGGGCCCCGCTCGTCAGACAGACACTCCACCAAGACAGACGCCAAGTGAGACCACCACCATCTCGTCTGCCCATTCCTCCCTCCCTCCCCTCTTCTCCTCCGTCGCCGGCGAGCTCTCTGGCGGCGCTTCGTCTCCGGCGACCCCGACGCATCGGCGACCTGTTCCTCCCCATTCATCCGATCACCGCCTCACACCTGTCGCGAGCTCTCCTGCCAGCCCAGATCCGCCTCGCCGCTCCTCCAAGCTCGCCCGCCAGCCGTTTCGCACGCGCGCCGATCATCAGACGGCGGAGGCGCCTTGATCGTGACAGCGGGAGCCGGATCCGGCGATCCGCGTGGTCGCCGCGCGGGCCATGGACGACTTCCAGGGCCTGCTGGCCCGCGACTTCGGCCTCCGCCCGCAGGGGAAGGCCACGCCCATGGCGGCTGCCCGCTCTTCGGCGTCCTCCGGATCCGTTCGGCCCAATCCCAGATCCACCCCGGCGCCCGCCGCCGCGCCCTCTGCGCCCTCGTACGACGACCTCTTCGGCTCCGCCGCGGCGTCCGCCCCGCCCAAGTCCGGCCCGTCGCCGTCGGCCTCCCTCGACTCCATCTTCGACTCGTTCAAGGAGCCCTCTGCCGCGGGGCCGCCGCCCAAGCCGAAGCACTCGTCCATGCCGGTGTACGACAAGCCTGTCTACGACGATGACATCTTCGATGGGGTGCCTGGGGTGAAGAGCTCGTCGGCGCGGTACGATGATGTGTTCGCGGGGAGCTCCACCGCGCCCCCGGTGTACGATGACCTCCTCGCAGGACTTGGGAAGAAGTCGGAGGCCAGGGAAGGGAGTGCGGTGGAGGAGAAGCGGAGGCGGGAGCCAGCTTCCGCGTCAACGGGGTTTGACGATTTGATCCCGGGCTTTGGCGGGAGTAGCCGTTCGCGGCAAAGGTTAGTGCTTTTGCTGTAATTCAATGTGCATGGCATTGTTGGACGCTATATTGTCGATATGCGCTGTCTAAGTATGCAAAGTAGCTATAATTTTGGTAGTTCACCTCACTGAACCGGTAGCTTTGTCGGTAACGGCTGGATCATGTGAATGTTTGTTGAGTTGGACAAATTTATGTTTTCTCGTTAATGAGACGTTTCAAATTTTAGCTTGCTTAGGTGTCCTACGGTTGATTTGGTAATTTCTATTATGTAGCTATTAAATCATTTCTTTGTTATACAGTACAACACGGGTACCAGACTACCAAATCAATTGTAGGACACTTACCTACGGATTTTGGCTTGCTTACGTGTCCTGTAGTTGATTTTGTATTATGGTTCCATGCTGCAAGAATTATCTCAAAAATTGACTAGGAAATCTGGGGTAGTGGTCAATATCCATTGGTTAATTCCGATTATACCTTGTAGAATTCTAAATTATTTCTGTATGATAGACTTGACTTCATGGTATTCAAATAACTTATTACAGAAATGTCTCAAAGCATGTCCAACATTTTTAAATAAGGTATTTGTACTAATGAATGCATCTTCGCAGCCAAGGTTGTGTAGATATGTAACATATATGTGGTTTGATGTAGGTAATTTGGCTTGATCATATTATTACATGTGCTAGGCCACGGACAAGTTTGATTAGAAACCTTATATGATCGTTGGATATTTATATTTGGTTTACTTAACTGTATTGTATGACTGGCAAGTTTGGTGTTTCTTTGGTAGAATGATAAGAGGTTCGGCCAATTTTTATTGAACTGAGCAATCTTGTTTAATGTTGGATTACTGGTAGGAATCTATCCAATTCATGCCATGTGGACTTTTGTGTGCAAACTGAGATAGATTAATCTAAAAATTATGTGCTTGGATGGATTTTGCTCTAGCATCTGATCTATGTAGGCTTGCTCAAAAGTTGATTTTTTTTCTAGTAAATTAAAATCATGCTTTTTAGGCCTGATCGCTATGCAGTCTTGCCAAAATACTGACAGTAGATATAAATTTCTTTATAAATTTAGACAATATGAAAATCATCAGTAGCTGGTATACTTTGCTCTGAGATCAGAGTTCAAGTTTTTCTTTCAGACTAAGGCCATTTTATTATAAATTTCTTAGCCCTGTACCAGTATTTATAGAAGGCAGGCTACACATCTTCTTGAGAATAGCTGTTGGATACATATTTAGTGCAGGCAGTCCGCAGTAGTCATGCCACGTCCACGTTGAAACAATTTATACATTTTCAGGTATTGTTTAACAAACCGTGTTTTTGCTAACATATGGACTAAGGCTTATCAAGCAAAATATCATGACTGCGGTGGGTTCTTGTGCTTCTGAGTTCCCCATGGAAATTTATCAAAAAATACTGAATGATCTAAGTTCCTACTGGCTAAATATTCTTGTATTTCGGAGCCTTTGGACATTTCATTTTGCACACATGCTGAGGAATATGATCCTAATGTTTGATTCAATGCCATAGATTATTTAATGTCATGCATACAGAAACTAAAGGATGTTGTGAACTTGTCGTGGTTAAATGAATCATTACCCTCCTTATGCTTTTTATATCCTATTCTTTACTTCTTTCTGACATGTTTACTGCTTTATTACTTACTATTTTTCATCATCTTAACTCCAGAGATGCTATTGGTGCTAAAGAAAAGAAGGTTTCCATGTCAGCATCTAAGCCGACAGCTAGCATGGCAGGTGACCCTTTTGTTGTTCTTGAAACAACTTCATCCTCCGCTGGTCCATTCACGGATCCATTGGATGAATTTGGGAAAGATGCAAAATATCAAGGAAAAAGCCATGAAGACAGTGGAGTTGACAGCAGTCTGTTTGAGGATTCAAGCACCTTCAACAGGGCTCCAAAATCAGAACCCTTGTTTACTTCGGAGGTGAATAACAGGCCCAAAGATAGGAACAACTCAAGCAAAGCTCGAGACTCAAGCCCTGTCCAAAGTGTTCCCAAAAGAAACTCTGCCCAACATCCTTCTGTTGAGAACTATGAAAATATCTTTCCTAAGTCACAGTCTGCCCGATATTCAGATGTCCATGTTGATATTGCTTCAGAGAAATACAGTGGGAATGGTGTGAACGATCAGTCACCAAGATCTGATGAATCTGAAGATGAGATATGGCTCACAGTTTCTGAGATTCCCCTCTTCACGCAGCCAACTAGTGCGCCGCCACCTTCAAGACCACCACCATCTCTTGCAGCTAAGAAAAAGTTACATGGATCAAAAGCAAAAAGAAAGGATGATGCATATCAACGGCATTCTAGCCAGAACTACAGTCATCACAGAAGTACATCAAATCAAGCTGGTGTTTCTTCAATAGATAAACTAGAAGATTTTGCTACGGGGAAGTATCAGAATGCAGATGCTTTTAATGAGGAAGAATTTGAGAGAAGTGCAGCAGCAGCAGCATCTGCTGCTGCTATGAAAGAAGCCATGGATAAAGCTGAGGCAAAGTTCAAGCATGCCAAGGAAGTTAGAGAGAGAGAACGTGATGCAAAGCTTAGAAATAGGGAACAGCAGCAACAAGCTGATGAAGCAAGATTGTCTGCCCAGGATCGCGAGGCGAAAGAGAGAAAGGAAAAATTAGAGCAGGAGAGAGAGCAACGAAGACTTGAAGAAGAGAGAGAACTTGAGCGACAGAAAGAACGAGAGAAAGCTAGACAAGCAGTGGAGAGGGCTACAAAGGAGGCACGAGAAAGAGCAGCTGCTGAAGCTCGTGCAAAAGCAGAGAGGGAGGCACGCCAACATGCAGAACGTGCTGCTGTGCAAAGAGCTCAACAGGAAGCGCGTGAGAGGGCTGCAGTGGGTGCTAAAGAGCGAGCAGAGAGGGCTGCTGCAGAAGCAAAGGAGAGGGCAGCTGCTGAAGCTAAGGAGAAGGCTGCTAATCAAGCCAGGGATAGGGCTGCTGCAGAAAGAGCTGCTGTGGACAGAGCTCAGCAAGAAGCAAGGAGAAGAGCTGAGCGGGCAGCAGTGGAAAAGGCTGCGGCAGAGGCTCGGGAGAGGCAGGCTGCTGCTGCTGCAGCAGCAGCAAGAGAAAAACAAAATCAACCAGATGACCTTGAGTCCTTCTTTGGTATGGGTGCTCGAGCTAACAGTGCTCCGAAGCAAAGGGCTCCAACAGTGGTGATTACTTTTCTAAAGACTGTGCTTCTGATTTTTATTTACTGCAATTTGTCACAAATGTTCTTGTAATTGTGCATATATCAGGATTCTATGTTTGATTCTCAAACGCATAGTAGAGGGACTGGTGCATCACACAGAGCAACTTCTGCCTCAGCATCAATGAAAAAAGCATCATCTACAACAAATATTGCAGATGACCTATCTGCAATATTTGGAGGAGGTACTTATCATTGTAAAATAGGAGCACTGAAATTTTGCAATGCAAGTCATACATATCACAAGGCAATACATTTAACTTATTGGTACTTTTAGCTCCTACATCATCAGAAGAATTTCAAGAAATTGAGGGAGAAAGTGAGGAAAGAAGACGTGCTAGGTTTGAGCGGCAACAAAGGACCCGAGAACGAGCGGTAATTTTTCTGTATTTTCAATTAAGATCACCTGCTATGGCTTTCTATTACAAATTGCTATCATGGATAACAGTTTATTCCTGCTGTTGTTTGATGATAGCTTATGTTAGTGGAGAAAATTGCCATCCATGGTATTTATTGACTTAACCCTGTATGCAGGCAAAAGCTTTGGCTGAGAAGAATGAACGGGACATGCAGATTCAAAGAGAGCAGGCAGAGCGAGATGTAAGTACTATGTTGTAATCCACATTGCACTGCTGAATCCACTTCCTGTCATAAGTTTCTACTGAAAAGCATAAGTTTGTAAATTCGTGTTGTTTCATAAGCTTGCACTTCTATTGTTGCCTGTTGGTGCAAATATATCACTGATCCTGTTAGAGTTCCTTACTTTGATTGTGTTGTCTGATAATTCCAGAGGATTGGAGAAACACTGGACTTTGAGATTAAGCGATGGGCTGCTGGAAAAGAAGGGAATCTGCGTGCATTGCTATCAACTTTACAATATGTGAGTTAAATCTGTTAAATCAAAATCAATCCCCCTCATCTTTTGACAGCTTATTGTTTATTCTGTAGGTGTAACCATTCTTTAAACATAAAATTGCATCTGTTCTTTTTCTTGTGTGTATTGTAATCTCATGGCATCCATCTGTTTTTGTGCTTTTGTGTATGTAGTCTATATTTCATATTGTAGATTCATTATGAATACTATATTGCTCTTCGTGTTCATTATGAGACTGTTTTGTTAAACAAGAGGGGGTTCTCACCATCTGGCATTACATAACTAATCTCACTTGAGTTTATTGGTCGCACTATGAATGTGAACTGTGGTATCTGACAATTTAGCTTACTTGGTCATGTTTCAATGTAATGTAGCATGTAATATTAAGAATCAGTTTGGTAGAGCAGTAATGGAAGTAATAATCACAGATAACTCATCAAATATAATGTAGCACTGAATGTCATGTAACATCTTCCTGTAGCATGTTGAGCATTTGGCTAGTTGGAACTGCTTCATTTTAAGTGATAGGTGATATTCTATTAGAACAGCTGAGACATACATAAAGGTATGTTGAGTATATGACTTCACCAAAACCAGAAAATTCTCCCTGGTTCCATACTATACTCATTAGCTCAACCTCTGATGTTGCAAAATTCATCATTTTCTGCAACCAGGATGCTGCAAAAGGCAGCTCCTGCACATAACTGTCGAGACTGACTTAGCAAAGCATGCAGCCATGCAGGACTACTAGTCATTCACAGGGCATTACTAATTGGTTTATTTAATGACTCTTCCTTTTTTATGCTTTTATTATGGCCTATCCTTTAAAAATGGTTAGAGATATTAGGCAGCTTTCACAATATGAATCTTATATTCCAAATGAACAGGTACTTTGGCCAGAATGTGGATGGCAACCTGTATCTCTTACCGACTTGATTACTGCTGCTGCTGTTAAAAAGGTGTACAGAAAAGCAACATTATGTATCCATCCTGATAAAGTGCAACAGAAGGGTGCAAATCTCCAGCAGAAATATATTGCTGAAAAAGTTTTTGATCTCCTTAAGGTGTGGAAAATTACTGCCCTTTACATTGCTGCTCATTTATCTTCATGTTTTCAATTACTGCATTTGTGGTCCATGGATAGGAGAGCATGGAAGTTAGCAATTCATGTGTTAGAACCTTGATTCTTTGTTTTCCTCTTTTCTTTGGTTTAGTTTTGTATCGCCCTTTTTGCACCTCTTCTCTTCTTTTCCTTGTATAGTTTTATTTCCTCTCTTTTCACTTTTTTTTATTGCTCTTTTCCCATCTCTCTCCTTCTTTGCCCTTTTCTTGTGTTTGTTTGTTTTACTCTTGTGGTTGGGTTCTTTGAGATTTCATTTGTAGTCTACCCCAACTTGCTTGGGATTAAAGGCTTTGTTGTTGTTGTTGTGAAAATAAACCTGAGTCCCTTGATGATGTTTGATTTATGGCCCACAATAGAGTCCGTGGATGATGTATGGTTTATTATGGCCCATAATAGGATGTTCAGTTCAGCAACAGTTTGTATCACTACATGTATGGTTGATGGAAACAAAGACAGGTCCTTAGATGATAGAAGAAAGTACCAGGCCTGAAAGTTTTGATGTACTATATATGGTCCACAATAGAATGCTCATTATAACAATGGTTTGTATGAGCCTGGAATTATGCCAATAGCCAAATGAATGCTAATAACAGCAACGACCATCGCTTTGGTTTTTTTAGTTGCACAACTTTCATTTCTAAACTTGATACCTTGCAGAGTTTATCTTATTTCGATTTACTCAAATAGTGCTAAAATTAGAAGGTTTTATGTATGCGACTTTGCAATAATAGTTATCTTCACTTTACCTATTTCTTTGATAATAGTTCTATATGTTGGAAGTATGATTTTGTGCTTCTGTTATTACCATGCCCTTTTGACATTCCCAACTAAAATTTTAATGATTCTCATCTCTATTTGAATAAAACAGGAGGCATGGAACAAATTCAACTCTGAAGAGCTCTTCTAGAGGGCCTCTTATGAAGATTTTGTCACCCATGGATGCCTGCACGAGGCACTAAGGAGCATGCAAGCTGGATAGGTTGCAGTTGAACTGGGGGAAACTATGAAACGATGAAGCAAAACTTGTCATCACCATCAATTTATTTTGCTCCCCCGTTTTTCTTTTCATTTTTTTATATTGATTCAATGGCATCTCAGAGATACATGCGAAGGCCCTAACCTCGTTGCGTAGGTGTATATTAGTGCCCTGTTTTGTACAATTTATTTTGGGCGGTTCGAACCGGGAATGCGGGGATTGTGGGGCTAGTGTTGTGACTTTTTGACCTAGGTACAGGGTTTATTAATTCTGTTTATAGTGGACTTCAAATCTTTCATGAAATTGTAAAAAGTTGGTCTGGAATTTTGGTTGGATGGTGTACCATCAGTTTGGTTTTGCCTTATGCCTATTGTAGTTTTGGTGCGCTTTGCATTTGTATGAAACATTTATTTATCACAGCAATGGCCCTGCATCCCTTGTCCCCTCAACCCGGCCTCCTCTCCCGGAAAGAAAAGGGATGCTTCCCGGCCGTGTATCGTTGCTCACCTGCACCTGCCCTGCCCAAAAATCTCGCCACTGCCAGCCAGATTTGAGGTTAGAGGACCATCCAAAACTCTGACACCGGTCAAAATCAACAGTGGTGGGCCTCTTGTCTCCTCTGGTCTCAAGCTCCTCGGCAGATTTGGTACCCTATTGGTCACCGTCTCTCCTCCAGCCCAGCCATCGTCGATCCCGGTCGGCTGTCATCGGTCCGTAGCACTGTGGTGAAGCGTACCACACTATCATCTCACAACACTACCACCGTGGAGTGTACCGCATGCCTCTAGGCTGCCCATCCTAGTGACGTTCCTTCTCAACGCCAACGAGGAAGCATATTGAGCACCGTCTTCTTCTATAGCCCATCATCGACCCTGGCTGCCCGGGTCGCCCCTCAATTGTTCGCCTCATTGTCCTAGCACCATCAAGCACATCACACACATCGATCGTGCACCATAGTGACATCGAGTAAGCATCCTTCTTGATGCTGGCAAGGAGGAGACATGTGTTGCCACATTCTGTTCCTATGTGCAGATGACAATGATTTGTTAGAAAATATTTTTTATTAGATTCAAATGGAAAATATTTAAATAAGAGGGAGTAGCACTTTTCAAATGTCTGTCGTAACTCAAAATTGAACCTACGAGATAAGATCCTTTCTAACTAATATAAAATCTGGTATATCTTATACTCCCTCTATTCCAAAATTATTGTCGTCATTGATTTTTTTTTTATTTTTAACTATTGATCTTATTTAAAATATTTGTTTAAATATAAAATATTATAAGTTATATTTAAATTTTATCTAGTAATAAATCAAATCATGAGAAAATACATGATATTTTTTTAAATTTTTTTAAATAATATGAATAGTCAAAGATAACGAAAAAAGTCAATAACGACAACAATTTTAGAACGGAGGGAGTAGAACTTTAGTGTATAGCACATTCCTTTTACACCTAGTTCTTGAGTTGCATACTCAAAATTGAACCCACGAGATAAGATTCTTGATGTTTGGGTATCGAATCTCTCGATATGAGACTGAGAGAGGGCAATGGAGGGGAGCACCCTGTTCTTGAGTTGCATACCAGATTGTTAATTAATTACCCCTTTATTTATTGATTTTATGTTGGGCCGATAAATAGTTCTGTGACACGACAGGGATTAAATTAAAGAGACAGTAGCAATGATAGGATATGAATTTTCTAGGTGAAACATGAAGGATTAACGTTAGTCGATGATATAAATAAGTTTTTTTTCTTTTAAAAAGCAGCTTAAAAAATTTCCCGTTCCAAAAAGGGTTTAAGTCAATGACGAGTTCTCAATTTGCCGATCCGTGTATGCAGTACGCCCTCCTATTTTTACGTGTATCGTGTGACAAGAAAAACGAATTGACGCTGTCATCTCTCTTCCTCATCTGTCCTATCTCTTTCAGAATCGAGATCTCAGCCCCTGCCATGCCCGTACCGTATCTTCAACAGAGAATTTTTCTTTTCATAATGTCCAACAGAGAAAAACGGTGATAATCTAAAATTTTCTAGCTGAAGGTGATAAGCAGCAAGAAGCCTGATTTGGGTGGTAACAAGACCCGGCATTGGAGAAGTTGATTCCAACACAGTCGGCGAAGTCGATGAGTTTGATTTTGTGGCAAGGATGTGGATCATTCTGGCATGAAAATCCAATTGAGTTGCACCCTCCGAGCAGATCCTGGAGCTCCACGGATCGCAGTAAAATCCTCGTTTTTGTGGGGATGACTGATGACGTTGGGCACAGAGAAGCGCAGCCCTCTTCTTTGATGAAGGATGCACTGCAGTAGCAGTCACTGACGCGCGGGCCACCTGGACTTTGGTCCCACATGACAGTTTCTGTTACTACTACTGCACTACTGCGGAGTATCCCGACTCCTCTTCTTGTTTGTACCCCCCTCCCAATCAACCACCTCAAATCGCGATTTCCATTCCCCACCACAAATTTCAAATTCCCACGCTCCCTCCCTCCCATCTGGCAGCCATGGACGCCGACGAGATGGATGTCGACCTCGACGCCGCCGACGAGATGGACGTCGACCTCGACTCGCCGTCCTCCTCCGCCTCCACCCCGGCCTCCGGCTCCGTCTCGGGGGTCCTCTCCGAGCTCGCCGCCATCCACCGCCGCGCCTCATCCTCCTCCGCGACCTCCCCGCCCTTGTCCCTCCCTTCGCTCACCTACCTCTCCTCCTCTCCCTCCGCCGCCGCATCCCTCATCCCCCGCCTCGCCACTGCCAGCATCCCCGCATCCTCCCTGCTCGGCCCGCTCACTGCGTCCCTCACCGCGCACCCGCTCCCCGCCGTCGTAGCCTACCTCCGCCTCCTGCTCGCCCCGGCCTCCCCGCTCCTCACCCTCTTCTCCCCACTCCCCTTCCTCTCCCTCCTCCACGCCCTCCGCAAGGCCGCCGCCAACCCTAACTCCGGTTCCGCCGGCGGCAATCCCCGCAAGCGCAAGAATCAGCGTCAGCGCCAGCCGGCAGCGGCCTCGGGGGCGCCTCCGTCGCTACTCCCGCGGGCGATCTCCCTGCTCGCCGACGCCGCCGGGAGGCTGCCGCTCGGGTCCCACCCGGACGCGCGGAGGTCGCTTGTGGACACCGCCGCGGAGCTCGCGGCCTTCGACGTCCTCGCTGCCGTCCTTGGATCCGATTACCACGCCGTGGCTATGCAGGATGTCATCCGTTCGCTTGCCCCGGTTGTGCTCTCAGCGACGAAATCGACGGCACGACTGGCCGCAGTCCAGTTTCTTGTGACAAAGCTAGTGCCTTTGGGCGCCGAGGAAGAGGAGGAGGGGGTGAGGAATGCCGTAGCATACCTGCCGAGGTACTTGGCTGTGAAGGCGCCGGACAAGACAGAGGCCAGGGGGCTGGCGGTGGAGGCGATTGTTGAGGTGGTGCAGGCATTGGGGGAAGAGGACAGGGAGGGGTTTGCTGGTTATGTGGTGGCCATGGCGAAGGGAAAAGCAAAGGGTCGATTGCTTGCGGTGGATTTGGTCCTCGCAATGCTGCCAATGCTATTGCCGTCGAATGAGGATGACACTGGTATGGTGGAGGATTCTTGGGGTCTGAAGTTCTTGCACCTGCTGATAGAGAGATGCTCAGATATTGTCGGAGGTGTTCGAGCTCGGGCATTGATGAATGCAGCCCAGGCACTTGATATTTTGTCTTTGAGGGGTGTACAGGTCGCCCGGTTGCAGGAGGTGATGAAGATTGACAACATGGGGATTGGGGAGTTGCTGAGACGGCGCTGTACTGATGATAAGGCTGCAGTGAGGAAGGCTGCTCTCGTGCTCACAACGAAGGCCATTGGTTTGATCGGGAGACCTGTTGATGAGTCACTACTTTGTGCAATTGGGACTGCATGCTCTGATCCGCTAGTCAGTATCCGCAAGGCTGCTCTTGCAGCCATCTCGGAGGTCTTTAGGAGGTTTCCTGATGAGAAAGTGACAAAGGAGTGGCTTCAGGCTGTACCTCCACTTGTGATTGATAGCGAGACAAGTATCCAGGATGAATGTGAGAATTTATTTCTGGAACTGGTCCTTAACAGGATCTCCCAAGCTGCCCATTTGAACCTAGATGATACTAATTCAGTCACCTTGGAGGAGGAAGTGTTTCCCCAAGGGACGCTGGATTTGCTGAAAAGCATTTGTGATGGAGAGGTTGCTCCATGCATAAAGAAGATATGTGCTAACCTTGGGAAGAAGAAAAAGCTCACACCTCTGCTTGCAAGTTCACTGGAGAACATTATAAAAATATCTGAATCTTTATGGTTGGCAAGTGGTAAGCCAATAGAGAGGTGGACTGCACCGACGGGATCATGGTGGCTTCTTTTTGAGGTCTCATCATTCGTACCAAAATCGATCAACTGGAAGTTTCTCTCCCACCACTGGAAACTCCTTGATAATGTCCGACAAGATGACAGAAGCAAACCTTGTTCTGAAGGGGAAACAAACTCTGCGCTCTGGGCTGTTAATCGTGTGTCACTCTTGCAAACTATCTCAAATGTGTCCATGGAGCTTCCTGTGGAACCTGCCGCTGAACTGGCAGACAGCTTGCTCTCAAGGATTCAAAATTTTGATATGAACCTGAGTGAGGTAATCAGTCATTGGACCCTAAACATTAATTGCTCTAGTACCAGTAAATTAGTTGTGCTGCAGAAAAATTTTAAACGGGAAATTTATGTAAACAGTACTATATTTAACTGAATTACTTAAAATGAGAATAATGCAAAATCTACTAGGTCATCTGCTGTGTGCCCTAGTCATTCTGTTAGACCTTGGCATCATGTACCATTTTTGAATTTTGTTTTGGTAAATTTGGCATTTGGTATGATCTTAAATGTGGGTAAGTATTTCATACTAACTAAAAGATAGAATTCTTTATCCACACAGTAGTGCATGCCTGCCTTGTTATCGTAACCAGCAGGTTTTTTCCCTGAAAGTGAGATCCTTCTGCCTTAGCTGGAAAACCTCGCTGCAATCAGTTTGATGCTATAAAACAGACATACTATCTATTTGTGTTGTTATTTACCTTTTCTCTCTCTCCCTGTAGTCTCACAACCAAGTTCATGATGCATTCATAATAGCATTTTCTCTAAATGATTTTTTTGTTGTGTAAACATTAACAATTTTCTTACCAAAATCGCTATTTAAAGAAGTAATTCATGTGATCTTTACAATAATTTCCTGTGCATGCTTAAACAGGTAGATGCCCATGTAAAATCACTGAGGACTTTATGTAAAAGAAAAGCAAAAACAACTAAAGAGGGTGATGCACTAACCCTGAAATGGGCACAGCAACTTCTCCATAGAGCCTTCAACATACTTGAGCAGTACATGAAAGAGGCATCAGAGGCCGGGAGTCACAGTTTTGCCACTCCTCTGAGGGGCAAATGTACGGGAATGAAAGAAGCATCCATACCAAAGTCAACATCACAGGCAGTTGTTGCTGTCTTTACTGTTGGGTCGCTGATCCTAGCTTGCCCAAATGCAAGTGTGAAAAACATCACTCCTTTGTTGCACACGATCATAACTTCTGGAAACTCTGTACCAAGGCCAGAAAAGCTTGTTGGTGGGGCCATTTCTTTCAAAGAGTTAGCTCCATCTTTATATATACAGTCGTGGGATACATTGGCAAAAATATGCCTTGTGGATGATAAATTAGCCAAACAATATATTCCAATATTTGTTCAGGTATTTTCTCTGCTCTAGTCTCATTACTTACTCTTAACGGACAGATGTTGAATGTTGCTTCTATGAATCAGGAACTTGAGAGGAGCAATTTGGCTACAATTCGGAATAATATAATGATTGCAATGGCAGACTTCTATGTCCGTTATACCGCATTGGTTGACTGGTGAGTTTATATCTCTTTGTTCATCTAATCACTGATACTAATATCACATTCCTTCCAGAATTTTCAGCGTTGTAAGTTTATTTGCCTGTCCATGTATATCAGAAGTTCTAAATTCTTGCTCTCTTCTAGTCTTCTTTATAAAATACGATTTACTGCAACAGTCAGTCATTCTTCAAAAAACTTTAGACGTTAGAAGCTTCTCCACAGTTTGCAACATCTGAGCATGTCTGTGGACACCAGTGAAAAATTGCGCATTGGCGCCCTCTGTTTCTTATTCTTGCATATGGCCATTCTCCAAGTATATAGTCTTGACGAATGATCATATATTGCTACTATATTAGTTTTGTACTGTCCAATTTTTCCCTAGAAAAAGAAAACAAAATACACTATTTAAACTCTGCCAACATGGCCCATCTATAGATTGATGGCATTGGAAAGGCTATTAGACTGTTGCTATGTTCGCAACTAAGGTTAATGACACAAAATTGTGCTCTCATATGCCAATGGTTATCATGTGGCCTCCATAAATAGTAATATGTATTGATTTTGCCAAGACTAGCTAATCAGTTACCTTCTCTATTCTTTTTTATTTTATGTTGATTAGTTAAGTTTTGCACTAACCAGTAACCAGTGTCAAATAAAAAGGATTGGAGGGAATACATTGCATAAATGTGTGAAGATGATATTTAAAATACTTCTTTTCCAACTAGCTACAGTTCTATTTGAACATGTGAATTGAATTGGGCTCTCTTTTTTGGTATTTTTTGCAGTTATGTGTCAAAAATAACAAAATCACTGTGTGACCCCTGTGAAGTAGTACGGAGACAAACATTTATCTTACTCGCTAAGTTGCTGCAGGTGGTATTCAGCCTTGTAATCTTTTGATTTAATGTTTGATTGGTTTATTGAAACTATTATTTGTCCAGAGAGACTATGTAAAGTGGAGAGGGGTCCTTTTCCTTCGGTTTCTGCCATCTCTAGTTGATGAGTCAGAGAAGATCAGGCATTTGGCTGACTACCTCTTCGGGAACATCTTAAAAGGTCAAAAGATCTTTAGTATTGCACTCGCTTAATAGGTCGATATCTAATATGACATCATATATTTTGCAGCTAAAGCGCCACTTCTTGCGTATAACAGTTTTATTGAAGCGATCTATGTCCTGAACGATTGTACAGGACATGGTGCATATAGTAATTCTCAAGGCAGGCAAGACAGAGGGCCTGCTCTTTTTACAATACGGTAAAATAAGTCAGCTTGCCGTACTTGCTGAATTTTCACCCTCGTTTGATTTTTCACCATAGGAAGTTCTGTTGCAGTGGCGCTGATGAAAGATCGAGGTCAAAACGGATGCATGTATATGTTTCTTTGCTGAAACAAATGGCACCAGAGCATCTTTTAGCCACATCTGCCAAATTATGTGCTGAGGTTTTGGCTGCTGCTTGTGATGGCTCGCTCAGTGTTGATGATGCAGCTGGAAGGGCTGTACTTCAGGTAGGGACCAATATATTCACACGATCGCATGTTAACATGAACTGAAAATTATATGTGTCCAGTGCTCAGATTCAATGTTTGCAGTCAATGAACTGAAAATATGAGCTTGTAGCCTATGGTTTTTTATTAATGCCTACTTTCTTATGCTATATATTTGGTGTATGAGATTTGACAAACTAGATAATTTTATATTAGCTGCTTGTCATGATGGTTCATTCCTCCAACAGGATGCTCTGCAGATTCTGGCTTGCAAGGAGATGCGCATCCATCCCAATATCTGCACGGACAATTCTGAGATGGACGAAGAAGGCAGTGAAGGTGGGGCAACGGCTAGTGCACTCCAGGTGGTTAAAGGGAGATTGGTCACCCAGGTTGCCAAGAAGAACCTGATCCAAGTTGCGGTCCCCATATTCAATGAGCTGAAGCGGGTGCTGCAGAGCAAGAACAGCCCCCTCCTCGGTTGCCTGTGGGAGTGCCTTCGTGCCCTGCTTAAGGACTACAAGAACGAGATTGAGGAGATTCTGGTGGTAGACAAGCAGCTCCAGAAGGAGCTCCTGTACGACATGCAGAAGTATGAGGCCGGCAAAGGGAAGGCCAAGGCAAGAGCCGAGGCTGGTCCCAGTGGTACTGGTAGGTCCCCGGCTGGGCAAACACCCTCCCGCCAGGCTACGGCCAGGTTAGTGATGAAGGAAGTGAACGCGAACACGCCGACGCCAACATTCCATTCCAAGAGTAGAATACCCAAGGTGCCCTCGATTCTTGGGACTGCCAGCCGTGGATCCTGCCACCCCGACATTCTGGAGTCGGTCAGGCGGCTTCAGCCGACCTTTGAGTCCGCTGATGAGAATTAGCCTGTTCACTTCCGTACAAGTTCATTATGGCTGATGAAAACTTAGGTCGGTCTGATGATCGGTTTAGTAAGATTGTAGGATAGCACTCACTTAGCTCATTATCTCAATGAGTTTCCACTGACTTCGCGGTGTGCATATATATTCTTGTATAATCCAATAATGTTAGAGGCAATGGATCTTCCAAATTTAACTTTATCCCATGCATCATTGCAGTTGCATAAATGTACCCAAGAAGTTTCATCTGATGCATGGGTTGTTTTCTGTACTGGAAATCAATTGCTTAATTGCTAAACAAAATTGTTTGTACACATGATCTGGTAATAAAAGAAATCAATCAATGTGAGACAACAGATCAATCTGGGCCGATCCACTTGCATCCCTGTTTGTAAGGTATGTTTAGCCATACGAGATTCCCACCGAAACTGCAAAACTTTGGTTTTCGAAATGTAACAGAATCAAAGGATGTGGATGGGGTGATTTTGCCAACTTACACTGGACCATCTGAGCTGATTTTATCATCTTGATTCCAAGTTTCCAACTTTTCCATGCATAACAAGGCTACAAAGACCAATGGGAAGAGAGCTCCCCGGTCCCCATGTACTTCCTCCAGTTCTAAAAAACAAGATGTTTAAAACAAGGTTTAACATACCAAGGCATGGATTTTTTCCTGTACTCTTTCATATATGCCCTTATTAAATATGCCTCGGAGTCTATTCTAAACTAAGTTCTCTCTCCAGCTGAGTGGTCACTCTGTTTCACTCTCTTTCTTGTGGTCGTGAGTTTGAGCCCCGGCTCCCTCGTTTTTCTCATCGCTGTCATTTTGCATGGCACCGAGAAATGCGTCGAAATTTTTGCTTCGCGTGTTGGGGAGCCGGAAAAAGAGGACTTTTACTCTCTAAAATATTAGTCATTAGTTTTAAAAAACTATTGACCAATAGTCTGATCCAATGGTTTATTAGTTTTAATAATCTAAACACATAACTACTGGTCAATAGTTTATTAGTTTAAGGATAATATTAGGAAAAATAATATTTCTAGATTTATAATAATTAGTTTATATTGTTATAAATAAAAATATATATGCTTAATAATTAATGTTTTATTTTTTAAAGATCAACTAACATTTTGATATTCGGTAGGGTTAGATTTCTATTGTTAAATAAACATAAAATCATTAATAATGGTACAATTATGAAATTATCTTTAAACTATATTGACCAATAATTTCTCAAAACTAATAGTTAATATTTTAGATAGTAAAACTCCGGTGGTAAAAACGTATCGCCCGCTCCGTTTTCTTGGCTGGCGCCAGATTTTCGGTGTTTCACCGCTTGGCGCAGTGCATGCCGCTTTTCCCCGCCTGTTTTCCACCGTGCCAAGCTGTCATTCGAAGCGCGCCGTGCATGCTGCCTATTTAAGCGAGGGTGCAAGTTTAGGATTGTCCAGCGTGTCGTGCATGCAACCAAGACTGGAACCAGCGTTTGGTTTAAACATGGAAACTCCTCCAGCCTTTGATATCGGTAATGATTTAAACATGGAACCTCCTCCACTTTATGAACGCGGCGGCGAGTCAGCGCGTGTGGCGGCGGCGAGTGCAAGCGACAGCGGCGGCCAGTGCGAGCGATGGAGGCACGCGTGACAGCGAGTGCGAGCGACGGCGGCAGTGAGTGCGAGCGAGCCACGGTGGACGAGCGAGTCGGGGAAGGTTTAAAGAGCGTGCGATGGTTTGAACTTTGAACCTCTCAGGAATACGAAACGGGGAGACGTCGGTTAACGAGCGATTGTTTAAAGCGATGCCTCGGAATAGCTGAGACAGGGGCAAACTCGTCCAAAAACGAAGTTAAATCCCAGGACGTCCAGCTTTGTGAAATTGGAGATTTTGCTAGGACTTTTTGTTTTTCAGAACTGGAGGAAATATAGCGCAAAGAATGGAAAGTCCAATGTATTTTGTTCCTTTGAAATTTTTTTATTGCGGCCGCCGTGGGACAAACCGCCCTACGCCCTTCACCCGCATTGTGTCTTTGACTCTTTGATGCTTAATCCTCTTCAGTAATGAACTCGATATTCTGGAAATCCGCTGCCGTGAGCTCCTTTACGGCGTTGACAGGTTTTTGTGACCCTTGAGGCCAATGCCACCTTACTATCACTGGCATCCCAAAATCATTACTCTCTATCTATGGAAACCTCAACCATTTGAGTTTGTTGGATCAATGCTTAAATTATTGGATGTAGAAGACTATTATCACAGTACATTAGGATTGCAATTATTAATGGTGAATTAGTGATTCCGCTATTTGCACAAAATCCCCTGAAACGGTTCCCGCCGCGACGCTTCTCCGGCAATGGCGACGGAGAACGGATACGTGCCCATGACAGCTACTCTCTCTCCTTTCACTATTTGGATTATCATGGGGATGAGGAGGAACATCTGTTGCTTGATTAGTTCTGCCATTAGTGTCTTCCTGTGCAGGGGCGGAGTCAGAAATTTTACATAACAGGGTTCGGCCAATTAGGCTTATCAACATAAGAATTTTTTTATATGTTTTACTAAATTTTCACAACTCATTGATGCATTTTCTTCATATAAAAATCTACAATCCTATACAAAAATGGTAGATAAAAAAAGAAAAAAACTAACCTTATTCATTTTAGTAGTACACTTAACATATCACATCCCTTCCCGTTCTACTTTTATTTATATAGCAAGCTGACTATATATTTCATCATCAAACTCAAAATTCTACTTTTAAAAATATCACATTATTTTAGTTTTTGTTCAACTCTGAGAAAAGTATCTACGGTAATTAGCGACAAGAAACAAATTAGAGTTATAATTTTATGAACACTTTATTTACTACTAAACTGGGTACTAATCAAGGTTATATGGTTGGTAATCGTTTACTTAAGACCATAAGTCATGCATTTAACGGTTTTTTTTTGTGTTAGGGGAGGCCACGGCCCCTGCTGGCCTCCCTCTTGCTCCGCCACTGTTCCTGTGCGTTGATCTGGTCTGAATCCATGATGCCCAACAGGATAGGGAAGTTGCAGAGATGAGGAAACCGACTGGCGACTGTGACATTCAGAGTGCACGCAAGCAGTGGCGGACCCAGAATTTTATCAGGACTCGGGCTAGGCGTAAAGAAAATTCTTTGTGGTTGAAAAATGCTCCAAAGAATGATGCAAAATTCCCAAATATCATATTTAAAGGTAGAAAACTAATATGTATACATGAAAAAAAAACAATGTAAAGAGAAAATTACTGTAATGATTTGCCCTTCGACAGGTGGGTTCAAGATTGGAGATGGTGCCGCTCCAACCTCCAACTTGTGATTTGCACAACCACAAGCAACCGGTGGGCCTGGGTACGTAACAGGAACGAAGTAAAGTCACCGATTGCCGTCGTGCAGGAAGGCCAGCTCTCTGCGATCGAGGCGCAAGGCGATACGATCCGCAGGTGCATAAGACGACAGAATTGGACGAACAGAAATGAATAGACACAGGAGTCAGTTTTCTGGCTTCCTACCTCTTATTTGCGTCTCGGTTGCTTTCATTGTTTAAGTGGGCCTCGGATAGACTTGGGCAAGCCTTCAATAACTGGGCCGAATTGCTATTTTCTGGAGTTGCTGGTCCTTTGTTAGCTGGACCACGAGTCGGGCCATGGCCTATGTGGCCCGATCGGTAGACCCGCCCCTGCGCGCAAGGTTCCAGGCTTGAAATTTCGCTTGTTGGCCGCGTACACGCTCGCGCGACACACGCGATCAATTGACGCACAAACTCGATGGAGTCACGATGGGATGCGACGACGCACGCGATCTGACCTGGAGAGCGCATCCTGGTCACCAGGTTTATTCCCAATGTCAGATTCTTTTTTTTTAATTACACAGTACAACTCAGACAGTCATAACGCACGCACACTCATCCCTATGAACATACGTACGTAAACCCTATCCTTGTGAGTATCTTCGAAGACTGAGTCGATAAATCATCTGAATTGATGAAGTCACCATTGGTACCTCATTATCGATGGGAACGTCGGCTACTACTAAAAGCATAATGTTGTTAAATCCTAAAAAACTCGCTTCCACGGAAAATCGAACCTAGTACCTGAAGTACTACTGAGACTCTTATAACCACTAGGCTAGAGACCTTTTCCCAACATCCAATTTATCAAGATCGATCCCCACCATTGATTCCCCGTCGCTTATGTGAGTGTAATCAGAACAAGCGCATGTCCTGGGAGGGACAGGCATCCTGAGACAGGGTTATTGCGAGGGACAACCGGTCAAGCGTCATTGACTTTTTTTGCAACGTCGTCGATGGTGTTTTGAACAACAACTAATGATTTTCAATCAAGTCCATCTATGATGATTCATCTATGTCGGCATGGGGCTCGCTCTCATCTGCTACTTATTCCCTCCGTTCTAAAATTATCATTGTTTTTTATTTTCTTATTAACTTTGACTATTTATCTTATTTAATTTTTTTAAAAAAATTATCATATATCTTTTCATAATTTATTTTATTACTAAAACAATTTAAAACATAACTGATAATTTTGCACAATTGAGTCCATTTTTAAAACAATTGTTGACTTTATTAGATAACTTTGAAGAATCTCACTCAGGTAGCGTTATCAGGTAACAATAAAAAAAAGCTCTGGCAAGAAGGGTTTGCAGATCGCGTGAAGCCCACCACCAAAGTTCCCAAGCACGGGCCAGCTACAATGGGCCACAAACAACGGAGAACAGGCGGGTGTTGCCAAGGACCCATTTTCCCTATAACCAACCAAAGGGAGCATGGGGGCCGGCGCGCCGTTCCCCTTTTGGGGCCTGGGGGTGAGGCTAAACACCAAAAGCGTCCACAAACGGCCGCGCGCGGCTCGGTGACCGGTGCGAGCCGCTTTGCGGCATGACCCCCCCTTGCCAGAACTCTGCCCTCCGAAGCTGGAGTGGTAGGCCTGCGCTACCAGGCCTGGCGATGACAAGTCGGATGGGCGTTGCTATATGCGTGAAATTTCCCAAGGGATTCCCAAGGTGGTATTAATAATCCTACCGTTTGATCAAGTCCTGATAATTCGGTCGCTTAACTTAACGGGCCTCAACCGCGAGTGTAAACGGCCTGCTGGGCCTCGCCGCCTCGGGAACGAAGGCGTCGCAGATGTTCCTTTACTCCTTGCCGGGGCCCGTCGCTCGCGGTGGACAACTTTGGCGCCGTGGACAATATTTTTGACTCGACCCTACATGGAAAGCAACTTATACAAATCTGAAGAATGTGATGTCTATAAGGTCCCAGATTACATCTACTATCATCCATCATTTTAGTTCAGCTCTCAAATCTGCAGCATTTCAACAGCATTTATTTTTTTTCCCGAGTATTGGAAAACCAGAGCCTGGTTCCCCCGCATAACTTTTATGCAAGCTGCAGCTTAAGTTTCAGGAAAATATATGAACAATTTTTGCCTTACATATATGCAAGCGATTATTATTACCAAAAAATGAACCGTCGGCACCAATTCACTGTGATCTTATTCTCACATCTTTGTTCTTTACATGCCTCTGCCAATTTGCAGAATATCAACAAAAAGGGATGCTAGAAAAGAATAGGGAGGTATAGGGCAATGACTATAGAACTGGGGTGAGAATGGCAAAACATTGTTAATCTTGGCTCTCAGATTCTTGGTTAGGCAATCTAATTACAGGTGAGTGTCGGAGGCAGCCGCTCCTGATGGTTGGAGTTGGAGCAGAGAAAATCCCCGACTGATTTGTTCACATCTAGGGTGTAGTATAGCAACTGTACAGATAATGCTGTTTTGATTTCCGCCTACATGAAGTAGGACAGCTTTTCATTCTTTCTCGAGCCACCTTCACCATACAGGTCGTTCCACTGGAGAAGTTCATTCATGTTTCTTGAGTCAGAAGAAAAGCTCGCACACACCTGCAGAAAGTTATTCAACTTGTTATCGTGACGTGACAGATGATTAGGGAAAATGGAATTCTTAATTCCTAGTGTTAGTTTATTAGCATGACCAACATAAATAATGTACTGTTCCCTAACCTTGCCATGTGCAAATTTAAAGTCATCCATTCTAAGACCGCGAATCGCCTCACTTCCATGCAATGCAGGCTCAGGCCTACCTTCAGCCCTTGCCAAATTCTTCTCCTGTATACAAATGGGAGACTTACACCAATCAGCACCAAAGATAGGAATTACATAATTTCCATCAAATAGGTTTTGTGCATACCTTTTTTTCCTTCTCAAGGACCTCACGGACCGGGCGCATTGCTGCAGTCACACAAAGATTCTGCAGGAAGGAGAAACAAGATGATAAGCAGCCAATTCCTTCTCACTGCTGAAGAGTACAAGGCACAACAATATCAACGTACTTTCAAGTCACTCCCTGAATACCCATCAGTCATATTGGCAAGCGATTCAAAGTCCACATCTGTGGCCAACTCTTCTTTGGATAGTATTACTCTCAAAATATTCTCTCTATTTGATGCATCAGGAAGGCCCACCATCAACCTGCCAGTAAGAATCAGTGCCAACAGTTAAGGAACGGAACTAGATCTGTTTGCTTAAGGCCCTGGGCCACAAGAAAAGGGGTGGGAGTGGGGGTGGGGGTGGGGATTAGAATGTACCTGCGAGGAAACCTTCGAATAACAGCTTCATCAATGTCAAATGGTCTATTTGTGGCTCCAAGAACCAAGACACGTTCTTGTTCTTTAGTGCGCAAGCCATCCCAATTTATCATAAATTCATTTTTCATTTTGCGCATGGCTTCATGCTCTCCTGAACTCCCTCTCTTCCCTAGCAAACTATCAACCTGTAAAAGGTAATAAATGTAAGGGCAAGGGCAGAAACATTAAAACAGAAAAAACAATGAATACATCATTTGTTCACACACCTCATCAATGAATATTACTGCAGGAGACAATTTGCTTGCCAAAGAGAAAATTGCCTTCACATATTTCTCTCCTTCTCCAAGCCACTGAAATAGAATCAAAATGGCATCAGACTTACCAGCGACGAAGCAAAATTAGGACACAAAACTACAGTCATTTTGATTAAAGAGCACCTTCGATGTAATGGTTGACATTGATACATTGATAAAGTTTGCTCCTGCTTCAGTAGCTACTGCTTTTGCAAGCATAGTTTTACCTGTTCCAGGGGGTCCAAAGAGCAGTACTCCTTTCAAAGGCTGACAGAAAGAAAAAACGAGTTGGTAATGCTTCAAAGCGTAACTGATAGCTAGGAAGAAAAAATGTAAAAAAATCAAAACCTTTTTTGGTTGGTACTTAAAATAATATCAATGCCCTTTTGAAATTAGATCAACATACCTTTCTAAGCTGCCCTTTACAGAACAATTCAGGTCTTTGTAGAGGGACCATCACCAATTCTTTCAGTGTGTCTTTTACATTGTCGAGGGCTCCAATGTCCTCAAAGCTGACTCCAATGTCTTTAGGTGGGATAACATTTGACAGAAGGTTTTTCTCGAACTCATTGTCTGTGACAACATCCTGCTAAAGTAGTAAATGTCAGTGTCATATCAGCAACATACTTCTGAAGTGTCAGGGCATTTAATCAGCTTGAGAGAGGAAAAAGTGGTCACCTTTAGTGCATTCTTTGAACTCTTGTTTGCACTGTGTGCATCCTGTACTACATTGAACCCATGCTTGAGGCTGTGTCCATAACGCTAATTCAGCATTCCACAGAAGGGACAATTTAAATTTAAATCAAGGGGGGATATAACATTAGCAACATTATTTACCATTCAACAGGAAGTACCAATTTGGCATCCTCAGATAAATTTGATTCACTTTGCTGAAGGTGATAACTAAGAGCATGTCCAACAATCTTATCCACATCTGAAATAAATTGTTAATGGTCATATTACTAAAAAGGGGAAAAGTAATAGAATTGTCTATGAGCATTAACGGAAGGAACAGTTTACTTTTGCTACTCAATAATTGATCTCGGATGGATAACTCGTTGAGATCGTTGCATTCAATTCCTCTGCGGGTCAGAAACTATAACAAGCAGATGTCAGTGTCATATCCGTATCATAACTTCTGAAGTTCTTATCACAAACGTAAACAATAGCAGAAGACATGTTCATAAAATCTATCAGAGACTAACATTCTATCAGTTATTGCCTTGAATTTTGACTTCATTTCCATGTAAATATTGCAGAACATTGCTTGCAAGAAAATAATTTCAAGGGCATATAAAATTGATAAAGAATTATTTTAATCAAATGAAGTACCAGAAAGCTTTACTTCAGAACTATTGCTATGTGATGGTCACACAATATACATAATACTTTATATTCCAGGCATATGGGAATATAGTAAACAGTACTACAGAATACACTTCACTTCCTAAGAAAATGGTACTATTAAAATGTTAAAAGCAAAATCATTAATTGCAACTTACCTTATGAATGTTAAGAACATTGGCTTTAGCTTTAAGAGTCTGAGTGTCATGTTCTATTTGTTTCTTCAAATTCGATAGTTGTGCTTCATTCTGCCCAAAGAAAAAAAAGTTATATTGTAAAACTAAGTAATATATAAGCCCAAGCCAACTGGTAATATGGATACTTAGGGATGACATTACCTGTGGAAGTTCAATGGAAATCTTGTTAGGGAAAGTCTTATTTAGGTGTTTTGTTGACTTTGTAGCACATTTGTTTCTATCATGCATACTAGATGCACTGGCATCCTGCATTTTTGAAGCATTGTTACAAAAATGGATCAAACAACAAGGCAATATTAATAGTACTATTGGACCATAAGATTACACCATGCTGGAAAGCCTTAACTGTGGTACTTCAAGAACGTTTAGAGACCCACAAAAAGTAATTAATTGAAAATAATAAAATTTTATACCGCAAAAATGTTAAGTAGTGCCTGGTTGCCACTAGAAAGCTTTGGAAAAAGAAATCCACCATGACGAATCTACAAAACAATCCAGAAAATGCCATTAACATATTTTGACGGAAGGAGGTAAAGCATAAGAATATAACTGTATGATCACTGATGAGTTCAACAATCAATCCTGGGCCAAGTAAGCCAGCCTATCCAACCATTTTCTCCAGCCCTACTTCTAACATGCTGCACTACATGCACTGTCTTAACAAATTGTGTTCCATACCACCTATCCTAAAAGGAGCGCAAGTGTACCTGATCCTTGCAGCTCTCTGCCTCAATGTGAGACCCAATTATTAGAACACCAGGTGGAAGTTCACTTCTCAGTGGTGCATGCGATTCTGTGTACTCAGTGAATGATTTCTCGACATCTTTGAGTAACACAATCAAATTGCCGCTTTTGACTTCTTCTGAAATGACCTGAAATACAATGAAGGCAGAAAACAATATTATTAAGAATACACGTCTCAACAAAGCTGATTACCTATAAAAACCATTACCTCTATTAACATGCTTAAAGAAAGGCTATCAACTTCACAAACAGAAGAGTCTAGTCGAAGGTCACCAGCTGCAGAAATATCAGAGAGTAAGTCACAGATTAAAAAGAGGATGAACAGTTAACAATATACCCATCTCTTAAGAAGTTGCGGCTAACCATGACAAAAGAAGCCATGCCTTTCCTCACACAAACCACCAAGATCATTACCATCAGGGATCTCATTATTAAATCTAACTCCAACTTTGGACAACTTATTTTTCTTGAAGGTAAGCACAACTTTGCCTCGAGAACCACAAGATGGGGCCCTAGAAATCAACCAAATTGTTTATCAGAATGTGAAAGAAAAGATCTCGGTAACTGCAACAAAATAAGATGACGATCAGAGCCAGATCAATCAATGTTATCGATCTAAGTATATATATAAATAAGGATCGTAAGGGTATTTAGCCAGCAGAAGCTCCATTTCTTAAGTCAAATTTTATCACTCTATTATGTTTCATTTAGCCGAGAAAAAAGATACGTCCTGATTTCAAGCATGCCAAATGCTAAATATGATGAAAAAAAAAATCATATCACAAAATTTCCAGATATACAAGATCCATTAATCAAAGTTAAAATAAGGAACACATATAGGTCTTAAGAAAAACGCATCTGTATCAACCTTGAGGAGCCCAAACCAATATATTCCACTCTATCCCCTGCACAAGGAACAAGATGTAATAAAATAAAGTCCAAGTAAAATTTGAACAGAACAAAAATAGGTGGTGCTCTGAAACCTTCTCTGAAAGTGCTCTTGTTTGATTTTGCTTTTGTCAAAAGTTGTTTTGTCAATGATATGGGACATAGTAAGGATGTCCCAACAATATGAGCCCTTGAACTAGAAGTTGGAGTATCATTCCTCCTGACATTCTTTACGGAGTCTTGAAACTTGGGAGACCTCTGTACAGATTGCTTTCCAGAAATCAGTATAGACTTAAATGATTTTTGCTGACGTATTGAGAAATAAGAATTTGTAGTAAATATTATGGGTAAACTTATGCAGAACTTACATCACATAACAGAAGAGAATCAACCACAAGAAGTCTAGCATCAAAATGCTTTGCAAGGGCCTTCACCAATGTTTCCTGATAAATTTCAGACCCTAGAAGCACATTGGCGGAAAATAGTCAGAAAAGAAAATATAACGTGAGGAAATCACCATGCAGGCATAACAGTTTGATATAACTGCAGGACTATAGTTCATTACAATAGAAATA
The DNA here is from genome assembly GCA_032690845.1 of Eleusine coracana subsp. coracana. Classification (NCBI taxonomy): domain Eukaryota; kingdom Viridiplantae; phylum Streptophyta; class Magnoliopsida; order Poales; family Poaceae; genus Eleusine; species Eleusine coracana. The sequence continues at coordinate 64,343,232 of CM064426.1, read as the reverse complement.
ATAAAATAAATACATTATGAAAATTACCAGATGGGCCAGACAATAGAATTCTCTGATTTACAGATGAAATTTCTCGAAAACGGTTCGTGAACTCCTTCTTTTCCATGTGTATGAATGCAGATGACAGGAGTACATTCTTTGTGTTCTCACTGCAAGAAATGTGCACAGATTAATAAAAGAAAGGTACAAGAAAATATGACACCTGCTGAACAAATTTAGCATCAAAGATATAAGAAATCCAGACCATCAGGGCTCTAAGAAATGAGCACAGACTAATAGGAAAAAAAAAGATGCCAAGGAAATACAACAAAAGCTGAATCAATTCTAAATTACTATAATAAGAAAATATTCATTTAATATTTGGAGAAAGATCGAGATTCACCAGCAAACTACTATATAGGAAATGTTCAGATATATAAGAGAAAAAAAAATGATAGATACTGGATAGCTGTTAAAGCAAATCCAGAAACACCAATCCATACCTGAGATAATATGGGAAATTATCAAGGGTTACTTCAATATCATTTGGGCTTAGAATTCCTTGCTTCAGCACATCTCTAAAGGTTTGACATCCACTCAAAGATAAATTGGCTGATGGATTTATTAACCTAATGCAATCGCTCTGATTTTCAAGAGCTTTCAAGATCCAGAAGTCAAGTCAATCTCTGATAAAGTTGATGTATGATATCCAAACTGATCTGATCTTATTAGTAGTAAACATACCAGATTCTACAACTCTCTGGTTATTCTCCCCAGCTGATGCACCAGGGACTGCTATTTGGTCCCCCAAATGGTCAGGCACAGATGCCAATATGGTGGCCTCAGCATCAGCTGAACTGTCACCTGTTCTGTTTTCTAAGTGAATAGTCTTCACATTAGTCATTGGCGTTTCTAAAAGGGCAAGAGTAGATATCGGCACTGCTTTAGTAACTTTATCACTAAGAGGATGCTGAAAAATCTGATAGTAAGTTAAGGATCACTCCCAAGACAGAAAGTCAAACCAATAAAGCTAACACATTTTATCACTAGACAAATGTATGCAGACCAGATGAACAAATATCTCGCTGTATAAAAATGATCTGTTAATAAGGATACATAAGCATGCTTGCGACATTCGCCGAAAACAACTTCATCCCCTCCGGTGAGGGAAACTTTCTTGCCTTCACTGATGCTTCTTCCATTTACATGGACTCGACCATTTGTGCCTGTGACTTCTAACTCACATGGGCCTCCTTGCTGGGATGAGAAACAAACAATGTTGATACAAGGAGCTAGGAAACATAACAATATAATTTCTTCAACAAAAAAGAAGCATAAAATACCTCAAGATAACGCAGTATGCATAGAATTCTGCTGACAGTTTGGTCATCCAAACAGATATCACAGGTTTCACCTCTGCCAACAAAAATCTGATTGCCAATGATAGGAAAATGAGGAGTCTGCAATCATAGATGGTAGATACTCGCATCAGTTATGATCAGTTTGAACTTTATGACTACATTACAATAGAGAACAAATACCACAGTCACCAAAATGGAATTTGTTTAAAGGAAACATGTTCGAGCTACTTAGACTTATAGGTTCATCGAAATCAGAATCTGAAATAGAGAAAAGAGCCACGAAGATGTTATCTACACATCATTTTTAAAGAGAAACAGCAGAATGCATTAACATCAAGAAAACTGCACCATAACTTCAGCGACACCTGATTTGTTATGGTTGATTTACTACGAATCAATTAGAAGAGATACTTTTTTCATAATTCCATTAGGCAGTGATTAGGATCAAGCGAGCAGACAGCTGAAAACATACAAACTTTCTTCAGCATATTACAAGTCCTTAAGGGAGGCACAGGAACAAGTTTGTAAACGCTTGCAAACTAAACTGCATGTACCGCACAGAGACGAAAGAAACCTGTAGCCAGGGCGACATTGTAACTACATTGTTCTGTGATTACTGTCCAAGCGCACAAACACTACACTGTACAGCCTAATTCCCACAACGATCAAGAGCAGCCCATAGCAGAATGCCAAGAACATATCGACACTGCACAGAATGGTACACTGTTGTGAACCAACATCAAGAACACTGTTGCGCATAGAACTGAAAATAGCCTAAAACCCAAGAACCATTCAAGAAGTAACGCAAAATGTCACGGCTAACGTAGCAAGCAGGCCCTGAAACTGCCGAGACGCAACCCCCCCCCCCCCCCCCCCCCACCCCCCCCCCCCCTAAAACAGCAAGAATCGTCAAGAAACCGATCGCTCGCGCCCAAAGAACCGTCAAGAACCCCCAAAGAAGAAGACCCCGCGAGCGTAAGACGGAATCTTGCATCGAGAAATGGCGAAGCGATAAGTCAAACACCCACGCACCTGCGAGCACTGCGACAGCAGCATCGCCCACGGCCCCGACCGCCGCCACTCCCCCTTCGCCTCCGCCTCCGCGGGGCCCGAGCTCGGGCCCGCCCCCGCCCCCTTCACCTCCGCAACCGCAGGCACCGAACTCGGCTCCGCCGCCTCCTCCGCCTGCGATTCCAATCCACGTCAGCACCGACCGGAATCCGATTCCTGCCGCGAAGGGGGCACAACCCGAACTCACTCACCTTGCTGCGCTTGGCCGACGAGTCGTCGGCGTCGACGGCAGGTGTGGCCAGCGGGGACGCCGACGCGGCGCGCTTCCCGCCGCGCCTGCCGCCCCTCCCTCGCCCCCCTCGCCCCGGGCCGCCTCTCCCGCCGCCGGGCGACGCCGAGGACGCGCGGGTCTCCACCATGGTCGCTCGCCGGCGACGAGGGCTTCGCTTTCCGGAAAAGGAAAGGAAATGGAAGCCGAAGCCTCGGTGGATTTCCCCTCCTTTTCCGCTTGTCGATATTTTTCTCTTTTCTTTTTTCTTTCTTCAAGAAAAAAAAATGGCGGAGCCAGTAGGTGGGGATGGAGGGGGGTGGGGGAGGAGGTTTTTATTTATCCGGGCGTGCGGTGGGGCCCACGCGTCAGGCGTCGCTCTCCAGCTCCGCTCGCTCTCGCTTTCTCAAAGTGGATACGCGCTGGATTCTCGGCTCCGCTCCTTTTCGGGGCCTTTCTAAGGTTTATCATTTCCCGTTTTGACCTGAAATTTTTTCCTTTTTTTTTTTCAGGAAGAGCGATATTTTTGTGCGTGGGGTTTGAATCTCGTGGGAATGCATTGAGACGCGTTCTCGTGCAAAGTTTAACGTTTGGGATGGTCTTGGTTGATTGATTCAGTACGAGTGTTTACAGCCTGCCTCAGCTAATGGGAGCAAATCTTCGGATTGCAAATCGAGGCATCGAGTACAAGATAGTACATGTTTGGAGAGTGCGTGGCAGAAGGGTGGTTAAAATAGGAATGATGATCGTCGAGACGGACAAGATAATATTGATGTAAATAAGATAATGCAGAGTTTTTTATTGCTGATGGTGGATGTAATTTATAGTAGAGAGAAGATTAAAGGTCAATTAATATTTATATGTTCACACTATAATCCTGATGCTGATGTTATTGGTCAATAATCCATGCTTAAACTCAGCTTTAATCAATCGATCTTTATCGTACACCGTCGTATAGCTCCTCTAAAAATCTTATGGAAAAAATACGAGGAGATATATTTTGATACGAAAAACTCATATGGAGAAAACCCTTTTGAAGGAAAACCCATAAGTCATTTTTAAGAAAAGGGAAAAATCCATAAGTCAGTTTAAAGGATAATATTATGTTATTTTATATCACCCTTTTAAAAACTCTTATAGAAAAGAATTAGAAGATATGACATTTAGTTGTATCGATATTGTCTCATTATTTTTTTTATGAGAAATCATATAGGAAAAACTCACATATAAAAAAAGTGTAATATATATGTTATTTTATGAAGCTGATTTGCATTAAAAATAATCGATTTTATATATATCGCATACTGCAACCAAATACCCAAGTTCGTTTACCTACCCCGCCCATTGCTGGAATATACAAGTTTGACTACCATTTTCATAGTTTCTGAGAGTAAATTGATTGTAGTAATGACCTGTGCAACAGTTTTATGAAGCTCAGTCTTATAGCGATTTGGCTTTTCTTCGTTTGTACCATCGGACCGACACATCAAGAGCAATGGAAATAAATCTTTTACTAGCTCGGCAGCTACAAATCTCAAATTTGAGGCTGCAATTTGAAATTCTTGTATTGCATTGAATTGATATAAACCATTTATGAAAATTGTGCATTGAAAAAAGTTCGTGCACCTATCGGCATAAGAAAAACCATGATTCCCTAAAAAAACTCATCATAATAATCCAAAATAAACTTGATCAAAGATAGTAGATTTACCAAAAAGGACTGATTGGGTTGAACAAATATTATACTACTAGTTTAAACAAACATAGTATTGATAAACTATAAGTAGTCTTTTGGGAAATAGGACTGCAAAACCACAGTATTTTTCTACCAATAAAAAAAAGCCATACTGTTGAGTTTTTTTGAGCCGAACACTAACCTCTAAGCTCCTGAAACCTTTGGTTTTTTTAGTTTCCGAGGAGGAATGGGAATGACCTTTGGAGAATTGAAGTATTTTACGCCATCCTATAGCTAGAGCGAGAATCAGATATGTCATCAGACGCTCGCTCCCAATTATCAGCCTTGTGCACTTTGCGAACGTGTGCGCGACCTAATCCCACTTGATGTCACCGGTTCATTTCCAGTCCCTTTCTAGCTTAAAAGCTCCCTGCCAAGTGCCACACCGTAAACTGCTAGTACCAGTGCTAGCTCACTCCATCTGGATCGAATCGTTCAGGGATGAGCTCAATTAACACTGGACCCCACGCACTCACGCAGTTTATCTTTTGCGGCGATTCGATTGTTTCAACAAAGACAGATTTCACTGGAGAGCACTTGACTATTGACTTGCTCAGCCGATCCCGGCGACCCGAGTCGAACAGAGCTCACCGACCTCACACGACACGACACTGTCTTGTTTCTGCTAAAGTCAGCCATGGATTCTTCCACGAAGCAGGTGATGGCTCGTAGAGATCCCAACCTACCTACCCGTCCTGCTAGTTTCTCGTTTGTACAGTTACGATAGACAGGCTCGATTCTTCCTAGAAAACTCCATTGCGGAAACAGCCGATCTCTCGCTGCCGGCTGGTTTACGGTTAGTCCTCCATGGATTATTTTCTCGAGCTCTAGAAAAAAAAAAGTTGAATTTTTGGATGCGTTTGGATCCTTGGAGGCAAGTCCAGATAGGAGCTGTCTCAAAAAAAAAAAAAAAAAAAAGGTTCAGATAGGAGCGAGGGGACCCACGCAGCAGCTGTCCGGCAGGGATCTCTACCAGGATTCTGGCACTAGCAGTTTGCTGTGTTATGCGGCCCTACTTTTCTCGAAAACAACTACGGAAATTACTTGGTCATTTGTTTTTTAAAAAAATAATTTATGTGGTCATTCTTTTGTTGAACAATAGGATACTCTCTGCTTGTTCAGCTCCAAACACGAGATCAGTTGTGGAAGTTAGCATCCTGTCGTGCGTATTTCGGTCCACAAACATTTTTTTGTGATATACTGTATCTAGTGCATGGGAATCCACGACTTGTGGAGTTCATACGGTCCAAACATTATTTTTTTTCTTTAGAGGAATTTGTAGAGTTTTGGTATGTCTCATGGGTAATTGCTGCAAAACTTATAATTACGACTCTCTACAAGTCAATGTGTTTTCCAGGAGCTATGGTAAAAGTAGAAAAATATATAGCTCGTGGAACAATGATAGGAGCATTTATTCTGATGCAAATCCAGTGTCAAGAAGTTAAGGACATCATTTATCGACAAAGGAAAATCTTATACAGATCAGAAATTAGCATGAACAAGTGAAAAGACGCAACTATTCATCTGCCGCACTCATCATTGTCAAGGCCAAGGCCAAGGTCAATGTGGCCTGCCTGTCCTGTTCATCGCTTGTTTGCAGGTTGAAAGTTGAAACTTCCTATCACTTTCCATCCTTGAGATTACAGACTTGGGATCATGGCCAACTTTTTATGCGTAGCTTAACTTTGTGATACATAATATGTGAAGTAACAGTTTTTTCTGTCCCAAAGAATGCATTATCTGAAGAAAAAAGATCACTTTCCGAACACTGTTCTTGGTGTCCTCGACAGCTCAGGAGTACAATAAGCACACTACTACACAAAACAACACAATTCTTTGACAATTACAAGTCCTTGAAAGATTCATACACTCCACAGCTGCAGACTGCAGCCAAGAACAGCGAGGAGGAACTTTCCCAGCTTGTTCCTGATGCTTTCCCGCCATCTTCCAGCCTACTTCTTCCGGGCCCCTGCTTCTCGTCTATATTAACCCCTTCCATTGCTTTCTTCAACTTCACCATAGCCACCTATGGCTCCTCCATCTTCCACAAGGCGGCATCCATGGTCGTCCGATGCTGGCGGCGAGCTTTCCCTACCTCGCAAGCGGTGGCAGTCAGTTGTCCTGTGAGTTTGGCTCTGTATTCTTGATCTCGTGATTTTTTTTTTTTTTTTTTGCTGAGGTGATTGATAGGTCATCGTTCTTGGGCTTTGGATGCAGGCAGGTTAAGGGCAAGAGGAGGGCCAGTTTAGAGGGGATGTTTGGATTCAGACAGATCAGGGGACAGGAGTTCATGAGGATGCTCCTCCCAGTCCTAGGGTCAATGGTTCAGAGAGTGGTAAGGACTTGGTCAATTGGTCAAACAAACATTTCTCTTTTCTTGATCTGGGTCTTTACTGTTCATCATTTGTGACTGCCTAATTTTCTGTTTGCTTGCTTGATTTTAAGAATTTTCAGTGTTGTTTGGGTAAAGATAGCAGATTCTCTGAAGTCTGATTGTTGTTGAATACTAACATTTTTGGCAAATTGTTTAAGAGCTTAAACATAGTTTCAGTATTTATTTTTTATATATTCCGTTGTACCCAGAGGAGGATATATGATGTTTCACACGGATATAGAATAACGCAAACGCCAATATCTTCTGGGTAGTTCTCTTAATTCAGAATTATTCCCCTTTCTGAAACGAGAATTTTGCATATTTCAGGTTTCGGAGGAGATAGAGAAAACATTCAGACAATTCACCACTCCGTCACCTCCAAGGTGAGCCACATAGTCTTACTTTGTTATGTTTGAGAGATTTTCAAGGTCGCAAACTATATTTTCGTTTGTTTATGCAGACATAGTAAAGTGCAAATTTCACTACCGCTCTCACTCTGAACCTTTTCTTTGTATATGTTTGTAGATTACTAGTTGGCCGGAATCAGCGCCCAAGGTATCAACTCGTGTTCCTGAATGGTCTAAAAACCGTTTACACAATGTCGAAGCTAGAGTCAGATGAAGGAACTGCTGTTAAGGTGGCCATAATTGAAACACTGACAAATAACCAGACAGAAATAGTCAGCTCTGGTCATCTTTCATCTGTCAAGGTAGAAGTTGTAGTCCTCCATGGCCATTTCAATGGTAAAAATGAGGAGTCCTGGGCGCCTGAAGATTTCAACCACCATATAGTATCCGGTCGAGAAAAAAGTGGTCAACTTCTCACTGGCAATCTGATACTGAAGCTCAACGAAGGTGAAGCTTTCCTTGAAAATGCAACCTTCACTGATAACTCTAGCTTCACCAGCACTAAGATGTTCAGGCTGGGGCTGAGGCTTCTCAACGCTTCTGGAGATAGAGTTCTTGAAGGAGTAACAGAGCCTTTCCGAGTGAAGGAGCGCAGGGTAGAAGGTATACCTATTAGCTAGATACTCAGATTGCTTGGCTTATCTTCTTCAGCAGAGTACTATCTTGGTTTGGAGCTGAGAGTTTAAGCCAATAATATTCATCACACTTTTTCTTGCAGGGTTTGAAAAGCACTACCCTCCAACGCTAGATGATGAAGTGTGGCGCCTGGAAAAGATTCGTAAAAATGGACCTTACCACCAGGCTCTGTCAAATGAAGGAATCGATTCGGTGCAAAAGTTCTTACGGGCTTATATGATGGATGAGCAGAAGCTTATTAAGGTAAAGTTTACCTGTTTCTTCTGATAGCAATAAGAATGTGATATTCCTAGAAAATGATGGTCGTTTGACACTAAACCATTTGGTTTTCTAAATCTAGATTTTCAGCAAGATGGCACACTCAACATGGAAATCCATCATAGGCCATGCCATGACTTGCAAATTTGGTGACGGTCTTTATCTGCATAAAGTTAAGGACCAAGATGCTGGTCTCTTCTTTGATGCAATATATAAACTTGTTGGAGTGAAGTTTGGTGATTGTTACAAGCCCCTAGATCAGCTTGACCAAATGGAAAAGGTACTATTTCCTCACTTGCATCGAAAATAAAGAATTTCTCAGCCAAGTTCTAATAGTTTGGTGTCCTTCATAAAACAGAATTTAGCAGACTCCCTGAAGCGAGCGGCATATCAGAATATGGGTAATCTTCAGTATAACTACAAGATGGTTAATAACCAACCAGTACTCCAAAGGTTCCCTGCTCATCAGGGTACTTCCATGTTTCCTGTTCCAAATAAGCAGATTCCTCATGGTAACATCTTGTTCCTTGAACTTCACACAGCTTCACTTTAACTGGCAAATTTGAGTCATTTATTTCCATTTTTTACAGCTCAACACAATCCATATCTTGGAGATACCTCAAATGCTGCATCAAGGCATTCAAGGGAGAACTTTGCCACTTCTTCAGGAACCAGTAATGTAAGTACAAGTTCTTTAAATATGCATAACGGTACATGATAAAGAGCATGTATAGGGTTAGTTCAAGTCTCTAAGATGGTATCATCAATTTGCAAGCAGGCTGGGGTTGGTATCACAAGATTTGTTCAGGGACAGACATCCCATGATGTGTATTCGAGGCATGAGCCAATAACAGACATAGTTGTACACTACAGTTCAAGCCACGGAGCTTTGTTGCCTGGACCAAGAGTTACACAGCTGCAGATACCACAGACCGAAGCAACATATTTTGGTCCAGATGGTAGTTGCACTGCTGTTCCTTGCAACTGTTTGGTCAGTCAGGCTGGTGAATCATACAATGTAAGACATCCTTTGAGGCATAAAACATGTTTCTTCTGGACTCTGGAGCAATAGCTATAGAAAGTGGACCAGAATCTTGTTTGAAACTGATGGTTTAATAATACAATACATATTATTGATTGAACCAAATCTAATTTTTGCCTGCAGTGTCACTCTCGCAATACCTTATCATCTACAAATGATGTCATGTCTTTGACGCAATCTCAGTTTCCACTTCCACAAAACAGTAAGTCCTTCGAAATCAAATTTAAAACAGTAAATCAAATTTGCTCATCTCTGATCTCATATGCTTTGGATATGCGCTGCAGGTGAGAGTTACCATTTACCCCAGCAATGCAATGACCAGTCAGTGATACAGTCGCAACAAGCTGTTACTGGATATCAGCCATCAAGAACAAACAGCTTTGACGTGAGCTGCGATGAACTCATACAGAGCTTCATGTCTCAGATTTCGAACAGTGAAGGGGTATCAACACCATTTTCTCCACGCAAGTGGGTCAAGATCAGGGCAGCACTGAAGCTGGCATCCGTGGGGAGGCTTTCCAGGGGATCGAGGAGGGGTCCATATTGCGCTCCACCAAGGCCAAGGCTTGTACCAACAATATGAACTTCCAAAGAAGTGTGAATAGAGGTAGTAAAAGAACTAACTGTGGATCAAAATTTGATCTGAAGGTTGTACTATACGATAGAAAGCTGCTAGACTAGTTTTTGATAACATACGTATCTGTACTTGTACATAATGAACTAGTGCTTTACTTTCGTCAGTATAAGTATTTGCGGCGTTAAATATTTCAGTCTTCTTGGTTTTCTGTGAATCCAGGATAAAGTAAACATGAAGTCGCTTGTTTCTTCATTTATTGTTCATTTGTAAAAAGAAGGGGCATTTCCGCTGACAATTTATTGCAACAAAGCCATAAGGCAACATACATGCTATCATAAAAAATCTAAGCTTGGCACGTCTGTTACAGGAAAACTATTCACATGATGCTGTAATGTCTAATGGACGAACGATACAACAGAAATTTCTACACGGGAAACATGTACATGTCTCAGTTTTGAAATTTCTTTTTATGTTTATCATCTTTCTATCATCTTCGGTGTCTTCTCTCCAATTGTAATGTAATGAAACAATTTACCTATGGAATTGTGAATCAATTGCATCATTGATCCTTCTAGAAGGTCCAAAAACACAGAACTATGCTTCATGCTGATCTCATCTTGGCCCAGATGAGCATGGTCACAGTAAATCAGCCTTCATGCTAATTGTTACTTATCTTTGCTAACTTTGTCATTTGGTGTTCTCCTTCCTCCCGTGCTGCTTAAAACTAGCTGGTTCCTGTTTCTGATTGGAGTTTGCAGCTTTCTCTGTGATAATGGTGATTTACACGATGGATTTATATTCCTAAGTGAGTCACAAAGCACAGGAACAAGTTAACCATCTGCTTATAACAGTTCTAATGAATAAGTAAAAAATGGCAACCGAATTCTCACCTCGTTGGTGTACCTTCAGGCTTCTTTATAGTTGAGAAACCTCTATTGGTAACACCACCGGCTTTTAGGCCAATGGTTGACACCACCACTTGATCAGAACAGCTAGTAGCAGCTGGACCAAAGTTGTGTGACCCCTGTGACCCCTCGGATCGTACTGATTCAGTCCTGCAGCTTTGCTGCACAGGACTGTATCTTTGATAGAAAGAAGTTGGAAGCCGTGTTGGGCTAAGCTCCACCTCTAGGAAGGAATTGGAATTCTCGAAGTGGTTGTCACAAAGAGCCATCTTGTTAGTAGAAACCCCTAACCCCAATTTGTTTGGAAGATCATTGCAATTCTCAACTGAGTCAGATGAGTTGTTCTCAGTGAGAATGCCAGAAAGATGCAGTTTTGACCTCTTTTGAGTTGGAGTGAAAGTGTTCAGTACCTTTTACAAGCAGAAATATAATACTGATCAAATACATGATACAGTTTTCCCAGGTCAAAAAGATTAAAAGTTGAAACAATTTTTGTTCATACATTATCCATAATAAAGTTTTTGAACTGGATTTCTTGTGTCCTGAAATTATGGCCCGAAGATATTTGACTTTGTTTAGAGTATTGCAGTTTTCTCATCACAAGTAAAACATGTGAAGGCTTATAAAAATGAAAAAGAATTGTGTTTTACAACAAAAGGAGCTGAATAGCTTTTAAAAGAGTTTACCTCTAGGTTTCCAACTTCTTCCATTGGATGCCTGTTTTTAGGTAACGCAGGTGTTACATTTCCTTTTCTGGTTCTGTACACGCTTGGGCTTGACTGTGTGCTTTGAATGTTTTCAGATTCTCCTTCCTTCTTAGCCAATGCAGCCTTGAGGTAAGCAATCTGAAAAGACAAAAAATGACAGAACTTTTTTGTAAATCTCAATGCCGGTGTCATCTATCTTTTCATAGATATAGTGAATTAGGAGTAAGTGGAAACCTGTTCTTTGAGCTCTCTAACCTCACTTCCTTCTTTATTTGCTTTTGATGCACCAAGCTCAACAGAGGCCACTCGTTCAGCAAATTTCAAGGTGCTTACTGTCTCACCAACAGCATCTGGTTCTGGGCTTATGTGAACGAACATCAGAGTTTTTGCTTGTCCTCCTGAAAATTGTAACAATGTTTTATGATATAGATTCCAGTACTAATAACAAATTTTAAGTTAGGAACTAGGGTTCTGTGCACTACCGAGTGAATCTTGCAAAAGCTGGGTAAGCTTGCTGTTCCGGTAAGGTACATGCGAGTTCTTTTGGGCAAGGGATGCAATCACATCACCCAGTGCTGAAAGTGACTTGTTTATGTACTGTGCCTCCTTCAGTCTATCTCCTACAACTTCAGACTTATCAACCCTTTCACTGCCAGCTAGATCCACAAGATGCATGCAACCTCTTAGGATTGTCCCAGATGTCAAATCTCGTCCTTGAACATGAACAGTCAGGCAACTGCATGTGGATTCCTCAATCATAAGTGCATATCTAAATTAAGTGAAGAATTTATATAGTGAAGGAGTTATGAGAAGGCAAACCTATGGGAGCGGCTACTTCTGTCATTTATGGCTGTTGAACCCACCGCACGATTCTTCTGGCCTTGATTCATCAATTCAACAACATCAGCCGTAGATGTTACAGGAATTATGCTTGCATCTGGAACTGCAAGCCCTTTCTGTGAAGTGTTTCTAATTTCTAATGTAAATCGGTATTAAGGATATCCAAAATGTCCCTAACAAAACAAGGATGAAAGGAGGAAAAAGAGAATTTTCTATGAATTTCCTCTATGTGAATGAAAGGAATTTAAATGCTACTGATTAGATTTTCTATTGATCATGAGAAATACATAGTCCGGTAGAAAAGGATATCTTCTATTTCCACTATCCTGAAGAAGATCTCGCACTTGCTCGTTGTAGATCTCAATCATCTGTACAGAAATATCATAATTGATTGTCCCTTTCCTCTGTGCTTGAAGATTGAATAAGTCATTCAGTGCTCTATAGTTTACACCTAGGCTTTCCTCGGTAAGTACTTTAGGCCCACTCTACACAACATCCATAAAATGATCAGAATTTTTGAAAAAGATTAACACAAATCAATAATGAACAGAGCAGGCCTATAATTTCTTACCATTGTATAGGTTTTCCCAGATCCAGTTTGGCCATATGCAAATATGCAGACATTGAAACCGTCAAGAACTGAACGGATCAATGGTTGCATATCTGAAAATACTTCATCTGCATGAAAAAAAAAAGAACCATGAAGTCTGATCATCGAATCTCATCAAGCTCTGTGTAATGAAATGCATGATATAGCAATTTTGACCTTGAGTAGCTGTTGGGCCAAAGCACTTATTGAAAGTAAAAGATTTGGTTCCATCTTTTCCATATTTCGTGGGAGTGATTATTGTGATGGTTCTTTCTTCCATTCCAGCAACAGCACTTGAGGAACATATTTGACCAGGTAGAAATGGCCTCACTCTGCAGTATACTCTAATATTACCTGGATACATAAGGAAACCAAAATTATAATACAATGTATACTTTGGTCTTGTTCATCTGGCTCCTTTAAAGAACAAACTGTTACCTTTAAGATCCTGTATTTGGTTGTATAACTTGCGGTTTTCCTCGAGAACTTTATGGTAGCCAGAAGCCGCATTGGACAAGGTGTACAATTGTTCCCCTAAGACAATATGATACCAGACACAATCGAATCAACTACTCTTGGTGCAAAATTGAGATAGTGCAATAATAAGTTACAACTTACCAAGTTTAGAAAACTCATCATAGTACTGTAATCTCAATTGTTCCATGCCAGACTTGACAGAAGAAATCGCACTTCTCAATTCCTATAGGGAGCATAAATTGTCAAGCAAACGTTGATGGTCATACAGCTTAGTCTTGATCAAATAAGACAGGAACATGAGAAATACCTGGATCTGTTTCTGTTGTAGATCCAATTTTGTTTCTGCCTCTGGTTGAAACTGTTGAGCTGCATTACTGCCATTTTGAACAACAATGACGCCCCCTTCATTCGTATTCAAGGTATCTTGCTTCTCGTCGTCCATCTTCAATTCATTCATCAAACAGTGATGTTAGTATACGAAATATCATTCTGAACAGAACAGTTTTGCTTAAAAAACTAATTTCTCCAACATATAAATCTAACTAAAAAAGATTAATACTCATTGCGTGCATATCTATCTCCACATTGAGGGGGAAAACAACAATATACTTATTGCTGGGATGTATGGTATAGTTTCAACAGCATGCCTGGTCCTGAAAATAAATCAGTTGCTTTAAGTTCACATGTTCATACTCTCATTTATCCCAATTAGTACAATGGCAGTCTGTAGAGTTAGTATATCCTGACCTTAATGATCATGATACATCTAAAACATTCAGTTGAACTACTTTTTGAAACTGGGTAATTTGGACAAAATTGATGTTGTCAAGTATAATCGATGATCATTTTTCAAAAGCAAGTCAATAAAAAGAAGCATTTTCATGTCAATATGGAAAGAACATACCATGTTCTGGTTTGCAATGCGATGCTCATATTCCTGAATAACTTTGCTTATAAGTGACTCAATAATCTGGAAATAAGGAAAGTGTTAGGTCTCATTCTCAATGTCCATCAACCAGACTGCAAAATGATAAACTTTCTATTAAAGCGAAGAAGGCTCACCAACGGAATTTCTTTGGGTTTCTTGTCTAGGAGGGTTGCACGCACAAGCCTTCTAAGGGAGTCTGAAGAAGTCTACAAAAGGAAGCAAGCCATGACTGAGTGCATGATAAGAACTGAAATGATAAATTGGAGCCAAATCCACATTGGAATACTTACCACCTCATCAGATTCTAGAGAACAATGGGCTGATATATTTTGCTCCTCTGAGAAACCATTCCGAAATGCCTCTGAATGGTTTCTCATATTCTTATTCATAAAAGCATCAGAATTGTTGAGTATAAAATACTTTTTGGAAGTCAAAGGCTTCAAAATGCCACCATATTTACATGATGCATGTCTTCCTGTTTTATTACTTCCACTGAATGACTTCAGAGCAAGAACACAGTCCACAACTCGAACACTTTTTCCACCCTATATATAAAATTTGGCAGATAAAATGCATCAACCTTTGTCATAGAAAGTAAATTCTGCAGATGCAGCATTTGATTCATGTCCACAGTCCACTATAATCCTTGTGTGAAACAAATTCAGTGCATAACTTCAGAGGCATGAAACTCTTAGATCAATATGAAAAAAGTACCTTCTCCAAATCAGACACCTCAAATGTCGGAAGGCCTAATTCTTCTACAACGACAAGGAAGTTCCGCAGATTTTCAAAGTACTGATATGCACACAAAGCTGAACCATCTGCAGGGACACTAGTATCTGACAGGACTCCAACAACCTTAAGTTTATGACATTGCAAAAAGAATTAGCCTCAAACATTATCATGCACAGCTAGTCAAATAACATAAACCATTGGAAGTGAGAGGTATTCTGCAACCTTGGGTATGGCGCCTGGCTGGACCTTATTTAGTGCATTGCAAAGAACAATGCCGTTTCTCAACCCAAGCTGGAATTCCTCTTCAGAGGGCTCATCTGGCAAGTCTCTGGCACACACTACCCCGACTGTCCTTCGCAACCAATTGGCTGCATCATGCCTTCTTGTTTCTGCATCAGACAATACATAATTAATCTCATTTTACTCAGCTAGATCACGATGAAATAACAATGGTTTTAGGAACTTGAACATTTCCACCGCATTAATGCACCAGACAAATAACGGTTGTGGAGTAGGAATAGAAATCCAACTAAAAGGAATAGCACTCAAATTCCGACCAAGTTGGGGAAACTTATTACTCAATAAGCTATTCTATATGCTAGGTGCAATTTAGTGACAAGTGAAGCTATCATGGCGCCACTAAAAATTATGGCAAACATGTATCATCAACAGTAACAGCATTAAATTGCTAAAATAGAAAGAAATCACACAGTTATAACCTGTGAAGCTATCCAACTGGCATAGCGCTGCCCATAAGCGACAATGAGGAATAGGACAGCTGGTACCTCTTACTGAAAACTAAAATTAGCGCAGGGGAGAAAATTACACAGCCTTTTACTTTCGTCATAAAGATGCACAGATCATGGATCACATGAACTTCACACTGCTGTGAGCTCAAGGCCAGCTCAAATTCAAACAATGAAGCTCCTAAATTAACTTTATAATGAATCACTTCGACACACTTGAATCACAACCCGGAACCCCACACATAACCACCAAATTTGGAAAGTTGAATCAGTCCTAAGCCGAATCTGATCACTGAACCAGACATCAGTGTCAGACCACTATAGCACCAAGATAAGACTAACCCTGTCCGATCACCCAATCTTTCACCACGGACCACTCAATTGTGCGGCGAAAGCAGCCAGCTAAGAACAGGTGAAACAAGCACTGAACGATCCCCACCCCGCATCACCGCGATCCGCCCCAAGAACTTATACGATCCGACTCACCGGCCTCCTCGGCTCTGCGCGAGGCCACGTCGTCGTCCCCAACCGCCCCATTATTCCACCGCAGAATCACTTCCTCCGCCACTGGCGCCGCCATTCAAACTCCAACCAATCCAAGAACCACCGGAACTGGTATCAATTCCGACGCCGCGCCGCTGCGAGATAGAGAGGGGAGATCTGGCCTGGGACAGGGTAGGAGACGGGATGTTGGAGTGGGCTGCTGGAATCGTCTGCTGCTGCTGGTCAGTGAGGGAGAGAAGACCGCTTTTCTTGGGATCGGGGGCTGGGTTTCGAACGGCGATGGCGGTCGCGTGGGGAAGAGAGCGGTTGGGGGCGATGTGGACGTTGGAGGTGGGGGACAGGGGACTGGGAATGGAATAGCTAGATTCCGAGAGAGTGATCTGCATAATATTTGTACCTTTTACTTTGTGATTTCTTTTTCAGCTATTTCTACGGATTGTCGCTTGCTGGTGCATACTTGGATCCCGTTTCAAATAGAGTTTTCTTTTCTATACTGGGTGATACGTGTCAAATGTAACCGTTAACTACCGCGAATGCATTAAAACTGTTGGTTTTATTGCGTCTAGGCAAAGTTGTTTTCATTCATGTAGTGCTCGTTGGACTTGTAAACTAAGGGCAACCACAATGTGTGATAAAAATCGGTAGTAGACAATAAATAGCAGGTAGTAAGCATTGTGGAGATCGGTAGTAAGGGAAAATTTCTTGCTGCCGGTAGCAATGCTACTGCCGAGTAATAAGCAATAAAAAAACTATTGATGAAAGAGGAAAGAGAAAAACAGCTGGCTGGAGGATGAGGAATCTTGCTGGTTGAGGATGAGCGGTTGAAAGATGGATAGATTTTTTATTATCTAATGGGACCTACGTACAGTATGTAACAGGTTATAAGCATTGTGAACTTCATAACAGCTAAAACCGACTGACAGCTTACTACCGGTCTCGGTAGTAAACATTGTGGTTGCCCTAAGGGCATCGATAATGTGAGAATAAGATCCGGTAGTAAGTCTTGTTACTCAGTAATAGCCATTGTGGCAACCGGCAATAAGAAAAATAAACTTACGGCCGGTAGTAAGCTTGTGACCGCTTTTGCATCATTAATGCCTAACACTGTATGTAAGAAGAACGATTAGTTGGGAATGAATTGTTAATCAAACTGTGGACCCTAGCTTGTAATAATCTAAATTATGTGGATAAAAATAACTAATGATGGCTGACACACGGGCCCACCTCTTCTACCGAATTCAGCAGTAACCATTGCTGATGCTCTAAGGAGATATAAGGAAGATAAGATCTTGTTTGGACCTAGTCGAGATTCTAAAAATATGTACATTTTAGAACTTGAATTCTAAACAAAATATGGGTTGTGGTGTTTGATATCAGATCTGATTTTTAAAATTCAAAGGGTAATATATTTTTTAGCATTAAAATCTAATTATAACTGGGTTTAACAGATTATGACATTCTTAAAATCTAAAGATCTAGATTTTAGAATCAAAGAAAATTTGATTTGTTCGGAGGCCTCATATATTCTAAAATATGAATCTTTAAATCTCAGTGGATCCAAACAAGATCTATTTTTTCATGAAATTCATTCATATAGTACATTTGTTTACTAAATAAATGATTTTTAGTAAAATTATTGTAATATAATCAGGATATTATCATTATGGTTCTATTTTTTTGATTTCTCTAAAAGCCAAAACCCTTTATTGGGTGTTGTACCATAGATCTTGTCATTTATGACATCATATCTCACTGCACAATATTAATATAATATATTGTCCTTTTCTCGGTTCTACCTGATTTGTCATCTTGCTAATTGAAAGTACACATGTTATATTATGGAAAATGGTAGAGGTTCAAAGGCGAGAGAGGTGGCACGTCAAGATACTTTAGTAGTTACCACCATACAAAATAATGAATATAATATTTGTTTTCTTTTCTTATGTCATGATCTCAAGCATGTATCAAAAATACTTTTCACGGGAGTTGTCTCCTTGTATATCCGAGTTGCGAGCCAAACTTCAAACCTTTTCACCGGGAGCTTTTGACATCCAGTAGGTTTTTCATACTTTTAATTTCCCAAAATATAACAACTTGTCATATTTGATGGGAAAAATAGGAAACAAGTGATTCCATTGCTGTTTGATTGTAAATGACCCTTTTTGAGAAGATTTTAAATTTTAAACACGCTACCATGAATTTACAACCTTCTTTTACTGCAAACTGAAACTCTCAATAGCACCTTCGAAAAAAAAACTCTCAAGGAGCATATTTTTTTTTAAAAAAAATACTCTCAAGGAGCAGTTGCTAGAAAAATTCGTGTGCAAATACCTAGAAAATACTCGCAAGGGAGCGGAAAGCGGAAGAAACATGACGAGCTCCGCTCCGGACCACGAGTCCACCAGTCCAACGGTCATGGAGTTGGAAAGTTGACTTTGGCATCAACTTCCGAATAAGCCCCTGAAAATTTGAATAATATCTAAATCTAACTGTTTCGGTTACCGTCAACATAGAAACAGCATTACAGCAGGTTAGTCGAAGCAGTCCAGTTATGTCCTCTCTGTTCTTGATTCGAAGATGCAGTCTTGAAAAAAAGATCTGCCAGAATATAAAGCATGAATCATGTATTGCAGAGTGAAGGAAATACTATTTTTCAAGTTACTTTACTGTATCAAATAGTAACAAAAGGAAAATATATCAATTTGGTCACTGGTGACGTACTATTCCTGTGAGTCTGTGACAGTTTTTCCATGACTGCTTGAATCCCACTACCACATTGCGCAATTCGGTGTGAGGCTACCGCGAAGCAAACATGTCATGTCATAGAAATAGGCCACCTTATGTGTTTTACATAAATGATCTTTCGGTTCATTTGATCATGTCATTATAAATTTCATGGTTTGGAAATTTGTCATTAAACTTTCAATAATTGGGTTAATTTGATCATGCAATTATAAAGGCCACCTTTAAAATTTTGTTTAGGTTGGAAATATGCCACTATCTACGTTTTTGAATGTTTTAGGCCCATCAGCAGGGATCTGTATTTTCGTATGTCCTGTCCCCCCCCCCCCCCCGTCTCATCCATTTCACCTGCCTCTACTTCAAGTTCGGCAACCGTCAGACCAGCGGCAGTGCATCCTATGTCGAACAACATGCCCATGACCCCAGAGCACGCAACCCAACCCCAACCGATAGGATGGCGGTTTCCTCGGAGACGATAGGAGAGGCGATTGGGGAGGCGATCCCAACCATCACTGCGCTCTAGCCATCCCGGCGAGATCTCAGTAAGCCGCCGTCTATCACTCCGACAACGGCACCCAAGCCACGACTACGGCGATCGTTGTAGCCGTCCACCACAAATTGTCGGTTAGCCAGTCCGACGTCGCCGACCACGAACTAACCCTAATTTCCCGAGATTGGGTTCACGCGCCGCGTAGGACCCTAGGTGTTGGGATCGCCTTATGCACGTTTATGTATTAATGTTGCACCAGTTCGAGGAATTCATACACTAGAGCTGCTAGGGATCAACGTAAGCATGAGACAAGACGCAATAGAGAGGATTATGATGAGGCAACCTCCCCACTAAAACGTCCATGAGAAGCCAGCGTCAGGGATCATAGTGGGGAGAAATCCCTGCCAGACATGAGCTAGTCATGCGGGATAAAGGTCAGCTAATCAAAGTGGCACGGAAGAGGAAGTCTAAGAGGGCTGCAAGTCTCACCCCCAAACCTCAACATCCCAGCGGAGGTGGATGCAGATGTGGTGTCGCCTGGTATGGTATAGGCTTGGGTGTTTCAACTGGGCCAGGAGCAGCCGAGACGCACTAGGAACGAAGAGGAACTACTGAAGAAACAAAGGATGTCTACACCCCAATATGCACAATCAGCCGGGGCTGCGAGCGGCAGCTCCCGCAGGCACAATGAAACTCATTAGTTTGAACTGCCAGGGCTTGGGCCAGCCTGAGGCGGTTCGAGAAGTGCGTAGATTGATAAAGTTACATGGCCCAAAAATCGTGTTTCTCTCGACATGTCTGTTTGATAATCGTGTGGATGGATTACTTTGTTCCTTCAGCCTAAATGGAGGATTCGAAGTGGGGAGTTTCGGTAGAGGTGGTGGCTTGGCTCTCCTGTGGAGTCGGGATGTGAAGATTAAAATTAATAGCTATGATCGTCTTCACATCGATGCAACTATCCTAGACTTAGAGACCGGGAGAGAACTATGGTGATTCACTGGCTTCTATGGTGAATCTCGCAGGGAGCTAAGGTTCCGCAGTTGGGAACTACTACGATACTTGAAGGATTGTAGTTCCCTCCCATGGATTTGTGCAGGAGACTTTAATGAAGTACTCGAGGCGAGTGAACAGATTTGGGGGGGGGGGGGGAGGGGGGGGGGGATAACTTGCCCTGAGAGGCAAATGGAAGGCTTCAGGGATGCGATCGAGGTGTGTGGCTTCCATGAACTAGGTTATATTGGCATGCCATACACATGGGACAATAGGCAGGATGGAGCACGGCATGTCAAGGTACGCCTGGATAGAGGGCTGGCGACTAGTTCTTTTCTTGATATGTTCTCAGCGACAAGTGTTTGGCATGTACAAATAGCAGAATCAGATCATTACTGCTTGATGATTGAATGCTATGGAAGAGTCCAGGAGACCCAAAGGAAAGACATTCAGATATGAGAATATGTGGCGGCGGGATGGCTCTTATGACAATCTAATCCGTTCCACATAGGGCGACCTCCCTGCTTCAACAGATTTGGCCCAGCTCTGTTAGAGACTGGATCGTGTATCAGCCTCGCTCCTGGAGTGGGATCGATCGGTTTTTAGTTCCGTGCAGAAAGGCCTTGCAAAGCTGCACAAACTGCTTGAAGAAGAGAGGAAGCATACAATGAAACTGGGGCTTTTGAGGAAAGAGAGACATCTTATGTCTCAGATCTCAGAGCCGTTATCATGGGAGGAGACTATAGAGAAGCAACGGTCTAGGCTTGATTGGCTTAAGGATGGAGATCGCAACACCTCCTTGTTCCAAGCCAAGTCCAAGGAGAGAGCTTGTAGTAACCGCATCCGATCGTTGCGTCATGCCGATGGAACAATGGTTACTGATGAAGTGCAAATCAAACATTGTGCTACTAAATTTTATGAGGACCTATTCATAGCGCAGGAGCAACTGGATCCTGATCTTGTGTTGGAATGGGTACCAAGAAAGGTTACACATGAGATGAATGAGCAGCTAGAGAGACCCTTCACAGCTCGGGAGGTGGAACGCGCCCTTTTTATGATGGGACCGAATAAAAGCCCGGAACCAAATGCTTTCACTGTTGGATTTTACCAATATCACTGGGACACTCTGGGACCTAGTGTGATTAATGTGGCTCTCAAGTTCCTCAATGATGGGATTTTAGATGAAGAGGTAAACAGACTACCATTGTTCTGATCCCAAAAGTTAAACACCCACATGATCTGAAATAGTTTCGCCCAATCTCCCTCTATAATGTTACCTATAAAATCTGCTCCAAGGTCTTAGTAAATAGGCTATGTCCGTTTTTGGATGACATCATCTCCAATGAGTAGAGTGCCTTTGTGCCTGGCAGACTGAGCGTATTAATGCACTCACTACCTAAGAAGAAAGAAAGGGAAGAATGGAGCTTGTGCAGTCAAGTTGGATATGGCCAAAGCATATGACCGTGTTGAGTAGCAATACTTGGAAAGGATGATGCACCGATTGGGTTTCAATGATGTTTTTGTCCACCGGGTTATGCAATGTGTTTCCACGGTATCTTTCTCTAATAGGGTTAATAGGAAGCTCTCCAATCAATTCAGACCGATGATGGAAATTAGGCAGGGAGACCCTATTTCTCCCTATCTATTCTTACTTTGTGCGGAAGGGTTATCCTCGCTCTTAAGGTCTAAAGGTCCAGTGCATTTAGCTAGGGGGGTTCGTGTGAGAACACACTCTCCCTGGATTTCACACCTACTCTTTGTGGATGATTGTATCATTTTTCTGAAGCATCACAAAGAGGGGCCACAATACTAAAGGAGATCATGGAGATTTATAATCAGGGATTTGGTCGGCTGGTGAATCATGACAAGTCTGTAGTGTTTTTCAGTACCAATGCCACGGATTCCATGAAGCAGGAGGTCCTGGCGACACTGGAGATTAGGAATGAAGCCCTGATTGAAAGATATCTAGGGCTGCCTACGGCTGTTGGGCGCTCCACATAGGCAGTGTTTGAGTACATGCCAACAAAGATCAAAGGATTAGTTGGTAGTTGGTCTGGCAGGAAGGCAAGTTGCACAGGTAAAGAAGTCCTGCTCAAATCTAAAGCACAGACCATCCCTACATATCCAATGAGTTGCTTTCTCATCCCTAAGAGCACTTGTAAAAAGATGAAGACTGCCATTGCTAACTACTGGTGGGGTAGCTCTGCAGATAATAGGCATATGCATTGAATGAGACGGGATTTGTTGACCCAACCTAAAGGTGCAGGTGGTATGGGTTCGAAGGATCTACCAAGGTTTAATCTTGCTATGCTAGGGAAGCAAGAATGGTGCCTCATCACTAAATCAGAGTCCTTATGTGCACAAGTGTTGAAGGGCAGATACTTCCATGATTGTGACTTTCTCTCAGCAACAAGGAAAAAATATGCAAGTCAAACTTGGTGAGCAGTCATGGCGGGTCATGGTGGGACAGGGTGTTCTACTGGAAGGACTGGCACGTGTACTTGGGGATGGAAGCTCTACTAGCATTTGGAACCAGAGATGGATCAGAAACCACCCATGGGGGAAACCTTTCACCTCACCAACTGATTGGGTTATAATGGTGAATGATCTATCAGCCAGTGGGACTTGGAATGAGGCACTGATTCGGGATATATTTTGTGACTTTGATGCAGAAGTCATCCTATCTACGCCGGTTAATGGAGGCGGGGATGATTTCTGGTCATGGGAACATGAGAAGCACAACTATAATTCTGTCTGATCAACATATAGGTTAATGAACCGCAAACAAAGCCATGATCAACATGACATAGCTTCTGGGTCAGCGTTAGAAAGGGACTGAAAATTGATCTGGAAAATGGAAGTCCTGCCAAAAGTCTGAGTATTCTGGTGGCGAGTGATGCATGAATTCCTTCCGGCAAATCATATCCTCTACAAGAGACATATTGAGGAAGTTCCAAATTGTGACACTTGTGGAGCTGAGAAGGAAACAATCCAACATGTTCTCCTAGAATGCACGACAGGGAGATTGTTCTGGCAAACAATGAAGGAAGCAACGGGGGTCAAAGTCCCAAGACTACACCCACCCACTTGGCCGCATGATCTATTGCATGATGTCTGCTGTTGCAGGAGGGATGTGGCTATCATCATGTGTGGCATGGTCATTATGGATGCTACAAAACAAGAGGAGACATGGAGAACCGGCTTTGCCCATTCGCTTAGCAATTCAATGGGTCTGGGATACTGCCTCCGACTTATGGGGGATTACACATCCGGAGAAAAAGCAGCAAGAGAAGAAGGCTTTCCTCTAGACCAAGCCGCCAGAAGGATGGGTGAAATGTAATGCGGATGGTGCCTACTTCTGTCAGACTAATGCGGGTTCTATTGGAGCAGTGCTACGTAAACGTAATCATCAAGGCAAGCTCCTATGGGCGAGTGCTAGATGGCAAGATAAGGTACATGATGTACTTCTAATGGAAGCCTTGGCATGCTGCCTAGCTGTGTCCCTTGCCAAACAAGAGGGAGTGCGGAAAGTCATCCTGGAGACCGATGGTATGGACTTGCTTTCTCTCTGGCAGAAACTAGATGACCAACGAACTTCAATTAGCCTATAATCCTACAGGAAATTAGATCTGTAGCAAGGAGCTTCTGTGAGTTCTCTTTTGTTTATGTCCCTAGAACTTGTAATAGGGTATCTCACGTATGTGCGAGACAGGTTAATAGAGAGCATATATCGGCGGAATGGCGTCTAAATCCACCGATGGCTCTTGCAAACCTGATCAAGCAAGAATGTAATCTGTCTGATACTTAATGAAGCTCCTGTTCCTAAAAAAAAAAGTGCCCATGACCCCGAAGCTCGAGCAAGTGGATAGCGATATCCACAACATCTTCCGCGGGCCCAAGTGAATTCCTCGTCCTCCTCCCTTCACTTCCGCTTCCGTGCAGGGCCTTCTTTGCTTACTTTAGAGACTGACTACACCTCAGGGGAAAAAGCTAAGCATTGGTGGAACCCTCCTCTTGTCATGCTTGTGAAATTGTTGTCTGCTTGTCGGATTTCAAGGAGTGCCGCCTAGAATCGATTCTATTTTGACACGAGCTGCAGGAGATTGTTGTGCGTCATCAGGGACCAATCATTTAAATTATTGCTGCTCAAATAGCTATGCGTGTGCCTCTTTGGAGGATGCAGCCTGAGTTCCCTTGAGCCTCCACCTCCACGGATCACGTCTAGGTTCCTGGTAGTACCTGTGGTGCCACGAACAATTGCTAGCTCTATTTTGTCATGTCCTTGTGGCAAACTGGCTACAGACCCATGGAGAGGCTGGGGAACAGATTACCTCTGTTCTAATGCGCCGCTGATGTTTCATATCCACTGATGATCAGTCAACAGTCAACGCACAACGCTCTATTTTGATTACATTCCCCTACAATCGCAAGTTTTTTTTATTCCTCATGTTTTGTAAAATTGTTATGATGAAGTTTTTCTAATTCTAAGGATCTGTTTTTCCTTCAGTTGACTAAGATCTTGTCACTGTTTCTGTCAGATTTTACAACCACAGGATCACAATAAAGAAGGCAGAATAGAATCAAGCTACTTTGCGTGTTGATTCTCTAATCAAGCCTGTGTGGCTGAATGGACCCGACCCATTAGTGGGTGGGTTGCTGTAGGCTTTTTTTTTTACTTGGGCCAAATGCCATTGCAATTTCATTAATGGGCCTGAATTGGCATAGTGAACCCATGAACAAGATGGCTTTTGCACCGATTAAACTTAAATTGATTTTTTTGCTAGGTCAAAATGTTTATTTTTTGCAAGTATTTTTATTAAACAAATTATAAATTGGAGTTTCTTATCCTATCATATAATCCTTGTTCAGCACAAATTATTTTCTTTTGTTTATATCAAGATAGTGTAAAACAAATGATAGTTTTCTGCCACAATTATAATGCTTGTTTTTTTTTTCTCGAAACCAGTTATAATGCTTGTGTGACAACGAAATTAAGTCTTGCAATTTGTCAATGCTGATTTCTACTATGTAGGAAAATGATAAAAGGAATGACATCAGTAAATGAGACCAAACTACATAGGCAACAATTTTTATTCAAATTAAGAAAAGAAAGATAAAATGACCACACGAGACGGGAATGCATTACAATTATCATTAGTAAACCCACAAACAAAAAACAGTATTTTCTTCCCTGTTATATCACTTATTAGGAATGCATGAATTAGTTTAGATAAAACTGAAATAAGAAGAAAGTATAATTACATCGAAAGTATAAAGGAACTAGGGGTGTAATTTGCCTTTTCTATTTGGTCAGTAGTTTTTTTTTTCAAATGGAAACCAACTGCTTTTGGGGCAATCAGGGACTGAAGAACTGAATCAAAATCTTTTAAAAGGGAGCAAATTGGTAAGTCGCTAGCTACCATTCCGATAAATATGTTAACTGGTCCAGTTAACACTTCCTACAAATTACAGATTGATATGATCCTAAATATCATTGATATCAAATTGTAGCTAGTCATAGTTTCTTTCTTGGTTTGTTTAGTAGTAGTAAATAAGCACGTGCTGGCGAGCTTGCGGTTTAGTAAAAGAATATTATGTCCATAACTGTATTTTTTTTTTCATTTAACACAAAAGTATGTCTCAATTGGAGCATCGACATAGGCGTGCCGGATACCGGGCACATCGCGGTGGATCAATAGGGCCGATCATTAGAGCAGTCAGGATCATGTATGTGGTCATCATGAATAAGCTCATGTGGGATCCTCAAACTATGGACTTTTCAGACATGAACCTTATCATTGAGACATGCAAGCTAAGAAGCCGTGTTTGTTCAAAATGGCGGCTATATGCCACATTACCACATGGCGATCAATTTCATTCGAGGTAGTAATGAATAGTGATCAATATATATAATACACCCATGCATAAGAGGAAAAGTATTTATCCTTCTATTTTCACCCGCCACGTCCTGTGTGCAAGCATGAGCACATGGATGCTTCGTTATCCCACTGAAAAAACAAATAATAACTGATGTGTATACCTTCATATAAATAAAGCACACCAAACCACTCACACAAGCAGAGTCGATGGGAACACCAACACAAAGAAGGTCCTATATGTATCCATGGACGTCGGTAAACCTATCATAGCAATATACAGTGCAACAAATTATTATCTCTTGTATTTTTCTTGGAGCATATATATGCACAACAAACTCTACCATCTCCTGAGCATTGCTCCAGCAACTTTATATGCTCTTCCTCTTCATCAAAAACATACATATGAACCCTCCTCGGTTGATCGCGATTGGATTAGGAGGCATCATGAATTCAGAAGAGACCCATCGCGTGCGTGGGTGCAGTCTCTCTCATACCCCGAGCAACCATCAGTCCCTATAGAGTGAGATCAGCTAGCGTGGCCACATCGTACCAGCGTTGACCATGGTCATTGCACCGACGAGGCTGCTTGCGTACCGGTGTGCACTGCAACTACAACAGTCTCTGAATAGGGCCGGTCCTGTGTATTTTGGGGCCCGGGGCAAAGTTAGAAGCCGGAGCCTTTTATATATTTTATTCAAAATATTATTAGTAGTAAATAATAAACACTTAAGTTTCTTCTCTTATATAGGACCCTTCTGCACTAATATATTTCTAATTTTGTTATCAAGACTATCCTAATTTTTTGGATCATAAATATCCATAGTAAAAGCATATTGCTAATCAATACCAATAAAATATGTAGGAGATATATTAAAATTATCGTTATCCATATTGATATCAACATATCTTCTATTGAAATATGTAGGATCATATACAATGTTTATTCTCCTGACCAGACTAGCATATAGGTCTATTAAGCTCCTAAATTTTTTTTAAGGATTAAGGCCTGTAAACCACTATGAATGAGCTTAATTTTATTGAATATGTATACATACATGCTATGAGTTTGGGACCTTTGAGTTTTGGAGACCCAGGATGACTGCCCCTTTTGCCCTCCCCCAGGGCCGGCCCTGTCTGAATCTCACCTTCTGCAGCCCCACTCATGGCATCTCTCTACCTAGCCTCACCTTCACGTTCTACTCTCCACAGTGTTGTCTCAATGTTCCAAATTAAAATGACAATGCCTGCTGCACCGACAGGCACACATGCGCAGGAAGTGCGGCCGGAGAAATCAACAACTGTCAGCATCATGCGGGAAGGTATATGTGTTCCGCACATGTAAATACTGAATGCCAAAGTTTGGCCGGCATGGTCCTTCACCGTCGCCACCTCTATCCCTGCGACTAGACATGACGCTGTGCCTTGAACTTGTTAGATAAAGAGTTGTAATCGGAGAAGCTAAGAGCAGGTAGTTGTTGTTCTGTTGTATTAGAGATAGACTTATAGATAGTTTGTTTAAAAGATAGTTGTTGTTCTGTTGTATTAGAGATAGACTTGTAGATACTTTGTTTAAAAGATGACAACTACCTCTCGTGATCTCTTTTTCTTGTAAGTCACGGTGATGGCTTTTATCACCCCTATATAAACACATAACCGTTAACCCAGGAGGGATATCGATGTTCCACCAAAACTATCTTCCGCTTCTCTGATTTCTTCATGGTAATCAGAGCCTGAAAAGTAGATTGCATCTACTATGATCATGGCATCCTCCTCCTCCAACATCCACATCAATCCCCTGATCGGGCAAGCCCCATCTGAGAAGCTCACGAAGTTAAACCATGCGTTGTGGAAAGCGTAGGTTCTTGCGGTCGTCAGAGGTGCTCGCCTAGAGCCTCACCTCACCGGCGAAAGCAAAGCGCCGGCAACCAAGCTGAAGGAGAAGCAAGGAGAGAAGGAGATTGAAGCCGCCAATCCTGCTTATGAAGACTGGATGGCTACGGACCAGCAGCTACTAGGGTTCTTGCTGGCCAATATGTCGCGCGATGTCCTCCTCCAAGTGTCGACATGCAGAAGGGCAGCAGAGGTCTGGCTTGTCCTAGAGACTTCGTTCTCATCTGTGACCAAAGCCAGGGCTGTCAACACAAGGATTGCTCTCGCTACAACCAAGAAGGGCAACCTTTCTGTTACCGAGTATATCGGCAAGATGCGAGCTCTCGGAGATGAAGTGGGGCTCGACAATGATGAACTCGTCGCCTATATTCTTGCCGGCGTCGATGAAGAATTCAACTCTGTCATGACATCACTCACTGCCAGAGTTGAGACTGTCACGGTGTCGGAGGCCTTTGCGCAGCTTCTTGCCTTTGAAAACAGGCTTGAGTTGCAGCGAGCCAGCTCTGATCGCTCTGTCAACATGGTGAACAGAGGACGGGGGCCTACAGCATAGTCGTGCACGTGGTGGCTACCCTGGGCGCGGCAACGTTGGCAACAGAGGAAGAGGGCGCGGCAACATGTCTCGCCAACCCAACATCAACAACAACAGAAATGACAAAGGGCCGCGCTGTCAAGTCTGTGGCAAGAGAAATCACACCGCACTAGAGTGCTGGCACAGGTTTGATGAAAGCTATGTGCCTGATGAGAGGTATGCTGGAGCAGTCACGTCATATGGAGTTGACTCCAATTGGTACACTAACACTGGTGCTACGGATCACGTCACGGGAGAACTCAAAAAGCTGACTGTGCGTGACAAGTACAAGGGCAGTGATCAGATTCAAGCGGCGAATGGGTCAGATATGAAAATTAGTCACATTGGTCATTCAGTTATTAATACCCCTAGTCGTGATTTACATCTCAAAAAATATTCTCTATTCACCTGATGCAAATAAAAGCCTTGCATCTGTTCATCGCTTAGCCTCTGATAATGATGCCTTCCTAGAATTTCATCCTGATTTTTTTTGTGATAAAGGACAAGGCCACGAAGAGCATTCTGCTTAAGGGACCATGCCGACAAGGATTGTACCCACTACCACATCATCATTCAACACTAGCAATAAAGCAAGTTTTTAGTGTCGTAAAGCCTTCCCTTGAGCAATGGCATAGGCGTCTAGGACATCCGGCTTCTCCCATAGTTGAGAAAATTGTTAGCAAGTTTAATCTTCCATGTTTAGCTGAGTCCAATAAATACACAGTGTGTGATGCATGTCAGATGGCCAAGAGTCATCAACTACCATATTCAAAATCTTTAAGTGTGTCCAATTCTCCTCTTCAACTTGTTTATTATGATGTATGGGGACCGGCTCCAAGCTCAGCTGGAGGAAATAAGTACTATGTCAGCTTCATAGACGACTATAGCAAGTATACTTGGATTTACTTGCTTAAGTACAAATCTGATGTGTTCAGTAAATTTCATGATTTTCAATGTATGGCAGAAAGGCTGTTTGATAGAAAAATAATCACTAACAGATTGGAGGGGGGGGGGGGGGGGGGGGGAGAATACCAGAAATTAAATTCTTTCTTTACCAAAATTGGCATCACTCACCATGTGTCCTGTCCACATACTCATCAGCAAAATGGGTCGGCTGAGAGAAAACATAGGCATATTATAGAAGTCGGTCTTGCTCTACTAGCCCATGCTTCTATGCCTATTAAGTTTTGGGAGGATGCTTTCCTTGCCGCCACCTTCCTCATTAATCGAATCCCTAGCCGAGTTATTCATTTTGAAACACCTCTTGAGCGTCTCTTTCATCAAAAACCCGACTACACATCCCTAAGAATCTTTGGTTGTGCATGCTGGCCCAATCTTAGGCCATATAATGCTCACAAGCTTCAGTTTCGTTCATGACAGTGCACCTTTTTGGGTTACAATATTTTGCACAAAGGTTTTAAATGCCTTGATCCTTCCAATGACGTAGTGTTTGATGAAAATGTCTTCCCTTTTGCCAGTCTTGGAGATAATGCTGGTAGAAGATTGCAAGCGGAAATCTCTCTCTTACCATCCGATCTTATCAACCCAAACACTTGTGCAAATACTGGGGGCATTGCTACTGATGATCATGTGGAAAATTTTCCTAATGTTACTAATGAAAATTGTGGAGAAAATGATGCAGAACAGGAGGAAGCAGCAGCAAATGATGGTGACACCCTAAGTACTGAACATGGAATCGATCTGCCTGCACCTGCTCTAGAACCGCGTCTGCAGTCGGACCCAGTGCAGCGTATGGAGCCTGTGCTGTCCAGTGAATCAGCAGAGCCGCAGGTG
Source organism: Eleusine coracana subsp. coracana (assembly GCA_032690845.1). Lineage (NCBI taxonomy): Eukaryota > Viridiplantae > Streptophyta > Magnoliopsida > Poales > Poaceae > Eleusine > Eleusine coracana. The sequence continues at coordinate 64,312,797 of CM064426.1, read as the reverse complement.
GGCTTGACACCCCACGTGCGGGATCTTGCCGAGTCATCGAGTATGCTAACTGCTCCAACCGCCGTTGCACCATCAGTATCGGCGCCTAGGGGAGACAACACTGGAGCGTCACCTGGAGAGAGCTCAGCTGTGGATGGTGCAGAATTGCATGTACCACCTCCTGTAGCTTCACACCGAACTACTACAAGATTGCAACAGGATATTCGTAGGCCAAAAATTTACACTCATGGCACCATCAGGTATGGAAAAACTGGGTATCTTACTAGTAGAGGAGAACCACAGAATCTTGATGATGCATTAGGTGATAATAACTGGAAATTAGCTATGGATTCAGAATTTCTTGCATTAAAGAAAAATAAAACTTGGCACTTAGTTCCTCTAGTTAGAGGCAGTAATATTATAGACTGTAATTGGGTTTATAAAATTAAAAGGAAACAAGATGTCAGTCTAGATCGGTACAAAGCTAGGTTAGTTGCAAAAGGATTTAAGCAACGCTATGGAATAGACTATGAAGACACTTTTAGTCCAGTAGTCAAGGCTGCCACTATAAGAATCATTTTGTCTATAGCTGTGTCCAAAGGTTGGTATCTTCGACAATTGGATGTACAAAATGCTTTCCTGCATGGCATTTTAGAAGAAGAAGTTTATATGAGATAGCCACCCGGTTATGAAGAGAGGAACTTCCCTAATTATGTGTGCAAATTAGATAAAGCCATATATGGACTCAAGAAAGCTCCTAGAGCATGGTTTTCAAGACTAAGTAAGAAGCTTATTGACATTGGTTTCAAGGGATCAAAATCAGATACTTCTCTGTTCTTTTATAACCAAGGAAATATCACTATCTTTCTGCTTATATATGTTGATGACATTATTGTGGTGAGCTCTAAACAGGAAGCTATCTCCGCTCTTTTACAAGATCTGCAGGAAGAATTTGCTTTGAAAGATCTTGGTGAGCTGCACTATTTTCTTGGTATAGAAGTAAGCAAGGTGTCTAATGGGATATTACTATCTCAACAGAAGTATGTGAATGATTTGTTGAAGAAAACTGGAATGGTAAATTGTAAACCAGTAAGTACACCACTGTCCACTAGTGAACAGTTGTCTATTCATAAAGGGTCGCCTCTTGGAATGCATAATGCTACTCAATATAGAAGTATAGTTGGAGCTTTGCAATATTTAACATTAACAAGACCAGACATTGTTTTTGCTGTTAACAAGGTATGTCAGTTTTTACATTCTCCAACTACTGATCATTGGGCTGCAGTTAAAAGGATACTTAGATACCTGAAGTCATGTACCAAGATGGCTTTAAGGTTATGTAAATCTACTTCAACTATGGTAAGTGGATACTCAGATGCAAACTGGGCAGGATGTGTAGATGATAGAAAATCTATAGGAGGATTTGCAATTTATGTAGGAGATAATCTTGTGTCTTGGAATGCTAAGAAGCAACCTACAGTTGCCAGGTCAAGCACTGAGGCTGATTACAAAGCTTTAGCAAATGCTACAGCTGAAATTATGTGGGTTCAAACATTGTTGCGTGAAATTGGTGTCCACAGTCCGTCAATGGCTTGTCTTTGGTGTGATAACATGGGTGCAAAATATTTGTCATCAAATCCGGTGTTTCATGGTCGAATGAAACATATAGAGGTTGATTTTCATTTTGTAAGAGAACGAGTGCAACACAAACTTATGCAGGTTGATTTTGTTTCATCTTCAGAACAAGTGGCTGATGGATTTACAAAGGCATTGGCTGTGAGACAGTTTGAGAACTTCAAGTACAATCTAAACTTAAGAAAGTTTTGATTGAGGGAGGGTGTTAGATAAAGAGTTATAATCGGAGAAGCTAAGAACATGTAGTTGTTGTTCGGTTGTATTAGAGATAGACTTGTAGATAGTTTGTTTAAAAGATGACAACTATCTCTCGTGATCTCTTTTTCTTGTAAGCCATGGTGATGGCTTTTATCACCCCTATATAAACATGCAACCGTCAACCCAGGAGGGATATCGATGTTCCACCAAAACTATCTTCCGCTTCTCTGATTTCTTCAGAACTGGCCAGTGCCCACAACATTCCCATGCCTCGTCGGTATCTCGCTCCTTACATCCACACAACATTATTTCAGAGTTCAGACAAAAACGCTGAGATCTCATAATGTGCAGGTGCAGTGCATTGAACAAACATCTCAGAGTCCAAACATTCATGATAGTGGAATTGGGCGCAGAACCCATGTCAATTGTTCTTCATATTACCATATAGGCATTGGTGTAAAAAACTTCTGTGAACGTTCCATTATTTGATAGGATAGAGAGAGCCATGCTATAATATTTTCTTTTGGCACAAACTAGCAGCAAAGTGAAATACTGCTGATATTTTCCTCGGCATTTCCTCTTCCTATATACGATTATGTGCATATAAGACATATTGCTCACTGTATTTGTTGACCAGAAAACTGAAATGGGGGTATCTGAGTGCTGTTCAAGGATCCTAGCTGCTGTTATATTGTGCATATTTCCACTACTGTGTCTCCTTATCAGCCTTTCCCTTAGCTGAAAACCGCAGAAATGGATAAGAAAGTGAAGGAAATGCTTCAACTGATTAAGGAGGATGCATATTCTTTTGAAAGTACTATACATATTACACTTAATAAATTACTAGTTGTAATCCAAAGGGTAGTAATGTAATTGGCTCTATTGTTGACATATTTACGTTGTAAATGCCACCATAAATAGAGCGGTATTTTTTCTTTCCAACATTGTCCAGTGGTCGTTCCTGAGTGCAACCTCACATTCATGTGCCCGATCGCCATTCTCAATCGAGTTGGTGGTAGTCGTCGTTCCCCATCGAGCTACCATCACCACGCACCCTTCACATGTCCCGCCGCTGTTGCGAGTGACATGAAGACATTGCCTTGGTAGGACCATCATGCATCACACCTAGACGTCTTGAGTAGGTTCCTCGACGAGTGGAAACGAAGGCCATGCCAACGCCGGTCCTATGATTCTAAGGGCCCTCTGGCGAACTCGTCGTGATGGGCCCTTTATAGTATGACTTCATATAAAATCTTATAATATGTATATATATCTTATTTTTTTCAAGTAAAGTAAAAACAAATATATCAATATATGTTTGATAAATAATAATGATCAAGTAACAATATAGACTAAAACAACAATATATTTATACCTCATTATTTATACTCCATAATATCCATTGCTTCTCATACAAAGATACTTCTTCAGGCGTTTCTTGATGCAAAATCATCAAGGACAGTATTGAGATCAATAGTGTCCAATATAGCCTTCTCGATAGCACATATAGCCAAACCATTTAATCTTTCTTGTGACATAATTGATCTCAAATAGTTCTTTAACAACTTCAGTTTTGAGAAACTTCTTTCAGCCGAAGCTACAATCACAGGTACAGTTAAGAGGACTCGATAGGCAACTGAAACATTTGGATAGCAATCTGCAGCCATAACAAACTCCAGAATCTCAAGTGCTGACATCAAAGCATCTGGTAAACTCATTTGCAATACCTTTAACACTTGAAAAAAAGAATTGATCTCAATATTGGATGAGTTATCATGAGAAAATGTTTCCACAAAATTCTTACAGTGGAGCCAAAGATCACCTTCATCCAAAGATTTCAATTGTCTGAGTTGAACAAGAACCCAAAAATGTTATCAAATTGTTTCATCTGTTCAAATCTAGTAGTCAAAGAAGCAATTGCAGCATCAATAATATCATTGAAGAACTCCACTCTAAATGAGTCCATAGCACAAAGCTGTATTTCTTCGTCTTGGTCATCTTGTTCATAAAAAAAGTTTCTTTCTCTTCCCTTGACGTTTTGTATGAAATTTTGGCTCTATATCCATTTCAGATGCAATGTTTTTTGCTGTAGCCATACTAGAAGTGAAACCTTCGTCTCTGTACTTCTTGAAGTGTGATATGACACCTTCAATATGTTTGAGAATAGCTATACTCACAATTTTAGATTGCAACTTCTTGCTCACCTTATTTACAGAGAATAAAATATCGTGCCAAATAACCAAACCAACTAAAAATTGAAAATTCTCAAGTGCACTCACCAATGATTGACATTCACTAACTGTCACTGAGTCATGATCATTAGTTGCAGCCTTCTCTAGCGCTATTAAAGATGATTTTATTTGAAGAGTTTGGAATTTGATAGCTTCAACACTTTTTATTCGACTTTCCCAACATGTATTAGACCATGATTTAACTGTCAATCCTAGGTCATTTTCCACCAAAATCTTCCACCTTTTGGTAGACTTTGCAAACAATGTGTATATCCGTTGGATGATACCAAAAAAAGTAATAGCATGCCTGCAAGATTTAACAAATAGTAAGTATCATATTTTCTAAAGCAATGTATAATAAAAATAATAGTTTACCTGCTAGAGTTTCCCATATCATATAGAGTAAGATTCAGATTATGGCATGCACACAACATGTATAGTGCTCTTGGATTAACTTCGAGCACGCGATTCTGAACACCTTTGTTTCTTCCCTTCATATTTGAACCATTATCATAGCCTTGTCCTCTCACATCATCAATATTCAAATCAAGAGATGTCAATGCCTTCTTTAATTCATTAAAAAGACCCAATCCTGATGTATCATCTACCTTCAAAAACTATAGGAAGAACTCCTCTACCTTTGGAACATTCCTAGACATATTGACACAATGAATAATTAAAGTCATTTGTTCTTCATGGCTCACATCTGGAGTACAATCTAAAATCACAGAAAAATACTTGGAATCCTTGATAATCTTCAATATAGTTTGTTTCACACAGTTTGCAAGAAGGGAAATAATCTCATTCTGAATTTTATGCCCAAGATAATGATGATGAACGTCAGTATTTTGAATCCGCCTAATATGTTCTTGCATCATGAGATCATATTCACCCATCATTTCAATTGTGCCTAGAAAGTTACCATTGTTATCATGATATAGTTTTTCATTGTTCCCTTGAAAAGCCAAATTATGTTTAGCAAGAAACTTGATAGCAGCAACTATTCTTACTAGAATTTGTCTCCAATGCTCTCTCTCCTTTGTAATTTCCCTTTGCCACTCATCATCAATTGTTTGCTTTTTGCTCAACCTCAGCCTAAGTTCATTCCAAGTATTCATGTTTCTAATATGCTCAACACTGTTGTCTTATTGTTTGAGTCTAAGACTAAGATGTCTCCAGTCTTTCATTCCATCATTTGCTAGCAAACTATCATTCTAATTTGATTTGAACAATTTGTAGCAAAAACAAAAAACTTTGCCTACATATTTACAGTACACCAACCATTTTCTATCAACCACCTCATTGTTACTTAACTTTCTAGAGTAGTAAGCATATGAAAAACATCTACCAATAGCATCTGCAGGGAACTCAAGACCCAATTCTCTCACTGGTCCTTTTTCAATCAAAATATCTCTACCCTTGTTATCAAGATTCTCCCAAGTTCTAGGATCAAAGACATCATGAATAAAAGCATCTTGTGTATCATCAATTGAATTTTCAGGTTGAGAGGAAGGCTACAAATTTTCATTCTCTGTTGCATCTACTGTATTATCATCAACTTGTTGCTGCTCTTCTTCTTCAATTTCAGTTGCATCTACTGCATTATCATCGGGCACAACACTACTTGATGTTGGAAAAAACTTATATATAGCACCTCTTTGTGATTCAATAAATTGTTCTTCTAGTCTTTTTCGTTTTCTTTTCTCAGCCGCCGACAAATGTTTCTTAGGTAACATTCTTAAATTCTAACTACTAAATTAGTGGAAAAACAAGATCACATGAATACTTAGAATATAATTGTAGAATAATAGGATATAAATTAGAGTTTGATTGGACCTAGATGTTGGACGCCTCACGTGATTAGACCTCGTGCTGCGCCGCAGAGACATCGAAGCACGGGTGGCCGGATGCAGCTGCTTGCCGACTGCCGAGTTACTGGCACCGCTGATCTGATCACCAAGAGAGAGGGCTGAGGGCCGACCACCGGCCAGCAGGGCAGTAGGTGAGGCGGGCGAGGGCGACTGGGCGAGGGGCGATCACGATCGTGAGTTCGCGAGTCGGCCAGTCGGGACACCAGGAGTCCAGGCGTTTGCTTCGGGCAATCGCGCGGCATCTACTGTCGTAAACGAACACACTCCAGGCCTGACCGAGTCCCTTTCTGCTTTAGGCCTGACCGACTCAACCCTTTGCTGCTTTGGACTGTATGTACATACATACTTGGGCTTGGGCCTCCTCCCGGCTTGGGCCCCCGGCAGTCGCACCCATTGCACTACCCCTAGGGCCGGCCTTGGGCCATGCCTCGATGTCGATGACTAGCTGGCTAGAGAAGCGCGATGTGTTCCCACTGGTCGAGTAGACGAGAGTTGTGCCGTCTTCTCACTGGCGAGGGGCTTTGTTGAACGTGTTCATTAATCATCAAGGCGCGCTTCAGGGCCAGGATTATTTGCCAAGGACCACGAGGTGTGGCGCCTGCCTCTGGCCCCAATGGATGATGAGTACACGCCGGCATGGATGAGAGCATGCACGTGGTCATGGCTAATAGCCGCAAGGAGGAGCTAGCTGGCCCTACACATCTTGGGCCGAGAAGGATGGATCAGAGCACGTGCCTGCATGCCCTGCCCGCAGGAGAATTACGTATGCCGGCACTGGCGTTGGGGAAGAATCCTAATCCTAATCCACTCCAGCTGCTGATTACAGTGCATGAGAGAGAGAGAGAGATAGACGCTAATCACTCTAGTTCATAGGATCAAAACATCCTATCCTTATCAATAAGTACCCCAGTAAAGTACCCTAGTAGATTGTTTATTACTTAAATTTACTGGTAGTAATTCAGGTGAGAGAAAATCAATATGTAAGATTAAAATTACCTGGTTATAATATGAATATGTATCACAAAATTTCTCTAAATATATTATCAGAGACGTTCAATGCTCATCACCCATGTTGAGAATTTTTACCGAATGTACTATGCTCTAGCAGAGCACTATGGCACAATCACTGGTGAACTGCACAAGAACATTCCTACAAGGCGATTCTGAGCTGCAGAGGTCGCCCTCACCATTTTCTGAACCAGTATAAAACTCATGGACAAGAGAACAGAGTGTAACAGAACTGTCTTACCACGGATCTAGAGAAGATTCTATTCCAGGATTTTTTCGGATGATAACACACACTGTGATGTCTAATAGTATAACACAAAGTCTACTAACATAGATGAAACAAAAGTCTATAAGACTACTAGCAAGTATTTCTATTTCTTTCAGAATACTAGTTTTTTGCATATGCGATACCCACGTTGTCATTGTTATATAATGTTATAATATTATGATTTGTGCGTGATCAAGGATCATACCACAAAACAAGGAAGGATAATATGGCTCAATGATAGGTACATGCTATTATTTCCATTGGTGCATGTAGCTATCAGAAAAACAACACCAAAGGATAAAGTTCATTTGCCTGTGAGTGTTATCCTTCTGCTGATCCAAATTCAAAGGAACTCTTAGAAACAGAATGATTAGGTGAAACAGGTCTCATACCAGGTAGCACTTTACCTAAAAATTCAATAGCCAATCTATTCGATCTTGATGAGAGACTTGGATTAGTCACCCTCGGTAATATCATCGACTTCAACTAGTACTTTTTCATTAATTTGATATTCTAATTTTTATCATAGAGATTGCTAGTTATCTGGTAATTAGATCTTTATCTTGTTTTTTCTATCGACATTGTATTACAGTATTGTCTCGGTTAAGTCCAATCTAATGGAACTCATCGTAGGTTTATAAAATCAATTTAGATCTGTTATTCGAGTCACCTTATCAATTTTATCTATAGTTGGATTAGATCTTGCTCGATTTATTTTGTTTGGGCATTGTCTCACTTAATTTCGATCTGCTTGAACCAATGAGGCTGCATCGACTTTGACCTGTCACTGAGTTGATAGGGCTAGGTCCGATTTGACTATAGGTAGAGTCGATAGGGTTCTATCGGGACGTTTAGCCGATATGTTATCACCGTTTGATCCACTTCAATATGCTCTATTAAATTATTTTCACATATTTGATAGACTATTGATCTCTTTATCCGAGTAAATTAGATCTATTATTTTAAAGCATATTTGCAATACCAGCTATCAGATCTATCTACTTTCACCATCAATTGAGCAAATAGTTGCATGTTTACTACTAGATCCATCGTCTTTGCTTTATCGACTTGGTACTTATCGACACTGGTTTTTATAGCATTTATGTTTATTTATTAAAGATTGCCCATAAGCCGATACAATCAGCTGAGTAGATTATCTTAATTCAGTCGCTACGTCTTATGACCATCGGCTAGTTTTCACGAATAGTGATTATCGGCTTTCTCATCGGTCTGTCTGGGGCCGGTGACCCAGGGAATTTGACCATTTATTTTCTTTGTCGGTTTGCAGAAAAAATCGACTAGCATGCCCTAGTTTTTTTGTATTTAGTCTGCACTAGAGTGAAACAAATCTTCCAGATCGCGCGTGTAGATTTTCGGGTCAACAATCTCCAACCTTGTTTTTCTTGCATGGCCAAATTAGAGGTTTGGAGATTTCGGAATGCCATACATCCCTCACATTTTTGTCGGGTAAGATGATCCCATTTCATCCCGTGCATATGTCTATTGTCCTCTAAACTGTCCCACCAATAATTTGAAATAGCTTGTCTCATCTCTTTGCATGTGTTCTTTGGCAACAATAAGCAACTCATTGAGTATGTATGGATCACCTGGGCAACTGTCTTTAACAAAATTTCTCGGTAGTCTGTACATGTCGCACATTGATCACCTCAAATAAATCAACAAAGCTAGATGTTGCTAAAGCTCGATCCAGCCTAATCTTTATATTGCAATGACTCTGCTGTCTATTGTCCCATGTAAACAGGAGACCAATAAACCCCAGGTCCGCAAAACCACATTGGGCCACATCATCACGAAAGCCCTTCATCTGCCGCTCCTGTCTCACCAAACCACCAAACTGTTCTGATGCATGAAGCACTTCATTGAAATCCCCTGCACACAACCATGGCAGTACGGATTGCCCTTTCAGCATCTTAAGACAATCCCAGCTCCTATGTCACAATTCCTTCTTAGACTCACCATAGAATCCAGTAAATCACCAAAGTTCCACCTATGAAACCGGGCCCTCCACAATCACATCAACGTGAATTTTATCATAGGTTTGCAACTTCACTCTGATCTCCCGATTCCATAGCAAAGCTAAGCCTCCTCCTCAGCCATGCGTTCCCACTCCAATTCCACTAGCGTAACCAAGGTCTCGACATAAACCATCTACTCGATTAGAAAAGAAACGAGTTTCCGACAAGAAAACCAATGTTGGCCGATGTAGCTGACACAAGCTACGGAGTTCTTGAACTGCCTCGGGCTGGCCTAGACCCTGGTAGTTTAGACCGAGGATTTTCATTGTGCCCGGCGGGAACTGCCTGCTGCAGCCACCGCCGATGGTGCACTTTGATTGTTGTCTAACTTTCTCTACATATTGCTCAAGTCTTCTGTTGTCTCCTCCCCATCGTTGGCTTGATCATGTAACCAATTTACTCGGTCACTAACAAGCCCACTGGGACCAACGCTTTTTGATCAACTGGGATCACTTCAATGTCCGGAGCAAACCACATGGAAGTATCTCCCCCTTTAGTCGCCTTGCGCTTTCTTATCCGCTTCCTAGAGTCGCCCGACTGCTCAGATGCCTCCTTCTTCCTGTTTGTATCCTTGGTCATATCTCCTTGCACCATGGAGGTTGGCCGCTTCCGCCATTATCATCAGTTGCCTGATTAGGTCTACCTCCAGAGCTCGATCTAGGCCCATCCCATTTATTGCTCATAGCGTGGCCATGGCAGGGTGAAAGTTGGCGGGGGGGGGGGGGGGGGGTTGAATAGGTAAATACTCCTGAAAACTACTAATTTAAACAATTAGTTTTGCCAGAACCCGGACTAAGCCGCTAGTGTTGGCGTCTTAGTCTGCTAGGGTTAGCATTTAAGTCCGGGTTCTGCACACGACAGATTGTAGAATTAGCTCCAGATCGATATTAATGGAACAACAAATAAACCAGGGGCTAGAGACAAGTAATATCAAGTACTAGGAAGCTTAAAACACTACAAGAAAGCTAGTGAACAAGCTACATAAGTAATTAAAGCGAGACACAATAATATAGCATAAATAGTGAATATGAACAATAAGAACAAGAACAAGCACACAAGACACAATGAATTGTTCACCGAAGTTCAGTCCCACAAAGGAACCTACATCTCTATTGAGGAGTCCACAAAGGACCGGGTTGCTCTCAACCCTAGAACCTCTTCCAAGAAATAACAAAGGTCAAACTCAGTTTTCCACTATCAATCCTTTGTAAGGAGGGCAATACAAACTTCCCGGGTCTTCAACCACAAGCTTGGGAGCCCTGGGTGACACTTAACCATCTAGGGGATGAATTCCCAATAGTAACAAACACAAGCAATATCAATGGTGAAGAGAAACTAAAGTTCTCCAATGCAATATGAGGTGGCTTACTCAAATCCTCACAAATCTCCTCTCAATCCCTCAAGAATTGGAGTAGCAAGCTTGGGGGAGAGTTAGAGAAGCTCTTGATGTGACACCCCTGGTGCCACGAACTACCTAAGCATGACACCTTAGAACTCTAAGCACCTGCTTAAGAGACTAGGACAAAAGTTTAAACGGAAATTGACCGAATTCTAATATAAATTTAAGAAAATTGAGTGTCACTTGAACTATAAGTTGAATTTTTCCATCATAACTTGAGCCTACCAAAAATATATGTCGAAGAACATGATGCAATAGAATTTTGAGCAATATTTCAGATTTTTATTCCATGATTAAGTGCCCAAAATAAATGCCCAAAGGCTTAAAAATAACTTATCTTTGAAACATTCCTATTTAAATTCAAATGTAAACTGTTGAGCAAACTCATTTTCTAAATTAAGAGTACATAACTTTGGACACTCACATATTTTTAGATTTTGCATGCGAGCTATAGAATTAAAGATATAAAAATATTAATTGAGTGCAGTTTAGAAAATAAACGAAACAGAAAAACAATGCGGGTCCCACCCGTCAGCTGCTCGGGGGTGCCTTCTTCCCCGCTCATTGGGTGCCATGGCCGGCGCCGCGTCGCTGGCCAATCCAGCACCCCCGCACCTCACCTGGTCGGCTCCTGGGCTGCAAAACTAGAGACCCGACGCCCTTGGTTTCAATCCACTGCACTCCTCTGTCCCTTGCTCTCTCTTCCTCTCTCGACTTGCACACGCCACTGAGCACCACCCACCATGGCTGCCGCTCCTCCGCGTCGCCCTGCCGCCCCGCTCCCTCCCCTTCCCTAGCTGAGCTTCCCTGAAGCTCCGCATAGACCTCCTCCCCCTTCATGCAAAGCCACGCCTCCTCAAATCCCCGTCGACGGAGGATTCGAGTGGTCCTCCCGCAAGCCAGCAATGTCACCTTTTCTTTGATTTGCGCCGCTATGGTAAGCTCCCGTACAATCCCTCTCGCCAGCAACCTTCCCCGCACCCAACGCAGCCTTCTGAATCCTATAGGCTCCGGCTCTCGCAGCTATTCCGCCGGAACGCCGGCCCCGTCGCTGCCGGCTGCTTGGCGCCACCCGCGAGCCGCCTCGCCTCGTCGCGCCATAGCTCCGCGCGACCCCTCCGCCCCTTCCCGCGCGCTGCTACTCCTCTCTGCCCCCGCGCGTCCTACCGTGGAGGCCAGAGCCCTTCCCAGGACCTCACCGCGCCATCGTGGCCGCGCCAGCGCCGCCGCGTCGAGCTCGCGCGCGCTGGTCGTGGCATAGCTCCGCCAGCTGTCACTGCAGTGCGCCCCGGCCCATGCTTAGCCGTCTGGTCCTGCGGAGGAAGGTCCCCGAGCTCATCTCAGAGCCCATTCCATGACCCCCATCTTGCAGTTCGAGATCGAGGTGTTCCTTCCTCAACCAGAGATATTTGTTATTTTGCCCACGGTGGGAACGGAATTCGTCAAATAACCACATAATATTAGGCTTTGTTAAAATATTCATTATAATATGGACGTATCAGTAAAATACTCACCAAAATTTTTTTAGTCCAAATTATCCTCATCCTTCTCCTTTCTCACGTCGCTGCAGCTTGTGCCCGCCGCGGCCGCTTGCCTTGGCAGCCGTGGCCCCACCTCGCCGTGCCATCAGAGCCCTGCCCGCCCATGCTCGTCGCTAGACCCGTCTCCTTGTGCCCTGTCGCGTCGCTGGCCACCACGGCCCGTGCCCGCGCTAACCTTGGCTGTCGTGGCCCTGCCTTTCCGCGCCGCCTCGGCTGCAACGAACCGGCCACCCCGCGCCGCTGAGCTCGTCGCTGCGGCCCTGCCTTCCCCTGCGCTCGCGCGCCGCTGGATGCCACGGCCTCGCCACCTCGCACCGCCACGACCCCGTCTCCCTGCCCCCTCGCGCTCGCCGCTACGGCCCTGCCTCCCCGCGCCCTCGCGTGCCGCTCGCTACCGTGGCCTCACCACCTCGCGCCGCTGCAGTTCGCCGCCCCGTCTCCTCACCACCTCGCGCCATCGCAGCTCTCTAATGGGGATGGAGGAGGCGACACAGAACAGAGAAAGAAAGAAGAAGAAGGAGCGGATGCATTTTTGTCAAGAAAAAAATATATGGATATTTTACCGATATGTTTATATTTTAATGGGCATTTTAACAAAACTCAATGTTTCATAGGTATTTGGGCGAAACCCACTCTCACTGTGAACAAAATAACAAATATCTCCCTCAACCATGGTCGAGCGAACCGCTGCCGCCTCGTCGCCTATTGCTCCAGTTCCGGTGAGCCTAGACTGTTTCTCTCACATCTGACAGGTGCTTGACTCCGTTGCGCATTGATTTGAATCATTTTAACCATGGTCCCAAGTTCGACAGGCCGGATTCTGCTTTTCTGTTGCCACCGACCATGGTTCGGTTCTCGTGAAGAACAGGTGCTAGCTAACTAGCCAGCCCTTCTAATTAGTACTAGTTTATCTCTGAAATTACAAATTCATTCAAAAATAATTATATGTCCTATCGAGACAAAGCAAAATTCACTAGCTCTGTCTAATGATAAAGTTCCTGATAAAAATATCGGTAGTTGTTTATTTTACTAATCATGACAATACATAATTAATTCATAATTAAATAATGCAATACACTAAACCAATGAAGCCAACTTGATAAATCCTTCATCCTTATACTTAATAGAAGAAAGTGATTGTCAGCCCTGAACAAGTACTAATATTTCAATATTAAGCAATTCTTTTGTTCCAGGGAAACCCTTTTTAAATGTTAATAGATCAACTGAAGCTTGAGCTTATCAATCATTTTCATGCCATTCATTTTGTTGTGTTCCTGAGATCATCACTTGCACACTCCATGTATTGGTCAAGTCAAATAGATGCATTTACATATTTATGTTTGAGCAAAGTATCTAGGTTAACAAGAAATAAAATTCACTAGGTCCTCTGAAGATGTACTATTTTACTAAAATACTAGAAGTACATGCATGTTTATATTTTAATCAGATCTGAAATTAACAGCAAACACGAGTAAAAATTATTTTGGGGCCTCTGTAATGGATATAACACTGAAACATGGTGTGTGGGTTCCTTTCGCTATCCTTGGTTACCATGTTAAATCTCACATTTTGGTTTCATTTATTTTTAGTTTATTAATTATTTAACTTCTGCACTAATTTAATTATTCAAACTAATTGGCTCATTACATGTTAGTGTCACTTGGCTAAAAAATCACTACGGATATATCTACCTATAATAAATTGCCCATGAGCCTAAGTCATCCAGAACCAAGCTAAATCACTTATTCTATCCATGAGCTTGTTTATACACTTAGCTATATAGTTGTACCACTTAACTCTATTTCATGCCTAGCAACATTCTCAGCACTTTGAAATCTTGTTTAGTCACTTGTCCACTGACTATTTCTCATATCCACATGTGTGCTTCAGTTTCAACACATACGTACTTTAATTACCTGTGCAACACATTAACAAAACAGAGTCAATGAAGGAAATACACCCACTCTAAATCTCTAGTCCCCAACTGAATCTATTCTATTATACGCCTTAAAACCTTTAACCAGAAAGTTCCATAAATCTTCTGTCATGCATATTATCATATCGCATCATATAGATCCGGAGGTGAACAACGTGAATGTCGATGCCATGCAGGAGCCAGAAGGGCAAGAAGGTGATCCCACTAACCAGGAACAAGCTCAAGGCAAGCCCTGGTGCATCCCACCAAGTTTTAATCTTTTTATTTTATCTCTAGTTAGTGTGATGTAGGCTTGCTTGTGCATGAAGTCTATAGGAGTTGTTTGAAAACCTAGTATTGCAGTAGGTTCCCTTTACCTGATAATAACCTCAGGACAGTAGTTGCTTTGCTTAATTTAGAACGATCATTCGTCAAGTGGTATGGAGACCACTCGTAGATCAGGAAATATTACCACTTGGGAATGATGTCAGATTGACGGAAAGATGGAATAGGATAACAAATAAAGACCGAACGGACAACTAGGTGGAAAGGGAAGGACAACTTGTCTTCAAGAAGGTAGCCCCGTCCGAGTCACCTAAGGCTACGCGTCGTGTCCGGTCCTATGAGGTCAAGTTTGAACATACTGTTTGCATGTTGGAGTTATGGGCCAAGTAAACTGATGTAGCTATAACTACTTCCTGGTCGGAAGATAGCCTTCTCCCTTCTTTGGTGGAACTGGGGCTGAGAGGAGGGAAGAATCCATCCACGGATGGTGGCACGGGGCGCATCACGTTGGGGGACCCTTCTTGGGGGAGTCTGGACCCAGAAGACCTTGTGGTACCATAGCGAAAGGTTGCTCCATGCGGCTTCTGTGAAGCGTGTATGGATCGTACAAACAGATTTCTCCTGTAGGATGTAAATCAATTCGAGTCGCTGCCCCTCACAGTAACGAGTACCACTTGATCGCTGCTCTGAAACGTTGTCAGAAGCCATTAATATGATGAATGGGTTCAATACTGCTGTATGGATTTATTATTAATTGTATTGCAACCATGATTGTTGTAGTCATAGTACAAACTAAATTTATCATTTTCCATGACAACTTAACTTGATGCTAAAATTTGAAAACTAAAGGATTTACTCTTAGGCTGGTTTTTGGCATCATAAACTCTACCATTAGCCTGTGCATGTCTAGGAGTCAGCTATAGATGGCCATTTTATTGGGTCGGTCTTGCTGAGTAAATTAGTTAATCAGGGCAATGTTTTATGTGGTTTTCAGGTGATCTGGGGGGAGACTGCCACTACGGTGGGAGGTTCCACTGGAAAAGCTAGCGTCCTCACTGCTAGAACATTGAGTGGGAGCCATGCACCAATGATGATGAAGAGTAGGCTTGTGTGCGCTGGCACAGTGTCAAGGGCATGACACCGACCAAAGACCGTGATGAGGACATCACTCCTATGGATACACACAACACTCCTCCAAATCTGGACTTGCAAGGTCCAATGACTAGAGCTCGTGCACGACAACTAAATTTAGAGGTGAGCTCGTTCCTACGTTCTTCGCTATATGTTACTTTTGAGAATGGTTTGCTACCTAATGATTATTTTATGATTAGAAACCATGGAGAGGACCAGGAGATGATGGGAGAAGGATTTGGAAACGTGGAGGGCCAGCAAGGGCTTGGAAGCCAAAGTGGAGGCCCAATCAAAACCGACTTCGAGTCTGTTTCGGGGCCCAGGACCAGTCTGTACTAAAACGGTCGCCCAGGACGCATACGGACTCGGATTTCGACGTTCTACATATGCACGGAAAGATAAGGAGAAGACCTTTCCAATGCCGCCGGCCTCATGTCAAAATTCATCCGGAGTCATCGGGAATCGTCAAAACAAGAGAGAGTCCAGAATCTGTGTCGGTGCTGCGTCGCTTATTTTTTGTCTTTGGGCCTTGTATCTAGTTGAGCCCAATTCGGGGCGCGTCCAGAGGGTCTTGCACGACCCTAGGGTCTTTATATACAGCCGCCGCCGCACTATTAGGGTTGGGGTTTTGCTTAGATCAATTCTGTTCATAAACAGTTTCGCCGTTCATCGGTTTGTGAGACCCCAACTTCGAGAGTTTAATCATACATCTGCAATTGTGTTGCATTCTTCGTTGTTCTTGCTTGTGTTCTTGATTCGCAGGCAGGGATTAGCCTTCTCGGCGAGGTCAATCGTCTTTTGGACGGTTGATAACCAGAGGAGACGTCGTGCTGCGATTACGGGGTTTAGAACGTGCTGTTCTGAAGCCGGATCGATTTGTGTGTCACCTCCGACCAAATCAACTTACCAAGAACCTTTCGGAAGATCGGGAACCCTTGTCCACATCAAGTGGTATCAGAGCTTCAGGTGCACCGTCAGGTTCATACTACCCTTTAGTTTTATTTTCGTGTTCTTCCTATCGTCCACTGAAAATACCAAAAAAATTTTTTCCCCGCCCATAACCACGTGTTTAGCCTTTGCATATTTCAATTTCAGAGTCCGTAGTGTTGAGTTTGTGCCCTAGTTCTTGTTTAGTCGCTGGTTTAGTTTGTGTTTTTATCGTCAGTAGTGTTTCCCTTGCAACCCTAGCCGCCATCCCCCTCACCATCCTCGGTTTTGTCGGCTTTGTGTGCTAGGGTTGATTGATCAACACGCCCACCCTAGTCCCACCCTAAACCTACCCTCACCACCTCGGACCAATTTTCATAAATCCCACTTTTTGCTGCATCCACCTCGCCAAAAAAAAAAAGAAAAACTCCCTACCGACCCCAAGCCCGACTCGGATTTCACTGAAACCACCGGGTTCTTCAAAACCGATTCCGACACCCCTTCGGTAAAACAGCCATAACTTTTCGCTCGGTTGTCCGTTTTGGCTGAAATTTTTACAGGAGATTCTAGACGAAAAGTTGAGCATACCCACACTCGGCTACGCCCTGTGTGCCCTCGTCAAAAAATTCAAAAAAAATCGGGAAGATAAAGAAAAAATTCATTCAAGTTGAAACTCGACGTTTTCTGAAACTTCAAGATTTTCTGTAGGCCACGTCCTAGCTCGGTTTGAGCTGAAATTTTTTGTGGTTTCTCCCTGTTTGCTAGTGAGTTGGAAAAAAATATCAGAAAAATAAAATAATAAAAAAAGAAATTTGGGATTCCTACTAGTGCTCCATCTAGCCCCCTGAAATTTCTGAGTTTGGCTGTTTTACACTAAGCCCCCTGTTATCGGCTGTGTCCCTTTGTCTCCTTGTTTCTTCTTTGCTATCACTACTGTTCTAGGACATAGTTAGACCAGCAACTAGGGACAAGTTACTTGGGCACTTATTCAGCTTTACTATCTGTTTTTGATTTGTGTGCCACTCATATATACATATTTGGCCTTCCTAGCTCTACATACTTCTTCTGGACAGCACATAGGTTATTTGGTAACCCTTGCAATCGTGGAACACTTCTCCCTGGTATCCTTCACTTTGTTGTTTTCAGAACTTTGTAAGAGCTTTGCAAGAAGCTTACTTTTGCTGTGTTGAGAGGCACCACTGCTTAGTAGTTTTGTCGGGATAACCTTCACTTTTTTGTTTCCTGTTTTGGTGTTTCTGATGTCAGGAAGCGACGGGGAGGGTGCTTCACCCTCAAAATTGGATGAGTGCGTGAGCCAAAATCAGTTACAGAAGGCTTTGCAGGCGATTCAGAGTGATTTGGCAGAAACGATCACCAGGGCCGTCACCGACGCCGTCACCAAGCTTCACCTGGGAGAAAGCATTGAGCGGTTGGATAAGAGAGTCTCTAAGTTAACCGATCAGGTTGTCGAATTAGAGACCGCTCACAAGACCAACAACAACAACAACAACAACAACAACAACAACAACAACAACAACAACAACAACACCAACAACAACACCAACAACGACATTGAAGGCGATCATGATGAAGCAACAGTGTATAAGGCTGATGGCACCGTCGATAGGTCAGCTACAAGGACCGCAAGGTTACGACGCCGTTTGCAATGTAACCCTCAAGGTATGGGTGGTTTCCACAACCACACCCGTCGCACACAAGGTAACTATGCTCCAGATGATCCGTATGCTAAAATTAAGTTTTCAATTCCTTCGTTTTCGGGTCAATACGATGGTGATGCTTACCTTGATTGGGAAATGACGGTAGAACAAAAATTTAATGCCCACCTTGTTCCTGAACAACATAGAGTTAGACAAGCCACTAGTGAGTTTAAGGACTTTGCTATTGTTTGGTGGAGTGGTCTAGCTGCTGAAACCGATTTGCCTACTACTTGGGAAGAACTTAAGGTAGAAATGCGTGATCGTTTTGTTCCTCCTTCTTTTTATAGAGAAATTCGTAATAAATTGTAGCGTTTAGATCAAGGAGATAAAACTGTTCAGGAGTATTTTAGTGAGCTTCAGAAGGGTTTGATTCGTTGTGCTGTGGTTGAAAAAGTAGAGGATCAGATTTGCCGCTTTTATTCTGGTTTGAGAAAAGAAATTCAGGACATCCTTGATTATAAAGAATTTTATACCCTCAACCAGTATTTCCAGTATGCTATGCTTGTAGAGAAAGAATCACAGGGACTTTTCCAGGCTTTTGAGGAGTACAGCAAGTCCAGGAATTTCTACCCACCACGGCCGACGGGGACTTCGGGGCTGCCCAAGCCATCTTTCCGGCCGCCCCCACCAGCTAGTGTTGTTTCTGCAGCACCAAGATCAGCCCCTGCCCCTTCTACGCGCTCAGGTAAAAATTCTGTGCAGGTACCGGCTAGTAGTGCCTCCTCTATTGCTTCGACGGGACGCACTACAGGGATTCAGTGCCACCGCTGCCATGGTCTTGGCCATGTGCAGAAAGATTGCCCTAGTAGGCGGGCATATGTGGCGACAGATGATGGCGGTTACATGAGCGCCTCCGATGTGGAGGATGAGGAGGAGGATGTCGCTGCCACCAGCGGTGACCTCGTCCTTGGAGGCGGAGATACCACGGGCTATATGAATATTATTGTGCAGCGTGTGCTTAGCACACAAGTCCAGCAGCCCGAGATGATGCAGTGACATAACTTGTTCCAGATTTTCTTCGTCATCAAGAACCGTCGGGCACGTGTCATCATTGATGGAGGAAGCTGCAACAATTTGGTGAGTTCTGATGTGGTTAAGAAGCTTGATTTGACCACACGCCCACATCCACATCCATACTACATTCAGTGGTTAAATGACTCTGGAAAAGCTAAGGTAACACAAACTTGCAGAGTTCCTTTTTCCATTGGTTCCTATGTGGATTCTGTTGATTGTGATGTTGTACCCATGCAAGCTTGTTCACTTTTATTGGGTAGACCTTGGGAATTTGATAATGATGCTGTACACCATGGTAAAAGTAATAAGTACACTTTTATGCATAAAGGAACTAAAATTACTTTGTTACCAATGACCCCTGCTGAAATTGTACAAGCTGATTTAGAACGAGCTGCTAGTTTGAAAAATAAACGCCCTGAAATTCAGCAACCTGTTAATTCTGCTTCTACACCAAGTAATGTTAATGATTCTTCATGTTCTAAGGGTGCTGCAATTAAATTACAAGGCCGTTCATATTTGCTATGCTTTGATATGCAAACAAGCCTTGTTTTTGCTTGGTGATATTGCTTCTAGTGCTTTGCCTCCTGCTGTCACTAACCTTTTGCAGGAGTATGAGGATGTTTTCCCAGCTGAGATACCCCCGGGATTGCCACCTTTGAGAGGGATTGAGCATCAAATTGATTTGATTCCTGGTGCTACTTTACCAAACCGTGCTGCTTATAGGACCAACCCTGAGGAGACTAAGGAGATACAACGACAAGTCCAAGACCTTTTGGATCGTGGGTATGTTCGTCAATCACTTAATCCTTGTGCTGTTCCTGTACTTTTGGTTCCTAAGAAAGATGGTTCTTGGCGTATGTGTGTAGATTGTAGAGCCATTAATAACATTACTATTAGGTATCGTCATCCTATTCCTAGGCTAGACGACATGCTTGATGAGTTATGTGGTGCTATAATTTTCACTAAAATTGATTTGCGTAGTGGCTACCATCAAATTAGAATGAAACTTGGAGATGAATGGAAAACAGCTTTCAAAACCAAATTCGGGTTGTATGAGTGGTTAGTAATGCCTTTTGGGTTAACTAATGCACCCAGTACTTTCATGCGTTTGATGAATGAGGTTTTAAGACCTTTTATTGGCAATTTTGTGGTTGTTTACTTTGATGATATCTTGATTTATAGCAAATCCATGGATGATCATATGATTCATTTGCGTGCTGTTTTTGATGCTTTGCGAGTTGCACGTTTATTTGGTAACCTTGAGAAGTGCACCTTTTGCACGGATCGAGTCTCTTTTCTTGGCTATGTTGTGACTCCACAGGGAATTGAGGTGGATGAGGCGAAGATTGAAGCCATAAAGAGCTGGCCTGTACCAAAAACTATCACACAGGTGAGGAGTTTTCTTGGTCTTGCAGGTTTCTACCGCCGCTTTGTCAAAGATTTCAGCACCATTGCTGCACCATTGCATGAGTTAACAAAGAAGGGCATTGACTTCCATTTTGGTAAGGTACATCATGAGTCTTTTGATGCTTTGAAGGACAAACTTACACATGCACCATTGCTGCAATTACCCAATTTTGATAAGACTTTTGAGCTTGAATGTGATGCTAGTGGTATAGGCATTGGTGGTGTTCTGATGCAAGATGGTAAACCTGTTGCATACTTTAGTGAGAAAATTACTGGGCCTGTTTTGAATTATTCCACGTATGATAAGGAACTATATGCACTTGTACGTTCTTTAGAAACGTGGCGTCATTATTTGTTGCCCAAAGAATTTGTTATTCATTCTGATCATGAATCACTTAAGTATATTCGTTCTCAAGGCAATTTGAACCGTAGACATGCTAAATGGGTTGAGTTTATTGAGTCTTTTCCTTATATTATTAAACATAAGAAAGGGAAGGATAATGTGATTGCTGATGCTTTATCGAGGCGATATACTTTGTTGTCTCAACTTGATTGTAGAATTTTTGGACTTGAGGCAATTAAAGAACAATATGTTGCTGATGTCGATTTTAAAGATGTATTGCTGCACTGTAAAGAAGGTCGTGCTTGGCACAAATTTGTGTTGAATGATGGATTCTTGTTTAGAGCTAACCGCCTATGCATTCCAGTTGGTTCCGTTCGTCTTTTGTTGTTGCAGGAGGCGCATGGAGGTGGATTGATGGGTCATTTTGGTGCTAAGAAGACAGAGGATATTTTGGCCACACACTTCTTTTGGGCAAGGATGAGGAAAGATGTTGAGCGTTTTGTTGCTCGCTGCACTACATGTCAAAAAGCTAAGTCTCGATTGAATCCACATGGTTTATACATGCCACTTCCTGTTCCTTCTATTCCTTGGGCGGATATTTCTATGGACTTTATTTTAGGACTGCCTAGGACTAAGAGGGGGAGCGATAACATTTTTGTTGTCGTGGATCGTTTTTCCAAGATGGCACACTTTATATCATGTCATAAAACTGATGATGCTAGTTATATTGCTGATCTTTTTTTCAAAGAAATTGTACGTTTGCATGGTATGCCTTCTACTATTGTTTCAGATCGTGATGCAAAATTCTTGAGTCATTTTTGGCGCACGCTTTGGAATAAGTTGGGTACAAAGTTGTTATTTTCTACAACTTGTCATCCACAAACTGATGGACAAACTGAGGTTGTGAACCGCACTTTGGGTACTATGTTGCGAGCTGTTTTGAAGAAAAATTTGAAGCAATGGGAAGAATGCTTACCTCATGTTGAGTTTGCTTATAATCGGGCAACACATTCTACTACCAAGGTAAGTCCATTCAAGGTAGTGTATGGTTTTGATCCCCGTACTCCACTTGATATACTTCCTCTACCTATTAATGAGAGAGTTCATATTGATGCTAAGGAGCGTGCTGAATTTATTTTGCAAATACATGAGACCACTAGACTTAGCATTGAAAAGATGAATGAAAAGTATAAAATTGCTGGTAGTAAGGGAAGAAAGGAAGTAAAGCTTGATGTAGGAGATTTAGTGTGGTTACACTTAAGGAAGGATAGATTTCCAGAATTGAGAAAGTCTAAACTAATGCCTAGAGCTGATGGTCCATTCAAAATAATAGAGAAGATTAATGATAATGCATACAAACTTGAGTTGCCTCCCGAGTTCGGGGTTAGTCCTATTTTTAACATTTCAGATTTGAAACCATACTTGGGAGAAGAGGATGAGCTTGAGTCGAGGACGACTCCACTTCAAGAGGGGGAGGATGATGAGGACATCACTCCTATGGATACACACAACACTCCTCCAAATCTGGACTTGCAAGGTCCAATGACTAGAGCTCGTGCACGACAACTAAATTTAGAGGTGAGCTCGTTCCTACGTTCTTCGCTATATGTTACTTTTGAGAATGGTTTGCTACCTAATGATTATTTTATGATTAGAAACCATGGAGAGGACCAGGAGATGATGGGAGAAGGATTTGGAAACGTGGAGGGCCAGCAAGGGCTTGGAAGCCAAAGTGGAGGCCCAATCAAAACCGACTTCGAGTCTGTTTCGGGGCCCAGGACCAGTCTGTACTAAAACGGTCGCCCAGGACGCATACGGACTCGGATTTCGACGTTCTACATATGCACGGAAAGATAAGGAGAAGACCTTTCCAATGCCGCCGGCCTCATGTCAAAATTCATCCGGAGTCATCGGGAATCGTCAAAACAAGAGAGAGTCCAGAATCTGTGTCGGTGCTGCGTCGCTTATTTTTTGTCTTTGGGCCTTGTATCTAGTTGAGCCCAATTCGGGGCGCGTCCAGAGGGTCTTGCACGACCCTAGGGTCTTTATATACAGCCGCCGCCGCACTATTAGGGTTGGGGTTTTGCTTAGATCAATTCTGTTCATAAACAGTTTCGCCGTTCATCGGTTTGTGAGACCCCAACTTCGAGAGTTTAATCATACATCTGCAATTGTGTTGCATTCTTCGTTGTTCTTGCTTGTGTTCTTGATTCGCAGGCAGGGATTAGCCTTCTCGGCGAGGTCAATCGTCTTTTGGACGGTTGATAACCAGAGGAGACGTCGTGCTGCGATTACGGGGTTTAGAACGTGCTGTTCTGAAGCCGGATCGATTTGTGTGTCACCTCCGACCAAATCAACTTACCAAGAACCTTTCGGAAGATCGGGAACCCTTGTCCACATCAAGTGGTATCAGAGCTTCAGGTGCACCGTCAGGTTCATACTACCCTTTAGTTTTATTTTCGTGTTCTTCCTATCGTCCACTGAAAATACCAAAAAAATTTTTTCCCCGCCCATAACCACGTGTTTAGCCTTTGCATATTTCAATTTCAGAGTCCGTAGTGTTGAGTTTGTGCCCTAGTTCTTGTTTAGTCGCTGGTTTAGTTTGTGTTTTTATCGTCAGTAGTGTTTCCCTTGCAACCCTAGCCGCCATCCCCCTCACCATCCTCGGTTTTGTCGGCTTTGTGTGCTAGGGTTGATTGATCAACACGCCCACCCTAGTCCCACCCTAAACCTACCCTCACCACCTCGGACCAATTTTCATAAATCCCACTTTTTGCTGCATCCACCTCGCCAAAAAAAAAAAGAAAAACTCCCTACCGACCCCAAGCCCGACTCGGATTTCACTGAAACCACCGGGTTCTTCAAAACCGATTCCGACACCCCTTCGGTAAAACAGCCATAACTTTTCGCTCGGTTGTCCGTTTTGGCTGAAATTTTTACAGGAGATTCTAGACGAAAAGTTGAGCATACCCACACTCGGCTACGCCCTGTGTGCCCTCGTCAAAAAATTCAAAAAAAATCGGGAAGATAAAGAAAAAATTCATTCAAGTTGAAACTCGACGTTTTCTGAAACTTCAAGATTTTCTGTAGGCCACGTCCTAGCTCGGTTTGAGCTGAAATTTTTTGTGGTTTCTCCCTGTTTGCTAGTGAGTTGGAAAAAAATATCAGAAAAATAAAATAATAAAAAAAGAAATTTGGGATTCCTACTAGTGCTCCATCTAGCCCCCTGAAATTTCTGAGTTTGGCTGTTTTACACTAAGCCCCCTGTTATCGGCTGTGTCCCTTTGTCTCCTTGTTTCTTCTTTGCTATCACTACTGTTCTAGGACATAGTTAGACCAGCAACTAGGGACAAGTTACTTGGGCACTTATTCAGCTTTACTATCTGTTTTTGATTTGTGTGCCACTCATATATACATATTTGGCCTTCCTAGCTCTACATACTTCTTCTGGACAGCACATAGGTTATTTGGTAACCCTTGCAATCGTGGAACACTTCTCCCTGGTATCCTTCACTTTGTTGTTTTCAGAACTTTGTAAGAGCTTTGCAAGAAGCTTACTTTTGCTGTGTTGAGAGGCACCACTGCTTAGTAGTTTTGTCGGGATAACCTTCACTTTTTTGTTTCCTGTTTTGGTGTTTCTGATGTCAGGAAGCGACGGGGAGGGTGCTTCACCCTCAAAATTGGATGAGTGCGTGAGCCAAAATCAGTTACAGAAGGCTTTGCAGGCGATTCAGAGTGATTTGGCAGAAACGATCACCAGGGCCGTCACCGACGCCGTCACCAAGCTTCACCTGGGAGAAAGCATTGAGCGGTTGGATAAGAGAGTCTCTAAGTTAACCGATCAGGTTGTCGAATTAGAGACCGCTCACAAGACCAACAACAACAACAACAACAACAACAACAACAACAACAACAACAACAACAACAACACCAACAACAACACCAACAACGACATTGAAGGCGATCATGATGAAGCAACAGTGTATAAGGCTGATGGCACCGTCGATAGGTCAGCTACAAGGACCGCAAGGTTACGACGCCGTTTGCAATGTAACCCTCAAGGTATGGGTGGTTTCCACAACCACACCCGTCGCACACAAGGTAACTATGCTCCAGATGATCCGTATGCTAAAATTAAGTTTTCAATTCCTTCGTTTTCGGGTCAATACGATGGTGATGCTTACCTTGATTGGGAAATGACGGTAGAACAAAAATTTAATGCCCACCTTGTTCCTGAACAACATAGAGTTAGACAAGCCACTAGTGAGTTTAAGGACTTTGCTATTGTTTGGTGGAGTGGTCTAGCTGCTGAAACCGATTTGCCTACTACTTGGGAAGAACTTAAGGTAGAAATGCGTGATCGTTTTGTTCCTCCTTCTTTTTATAGAGAAATTCGTAATAAATTGTAGCGTTTAGATCAAGGAGATAAAACTGTTCAGGAGTATTTTAGTGAGCTTCAGAAGGGTTTGATTCGTTGTGCTGTGGTTGAAAAAGTAGAGGATCAGATTTGCCGCTTTTATTCTGGTTTGAGAAAAGAAATTCAGGACATCCTTGATTATAAAGAATTTTATACCCTCAACCAGTATTTCCAGTATGCTATGCTTGTAGAGAAAGAATCACAGGGACTTTTCCAGGCTTTTGAGGAGTACAGCAAGTCCAGGAATTTCTACCCACCACGGCCGACGGGGACTTCGGGGCTGCCCAAGCCATCTTTCCGGCCGCCCCCACCAGCTAGTGTTGTTTCTGCAGCACCAAGATCAGCCCCTGCCCCTTCTACGCGCTCAGGTAAAAATTCTGTGCAGGTACCGGCTAGTAGTGCCTCCTCTATTGCTTCGACGGGACGCACTACAGGGATTCAGTGCCACCGCTGCCATGGTCTTGGCCATGTGCAGAAAGATTGCCCTAGTAGGCGGGCATATGTGGCGACAGATGATGGCGGTTACATGAGCGCCTCCGATGTGGAGGATGAGGAGGAGGATGTCGCTGCCACCAGCGGTGACCTCGTCCTTGGAGGCGGAGATACCACGGGCTATATGAATATTATTGTGCAGCGTGTGCTTAGCACACAAGTCCAGCAGCCCGAGATGATGCAGTGACATAACTTGTTCCAGATTTTCTTCGTCATCAAGAACCGTCGGGCACGTGTCATCATTGATGGAGGAAGCTGCAACAATTTGGTGAGTTCTGATGTGGTTAAGAAGCTTGATTTGACCACACGCCCACATCCACATCCATACTACATTCAGTGGTTAAATGACTCTGGAAAAGCTAAGGTAACACAAACTTGCAGAGTTCCTTTTTCCATTGGTTCCTATGTGGATTCTGTTGATTGTGATGTTGTACCCATGCAAGCTTGTTCACTTTTATTGGGTAGACCTTGGGAATTTGATAATGATGCTGTACACCATGGTAAAAGTAATAAGTACACTTTTATGCATAAAGGAACTAAAATTACTTTGTTACCAATGACCCCTGCTGAAATTGTACAAGCTGATTTAGAACGAGCTGCTAGTTTGAAAAATAAACGCCCTGAAATTCAGCAACCTGTTAATTCTGCTTCTACACCAAGTAATGTTAATGATTCTTCATGTTCTAAGGGTGCTGCAATTAAATTACAAGGCCGTTCATATTTGCTATGCTTTGATATGCAAACAAGCCTTGTTTTTGCTTGGTGATATTGCTTCTAGTGCTTTGCCTCCTGCTGTCACTAACCTTTTGCAGGAGTATGAGGATGTTTTCCCAGCTGAGATACCCCCGGGATTGCCACCTTTGAGAGGGATTGAGCATCAAATTGATTTGATTCCTGGTGCTACTTTACCAAACCGTGCTGCTTATAGGACCAACCCTGAGGAGACTAAGGAGATACAACGACAAGTCCAAGACCTTTTGGATCGTGGGTATGTTCGTCAATCACTTAATCCTTGTGCTGTTCCTGTACTTTTGGTTCCTAAGAAAGATGGTTCTTGGCGTATGTGTGTAGATTGTAGAGCCATTAATAACATTACTATTAGGTATCGTCATCCTATTCCTAGGCTAGACGACATGCTTGATGAGTTATGTGGTGCTATAATTTTCACTAAAATTGATTTGCGTAGTGGCTACCATCAAATTAGAATGAAACTTGGAGATGAATGGAAAACAGCTTTCAAAACCAAATTCGGGTTGTATGAGTGGTTAGTAATGCCTTTTGGGTTAACTAATGCACCCAGTACTTTCATGCGTTTGATGAATGAGGTTTTAAGACCTTTTATTGGCAATTTTGTGGTTGTTTACTTTGATGATATCTTGATTTATAGCAAATCCATGGATGATCATATGATTCATTTGCGTGCTGTTTTTGATGCTTTGCGAGTTGCACGTTTATTTGGTAACCTTGAGAAGTGCACCTTTTGCACGGATCGAGTCTCTTTTCTTGGCTATGTTGTGACTCCACAGGGAATTGAGGTGGATGAGGCGAAGATTGAAGCCATAAAGAGCTGGCCTGTACCAAAAACTATCACACAGGTGAGGAGTTTTCTTGGTCTTGCAGGTTTCTACCGCCGCTTTGTCAAAGATTTCAGCACCATTGCTGCACCATTGCATGAGTTAACAAAGAAGGGCATTGACTTCCATTTTGGTAAGGTACATCATGAGTCTTTTGATGCTTTGAAGGACAAACTTACACATGCACCATTGCTGCAATTACCCAATTTTGATAAGACTTTTGAGCTTGAATGTGATGCTAGTGGTATAGGCATTGGTGGTGTTCTGATGCAAGATGGTAAACCTGTTGCATACTTTAGTGAGAAAATTACTGGGCCTGTTTTGAATTATTCCACGTATGATAAGGAACTATATGCACTTGTACGTTCTTTAGAAACGTGGCGTCATTATTTGTTGCCCAAAGAATTTGTTATTCATTCTGATCATGAATCACTTAAGTATATTCGTTCTCAAGGCAATTTGAACCGTAGACATGCTAAATGGGTTGAGTTTATTGAGTCTTTTCCTTATATTATTAAACATAAGAAAGGGAAGGATAATGTGATTGCTGATGCTTTATCGAGGCGATATACTTTGTTGTCTCAACTTGATTGTAGAATTTTTGGACTTGAGGCAATTAAAGAACAATATGTTGCTGATGTCGATTTTAAAGATGTATTGCTGCACTGTAAAGAAGGTCGTGCTTGGCACAAATTTGTGTTGAATGATGGATTCTTGTTTAGAGCTAACCGCCTATGCATTCCAGTTGGTTCCGTTCGTCTTTTGTTGTTGCAGGAGGCGCATGGAGGTGGATTGATGGGTCATTTTGGTGCTAAGAAGACAGAGGATATTTTGGCCACACACTTCTTTTGGGCAAGGATGAGGAAAGATGTTGAGCGTTTTGTTGCTCGCTGCACTACATGTCAAAAAGCTAAGTCTCGATTGAATCCACATGGTTTATACATGCCACTTCCTGTTCCTTCTATTCCTTGGGCGGATATTTCTATGGACTTTATTTTAGGACTGCCTAGGACTAAGAGGGGGAGCGATAACATTTTTGTTGTCGTGGATCGTTTTTCCAAGATGGCACACTTTATATCATGTCATAAAACTGATGATGCTAGTTATATTGCTGATCTTTTTTTCAAAGAAATTGTACGTTTGCATGGTATGCCTTCTACTATTGTTTCAGATCGTGATGCAAAATTCTTGAGTCATTTTTGGCGCACGCTTTGGAATAAGTTGGGTACAAAGTTGTTATTTTCTACAACTTGTCATCCACAAACTGATGGACAAACTGAGGTTGTGAACCGCACTTTGGGTACTATGTTGCGAGCTGTTTTGAAGAAAAATTTGAAGCAATGGGAAGAATGCTTACCTCATGTTGAGTTTGCTTATAATCGGGCAACACATTCTACTACCAAGGTAAGTCCATTCAAGGTAGTGTATGGTTTTGATCCCCGTACTCCACTTGATATACTTCCTCTACCTATTAATGAGAGAGTTCATATTGATGCTAAGGAGCGTGCTGAATTTATTTTGCAAATACATGAGACCACTAGACTTAGCATTGAAAAGATGAATGAAAAGTATAAAATTGCTGGTAGTAAGGGAAGAAAGGAAGTAAAGCTTGATGTAGGAGATTTAGTGTGGTTACACTTAAGGAAGGATAGATTTCCAGAATTGAGAAAGTCTAAACTAATGCCTAGAGCTGATGGTCCATTCAAAATAATAGAGAAGATTAATGATAATGCATACAAACTTGAGTTGCCTCCCGAGTTCGGGGTTAGTCCTATTTTTAACATTTCAGATTTGAAACCATACTTGGGAGAAGAGGATGAGCTTGAGTCGAGGACGACTCCACTTCAAGAGGGGGAGGATGATGAGGACATCACTCCTATGGATACACACAACACTCCTCCAAATCTGGACTTGCAAGGTCCAATGACTAGAGCTCGTGCACGACAACTAAATTTAGAGGTGAGCTCGTTCCTACGTTCTTCGCTATATGTTACTTTTGAGAATGGTTTGCTACCTAATGATTATTTTATGATTAGAAACCATGGAGAGGACCAGGAGATGATGGGAGAAGGATTTGGAAACGTGGAGGGCCAGCAAGGGCTTGGAAGCCAAAGTGGAGGCCCAATCAAAACCGACTTCGAGTCTGTTTCGGGGCCCAGGACCAGTCTGTACTAAAACGGTCGCCCAGGACGCATACGGACTCGGATTTCGACGTTCTACATATGCACGGAAAGATAAGGAGAAGACCTTTCCAATGCCGCCGGCCTCATGTCAAAATTCATCCGGAGTCATCGGGAATCGTCAAAACAAGAGAGAGTCCAGAATCTGTGTCGGTGCTGCGTCGCTTATTTTTTGTCTTTGGGCCTTGTATCTAGTTGAGCCCAATTCGGGGCGCGTCCAGAGGGTCTTGCACGACCCTAGGGTCTTTATATACAGCCGCCGCCGCACTATTAGGATTGGGGTTTTGCTTAGATCAATTCTGTTCATAAACAGTTTCGCCGTTCATCGGTTTGTGAGACCCCAACTTCGAGAGTTTAATCATACATTTGCAATTGTCTTTATATACAGGCAATTTAAATTCTTCGTTGTTCTTGCTTGTGTTCTTGATTCGCAGGCAGGGATTAGCCTTCTCGGCGAGGTCAATCGTCTTTTGGACGGTTGATAACCAGAGGAGACGTCGTGCTGCGATTGCGGGGTTTAGAACGTGCTATTCTGAAACCGGATCGATTTGTGTGTCGCCTCCGACCAAATCAACTTACCAAGAACCTTTCGGAAGATCGGGAACCCTTGTCCACATCAGACCGGCTATTACTATTGTGTATCATCGTGAGAGGCCGATTGTATCTTACTTATTCTGTTGGACATGTCCCTATTTTGCTTCCGCACTTTTAAAACTCTGGTTTGTAATTTAAATTCAGATTTATGTAAAACTTTGTATCTATCTATATTCTTGTTGCAACTATATTATTCTGTCACATGTTGTACTATTGGGCGTCACAACGTGTGTCGCCACCCGAGGAAGATCCTAGAACGGAGCCGTCTCCGTGGTAAGGCGGTTCCGTTACACTTGAGTGCTCAGATGTGTTTTTCAGCTCTATGGAATGGCCAACTGAAGTTTGGGGACGAAGGGGTATATTTATAGTAGGGGAGGAGAAAAGAGCCGTTGGGGTTCTGACACCCGGCTTAGTCCGGTATCGGGGCCGAACTGGAGTTCAAAAACAACACGGACGCTCAATCGACCCTTATTAAACGGCTAAGTGTTAGTGACCCGGACTAGTCCAGATGAACCCGGCTTAGTCCAGATCAAGCACCTCCCCGAAGAAAGCACTTTCTGGAATGGTTAATTCGTGTCTTAGACTAGCCATAGCGGGCTTAGTCCGGCTTGGTCTTTTACCCGGCCTTATCCGGAACAAGCCGGCCTAGTCTGGATAAGCCCAAGACCAGAGACAACACTCCCGGGTTTGACCCTGAGCCATCTTAGTCCGGCTGATGTCGTCTTAGTCCGGCCTAGCCTGATTCCCATCTTAGTCCGAAAATTGGCGTCTTAGTCTGGCTGAGTCGACTCCAGAACCAAAACTGGTTCTGTTTTGGCCGATGCCGGCCTAGTCCGGCTAAATCCGGCCTAGTCCGTGTTCCAGAGTGAGGGGAAGAAATTTTAGGCTTTGGAAATGCAATATGATGTTAAGAGTTAATAGCACATGGTTAATTTCACCACTTTCTTTCTTGTGTCCCTCTTGATAGTACGACACACCTATGACTCAAAAAGTAACAGTTAAAACTAAGAGTCGCCGGTTGCCTTCTTTCTTTTTCCTTTTCATATTGAGGGGTCATCTTTGATGCATGAAGTATTCGCTCTGCTAATTCACTTAGCAAATATAATTAGTTCTTCAATTGTTCGTCACTAATCAACTAAAACCCACACGGGGGCCTAGATGCACTTTCAATCTTCTCTTTTTTGGTGATTGATGACAACCAATTAAAGCTTACATATGAGATAACCAATTTCAAAACCATGATTAATGAGAAAATCTTTAAGGCATTCATACCATGCTCTAGGTGCTTGCTTAAGCCCATAGAGTGCCTTTTTGAGTTTAAATACATGGTTAGGATATTTGTCATCTTCAAAACTGGGTAGTTGCTCCACATACACTTCCTCCATAATTGGCCCATTGAGGAAGGCACTTTTCACATTCATTTGATATACCTTGAAATCATGGTGAGTAGCATAGGCAAGTAATATTCGAATTGATTCAAGCCTAGCTACGGGAGCATAAGTTTCATCGAAATCCAAACCTTCGACTTGTGAATAACCTTTTGCCACTAGTCGTGCTTTGTTTCTTGTCACCACACCATGCTCATCTTGTTTATTGCGGAACACCCATTTGGTGCCCACAACATTTTGCTTTGGTCTCTCCACCAAGGTCCATACTTCATTCCTTTCGAAGTTGTTCAACTCCTCTTGCATGGCCAACACCCAATCTGGATCAGGTTGTGCATCTTCTACCTTAAATGGCTCAAAAGAAGACACAAAAGAGTAATGTTCACAAAATATAGCGACACGTGATCTAGTTGTTACCCCCTTTTCAATATCACCAAGAATGTTGTCCACGGGGTGATCTCGTTGCACACTTTGATGTACTCTTGGATGTGCAACTTGTGGTCTTGTATTATTTCCACTCTCTTCATCTTCTCCCCCTTGATCATTGCCATCACTTTGATCTTGATCTACATCATGTGTGGATGGAGAAGCTTGATTTGATGATGGATCAACTCGATCATCACTTGGATCACGTGGTCGAACATCACCTATGGCCATTCTTCCCAATGCATCACATGGAGCCTCATCATCATCTAGCACATCAAGATCAACTTGATCCACTCGAGAGCCATTAGTTTCATCAAATTGCACGTCACTCATGATTTCAACACAACCGGAGTCCTTGTTGAAAACATGGTAAGCGCGCGAATTTAGGTCATAGCCAAGAAAGATGCATTCATAAGCTTTAGGGGCAAATTTTGATGATCTAGCCCTTTTGTTAAGTGCAAAACATTTGCTCCCAAAGACACAAAAATAAGAGACATTGGGTTTGTTACCAGTAAGGAGCTCATATGATGTTTTCTTGAGGATTCAGTGGAGATAGAGTCAGTTTGTGGCATGAACGGTTGTGTTGATGGCTTCGGCCCAAAAGCGCTCGGAGGTTTTGTATTTATCAAGCATTGTTCTTGCCATCTCAATAAGTGTGTGGTTCTTTCTTTCAGCCATCCCATTTGATTGTGGAGTGTAGAGTGCTGAAAATTCATGCTTGATTCCTTCTTCTTCAAAAAACTCTTCTACTTGAGTGTTCTTGAATTCTGTCCCATTGTCACTTCTTATCCTCTTGACTTTCAACCCAAATTCATTTTGAGCACTTCTCAAGAATTTCTTTAGTACTCCTTGTGTTTCACTTTTTTCATGCAAAAAGAATACTCAAGTGAAACGAGTAAAATCATCAACAATTACTAAACCAAATTTGTTACCGCCAATACTTATGTAGGCAATTGGACCAAATAAATCCATGTGAAGTAATTCCAATGGCCTTTTGTAGTCATCACATTCTTGGCGGGATGTGGAGCTCCAACTTGCTTTCCGACTTGACATGCTCCACAAGGTCTATCTTTCTCAAAGACAATATCGGTTAGTCCTAGGATGTGACCCCCTTTTTGGAGCTTGTGAAGATTTCTCATACCAACATGGGCAAGCCTTCGATGCCACAGCCAACCCATATTAGCTTTCATTATCAAGCATGTGTCAAGTTCCGCTTCATTCGAGAAAAAATCCACAACATAAAGCTTCCCTTTTAACACACCTTTAAAAGTGAGTGAGCCATCACTTCTCTTAGATACAGTCATACCCTCATCGTTGAACAAACAATTGTAACCCATCCCACAAAGTTGTGAGATGGACAACAAATTGAAGTCAACACTATCAACAAGCAAAACCTTAGAAAGAGAGTGCTCGGGAGAAATAGAAATGTTACCATTTTCCAAGACTTTTCCTTTGCTATTGTCACCAAAAGTGATCCACGAATTTGAGTCACTTTCTTAAAATGTGTTGAACATACTCTTGTCTCCGGTCATATGATTTGTGCATCCACTATCAATCACCCAACTTGATCCACCGGAGGAGTAGTTCTACAACACAATAAGCCTTGGTTTTAGGTACTCAATTTTTCTTGGGTCCTTTCACATTAGTAACAAGTTCCTTGGGCACCCATACACAAGGCTTAGGACGCTTGTTGCATGGCCCAACATATTTGGCAAAAACATTTCCACACTTGTTTCTCATTAGCATATAAGAGGCATCAAAATCATGAAAAAGTATGGAATTCACTCTAGAAGCATTAGCATTGTAATCATAAGAGAAATCATTAGTGGCTTTGGGCTCTTCTTGCTTCTTTGAGTATGTGCCTCCTTTGGTGAACTTTAGAAACTCCTTTCCATTTTTCACCTCTCTAGCATTGTGTTTGGCACCATGCTTGAAACCAATGCCATCCATGATGTGAGGACGTCTTGTGTTTGTGTATACACCTCTAGCTTACTCAACTTTTTCCTCATCACTTGATTTCTTCTTTGGCTGTGCTTGGCTTGTTAGACCTTCAACTTTCTTTTTCAAATCTTTAACCAATTTGACATTAGTGGCACAAGCATCAACATCAACATTATAGCACCTAGCACATCCTTGACTTGTGGAGGCTTCGAAGGAATGAGGTTCACTTGAGGAAGAAGAGGGTTTAGTATACCAAAGGACATCAAATTGCACTTTAATTTCCTCATGTTCCTTTTTCAAGACAACATGTTCGCCTTGAAGAGCAACATTTGAGTCCTTAAGACTAGTAATAGTCTCCTTGCTCTTGGCAAGTTCTTGGTCCAACACCACGTTCTTATTTTGCTCAAGTTTTAAGAGATTCTCAAGCTCAAGGTTTCTCTCCTTTTCAAGGATGAGCAAGTCTTCTCGTTTCTCAAGAATCTCATCTCTTTCTTCCAATTCCTCCACTAGCTTTTTAATCTTATAGAGAGCATTTTTACTTGACCCTTTAAGTAAGGGTTCAAATTCATTGTCGCTATCATCATCACTTTCATCATCACTTGAGATGTATTTGGGAGAAGGGCAAGGT
The DNA here is from genome assembly GCA_032690845.1 of Eleusine coracana subsp. coracana. NCBI lineage: Eukaryota > Viridiplantae > Streptophyta > Magnoliopsida > Poales > Poaceae > Eleusine > Eleusine coracana. Next base: position 64,278,254 of record CM064426.1, on the reverse strand, counting down.
TGTGATGATACCTTGCGTTTGCTCTCTTTTACCATGAAGCATTTATGGTTGAATTCTTTCTCTTTGTTGATGTTGGAGAAGAGGGTCTTGCTTGATGAGGTCTTGTGAACGGCCATGGTCGCTACATGACCATTATCATCATCAGAATCCTCATCATAGGAGTCCCATGTTTTTCCAATGTGTGCTTCACCGGAATATTTTTTTTGTTATTTCTTCTATCTTTGTTGTCATCCATTTCTCCTTTTCTCTCATTTGTACAATTTGCAATGAAATGTCCAGGCTTGCCACACTTGTACCAATTCCTCTTGGTTCATGATTTGACTTTCCCTTCTTATCTCCATGACGTTCTTTCCTCATGAACTTCTTGAATCTTTTCATGAAGATAGCTATGTCTTCATCATCACTATCAGAACTTGAGCTTTTATTTTCTTCTTCACTTGAGCTTTCTTCAAGTTTCTTCTCTTTGCTTGCTTTGAGTGCTATCTTATTGTTTTTCAACATGGTCGCACTTCTAGCAAGATTCTTCACATATTCGACTTCTCTCTCCATCATTTCTTGATTGATGAATCTTCCAAGAACTTCATCGGGAGTCATCTTGTCAAACAATGGATGCTCACATATCAAAGTGAAAATTGTAGGATTCCTCACTGTAAAAGCTCCAAGCATCCTTTTGCACACTTCATGATCGGTCCAAGCTTTGCTTCTATAGGATCTAACTTTGTTCACCCTGACCTTGAGGCGGTTGTACATTGCTTGAGGACTTTCATTGTCCTCAATTATAAACTAATGAGGACATCACTCCTAAGGATACATGCAACACTCCTCTAATTCTGGACTTACAAGGTCCAATGACTAGAGCTTATGCACGATGACTAAATTTAGAGGTGAGCTCGTTCCTACGTTCTTCATCATATGTCACTTTTGAGAATGGTTTGCTACCTAATGATTATATTGTAATTAGGAACCATGGAGAGGACCAGGAGATGATAGGAGAAGGACTTGAAGACGTGGAGGACCAGCAAGTACGTGGAAGCCAAGGTGGAGGCCCAACCAAAACTGACTTCGAGTCTCTTTCAGGGCTCAGGACCAGTCTGCATTAAAACGGATGTCCAGGACGCATACAGACTCGGATTCGGACGTTCTATAAATGCATGGAAAGATAAGAAGAAGACCTTTCCAATGCCGCCGGTCTCATGTCAAAATTCATCCGGAGTCATCAGAAATCGTCGAAACAAGAGAGGGTCCAGAATCTATTTCGGTGCTGCATCGCCTGTTTTTGGCCTTCAGGCTTTATATCTAGTTGAGCCCAATTAGGAACGCGTCCAGAGGGTCTTGCACGACCCTAGGGTCTTCATATACAGCCGCCACCGCACCATTAAGGTTCGGGTTTTGCTTAGATTATTCTGTTCATAACAGTTTCGCCGTCAACACGGTTTGTGAGACCCCAACTTTGTGAGATTCATAATACATCTGCAATTGTGTTATATTCTTCTTTATTCTTACTTGTGTTCTTGATTCGCAGGCAGGGATTAGCCTTCTCGGAAAGGTCAATCGTTTTATGACGGTTGATAACCAGAGGAGACGTCGTGCTGCAATTGCGGGGTTTAGAACATGCTGTTCTGAAGCCGGATTGATTTGTGTGTCACCTCCGACCAAATCGACGTATCCAAAACCTTTCGAAAGATTGGGAACTCTTATCCATATCAGAAACCATCCCAACTCTCTTTCAATCAACTCAATCTTGGCCGCTTTTATGGTCTTTTTACCTTCATGGGCCATCTTGAGTGTATCCCAAATTTCCTTAGCAACCTCTAAACCATCAACCTTGCCAAATTGCTCTTGGTTCAAGGATGAGAGAATGATAGAGGTTGCTTGAGCATTGTGATGAATGTCATGTTGTTGCTCCGTTGAGAGTTCTTCATCATCATCACTATCCGGTAGCTCAATACCTGTGGTTACAATTTTCCAAAGACTCGGATGCACCGATATTAAATGTAACTTCATGTTGTGCCTCCACTTGGTATAGTGCGTCCCATTGAAATGAGGCGGCTTACCCATGTGGATGGCCATGAAGTTGGAGTTAGGATTTAAACGATTGTAATCAAAGTGAATAGCATGTAATTTCTTATCTTCCTTTTTCTTCTTCTTGGTTTTGGTAAAGGAAGCACATCCATCACTTGAGTCGTCATCAACATTGGTAGTGCTTTCTCTTGGCTTTGAGCTCTTGCCACTCTTGTTGCTCTTGCTTTTGCTACCATTATTGTGAACCTTCGGATTCTTGTTGTTGTTGTCATCTTTAACGGTTTCTAGAATTGTTTTTGGATTTCCCCCCGAGTTCGTCATCTTGGATCTCCAAGTAGTGAGGCCCTGTAGGAGATACCTGCTCTGATACCAATTGAAAGTTGCCTAGAGGGGGGAGGGGGTGAATAGGCAAATACTCCTAAAACTACTTATTTAAACAATTAGTTCTGACAGAAGCCGGACTAAGCCGCTAGTGTTGGCATCTTAGTCCGGGATAGCGTCTTAGTCCGCTAGTGTTAGCATTTAAGTCCGGATTCTGCACACGACAGATTGTAGAACAAGCTCTAGATCAATATTAATGGAACAACAAATAAACCAGGAGCTAGAGACAAGTAATATCAAGTACTAGGAAGCTTAAAACACTACAAGAAAGCTAGTGAACAAGCTACACAAGTAATTAAAGCGAGACACAATAATATAGCATAAATAGTGAATATGAACAATGAGAACAAGAACAAGCGCATAAGACACAATGATTTGTTCACCGAAGTTCAGTCCCACAAAGGAATCTACGTCTTTGTTGAGGAGTCCACAAAGGACCGGGTTGCTCTCAACCCTAGAACCTCTTCCAAGCAACCACAAAGGTCAAGCTCGGTTTCACTATCAATCCTTTGCAAGGAGAGCAATACAAACTTCCCAAGTCTTCAACCACAAGCTTGGGAGCCCTGAGTGACGCCTAACCATTTAGGGGATGAATCCCTAAGAGTAACAAACACAGGAAATACCAATGGTGAAGAGAAACCGAAGTGCTCCAATGCAATATGAGGTGGCTCACTCAAATCCTCACAAATCTCCTCTCAATCCCTTAAGAATCGGAGTAGCAAGCTTGGGGGAGAGTTGGAGAAGCTCTTGAGTGCTTAGATGTGTTTTTCAGCTCTATGAAGTGGCCAACCAAAGTTTGGGGGCGAAGGGGTATATTTATAGTAGGGGAGGAGAAAAGAGTCGTTGGGGATCTAACACCCGGCTTAGTCCGGTATTGGGGGCCGGACTAGTCCGTCCCTGGAGTTCAAAAACAACACGGACGCTCAACCGACCCTAAAAAAACGGCTAAGTGTTAGTGACCCGGACTAGTCCAAAAGAACCCAGGTTAGTCCGGATCAAGCACCTCCCCGAAGAAAGCACTTTCTGGAATGGTCAATTCGCGTCTTAGTCCGGCCGTAGCCTGCTTAGTCCGGCTTGGTCTTTTACCCGGCCTCGTCCAGATCTAGCCGGCCTAGTCTGGATAAGCCCAAGACCAGAGACAACACTTTCAGGTTTGACCCTGAGCCATCTTAGTCCGGCCAGGCCTGATTCCCGTTTTAGTCCGGAAATTGGCGTCTTAGTCTGGCTGAGTCGACTCCAGAACCAAAACTGGTTCATTTTTTGCCCATGCCGGCTAAATCCGGCCTAGTCCGGGTTCCAGAGTGAGGGGAAGAAATTTTAGGCTTTGGGAATGCAATGTGATGTTAAGAGTTAATAGCACTTGGTTAATTTGACCACTTTCTTTCTTGTGTCCCTCTTGATAGTTGACACACCTATGACTCAAAAAGTAAGAGTTAAAACTAAGAGTCACCGGTTGCCTTCTTTCTTTTTCCTTTTCATTTTGAGGGGTCATCTTTGATGCATGAAGTAATCACCCTGCTCATTCACTTAGCAAATATAATTAGTCCTTCAATTGTTCATCATTAATCAACCAAAACCCACATGGGGGCCTAGATGCACTTTCACCGGGTATCTGCTACAATCCACCACCAAAAGTGTGTGCCACAACAGCCGCAAATCTTTCAATCCTTTTACGCCTATCGTCCGGTGCATGAATAGGTGCGTCAGTTTGATAAGGCAGCTCCCCCCCCCCCTCTACTCTATGCTTCGGTGTGGGGCATTCTATCTCTGAATGTCCCATCAGGCCACATGACAAGCAAACGAAAGGAAACTTCTCATATTGTGCTACAAACCGCTTGGGGTCTTCAGTATTTCTCAGACGAAGGAGAATACCTCGACAAATCGGTTTCATCACATCAATGATCATCCTGGCTCATAGGAACACACCACTAGCTTTTCCATCTCCATCAACGTCCATCTTGATCACCTCCCCTAGCAGTTCCATCGCTTTCCTTCCCTTCATATCATTCATCCATCCCAATGGGAGGTTTAGAATGCGTGCCCAAATTTCCATTTTATCAAAGGAATCTTCATCCGCACTCACCTTTCCATCATACATCTTCAGCAGCACCGAATATTGGCCAATGATCCACCTTGATCCTGCCAAAGATCTCTCTCTATCTCCCATAGTACCAAAGTCAGCCACAAACATATTGGCCTCCCTCTCCCCAATTGATCTGAATTTCAGGCCAACCGGATTGCCCCAAGCCAGCGTCATGGCCCCAGCGATGGTGTGGACACTAAGGGTCATCGACGAAAGCACCTTGCCCACCAGTGCCCATCCATCCCCTATGCGGTTTCCTCCTCATTATCATCACTAAATTCCAGTACTGCCTCCTTCTCTGCAGTCAGGTTCTGAAAAAGATAGGCAACACTAGGGTTTGGGTTAAGATCCCTTTCCCCTCCAATGCTACCTCCATCCCGCGACATGACAACGAGATCGATCAGCAGGAAAAACAAGTGCACAGATCACTGTACACACACACACGATCCCAGCTCTAGGCCTAAGCGGCACTTAAATACCTAAGGGGCAAACTACAATGGCTGGTCGGGGGCGCCGGAGCGGCTAACTACCATTTGCAGGTGGCCGACAACTATAAGCATAGGTGTCGGGGCGTGGATGCCATCACCAGAATGGTCAACGGTGTAGCAGTAGACCTCGTCGGGGAGACAGATCTAGCAAGGGATCGTGGTCGCAGTCAGAATGAGAGTCGCCTCGCAAATCGCCTCCTCAAAACTCGAAGCGGTTGGTTTTGCCATTCTTTGTCTAGGTGTTCAATTGTGAGATTTGCAAGCATTTTGTTGTAGGATTGGTCAATAACTCAAGATATAACAGGTTGACCAATAACTCATGGCGCTTTGAATCAGATAGAAACACATACATGAACCTAAGAAATTTTCTTTGCAAGTATATGCAGAGTGCGCCCAGCAATCCAAAGCCTTCAACTTACAATCAAAATAATCGCATTTGGATTCAATATAAACACAAAGATCAGTCGGCTGCCTTAATGCATTCACTATGACGATGACCACACAAATTTCATATGACTATATGAAACATCATAACCAGCTTGCGAGGGTGGGCAGCCACGTCCTGCACCACAACCTGCAGAGGAAGGCTCGACCGCAGCAATGGAAGCGCTGGCCCATAGTAGAAGAAATATCTGGGTGCGGTGTTTATTTTTCATTTCCTTTGGTATTTTTCGGCTCGCTCGGCCAGCTCATCATGTATTATTTGGAGCCGAGCTGATAGTTGTACCAGGGAGCAATGCCATACGAGCCCACCTCCTACTCCCATCGGATCTCCACGTGACAGCCATCTAGGTCTGGGTCGCACAGGATCACTGTGCAAATCGTCCGGCGTTCTTAAATTGTTGTCATCATTGACTTTTTTAGTTAAGTTTAACCATTCATCTTATTCAAAGGAAATTTAAGTAATATCATATATATTGTTATAGTTTATTTTATTATCAAATAAAATTAAAACATAACTTAAAATTTTGCATATTTAAAATAATATTTTAAATAAGACAAATGATCAAAGTTGAAAAAAATTCAATAATAACAACAATTTAAAAATAGAGGGAGTAGTGGGTTGAGATGAACGAACACGCCTGACCACGGTCTCCGTCCTCATATATTATTAGCACTATTTTTCTAAGAAACATTTGCTATCATCTCCGTGCCTCTTCGAGAGGGTTTGGGTCAATAAATTAAGCTACTAGGAATTCTGACTAGCTGGAGCAACATGCCAGAACACGTCTAAACTGGCGTACGAGATGAGTTATTTAGGACGAACTCAAAGACCTAGGAAACAACCGAACATGGGCCGTGGAATTGAAGAACTTTGATGCAAATTGCTATGTTTGAAATTAGTAGAGGTATTTCATTCAGTGAGAGCAAGAATTTTACCAAACAATACTCTACTAATATGTCATTTTGTTATATAAAATCATAATTATGTTCGTTGGTCATCAAATAAACTGTAGGAAATCAACTGTTAGATCATTATTGATAGTTTATACCTGACAAGGTTCCAAACGAGTATATATTGACGTGCCACAGGTCAACTCTAGTAACCGAATCCAAGAAACGCAACACAGCTCACACCCACATGCATGACAGCTCAAACCTAATTGTTGCAACTTTAGTTAATTATTAAGTAGGAAATGGAACTTGAGATGAGTACAATTAAGGGACTTCTGTTTACAGGACTTTCTGTATTTGTCTATAGGATACCGCATGGCTGACTTTGTCTCGTATACACTATGACAAATAGGATTTTGTTTAAAAGATATTGTCTTTGTTATTTTAATTATTTTATTTTGATAAGGAAAGAGAATATATTTTAAATAACACAAATTCTCTAGTTCATTGCCTCGAAAAGTCGACAACCCAGAAGTCACCCTTCCTACCCTTTCTGCTGGCCTCGGCTCCCGCTTCCCCACCGCAATTGACTCTCTCAGTCCTATGACCCCACCGCCTTCACCTCCCTCCTCATCATGGATCCTTGACACACTCGTCGGGGTCTAGATCTGGTGTTGTAGGGTGAGCTGCATCTAGAGCATGTCCGTCATCGGCGAGGAGGAAAACACATGTGAGGATGAAGATGATAAGGTAGCGGCAGTTCCATCTTTTGACCATTAAAATGATTTTTTATTTGACGTGGTGTGATGTGGAAAAGGGTTCCGGATCTTCTGAATGGTTCTAATAATCTTGATGAAGGCGCAGACTTTGGAATGACATGTTTTAAACCCCACAATTACATCACAATGTCTCCTCTAGTTATAACCGATGTTGCACGGTTGATCTCGCCAAGAAGACTTAACCTTGCTTGAAAATCAAGAACATAAGCAAAAATAAAGAAGAATACAACAAATTTTACAAGGATATGATGAATCTTACAAGTTAGAGTCTCATAAACCGATAAAATGGCAAAACTATTTTTAACAGAATAATCTACGCAAAACCCAAACCCTAATAAAAATTTGATGATTATATATAAGGATCCTAGGGTCATGCATGACCCAGTGGATGCAACACTAAGTGGGCTCAATTCGATACATGGCCCAACGACCGAAAATGTTGTCACAACACCAGAACAGATTTTGGATACCGACTTGTATTTATGATTTTCGATGACTCCGGATGAATATTTACATGAGGCTAGATGCATTGAAAAGTCGTCTTGTTATCTTTCCAGGTATATGTAGAACGTCCCAATCCAACTCCTTATGCGTTCTAGGAGTCCGTTTAGTGTGCTCTGCTCCCAAACTCTGAATCAGACCGGAAGTTGATATTATTTGAGCCTCTATCTTGGCCTTGGACGTCCTTGCTGGCCTATCACACCTTTAATAATCTCTCTGACTATCTCATCATCATCTCTATGATTTTAATAATAATTAATTTATTAGGTACCAATTTATTCTCAAACCATAGAAACTATACATTTGAAACAAACTCACCAGTAAATTTAGTTGATGCACATGAACTTACATCTTTGTTCGAGAAATGTTGTGTGTATCCATAGAGGTGATGTCTCGTTATAGTGTACTGTATTTTTCACAGTGTCCAGAAGGCAAAGTCAGCCGGTATGATCTTCTAAAGACAAATATACATTTTCTGAATGCCTATAGGAAAATAAATGCCTATAGATAAAAGGCCTACAAATTACTGGAATATATAATAATGTCGCACTGGTCAACTATAGTAACTACATCTGAGAAGCGCAACACAGCTACACCCACAAGCATGACAGCTCAAACCTAACTGTTGCAACTTGAGTTGAGTAGGAGATGGAATTTGAGTTGAGTACAATTAAATTGCTATGTTAGCTAGAGTGACGTGGTGGGACTTGGTAGGGCGAGAGTCCCAGTCAATTAGAAAATTTTTTAGACCAAAGACCATTCCGTCCTGTTTTATATTGAAAGCAAAAAGGTTTTTTTTTTCTGGGGAACTAACTCTCATCATTTCAATTTAAATATTGATTTGTTTAATTTGTTGCTTGTCAAAATGGTCCATCTTCAAAGCAGATCCAGGGAGAGCGAACGAGCTATTCAATAACCTACATATACTGTTACAGCGTCCATTACATCCAAGCACCAATCCTAACACAGGAAACCAGCAAGAGTTCAGTGCCGCTATAAGGCGCCATGGCAGATCTTGTAGTAAGCGCGGCGACAGGAGCGTTGACGCCCCTGCTCAAGAAGCTCGCTGCTGCGCTGGTTGAAGACTACAAGCAGTTCAAGGGTGTGCGTGGTGAGATCAATTCACTCACTGAAGAGCTTCCAGCCATGCATGCATTTCTTCTCAAGATGTCGGAGGAGGAGGATCCAGATGTGCAGGATAAAGTTTGGATGAAGGAGGTGCGGGAGCTATCCTATGACATGGAGGACAGCTTTGATGAATTCAGGCTTCGTGTTGATGACAGATCTACTAATCCAGAAGGCCTCATTGACAAATTCAACAACTTCGTGAGCAAAACCAAGACTCGCCGTCGGATTGCCAAGGCAATTGATGATCTAAAGATCCAAATCAAAGAGGTTGGTGAAAGAAATGCAAGATACAAGACACGGGAGATCATATCCAAGACAAGCAACGCCTATGTAGATCGGAGAGCTCTTGCTGTATTTGAGAATGTTTCAAAGCTTGTGGGTTTGGAGAGGCCCACGAATGAAGTGATCGAAGTGATGATGACAAAGAAGAATGGATTTCCATCGCAGATGCCAAAGGTTCTTTCCATTGTTGGATCAGGGGGCTTAGGCAAGACGACTCTTGCAAACCAAGTATATCAGAAGCTCAAAGGAAACTTTGAGTCCAAGGCTTTCGTCTCAGTGTCACGGAATCCTGACCTGTCCAATGTTCTACGTAACATTCTGTATCAAGTAAACAAGGAATCTCATCCTAACATACAAGACTGGGATATACATCTACTTATCAGCAAAATCAATGATTCTCTGATGGACAAAAGGTATGCACTGCACAAAATTGTACTCCAGTTACATGAATTAATATGTCCATTCAAGAGTTCGGCTTGGGACTGTTCTATTCTGAAGAAACTATAAGATAGGCGTAATATCTTTTTGGTTATGGAATGGAGTCATAGCCATTTTCATCCCCATACTTCCACTGAAGGTTAATTTATAATTCGACTATCTGAACAGCCATTGGAATTTCTATTTCAGATGAAATTGTTGATCTATGGTTCTTGTACCCTACTGGCATACCTATTCAGCGATGAGTGGCGTTAGGTGTGCAGTGAGGCTCTTTTATCCGTTCACGCGCCATTGATATGAGTCCTTTATGTTAGACGTGTGCCATTAGGTGAGTGGTGAAAGAACTTGTCGAGATTTTTTTCACCATATATTTTTAGAGGAGTTTTATTATCAGAAATACTAGCAAGTAATTTCTCAAAAAATATGTCTAGTAGTTTGAGGGTAGCTTCTTAATCACACTGTTAATTAAAAAATTTACTTTTATTTTTCACGATATAACCCTAGAGAAATGCTCCGGTGGAGCTCTCTAAAAGGCAGCACGAATCCCAAAGCAGCTGGTCATACTAATAATCTTTTTTCCCGTAATCCCTGGCCGGCATAGCCCAGGCCCGACCCAAAACCCAAACCATCACCAGCTGGCAATTCAGATCGATCTGATTAGTCGTTGTCCTTCGTCGCGGAAGAAAAACAGGGAGAAGATCTAGAAACGACTTCCTACTCGGCGGCACCAGCCACCAGCGAGGAAGACTAGAGGCGACGGCATGTACGACATCTTCAACAAGAGCAAACACGATGACAAGCAGCGGCGAGAGGGGGTTTACAAGGCGGAAGACTGCTGCTCATCCGCGAGATTACGCTGGCCTTCCTGCTTCGCGACGGTGAAGACAACTGCTTTCCCTTCTTTGCCGGCGCTAGTTTTAGCTCTGGCAATAGCCGTCGTGCACAACATGTATCACTATGTCAATAATCCGCGAGTATGGGGAGCTGATTTTCAACTTATAGTGGAGAACAACTGGCTCACTATTTGCACTGCTGCTGTGCACGAGGGCGTAGCCAGCCAAGGCCTTAGAATTCAGTGCTCAACATGGTTGATTCTGTGACAGTACCTTAGCAAAGATATTGGCACATGATAGTATAGTACAGAGGTTGTTCAAAGTTTGTTTTTGTGCTTGGATTTTGTCTAATTTGGAGATGATACAATCAGAGTAAGAATCACTAACACGAAAGAAAATGTTTAATATCTTATTTTATGTATAGTAGATGGTGTTGGTGTTTGCATAGATCTAAGGGACACATTTGTCTGGAAAACATCAACAAAATATGGTTTTATGCTGAACATATCAAACAAATCGAATTTAGCTGATACACACTACGATTCTAGGAAAATCCGTATGAGACACCATTTAACTTTTATTTTTAACTTTTTTATCTTAATATATAAAATATGTTAGAAATTGAAACTTTGCACAAATATAAGTTGTTGCATTCTCTATCATTATATATTAGAGCTAGATTTATTTTCTATTGTTCAGATGGTTTGCTTGATAAATTAATATTAAAATGATGAGTAAGCAATAAAATAGTCAAAAAATTCTAGCTCTCTTTTTTTATTTATAGAGAATACGACCGTGTATATTTGTGCGAAGTTTCAAATTCTAACATATTTTATATATTAAGATAGAAAAATTGAAAATAATAGTAAAATGTCATAATATGTCTCAGTCGATTTTTTTAGAATCGTAGTATGTATCAGCTAAATTCAATTTGGTTGATATATTCTGGACAAAGCCACGTTTTGTTAGTGTGTTCCAGACTAATTTCCCTAAATCTAATCGTGGTTCATATCATACGATCTCCCGGTCATGTTATGAATTTTAGGGACTATAACATTTTTCCTAGGTTTTCAAGTGAATCTCATGGGAGGAATGGGAGGGAGAAACATTTTTCCCAGGTTTTTGAATGAATATTTTGAATAAGATGAATAGTAAATATAGATAAAAAAATCAACTGCATCAATAATTTAAATCCGGAGGGAGTAGTACACAATGGAATATGGAGCGACCTCTGAGATTGTCTTGAGCCTGGAAAGTCTTGTACGTGTTTGGCTATGCAGGGGCTCCCCGTGGCACAGCGCCAGTAGCAGGAGGTGGGAGAGGCTGCTAGATCCATGCCGAGGGAGGGGCCACCGCCAAGGGAGAGATCCACAATGCATTGGTGGATGGGCCATCAAGGGAGGAGCCCACTGATGGAGGGCGCTAGACGAGGGAGCCGCCGCGTGATGGGTGAGGGCATGCCACCAGGGAGGGAGCCGCCAGTGGAGGAGGCCGTTGATGCGGGAGGCCATCACCATCGCGTGTCAGGGGAGGGGCCATCGGGGGAGGAGGCCACTGGTGGAGGGCGCCGGGGGAGGGAGATGCCGATGGAGGAGGCCGTGTCCACCACCCGTCATGGGAGGGGCCGTCATGGGAGGAGGTCACCGCGCCGCCGGTTGATGGTGCTGGAGAGAGAGAGAGAGAGAGAGAGAGAGAGAGAGAGAGAGAGAGAGAGAGAGAGTCTAAATAGGGTTTGCTCTTGCTATTCTATATATATTGAGTTATGACTTCTTGGGCCGGGTGGTCTGGATTGTTTTTCTTCTTTTTTCCATTTTGCATCAAACCGCTTCAGGGGCTGGCGCAGTCCATGTAATAAGTCACAGCTAACTATTTTTTCTAACGACGGATCAGCTTATGAACCACCTTTAAAATGCCTAAACACTATAGAGGTGGATGCATTTCTTTACCGCCGCTAGGCTAATTTTACAAATGCCAATGTAGTGTTGTTTTGTTGTAGTGACCAACATCAAACCAGTCTAGATCCAGCTATCGATAAAGAGCAATAACATGGAATCACTCCTCTCTGGCTACCCTAAACATAGGAGATAGAAGATGGGAGGGTGGGGGGGGGGGGGGTGTTGTCAAAACTTGGGCATGCTTGCATCACTATGAGAGACAAGTAATGTGGGGAGCGGATGAATCTCTTGATTCTCTCTCAAACACTAGAAGATGCTTCCAGTCCTCCATATATGCATTAATATATTGATCCCTAGGTTATTTTATCTATTTTCAATAGTATTGATTTTTTTCATTTGTTAATACATGGTAACATTTTAACTATTCACCGATTCATCCCTAGCATTTGAACATGTACAGCAAATGGATACCATTGAGATCAGGGAAAATGGAACATGACTCACCTATTGAAATTCACCGACACATCCCTATCTTGCACCCAAAGTGGTGGAAAACGGAACATCACTCACCTGAGATTAGGGAGGTTGTGCATAGTTTAGGGAGGGGGAAGCCAACAATGGCTCGTTCGCTCGAGGAGGTGGAGGAGAGGTGCTGACTAGAGGAGGGTCATAACATGTTCGATTTTGAATGAAGTACAATGCCACTATAATGCACTTATCACACAATTATTGAAGACTCCTTAGTTTTTCTCTCCCCTCTTCTCAAAATCCTGTTCTCAGTCAATCCACTATGTATTGACAGGCTAATGTATATATAGGGACTCATCAAACAAATCTAATGTTTTATTACCTTTCTTTGTTCAACAACCTTACAAAAGCAACACAGTTCTTCTGAACGTTCTCACCAATGCTAGAGATATACAATTCATCTTCACATTATAATCATTACTTATCTGTGGCATTTAATTAATAGATATACAATTCATCTTCACATAATAATCATATAGAGCGTGTGTATGTTATTGTACTGAGTCATACCTTCTACAAATGTGAGTCTGTGACAATTAGAAGTCCTATTAGGACTATACAAAAATACTGTTAACGAATTACGTGCTATACTAATTGAAAATGGAAAGTAAGGTTGCAAAGTCTAATCAATTCATTTAATATGAATCGTAGCAAAAGATGACACTATGAAATAACTACTGTGACCATTGGGCTATACATTTACTCGTATGGTTTGAATTGCTATAATTTCCATAAATATGTTATTATTAATATTGTTGAATTCTCTTGTCTTAATGACATATAAAACCATTAGCTTATTAGCTTACATGATTGGATAAATAACCTCACTTGATCATCTAACTTTTCTAATTTGGTTCAAAGTATGTTTATATATTTATTAAATGTTTTTCCTTTTCCTTGTATTAAAGATTTCTTGTCATGAACCATATTTATGCACTGGAACGTTTTGCCATATTTGGCTGTTCGGAAATGGTCCAAATCTATTGTTTAGTGTATTTTTGGGCTCTTGCAAGAATTGATTGTTGACGGAAAATCACTTTAGTTCAGATGTCTGAATCAATCAATACGGCTGTTAGCAAATGGGCCATATTCCGTATACAATTAAATCATTCTAAATACTTTATAGCTACATTGGTTGTGATTATTGAAGATATCACCAAAATCATGTACCAGATTGTAACACTCCTGCCCATTGGTGTTCAGATTTTGGCCCGCGGTGGCCTATTTTTTTTTGTCTTGTTCTTGTATGATTGTCCCACCTCTTGGTTGTTTTGTAATAACATCCCAGCCCATTACCAAACATCGATGATAGAATCTGGGTATCCACATTCCGTACTAGTGGTGTGGTGCCTGCCGAGAACATTATCTTTTAAGGGGGATGACTGTAACACCTCAGTCTATTAGCAACCTGTAGTAGTGGCTTCCAAAAGACCATAAATAAAGTGGAGTTGTGGTACTAGTCTCACATTGGAAGTTTAGGTAGGTGAGGGTGAACATATAATTCTCATTGTTCCAACCAAAACATCACTAAGTTAACCCTTTTACATGAAACATATACGAAAATATAAGAGGGTGCCATGTGTGGATGGTAAGCACACTTTGAACACGGGGCATTACATGTATACATAGGTTTGGGTCAGTTTATAAGCCTTTTACACAACAAGAACAAAAATGTAAGAGAGATGTTATGCATATGCAGATCCATTCTATGCGAGGTGCTGCATCATAAGCAAATTTTGGATCGGGATGTTACATATATAATGTTTCATTTTGGCAATAAGAACTGCCAGATATTTTTCAGTCTTTCTTTTCTAGACATTATCATGGAAAAATCACCTCTATTTATGTTTTACATGGATTGATAACAAATATATACTTTTTAAAATATAGTTTTTCTCTTTGATGAACAAATTAATCATCGTGTAATTAAGTTTTGCTTTTTGTTCACTTCCGGTATTCAAGAAACACTTTGATTTAACGGCAGTCAGCTCCATGGTTATATTTTCTAATAATGGCTACTATTTTTAATGATAACGTTAAATAATTTTTGTTAAACCACATGACAGGTACCATGTTGTAATTGATGATATATGGACCAAAGATGCATGGGAAATAATTAATTATGCGCTCTACAAGAATAGCAAAGACAGTAAAATCATTACAACAACACGGTCGCATCATGTAGCTAAAACATGCTGCTCCTCCGATGATGATTTCATTTACAAAATAAAACCACTTGCTTATGCAGAATCCAAAAGGTTGTTCATGGAAAGATTATTTGGCTCCGAAGATAAGTGCCCTGCACACCTCATCAGAGTTTCTAATAGTATTCTAGAAAAGTGTGATGGTCTACCTTTGGCTATCGTTTCCATATCTGGCTTACTTGCCAACAAAGCGCTGACCGAGGATGAATGGGGTCGAGTGCTGAGCTCCATTGGCCGTGGCCTAGCAAAAAATCCGGATGTTAAAAGCATGATGCAAATATTATCACTTAGCTACTTTGACCTTCCTCACTATCTGAAGACTTGTCTATTGTATCTAAGTTTATTTCCAGAAGATTCTGTTATAGACAAGTTGCGTTTGGTAAGGAGATGGATAGCAGAGGGTTTCATTCAACAGGATGAGGAAACACCCCATACGAGTTAGGGGAGAGGTGTTTCAACGAACTCATTAATAGAAGCTTGATCCAAGCACGAGACATAAATATGCACGGTGAGGTGACAAGTTGCCAAATCCATGACACAGTTCTTGATTTCATTGTGTTAAAAGCTGAAGAAGAGAATTTTGCTTCTGTATTTGGTGATGGTTATGATACTCCTTTTGCATATAACAAGGTCCGGCGCTTATCTCTGCAAGCTAACAGTGAAGATAAAGTTTCCTTGATGTCGGAGCTGAATTTGTCTCATGTTCGATCAGTTACAGTGTTTAGCAAGACTGTGAAACTACCGTCATTGTTCGAGTCCAGTTTGCTGCGTGTTTTGGACTTGCAAGGCTGCAGGCAAGTGGAAGATCATCACATTGCAGGTATTGGGAATTTGTTTCAGTTGAAATATCTGAGCCTCCGTGGAACTGGAGTCTGTGAGCTCCCAGAAGAGATTAAGAAACTACAGTATCTGGAGACACTGGACGTAAACAATTCAAAAGTAAGAGAATTGCCACCCAGTATTGCTTACCTCCGCAGATTGGTGGTTTTGGTGGTTGGTAAACTGATTAAGCTCCCGGATACTATCGGAAGCATGACAGCATTGGAGGATTTACATTTTGTGGATATCTTCAAGCAGTCGGTTGACATTATACGAAAGTTTGGGCAGCTGAAAAATCTTAGGAGCATATGCTTCTTATATTACTGTGATACATGTCAAGCATTAATATTCTATGATCCTACATGTCACTGCATGCAGCAAATGAGTTGTTACAGCGAGTATGTGGATAGTATACTCTCTGCTCTCGCTGAACTGCGCCACCTTCATTCTTTATCTATTAATAACATCGACCGCTTCTCCATGGATTCGCTAGGTGAAACTCCACGTAACCTCCAGAAATTCGTCATCTCAGGGGGGTTCATATCTAAGGTTCCGAACTGGATCGGATCACTTGGAAGTCTCCAAATGTTAACCCTTTGTGTCAAGCAATTTGGGCCCGAAGACATCTTAGTACTTGGATGCCTGCAAGCTCTCGTATCTCTTCATCTAGTCGCAGATAGATCTTTCGTTGAAGGCAGAGTGTTCACCATCAGTGGTGACGAAGGGCAATTCCGATGTCTGAGGCGTTTCTATTTTGGATACAATGGTATACCAGTGGTTTTTCAAGCTGGAGCTATGAAAAAACTTGAAAACCTTACTGTCATGTTCAGTTACTTAAAATCTCAATCCATTATGAGTGGCGGAGATTATACTTTGGGCATTAACCATTTGTGCAGTCTCGAAAGTGTGGAGTTTATACTCTATGTAGGGCGTGGTGAAGCCCGTAATTTGGTTGATAATACTAAATCCCTAGTGGCGGACTTGAGCTGTGAGGAGGCAAATGCAACACTTTTAGAGATGCGCACCATATGGAATGAGCTGATAATGGATAAAAAGGCATCCTCAATGGCGGTGATGAAGGGACCCAAAGGTGTCATCAAGAGAGCGGTCGACGACCATCCCAAAACTGTCAGTCTTGGTGTCATTGTATCCGCCGACTGGAAGATTTATGAAGGGATGCATTCGACTGTTTCCGTGTCGCCTGATGTTTTAGTGCTTGGCATTGAAGCCGCAAGAGAAATAGAAGAACTTGTGCAGGAGATGCTAACGCGGATCGAGCATTGCCCACTCAAGGTACAAAATGTTGTGCTGAGTTGTAAGTTGCATTTCCCAGTATTTCCATTATATGATATTGATTCGTCATTTGCCAGCAGGGTCATGGTAAATGCGAGTGTCAAGGTATCCCTATTGGAAGACTTGATGATTCTACTTTGTATTCCCTTACAGAATCTCTGTTTATAGCAAAGAGGAACCTTCTTGTAAGTGTTCATCTCGTATATGCACCTTTATTTTGTCATTTTGCTCTTACTGGGTTGGAACAAGTATTAGGTCGTTACTGTATTTTTTCTTGAACCTAATCCTTAACTCTCCCTCACCACGAATGTTTACAGAGAAAGATGGATGCCGAAGATAAGCACAGAAGACGAAGGGGTGAATCTAACATGGAGGACGACCCAACAAGAAGGGATATATCTCACTACTATAAAAAGCATTTACTGTAGCGGGCAATAAGGCTGCTTAGCAGCGGTGAAATCATCCACAACAGTGGCGTTGTCACTAGAAATTTGATTTTTAGTAGCGGCAAATATGTCCGCTACTGTATAGATTATATCAGTATCGGACGTGCTCACATCAGTTTTCTGCTACTGAATTTGTTGTCATTAGTTGCAGATTGCTGACATCATCTTTCTGCCACAAAGGTCGAATTTGTCAGTTGTGGACTGGTGGAGTTCAAATGTACACATATCGCATATACAGTAAGGATGATACATCCACAAATCTCCATAATTTACTTCTCAAATCATTACGGGAAAATCGATGTTTGTCGAGTATTTTCTTTTTTGCCGAGTGTTTTTCATCGGACACTTGGCAAATGATGTTTTTATCGAGTGTTATACAAAAAACACTCGGTAAAATAAATACACTCGATAAAGAACACTTTACCGAGTGTCAAAAAATACTATGTAAGAAAGCATCAAAGAAGACACCATATTTAGAGACACGTAATTAAACAACGTCTGCAACTATACGTTAGGGATACGTTCAAACTGGACGAGTCTGCAATGTCCTTGCCCTAGGTGGTACTAACTAAAACACGTCTCCTATGTAGTGAACTTCTAGACATGTTTTAAGTAAGTGAGTCTCCTATAACAGGGCTGGGTATTGCAGACTCTTCTTATAAAACAACGTCTCCAATTAGATGGACTATTACAGACTCTGTTTGTTAACCAGCGTTTGTAACATAAGTTCTATCATTACAGACACTTTTTAAAAATCCGTGTCTGCAAGTAAATAAGTCATAGCAGACTCCTCTTGTTAAGCCCCGTCTCCAAATACATGTAATTGCAGACTCTTTTATTAACCACGTCTCCAACTACATGTAGTCTTGGTTTTTTCAACACCTCGCCCACGTCTTTCTACGTCAACTGCGAGCCAGGCGCCTCTTCCACGCCACGCCGAATCCACCTGCTGCACTCGCCCACGCCTTCGGTCGGAAGGCGGGGAAGTTGGCGGGGGTGATTGGTCCGGGGCGAAGCGCCGGGGAATGGTGACGAATTGATGATGGACACCCGCGGCGAGGTGAGGGTGACGGAGACCTGTGATTCCGGCAGGGGCGACTGGATTTAGGACTGCCCCAATTGGCAGACACTTCCTCCCTCGACTAGTAGCTTCACCGGCACTGCCCCTTCCTCCGTGAGCAGCTTCCTTCGCTATTTGATTTTTTCTGGTTGGTGCGTGTGCTCATCTTGCTAACAAATCAACTACAGAAGCCGTTGGTAGTATTTTTCTATTTGATTTTTTGAGAAACGTAGTCACAGTGTTAGCTTAATACTTTGTTGCCTTCTATTACACACTATCTCTAATTAACATGTTCTTTGTTATTAGCCTAACGAATTTCTATATTTTTGGACTCTTGTCCTGCTGTCATTAGCTTATAGAAATGAAAACTAAAGGCAGTGGTTGTCTTTTGGTTGTTAACAAGTGCCTTTATAATAAAGTTTGTGAATTATATACACCTCAAACCATATTTATCTCTGAATATAAATCTGAGCGAATTTGATCATGTAAGTTCTTGGAAAGCGTTGTGTGGCTCTGTTTTATGCTATTTTGCCCTGCCAATAGCATTTAGCCTGTTCTCTCCATTTGTGCGTCCTCAGATGCATGAACTTGACAACTAGATGTGCATAGTGATCTTTATATCTAGATGATCTGCACATCCGTGTATATCTATATGTTTTGCTTTCTCTACTATTTGAGTTCATGGGTTTATGCTAGTGGATGACAGTTAGAGTAACATGATTCTCTTTGTATGCATTCAGATTTACTATATCCGCATGTCTCCATCTTTTAGATCAATGCAAAATAAAGCATGTTGCCCTGCAAACCTTTTTTTTCAAAAAATTGTGAGTTGTTGGGTTTACTGAATCTGTTTCGGACATTTGCTAACCATGACGTGGATGTATCCAAATCGCCTTACTAACAACTTATTTGGCTCCAATTTCATGATTACCTATGCAGATGGCGGACCGGAAGTGGATGTATCTTCAGAACCATACATGTGATGAGTACCTAAAAGGTCTAAAGTCATTCATAGTTGCAGCAGAGGCGGATAAGTCAAATTAGCGCAAATCTTCCATCTGTTGTCCATGTGTTGATTGTGAAAATGTTACCAAGTTCTCGAGCTCAATGCATGTCCATGCTCATTTGATCATTCGGGGTTTCATGTCTGATTACAATTGTTGGAACATGCATGGTGAGGAAGGTGTGAATGACCGAGACCTGAATGTCGGTCAGATGGGTCAAGAAGAAATTTCTAATCAGCAAACCGTGAGTCAAGATGGTGAAGCACTATGTGGGAGTGAGGATGACTTAGTTGATATTGGTGAGAATTATGTCCATATAGGTAATCATGTAGAGGAGATGGTGCGTGATGCCATGGGGTATGATGGGTATACTAATGTAGAGTTTGAGAAATTGAAAAAGTTGGTGTCAGATATGAAGACTCCACTCTATCAGGGTTGCAAGGAAAAGTATACAAAGCTCTTCACATCACTTAAGCATCTCCAACTAAAGGCCGCCCATCATTTGGCTGATCGTGGCTTTAAGGCTTTGCTAGATCTATTGAAGGACATGTTGCCAGAGGGAAATGAGATACCTCAAACTACCTATGAAGCCAAGCAAAATATTTTCCCCTTGGGGTTGGAGGTTGAAAAAATACATGCTTGTAAGAATGATTGCATCCTTTTCTGTGGTGACCATACAGATCTAATGGAATGCCCTGAGTGTGGGACCCCTCGATACAAACGCAGAAATGATGGGGGTGATGAGGCAAGGAAACATGGAGCTCCTCAGAAGGTTGCATGGTACTTTCCAATAATTCCTCGTTTGAAACGTTTGTTTGCATCAAGCAAGGATGCACAACTTTTGCGTTGGCACAAGGGGCGGAAGAAAGATGATTATATACGACACCCGGCAGATTTGAGCCAGTGGCATCTCATTGATTTCAAGTATGGAACATTTTCAAATGATCCAAGGAGCCTTCGGATTGCATTAAGCACAGACGGGATGAATCCATTCAGTCAGATGAGTAACTCACATAGTGTATGGCTAGTGCTATTGTCGATCTACAATCTTCCACCCTGGCTTTGTAACAAGAGAAAGTACATGATGATGTCAATTCTTATCTCAGGACCGCAACAACCTGGCAATGACATCGATGTGTATTTGAGACCACTTGTGGATGATCTGAAAACACTATGGTCACTAGGTGTTGAGGTCTACGATGCATATAAGAGAGAAACCTTCACACTATATGCCATGTTGTTTTGCACTATCACTGATTTACCAGGTGGTCGTTCTGTGTCTGGACAATGTAAAGGGGAAAAAGATTGCCCCCATTGCTTAGATGACACAGAGACACTTTGGCTCAACAACTCCAAAAAACGGGTGTACACAAGACATCGATGATTCCTTCCCCAATTCCATCCATACCGAGGCATGAAACGTCAATTTGATGGCACGAGGGAGATAGCATGTGCTCCAAGACATTTCACTGGGGAAGATGTCTATAAC
Organism: Eleusine coracana subsp. coracana; assembly: GCA_032690845.1. Lineage (NCBI taxonomy): Eukaryota > Viridiplantae > Streptophyta > Magnoliopsida > Poales > Poaceae > Eleusine > Eleusine coracana. The sequence continues at coordinate 64,257,246 of CM064426.1, read as the reverse complement.
CAGGTCAAGGATATTGATGTTGCACATGGGAAGAAAAACACTATCCTTGGAAAGCGAAAGCGGAATAATCAAGATCAAAAGATCAGGTGGAAAAAGAAGTCAATCCTATGAGAGCTATCTTATTGGAAAGACTTAGCCATCCGGCACAACATTGATCCCATGCATGTGAAAAAGAATGTATGTGGGAGTTTAGTTGGCACACTCATAAATGCCAAGAATAAAACCAAGGATCATGAAAAAGGTAGAGCTGACTTGGAAGACATTGGGATAAGATCTGAGCTTCATCAAGAAGGCACTGCTAACAAGCTACCGGCATCTGCCATAAACCTCACCATAGCAGAAAAGAAGGAATTGTGTGAGTTCTTACGTAGTGTGAAGGTTCCTTCTGGATATTCATCAAATGTTCGAAAACTTGTCCATCCGAAGGAGCACAAATTTCTCCCCATGAAGGCTCATGACTGTGATGTCATGCTAACCACAATGCTTGCGGTTGGAATAAGGAACATATTGCCAGAAAAAGTACGAAGAGCTATCATGAGCCTTTGCTTCTTCTTTAATGCAATCTCTCAGAAGGTAATTGATGAGAGGTCTCTGGATGAACTAGAAAGGAACTTATTTGAGATGATGTGTCTCCTTGAGGCATATTTCCCACCATCATTCTTTGATGTATCTGAACATCTCATTGTTCACCTGGTTAAGGAGATAAGATACCTTGGGCCAGCATTTCTACATCACATGTATCCGTATGAGAGATTCATGAGCACTCTCAACAAGTATACAAAGATTCGGGTTCATCCTGAGGGAAGCATGGTACAGATTTACGCTACTGAAGAGGTAATTGATTGGTGCCTTGATTTCATTGACCCTAAAAATCCAATTGGCATATCAAAGTCTCGCCATGAGGGAAGATTAGCTGGGAGAGGGATTCTTGGGGAGAAGTCACTCAATCCTGATTTGAAAGCATTCCGACAAGCTCATTTTCTTGTGTTGCAACACACATCAGAAGTATCCCAATACATCGATGAGCATAAGGAGCACCTGCGTCAAGAGAACCTAGATCGGAATGAGGCTTGGTTAGCGAGGGCACATATGAAGAACTTCAACAAGTGGTTCAGAGATCGAATGAGAAATTCAGACTCTAGGGAAGATGATGCTCTTAGAAGTTTGGCAGAGGGTCCTTTGTTCACAATCACTAGTTATCAAGGGTATGACATAAATGGCTACACATTCTACACAATTGCCCAAGACAAGAAAAGTACATACCAGAATAGTGGTGTTCGTGTAGAGGCTTTTGACAACAATATGGAGAAGGCAGCATACTATGGACAAATTGAGGAGATATGGGAGCTCACCTATCCAGGCTTTAAGGTGCCAATTTTTAGGTGTCGTTGGGTCCAGGGCGCAAAGGGTGTCATGAAAGACATGTATGGGTTCACGACTGTTGACCTTGCACATGTTGGATACAAGGAAGAGCCCTTTGTGCTTGCAAATCAAGTTTCCCAAGTCTTCTACGTGCTTGACACGAGAAACAGGAAATGTCATGTGATTCTCTCTAGAAAAAGACGGGTTGTTGGAGTCAAAAACGTTGTGGATGAGGAGGAGTATAATCAATTCGATGAAGTTCCTCCTTTTGGCATCTGCACTATTCCTGTAATCCTGGAAAGTGAGAGAACTCCTTACTTACGAAACGGCCATATCATTGTGGCAAAAGGCCGTAAAAAAAAGAAAAAAGGGCAAGTCAAGAAAAAATGATGCACCTGTAAGTGAAGAAAATTTATAGTTCTGTCTAAGCTTAATTGAACCATTAGAATTATATGCTAAAGATTTTAATACTACGCAGTTGTGTTTGAAACTTTCTTATATGCCCTGCAGGTTTTCAGCAGCCAGAGGAGTATAGCACCATCTTTGTCAAATGTCTGTATCTATCTTTCACTCCAGAATATGCACAAAGGTCAGACTTGTGAATATCTAGTTTTAGTTTCCCATATATGTTATTCACAATTTTGCCTGACTGTATCACTGTACTAGCATGATCATCAACTATCACAAGAATATGCTATACTGGTGATTCTTTGGTGTTTAGATTTCCCATTCCAATAATTATTCACTTAGTCACTGGCGTTGATTAATGCGAATATAACATTTGCTGTGTACATTGGACAATAAGTAGATAACAGAGATGACATTATGCAGGGATTGGGCTATGGAGCTAGGTGTTTTGTTCAGAGATGCAGGTTTCTGATGAAAAAGTGATTTTTCTTTCTTAATTAATAATATGAGAACGAACTGAAAGAGCCTCACAATACTGTCATCATTTAGAAACCAGACTGACACAATGTGTTGATATGGTATTGGTGGTTCTGACAGTAATTGAGTCAAACTCAGGAAGTAGAACATTCCTTTTCTTAAGATGGAAGTAAAGCAATTTTGGTGACTAAACATCCGTAGTCCAAAATATTTACCAGGAATTTCAGACTTCAATCATCACATCAGGAAGTCAAAATAATTCATTAGTACTGTTAAATGGCGCGGCTGCATGTTTCTGCAGTGGTAAACTTTCTGAAAATGAACACTGAAGAGCCTTCAGTCACCAGGTGTTCGACGAAATGTATTGCTAGGGTTCGTGTTCACCAGGTGTTAGATTCGGTGGGTTTCATTATTTTGAAATTGGCATGCCCTTGTTTTGTTGTTGTTCATATTAGCTCTATCTAGTACTAATGCCTATGAAGATTATTCTATAAATCAGAGGGATAATTCATCTTAGCATAGGCAACGTCCCACCACACAGGCAAATTCCACCGAATATCCCACATATTCAGACTTGAGTCACAGAACGCAACCAGACTCTGCCAACATCGGCTCCGCAGCTGTTCTGCTAGGCAGCCAAGTTTGCGGCGATTAGGGTTTATCCATCGGCTCGCCGCGCTGCCTGCCTCAGTCCTCCTCCGCGCTGCCTTCCTCGGTCCTCCTCCGCACCGCCGTCCTTGGTCCTCCTCAGCGCCGCCTTCGTCGATCCTCGTCCGCGCCGCCTACCTCGGTCCTCCTCCACGCCTCCATCCTCAGTCCTCCTCTACGCCTTCGCAGCTGTTCATCTGCGCCGCCTACCTCTGTCCTCCTCCGCGTTGCCGTCCTCGGTCCTCCTCCGCGCCATCGTAGCTGTTCATCTGCGCCGCCAACCTAGGTCCTCCTCCGTGCTGCCGTCCTCGGTCCTCCTCCACGCCGCCGCTGCTGTTCGTCTGCGCCGCCTACCTTGGTCCTCCTCTGTGCCGCCGCAGCCGTTCATCCACGCCGGAAATCGCCTTCCTCGGTCCTCGTCCGGGCCAAAATCCTCGATCCAGGTACTAACCCCCCCCCCCCCCCTCATGAAACCTTGGTTATTTTGTCCTCTATATTGTGCATGCATTCCTAGGATTCACGACTTGAATGTTTTAGATTGCGTATATGATGTATACTGTTAGTTTGCTAAAACGCTAAAATAATTGGTTTGCCAATTTAGTTAAGTATATGATGTATACTGTATTTTGTCCTCTATATTGTTCCTGACCATGATGGAGATATATTTGGTTTAAATAGGTTTGCAAATGTTTGTAGAAGCTACCTGTAAATCTGAATACTAGCATTTCTTCTACTTGTCTACATCGGAAGTTTGATGTGTGATCTCCTAATAGAAATTGGTTGTGTGATCTTGTGATCCCTCTACACTGCTCGTCGTCCTCCTCCTACTCACAAGCAGGAACACGTTGCCCTGCGAACCTGCTTAATGCTTCATTTTTTTGCCAAAATTCATGAGGCCATGTCTTATCCCAACAAACAACAAACTTTGAGTTGCATTGTTCCAAGTAATCACTGTTAACCTATATTATATATTATCTTGATAACGTAATTAGCACCTTCATTATATATTGTCCAATTGCTTCAGCTTTTTTTTAATTGAATTTGGGTGTGATACTGGAAGTATTCTACTATTTATTATACTATTGCCTTGTAGTTGATTTTATTTAGTTCAGTGTTTTCTGTTCTAAACATAACTGCATACTCTTTCTATTTGAGCAGTGTAGAAGTTCTAATGATTTGACTCAATAATTGTATTTGTGCTGGCCCTCCATCCTTTCTAACATTTGATGATCCACTCTCTGTTATGTAGGAAGAGAAGAACTTTATACCTGAGCAGTATTGCTTCACAACATCAAAATGGTAAGACTATATAGCAGGTACAATTGATGTTGTGATTTCTTTAATTCATGCTACTAGATTTTCATTTCATGTGTATGCAACTCTCCAACAATCCTATCATTGTTAGGTGATTTCCAATGGACCTTCATCATGTGGCGATGAAAGTGAGAGCGATGTTAATGAAGAACAACAACAGCCAGGGACTAATCATCGAGTGCGAAAACGAAGGATAGGAACAAAGTGGCCAGTAGACAAGATAACAGTAACGGACATTGATGAAGGGGGCATGCCCATAGATAGGAGGCAAAAGTTGAGGCTGCGGAGGATTTCAGGTCTTATTGCAAGACAAAGGCTCTCTTTAGTCATGCCAAAATTCAATTCCCTCAGCCATGACGAAAAGTGTGAGTTGTTTGATAAATATGTCATGCCTCATTTGGAGTTCCCTGAATATATGAAGGATTTGGGGTTTAAGATGGTCATGAAGACTACAGCAAAGGCATGGAGAACACACAAAAGCAGCCTTGTACGGAATTTTCTCTCAAATGATTGGAACCATTTAGGAAGCACCCATATGTCGAACCAGAAGATTAGGATGAGTTCGTGCAATTGAAGGAAACTGAAGAGTCCTTAGCAGAAAGTGAAAGATACAAAAGGATTCGGGAAAGGAATGTACATGATCATAGCATGGGTTCAATGGGATATGATGGGAAACAAGTGCAATGGGAGGCAGAAGACAATGAATTGTCTACTCGAGGGATCCAAAATCCATGGGAGAAAGTACCTCGTGGACGGTCTAGGAATTGGTTACGAGGAAGGAGTAAACTTGAAGTGTCTGATGGAGTTGCGAAGATCAAGTGGAAGAAATAGGCCACTCAAAAGGTGTCTGAGGAAATCAAAGATAAGATTTCACAAGGAGCAGCTTCAGGCATCTCTTGGGTGAGGGAAAATGATGAATTAACTGCATGCTTGGGCCCTGAACATCCAGGTCACGTACGTGGTGTGTCCAGCTACATGGGATGGAAGCATGCATGGCTTGAGTTTTCACATATGTACAGGAAGAGGAGAAGGACTGGTCCACTGGATGTGCAAGCAATAAAGGATGAACTAAGAGTGGAGGTAGCAAAAGATGTCACGGCCTTGCTTGCAGCACAAGGATGGCGGCCCCCATCTAGGAACCCAAGCCTGGCACCTAGGCGAAGGAGCAACTGTGTATCTGCCTCAGAGGTTGGAGATGAAGAGAAGAACCCACTTCAATCACAGATTGAAAAAGATGGAGATCAAGAGCAAATTGATATGGAGCAAGATGGAGACCAAGAGCAAATTGATATGGAGCAAGATGGAGATCAAGAGCAGATGGAGATGGGGCAAGATGGATATCAAGAGCAGAGGGATTTAGACCCAGATTCTATAGATCGTTTGAGTGAACCAACACCATGTTCCCTTGTAATTAACCCTAGAGGTTATCAAAGGGAGGTTGCAAGGGGTCAAGTTTACCCTCAACAGACTATACTACATACAATCCCTATTCTTGATGGGTATGTAGTGGTCAAAGTGGAGTTTGTACACCCCACCTTTGCTCATCATGTGCTTGTACCTCCTCCTAATGATGAGACCCAGAATCTCGGACAAGTTCTCTTGCAAAGGATCCAATGGAGGAGAACTTGTATTGTATTGAACCCTGAACCTATGGCTGCTCCTTCTCAAAGTGTGGCCTAGGCTCTAAAGAGCAGCAACACAAGGAGTTCATATGGTCCAGCAAAGAGTTCTTCAATTATACAATCTGTTGTTCCAACCAAGAAGGATGCTACCAAGAGTGTGTCAGAGAAGGAACAACAAAAGGTTACTTGCACATCTGCTGCAGCAAATATTTTCATTGAGAAGGTTCTTGGTGACAATTCAAGGAAGCACAAGCCCCCTAAATGCTATGAGACCACTGCTGCTTTGGATTCCCAGAAGCAGCTAGATGCCAAAAGCACTCAGAAGGTTGTTTATGAGATTTCAGAGAAACAACAGCTCACCAAAGGCTCTATAAAGGATGCTGCTGCTGCTGTCAAGGAACCAAAGAAGCAACCTAAGAAAAGCGAGCCAACTGCATGGTCTGCACCAAACCCGAATTTCAAACTTGGACAACCAATGCTAACACCTAAAGAACTTGAGAGTGTTGGACCAGCAACATCTGCTCTTCATGCTCACTACATGAAAACTTCTGTGGCAAAGCAAAAGAATGGGATAGTGGTCACGTATAAGGGAAGCCACCTTTTACGGTCCCTAGACTTAGAGTTCTTTGTTGTAGGATTCAGTGACTTGTATGAACTCATGAATTTTGATGCATTAGATGTGTCACTTATGCGCTGCTATACATTGCAAGTTGCAATTCCCTCCCTTGCATGTAGCTAGTTTGCATCTGCCATTTTTGTACCTTACTGCATTTTTGTTACATTGTACATACTATTTTCTGAGATGGGGTACTTGTATTAATTAGGCACATGCTCTCGAAAATTAAAGCAAAGGGTTTGCCTGTTGGATTCCTTGATCCTGAGTTGATGGCTTTGTCTACCATACGTGTCAATGAGTCTTATGTGGTGGAGTATGTGACAAAGGCATTCCGAAGCCTTGCTAACAAAAAATGCATTATGTTTGCCCACAACCCAGGTAACCACTGGATTCTAGTTGTAGTCATTCTAAAGTGGAACAAGGTCTTGTATTTCGATTCTCAGAGGTCCAAGGCTCGTGATCATAGAAAGTTGAAAGAGGTCCTTGATGAGTAAGTTCTCTCTAACTAGTTTGTTTTCTAAATTATTTGATTATTTACTAAACTTTGTATTGCTATTGACACACCTACATGATTCTTTATGTTTCTAGGGCTTTCTTAAACTACTCTAGAACTTGTAGATTGACTAATAAAAAAAAGTTGGTACATGTGACTAAGTTCCCTGTAAGTGCTTGTTTTCAGGCACCTATGATATTTTCTTGCTTTTTGTGACCTTTGTGCTTTCATGTTTGTTGCTAGACATAGCTGTCACATTCTATTATTGGCCAATAACTTGTCTTACTGTTGCAGTGCCACCAACAACGTCCTGCCAATGAATGTGCATTCTACACAGCACATCACATGACAGAAGCACTTGGATTACTAGATGTTAATGAACCAGAGGTAATGCAGCCAAATAAAAGTTCACCAGCCGTTAGACAATCTAAATGTTCATGCTTCTATAGTAGCTTGGGAGCTATTTATTTTTCTTACCTAAAAATCTGCTGTTCCACTACCTGTTTATTTGCACTTGTGAGCATATCAGTTTTACATGAACCTTGTGCTGGCAACTTTTTGGTAACTCCATCATATTTTCAAGTAAATCACCATGGCGGCTGTTTATTTGCTTACCTAGTCGTGTGCTTCTGCTAGTAGCCCTTACATGTTGTTTGGTCCGTGAGCAGCTCAACGATTCTATTCCTAGAAATATAGCAGCTGTCATTTATCTAGATCAAGCAATACTTGTGCTTTTGTTTCAGCTATACAACAGTTTGTTTTTGTCAATACTTCTTCTAGCATATTGCTTTGCAAGTGTAAGTCTGATTGAATAATCATTGTTGACTGAGTTCTTGTAGCTGTGTGTTGTTTGTGCTCAAGCTAAGTATGATTAGAGTTGAAGCTTACCTGGTTACTTATCTTTCAAGTACAATGATCTGACTTGTATGTATCAATGTGCTGACTTGTACATTTTCCCAAACAACTACACATGAATTAGAAATGGTGACAACTTCCCTTGCTGAACATGAGTTGGACCAAATTCGAGAAAATATTGCATCTTTCATAATGTGCCAAGTCATCGACAAGAAAGGAGAGTACCATTGTCAGAATCCAGGAATTACAGTATGTTAGATTCTGATGTGAGTTCATGTAGTGCATTTGAAACTGTTGTGTATACATGTTACTGCATGTAAAATGTTAATATAATGATCCTATGGATCTGTGAACCTTTCAACATTTTACCCCATGTTGTGCTATTGGTATGTCTGTGAAATCATGTGCATTTGTCTGTCTGTGATACAATATGCTATTTGTCCATCTATGAAACAATGTGCTATTTGTCTATCTGTGAACAAGCACATGACTATTTCGTGCAAAAAAAAAAAAGACTATTACAGACGTGTGTTAATTTAACCGTGTCTTTAATTAGTAAAGATTTGTAGACACGAAACATCAAACAGCATCTGTAACAAAATGCAATTGCATACACGTTTTGTCTAACAGAGTCTACAATAAAAGGGAATTGCAGACATATGGGACATAATAGTGTCTGCACTAAAAGTAATTGGAGACTCTGATTTCACTAGGAGCCGTCTCCAACAGCATCATTGCAGACGCGTGAAGTAAAGTAATGTCTGCAACTAGTGTAATTGGAGACTCTGTTATCTTTAGGAGCCATCTCCAACAACTGTCATTGCAGACATCAGATCCACGTCTCCAATTATAGGCTCATTGCAGACGCAATTTTGCAGACGCGACACAAACACGTCTGCAATATAGCTCGAGCCACGTCTCCTCTTAATCTTTCTTACTTAGTGAAAATACACTCGACAAACAAGAGCCTTTGCCAAGAGTTTTTCTTTGACAATCAGCAAAGTCTTTGTTTGTTGAGTGCAAAAAATAATTCACTCGGCAAAGAACCTCTTTGTCGAGTGCTAAAATAATACACTAGGCAAATAAATTTTCTTGCATACTTTAAAAAAATTTAAAATTATAATTTTTTTTAAAAGAATCAAATTTTATAACGATACAATTTATGTAATCTATGACCTATACAAAATAATTTGAAGTCAAATTTAAATTTGACTATCAATTTGACTTCAAATCTTAACTACTCATTTTCAACTCTAAGGTTTCCTTTGTAGATTATTCGTTTTGTAAGTAACGGTGACAACTTGTGTGAAACCTTCTCTACTTTTTATCATAACTTCCACTTTACAATACCATCGCATCATGACAAATCTCATGATTATCAGACTTTATTTGATATTTTTAAAATTTAAAAATCATTCAAACACATGTTAGAATGGTCATATTTTTTAAACAAAATATTGAATTTCTTTTTATTTATGCGTAAGGTCTCAAATTATGCTAAATAACATGAATATAATTTTTATACCCATTGATTTTTTTATTTGAGTCACTTGTCGTTCAATTTTGACTTTATTCAAAAAATTGCTTGATATAATTAATTAACTAAATATAGCAAACAAATATAGCCAATTTTTAGCATGAAGTAACACATGTTGTATGTGGAGAGTACGAAAAGTTTTGAGAATAGAAGAGAAACAAAAAAATAAATTGTTGCCGAGTGTAAAGAAAAAACACTCGGCAAAGCCTTATCTTTGCCGAGTGTAAAAATAATACACTCAGCAAAGATAAGGCTTTACCAAGTGTATTTTTTGGCACTTGGCAAACAAGAAACACTCGTCAAAGAGGTATAACATAAAAAGATTGAGAACCAAGTGTAGACTCAAGTGATAATGTGGTGCAGTGGTAGGGCCTTCATGCTCGAAGGGGAGGTCGCCAATTCGAATCTCACCGGCCGCACATAGCGTGTATCGCACGAAATAATATCGTGACTTGCAACTTGAAACGGCGACGAGTGAGCAGGGTTCCTTCGCGTGATTTTTTTTTGCATTTTTGGTTTTTTTTCGATTTATATTTTGTTGAGTGTAACCCTTTGCCGAGTGCATGACGAAAAACACTCAGCAAAGAGCGCTTTGCCGACATGTTTTTTGTCGTGTGCTCTTTGGCGAGTGTCTTTTGCGCTCAGCAAAGAGCCGGATAACAGTAGTGAACACTGCTACAAAAAGGTTCATAAACATCGCCCTATCAGCAGTGGTTGCTTTAGAACCGCTGCTAAAAGATTATCAGCAGCGGTTCAAAAGCTATTGGCCCGAACTAATAATTGCTGGTCTAAAGAACCGCTGCTGATAATTCGTATCAGCAACAGTTCATTTGTGTGAACCACTGTAGCGATTCACACAAATGAACCGCTGTTGATACAAATGATCAGCAGCGGTTCAGGGCATGTGAGCCCTAACCAAATATTGCTGCAGCAAATCGCTGCTGAAAAATTTATCCGCAGCGGTTCAGATAGGTGAACCGTTGCTGATAATTGGTTATCAGCAGCGGTTCACCTCCCCTTCGTTCCAGCGACCTCAGGAGCTTCATGTTTTTCGCCATTTGTGCATGACACTCTTCCTCCAAAGGGCGACGGACGTCATTTGTTTCCATTGCTATGGTTGGAGTGTTAAATAATTGTAGGATTCAATCATCTTTTGCTCTCAAAGGTTAGTTGGATTATCTTATTTTTTGCTCAATCTAAATTTCCATATTTAATAACTCTTAGAAGAAAGAGTAGGTAATGTTTACTTTCTAGTTTTACAATTAGATTATGCTTGAATTATGTGTGACGTAGAGTCAAACTTAAATAGATTCATAGTATTATAGAGATAACTAGATTTATTGCTAAATGATTTAAAGAAAAATAATTAATTAAATTAGAATGCTAAGTTAATTTCAACTTTTATCAAGTATTTATAAATGGCTTAAACTAAGCTGGAATAACATGATGGTAGGTCTATGTGATGGACTCCTTAGATTAGATACTAGTGAAGTCTATGTGATGGACTCCTTAGACAAGCCAAGAGAAGACTGGAAAAAATTTGAAGACATGTGACAACGGTAAACTACTTTGTCATATTTATATATCACATGTTTTAGTTATTATTTGCAACTAAACAAATGTAAACATATATAGGGTGTTCAAACATCTTGTAGAGCATGATGTTCGTGTACTTCCACATACAAAACATTTCAAGTTCACAACATATCCTTGTAGTAAGTAAGAGAAGGGAACTAATTTGTGTGAGTTTTGTGTATCTGATTTAATGTTTTACTTCACCAATGAGCACAAAAGTTTTTAGGTAAGCTATCATATGTTGATAAAATTTAAATAAATTCTTTGTTTATGTTGCATTGTAGTTCACACATATATGACGCTAACTTAACTTCTTTCATATCTTTCTTGTAGACATTGGGGACAACGCCGCTCACTCCACAAAAGATTCTAGTACTTCAAGAACAACTTCTTGGTTTCATAAATGAACATGTTATTCCAGAGTCTGGTAGGTACCATGTTTTCAAATGGGACATATCACAAGTCCGCCCTTCACTAACACCACCATCGAGCTCTATCCCTACCTCTTGTTCAAGAAAGAAACATAATTCAGATTCCTCGATTAATAAGTGAGTTGTAAGACTTTTGTGTTCATGTAATATTTATGTTGAGTAGTATTGTGGACTTTGTGAACTAGTATTGATGCTTATATTGGACTTGTATGATTATGTGACATGTCTATTTGTGGATTTGCATGATATCAATATATATGTGGGCTTGTCTGTAGAGATTATGTATTGAGGTTTAGTTAACATGAGTATTATTTTTTTTGAAAAATTTTATCAGCAGCGGTTCACTCTAAGAGTATCAGCAGCGGTTCAGTAGAGTGAACCGTTGCTGATAATTATATTATCAGCAACGCCTAATCAGCAGCGGTTCTAGGACCGCTGCTGATGAGTAGTTTTAAACCGCTGCTGATGACATTTTTTTGTAGTAGTGGAATATAATCATTTGAAAAGACGATTTAAGTACTCATTCATCGGTGTTTTCAAAATTGGCAAACAGTGATTGCTATATTGATACCTTTTTTTTGTGAATGAGCTATGTTGATACCTAGCATTCGTTGATACCATGCAAAGCACGGGAATTTGTATTCGTTCAGGATGACGAGCCTTTATATCCATTTGAGGAGCTAGAAGTTTGTGGTCGTCGTGTATGGTGGTCAAGACTGCAAGGGGTGGCAGCGAGCCATGCGACAGGCACGCGGCGATGCACGGGGGTGTGTGTGTGGGAGAGGGGGGGGGGGGGAGGGGAGGGGTGCTCAAGAGCCAGTGCCGGCCCAAGGATTTTGAGGGCCCTCCGGCGAACTCGTCACGATGGGCCCTTTATAGTCTGATTGTATATAAAATCTAATATAAATTAGAGCTCGATTGCACCTGGACGTGGACACACGGGTGGCCCGGCGTAGCCTTGTTGCCGAGTAGCCGTTGATCGCTGAGAGAGGGAGCCGACCAGGGGTCCAATGCACCGTGTCCTGCTAAGCTGAGAATTTGTTTGTGGGTCACGGTCACACGTAGACGCCGACCGACCTTCAGCGCATGCAACGTCCATGCGATCGGTGACGGACGAGCTGGGCAGCCGGTGAGACGGACAGGCAAGGGTCGACTCGCCGGGAAGACTCGAAGTCGCGACCCTGATTGTGATCGCGTGTTCGTGATGATCGATGGCTCGGTGTGGCGTCTGCGCTACGGAAACAACCGATCCTTAACCCTTTGCTGCTTTGGGCCTTGGTTTTGGTAGTTTACTATATATATATATATATATATATATATATATATATATATATATATATATATATATGTACTTGGACTTGGGCCCCCTCCTGGCTTGGGCCCCCTGTGGTCGCACCTAATGCACTACCCCGAGGGCCGGCCCTGTCAAGAGCTTGTAAGAGCATCTCCAATAGATTTGGTATATTGAGTTGCTATCCAAATACCTAAAAAATCAGTCAAAAAACAGCTCCAAATCAGTCAAAAAACAGCTCCAGAAGAGTTGCTATATAGATTGCTATCCCTAAATTTTTTACCAATCGACCTAAAATTCTCCCTTGATGACCCAAATTTACCAAACCAACTCTTGGATTGCTATAACTCTTCACTCACACGGGAACGTACACCGGCCATTTTGCTGGTATGGCTGTACGCCGCCTAGAGATGAAACCGTGCATGTGTTTGAGATAGAATTCAACTTGCCCGTAATATTCCTGCTGGGATCTCAAGTATAATACTATCTGGCAAATGCATGAGAAATCAAATACATACAATCGAGTGTCGTGATTACTGGCCTACCTGGCATCAAATACGTGTGCTACTACTTGATTGCTTATAGGTGCTGACAGAGTTGATGGAGATCTAGCCTTGCGCGAAAATGGCAGCTGGGCCATGCTATACACGTATAAGCCCCGGGCCATTATCATGATTAACCCAATTAACGTGGGCCGTGGCTGCTAAGTATCCAGGTAACTCACAATGGGCCGGTTAGCTCTCGTAAGCAAGAAGATTCTCTTGGAGATGAAACTGCATAAGCAAACTGGAGATAAGAACAAACACATAAAGGATGAGTACGGACGTGAGAGGGATTAATGGAATTTTGTTGAGATTGCAACAAACTTGCGCTCTAGCCTCCCTGCATTTGCATATATAAACAGGTCAAAGCCTCCAGCTGAAAGGGGACACGCCGCCAGGAAGACGCGGAAGCGCTGCTTGCCAGCCATACACACAAGTTCCGCACAGGCCAGAGGATGCCGAACCGCTGCCGCCGTCTACGCATATACGCGCCGCCGCTAACATATACACATACTGTATCACAGCGTACACCACACGCACGCACCTCTCGCCGCGCCGTTTGTGTGCTGCATCACAGCGTTTAACGCATCAAGCCCCTGCCTCTACGATGATCTCCTTCAAGGAAGGCGTCATCTTCCCCACACACATGACCCATGGTGAGCAGATTGCCTCTTTTGTTCAGCTGAGCCACCACCACTTTCTAAGCAGGTCATTAGGAGCCTGGGGAAAGACTTTTGCAAGTTACCAGAGAATACTCTTTCTGATGATGCTCTGGGCAAGAGAAACAAGGCTAAGCAACCTATGGGTGTATCAAATCCTCCAAAAGCAAAAGACAGTGATAATGTTAAGAACAAGAAGAAATCCAAGAAGAAGTAATGGTGATGTTGATCTTATTTCTTCTCAGGAGGACTGCTCCTTCTTTACTCTCTGGCTTCCTAGTCTGGTTTTCTCTTCTTTTAGTCCCTTTCTTAATTGTACCACTCTGGTTTTCAAGACTGGTCAAGAAACCTGTTATCACTTGTGTTAGGTCTCTGTTCACTCTGGTATTTTGTCATGTCACAGTGCTTTTACTAGGCTGTTCCAGGGATTTGACTGAGTTCTCACATGATCATTTTGGTGAGACAATAATGTTACTGGACTGTACTCATAATTACTGGTCCTTTCCAGTTCTTTCTTTGCCATCATGTTATGCATTTGGTGGCTATACCCCCCTTCATTGTTTTTTAAATGGATCACACGCATAATAGGATCTCGAGAAAATGGAATATTCTATGTTGGAATATCAGGGGTATTAATTCTTCTGATAAATGGATAGCCCTGCGTAGCAAAATTGCTGAAGCGAACTGTGATATCTGTTGTATTCAGGAAACAAAGAGAGAGCATTTTGATTACGCATATATTAGAAACTTTTGTCCCCCTTCATTCGATTCTTTTGATTATTTGCCCTCAATTGGCGCATCTGGTGGGATTCTTGTAGTATGGAAAGGAGCCAAATTTTTGGGCCAAAAAACATTTCATAATGACTTTGCCATTACCATGGACTTCTGTTCCCTGCTCTCCAATGCTCACTGGTCTCTAACCAGTGTCTATGGACCATGTACTTCTGATAGGAAACATATTTTTCTAAACTGGTTAAAAAATATGGACATCCCAGATGACATAGACTCTTTGGTGATTGGGGATTTCAACTTGATCAGGAAGCCTTCCGATAGAAATAAACCTGGGGGAAACATCACTGAAATGCTGGCTTTTAATGATGCACTTAGCTCTGCTGGTCTTGAAGAACTGCCTTTACAAGGGGAAAAATTTACCTGGACCAACAAACAGGAAAATCCACTCCTAGAACGTCTTGATTGGTTCTTTTGCTCTAGTTCTTGGGGGCTAAATTATACCAGGACCAAAGTTAATGCCCTTTCTAGAGACATGTCTGACCATGATCCCTGCAATATAGAAATTTCAACTGACATTCCAAAAGCAAAGGTGTTCAGATTTGAAAACTTTTGGTTACAGAGGGATGACTTCATGCAAGTTATGCAGAGCAGCTGGAATAAATCTGTCCCGCATCAAGATCCGGCAAAGAAATTAATGGGCAAGTTTAAAATCCTAAGAAAGAATAAAGCTTGGAGCTCCGCTCTTTCCAACTTAGCCGAGACTATATCTAACACAAAGCAAGTTATTCTATTCCTTGATACCTGGAAGAATCAAGAGACTTATCACTTGAAGAATGGAATTTTAGGGCTATCTTACTAGACCATCTCGCAAGACTACTAAACCAGCAATTAGCCTACTGGAAACAAAGAGGCACTGTCACAAGGATAAAATATGGGGATGGCAACACCAAATTCTTCCATGCAAATGCCACGACTAGGCATAGAGTTAACTCCATTGCTTCCTTACGAACTGATGAAGGAAATGCAATTACCAATCATGAAGGGAAAGCAATAATCATCTAGGAAGCCTACAAAGAAAGACTTGGCAAATCTGAAGGTCTCAACATGATCTTTGAATTGGAAAATCTCCTAGAAAGGGGGGAGAACCTTGAATGGCTTGAAGGCCCATTTATAAAGGAAGAAATTGACAAGATTGTACAGCAGTTACCCTCTGATAAATCTCCTGGTCCAGATGGTTTCAATGGGGATCTATTTATTAATAAAAGGAGATGAACCTCCCACCATAATGCCTAGAAAAAAGATAAATATCCTAGAAATTCCGAGAAAAAAAGAAAAACATCTAGCCTTTGATTCCCTTTATGAATAATCTCAAATTACCATCCAGCCGTTAATCCTCCTAGCATGATCCTAATGTATGTTCCTCTCTCCTGGCCTCCTGGGCTACCGTGCTCCCCTCGTAGGTTACTTTTTTACAAACGATCTATCTGGCTGTTCTTGACTCGATAAATTACCATGGCGCCGCAGCCGTCGCCACCAAATATATCTACCGTGGCACCACCGCATAGGGTTCTCCTGTAGGCAAAGATGCGCACGCCATACAAACATGCATGAAGATGACAGATGACCAAGCAGACAAGATTATCAACTCCGATGAAAATCTTCTTTGTCCATTGCTTGATTCAATTTATCAATCCTTGAATATACTTAAAGAAGATGTGTACAGATGAGTATACGGTGAGAATTTTGGCTAGGCTAGCAACGATATCTTCCTCCAAAAACTTCTATGCTGCACATGCGGGACCTGAGAAACTAACTGCTTTGCCTCCCAATATCGTCTCCACTGCATAGGGATCCTGGGGGCACTAGATCGAGCATGCACAGATGCCTACGTTACACATGCATATCTCAAGGTGATGACCAACAAAACAAGATGTAAGATTCTCAATTCTCTGAATAATTTCTTTGGCCATTGCTTCAGATTCAATTCATCAAATATACTCCAATATGTGTATAGACAAGTATACGATGACAATTCAGGCCTGACTAGGAATGATTTCCTCAGGTATTGCGTAAGCATATCCATAGATTGAAACGACACCAGGAAAAATGAGGATTAGCGATAAGCAGATATCATTGTTTGCAGATTATTCGGTCATTGAACATCTGTAACCAAAGGTCAAAAATCAATTAAGTTGTACATCAATTTGCATATGTCAGATATGGATCATTCTAATAAGATTTGGTAGTGGTTGACCCTGTGCCTCCATGAACACGCACGGACCGTCGCTCTTAAGCAGGGAATCAGCACATACTGTTATGTGGGTCAGGTCCAGCTTGCATGAGGAGCAAGAGGTCCACATCAGCTGTCAGCTGGTATCGCTGGAGAGAGCAAAGAAAGACATGACAATCCGTTATTCTGCTCGAGAAGGGTCCAGAATCAAAAGCCTCTGGCCCTTTGCCGACGGTAAGGATAGCCAAACAAACTTCATCCCTACATAAATATGTGGTGGAGATTGAGAATTAAAATCCCACTAGCTAATGAGAGATTTATTGCACAGCTATTGGGTTGTTTGTTTATTGCCATACTTCTCAAACTATCTGTAGCGATTGTTTTGTTCACTACAAAGGTTTTAACATACCATGATTTTGTAGCATGTGGGATCCTACCTGTCTTATAGTGAACGTTTTGTCAAACTTTGCTAATGGCAAGATATGCAAATGTTTCACCACTAGGTGTGTGGTGATATGTTGTAGTGAACCAAACACATCTGAAGCCAGGCTCCCTGCATCAAAGATTGAGGTGCAAAAACTGATCCAGTCATGGAACATTGAATTCTGACTGGCTTCACCTCGGATGCAGAGTGCTCCATCCATCAAGTTACAAAATACAAATATTGGAAAAATAATTACATGGAGTGCTAAATTACCTTTTCATGCTTGGCGTGTAGTATATTAAAATTGAGAAGCCACCTTTTATTCTAAATAGTTCAATTTGGTTTTGTGATGCCCTAGAGCTGATTGCCGTGTCTCCTAGATCAATGTGTTGATCAGGATACACACGTAAGAGGAATGATGCAGAGAATATTACTTGAATTATTTCACAGGTAACACATGTGTGAAAAATTAGGGACATTTTTTTAAATCAATCATAAACGATGGAAGCATTTTCTTACAGTTACTAAATCATCACCTTATTTGGGATGGACAAACAAATTCTAATGATCTTGGAAATTTCTTACTCTAATTTGTTGTATAATTGATGGTTTAATAGTTCTAGAAGTATATGTGGGTTAAAGCTCTATATTGATCAACAATGGCAATTTTACTTGAAAGGAATATAATACTTTGCTAGAATGTTTTAGATGAAGTTGAGTACATTAGCTAGGTAAAAAATATTACACGTAAAACAAGCAACAATATGTTATAGTATACCACTAACGGAAGTAGTAGTAGGGAAAATGATTAAAAAGCGACATTTTATTTTGTTTATGATATTTTGGATCATTATGTATATATCTGGACACATCTCCTTACAGCTTCAAATTAATTATTTTATAGTATACATTTGGAATAACAATCTTTTGTAATAAGGGAATTCATTTATAGGAAATGTGTGATCACCGCGCAATGGCGCGGGTTACCATGCTAGTTTTATTAAAGCCTGCTGGCCTTTTATATCCAAGGAATTCTATGATTTATGTCTGGGTTTTTACAATGGAACTATCTGCACCCAAAGTATCAATGGTTCTTACATCACACTAATCCCTAAGCATGATCATCTGGCAACCATTAATGATTTTAGGCCTATTTCACTTCTCAACTTTAGCATTAAACTCATCACTAAGATCCTGGCAGATCGACTTCAGCAGGTAATTTTGGATCTAATTCATCAGAACCAGTATGGATTCATTAAGTCCAGAACCATCCAGGATTGCCTTGCCTGGTCCCTTGACTATCTTCACTTGTGTCATCAATCTAGAAAGGAACTTGTCACCCTGAAATTGGATTTTGAAAAAGCATTTGATAAGCTAGAGCATAATACTATTATTTAAATTTTGAGGGCAAAGGATTTTGGTAACAGATGGATATCCTGGATCCAAACCATTTTATCTACTGGAACTTCAGCAATGTTGCTTAATGGTGTGCCTGGTAAAGTTTTCCACTACAAACATGGAGTGAGACAAGGTGATCCACTATCACCCCTTCTATTTGTGTTAGCTGCTGACCTCCTTCAATCAATCATCAATAAAGCAAAGCAACAAGGGCTACTCTCTCTTCCCCTTCAAAACACTGGAGATGAAAATTTTCCCATTGTCCAATATGCAGACGATACTTTGCTTATAATGGAAGCCTACCCAAGGCAATTATTTACTCTTAAAGCCCTCCTCAATTCATTTGTTGACTCTACTGGTTTAAGAGTAAATTATAACAAATTTGTGATGGTTCCAGTCAATGTAGAGGAACAAAGAATGCTGCACTTGGCCAACACCTTTCAATGTCAAGTGGGGACTCTGCCTTTTACATTTCTGGGACTCCCATTTGGTTCTAAAAATCCTTCAGTTCAAGATTGTCTGCCACTGGTTCATAAAACTGAGAGAAGGCTATCAAACACGTCCAATTTTCTAAATCAGGGAGGCAAGTTGCAATTGGTTAACTCGGTGCTCACTTCCTTACCCACTTTTTTCATGTGCACTTTCAAACTCCCAGCTGAAGTGGTCAAGCAAATAGATAGATACAGACGACATTGCCTCTGGAGAGGATCCGATCTCAATGCTAAAAAACCTCCCCTGGCAGCATGGAAATTAGTGACTTCGCCAAAAAAACTAGGTGGTCTTGATGTTCTAAAACTGAGAGTTCAGAATGATGCACTCCTCCTAAAAAATCTGCATAAGTTTTATAATAGGCAAGACATTCCCTGGGTCAAGCTACTTTGGCATAAATATTATTCCACAGGAGAGTTGCCTGGACATCGAAAGAGAGGTTCCTTTTGGTGGAGAAATGTCCTCAAACTACAGATGTTGTATAAAGGACTAGCACAGGCACAAGTTAAAGATGGTTCCACAGTCATGTTCTGGCATGATCCATGGAATGGATTACTATTCTCTCGGCAATTCCCTGAACTCCTCTCTTTTTCAAAAAAAGGATAACATTACAGTGCAAGAAATGATGCAACTGACTCACCGACTTGAGCATTTCCATCTCCCACTCTCAATCCAGGCTTTTAATCAATACAACTTGCTTCAAGCTCTTCTTGATAATGTTGAATTAACTCAAGAACCAGACCTCTGGATGTATATTTGGGGAGATGGACAATTCACCTCTGCTAAAGCATACAAATCTCTACTACGAACTGCCCAAGTGCATCCAATCTACTCTTGGCTATGGCTAAGCTCTTGTCAATTGAAACATAAAGTATTTTTCAGGCTACTACTCAAAGATCGACTTAACACAAGAGGTCTACTGCATCGTAAAAACATGGCCTTGGATTCATATTCCTACGAACTGTGCCTATGGCAGGGGAAGAATCTATGGAACACCTGTTTATCCACTGCAACTTTGCAAAGAATTGTTGGGCTTCTATTGGTATTGATATCAACAGGAGGAGATCAGCTGTTCAAACTTTTAAATCATTCAAGAGTTAGTTAAACAAGAAATTATATATGGAGATTATCATTCTCATGTGCTGGTGTATATGGACTACAAGAAATGATTGGATGTTCAATGGCGTAGATCCAACAATACAAGGTTGCAAAGAAAGGTTCCTTAAAGAGTTTGGGTTGATGCAACATCAAGCCAAAAGGAAATATTTCCCAGCTATTGAATTATGGCTACAATCTGTAACTTAGTTTTTTCTTGTTTCTCTTGTTTCCCTTTCTCTTTGCGCCTTCTGTACATACTTTATTGTTTCTTAATAAAATTTTCAGTAGGGGCTCCCCCCTCCTGTTTAGTCACACACACAAAAAAATCTTCAACCTCACCATCACGGAGAAGGTGCTAGATATCAACGTGAAGAAGACGGTCACCGTGGAGACGGGCATGCAAATCTCTCGAATTGGGGCGCCCTCCTGTTAGGTGATTTTTGTAGAAATGATCTTTGTCAGACATGCATAGTGTTATTTGACTGAAATGATAAGCAGATAAACAAACTCATGGTAGGACTTCTGAAAATGCTCACTGAATGTCCTAGTGACTTCTGAAAATCCTAGTTATGTGTTTATACTTTCCATTTACTAACGATTTTGTGCTTGTGTAACAGATTTCATGAAGCTGGAAGAAGATGCTACTAATAAATTAGTTTTCCTGTGATCAGAGCCTGCAATTTTTATCTTCTTTACAATCTTTACAACTTAATAATTACAGTGGCGTCGTCCTCCCTAGATTAATCTGCCCTGACACCGCACATCAGAATCGAGTCCGAGTTGAAGAACGAAATCACAAAGACCCAATGTTTTCCCAACCTTTTGCTAACTCGTACTCCCCTCACATCAGATCGCCCCTGCGTAAGGCGTGAGGAGTTGTCGCCGGCTCGTCGCCCTAGTGACATGAGTCACCATCGCATGTACACCCCCTCTTTAGTGACCGCCGAGGATGACGAAGCCACCGGCCAGCCGTAGTCTAGGCTCCATTGTTGTCATCATTACCTTGCACCACTGACCGCATCATTGGGGCAGCATGTGATGAAGCTGCACGCGATCTGGTCACATGCATGTGCCGACGGACAAAGCTCACGGCGGCGCAAGCGGAAGGCACCGGAGAGGGAAGAGGCACGCAACGACGCTTGCTAGGAAGGCATGCGGGGATGGTCGACAAGCCTGCAGTGGTCATCGCGTGTGCGCCGGCGTCACTGCAGCGTTGCTCGCGGCGACGTGCGTGCTCCTAGCCATCTGCGGGACGCCTCCGCCAGCCTCCAGTCCTACCTCGGTGGTCTCTGAAGTCAGGAGCATGACCGAGTGGTGACCCTTGTTAGAGAAGTGAGTTGTATTTCCGGTGTGCAGAGGCGGCGGCTACAACGACGGTAGGGAGTTGTCACTTTCAATATCCGGGATACTGACATACTATGGGATATATATACTCGGGATACCAGGCCACTCGGTTATATGGACGAGTGGACCAGGGGCTCGGTTATCCGGGATACTGTACTACCATGTAAGCCACTGCCCTTCCGGTATATAAGGAGGGCAGGGGGTCTTGATAGAGGGGAGAGACATATTGGAACCCTAATTCCAGTGCGCCATCAAGCAATACAAGAACAGCAAACAGGATGTAGAATTTTTATCTGCAAGGAGGTCCGAACCTGTATAAACCCTGTGTCTTGTGTCCATCAATCTTTCACACTCATACGCATACCTAGATTAACTATCGAGAGTATCTCTCAACAGTTGGCGCACCAGGTAGGGGTAGAGTTGAGTCCAACTTTGGTGAGTGCGATGGCTTTCGTCAACGTCAAGTTCTGTCCGGGAGACAAGATCCGCTTCGGCTCCATCAGCTTTGTAGCCGATCAGAGTGGAAGCCTCGTCAAGCTAGAGCGGGCGACCCTTCCGGTGGTCGTCACGCCTTCAGATCTAGGTGTTAGAAAAGCTCTGGTGGCTGGTCGCAAGATTGGGATAGACGGCCGGCCCCCACTTGGCCTCAGCAACACGGCGATGGTCCTTCAGAAGGAAACCCTCCCGGGCCCCCATTCAACGTTGCCCATGAGGAACCGATCGGCAACCTTGGCTGACTCGGCTCTAGCTATGGTCGATCTCCCAATTCCTTTTTCAAAGGAATTGGACGAAGATCCCAATTTTTTCTTCGGCTCAAGACTAGTGGCAACAATCGGTGTTGATAATGAGTCAATCCAGGACCTTATTGGAGAACCGAGTGATTCCGAGAGCCACTCGTCGGATTATCGTGACATCTTCATGGAAGAACTTACTGCCCTGAACACAGGGGTAGGAGGAGAAACTTCTGCTGCGGCAGCCACTCGAGGAGTACCAGTAGACCCGGCGGATGGACAGGAGACGGACCCTGAGGATGATGATCCGGAGAATGTCACCCCAATGCATCAACGACCACCTGCTCGTTAGAACAGACCCAGGTCCGTCCAAAACTTAAACATGGGCAACCTCACCTTACAGCTGGATGGTGAAGAAGTGTTCAAAACTCCGCAGCATAACATTACGTCTGCGGCAACTTTGTTGAACTCGCTAGAGCCCATACTCCAGGCCAACCCGGAGATAACGCCGCAGATCAACAAGTTAAAGGCACATATCAACGCCGCAGTCGTACTTGAGATGCATGCGGCGTGATCGGCGCCTACTAAAGCGGCATCTGGGGCCGCCAGTTCGATGCCTAGTCAGGACAGAAGAGGATCACGACGGAACGACCGGCAAGCTACTCTGCCACCCGAACCCAGACGACGGCCAATCGCGGATTACCATGATCAGAACCCGCACAATGACCTTCATAATGGTATACCACCGCATGATGCCCGAGTACGACTAGACGGCAGATATCGAGAGCGGGATGATGCGGCCCGCTAGGAATACGAGGATGAACAACACCATCGCGGCTTAATTGATGATCGGTACTATGAGCGCAACGACAGGAGAGAGCCACCTCGAGACGATCGGCATTACGATTGGCGGAACGAGCGTCGGCGGGAAGACAGAACTCGCCAGGAACTCGGTCATGATCAGGAACAGACTCCTCCTTTGATGACTATGATGACGAGGCTGGTATCCGGGCCTTCACTCGGGAGTTATGGAGTGTCAGTTGGCCAACCGACTTCAAACCAGTCAGCATTGAGAAATGTGATGGCAAGGCGGACCCATGCGACTGGCTTCATGTCTACGCAACGGCCATCTGAGCACTCGGTGGTGATAGCTTTGTTATGGCTAACTATCTACACGTGTGCTTGGCCTCAGTAGCTAGAACTTGGCTCACCAATCTGCCCGATAATTCCATTGATTCTTGGGCAGAGTTGTGCAGGCAGTTTGTTGCCAACTTCCAAGCTATGTTTGACAGACCGGGGAATCACTGGGAACTCACCAGGATCAAGTAGCGAGACCGGGAGCCATTGAGGGAATACATCCAGTGCTTCTGCCGAGTGAAAAACACCATCCCCAATATCTCGGATGCTCAGGTTGTCGCTGCCTTCCAAGGTTGACTCCGCGATGATGACTTGATCAAGAAGATTGGAAGACTAGACACGGCTGGAGGTTTGTCGGCCAAGGAACTGTTCACCATGGCTAACAAGTATGCAGCTGGCAACTCGGCTCTCTTTCAAGTTTGCCAATACAAAGATGAGGCACCACGGAATCGCAACCAGGCGGGGCCGTCCAATTATAATAAGGACGGTGATAGAAAGCGCAAGCCAGACCGAACGGTGGCCAACATAGAGCACCCCAATTGGAGAAGGCAGGTCACTTAAGACGACTTTGACAAAATGCTGGATGGTCCTTGCCTACTGCATGACGAAGCACATAAGGCTAGAGAGTGCTTCAAGTTGAAGAACTTCACGCATCACGCGTTGAAGGTCTGCAAAGATCGCCCTTGGGTCCCCAAAGGCGGCAGAAAGGACGCTGAGAAGGACAACGAGGAGGAGGATAAGGAGGAATTTCAAGATCTCGAGCGCGAGGTCAACTACATCTGTGGAAGGTCCATGGCAGACTCTAAGCGTCAGCAGAAGATCCTTTATAGGGAGGTTCACTCAGTCTCGCCAGCAGTGCCTCACTATCTACGGTGGTCTGAGGTCCCAATCACATTTGATCGATCGGACCACCCGGATCACATTCCTAGACCCGAAAAATACCCGCTAGTGCTAACACCGACCGTAAACCGAGTCCGGTTGAATAGGGTTCTGGTGGATGGTGGCAGCAGTCTGGACATCCTTTTCGTGAAAACCTCAAGGAGCTCGGCATACCTCTAACTGACCTCAAGCCCAGCAGATCACCGTTTCATGGTGTGATCCCTGGCATGCAGACAATCCCGCTGGGGCAAATCACTCTGCCCGTGACGTTCGATACTCGGGAGAACTATAGGACGGAGCGCATCACCTTCGAGGTCGTGGATCTGGACTTCACCTATCATGCCATCATATGGCAACCAGCCATAGCCAAGTTCATGGCCATACCCCACTACCCGTACATGATGATGAAGCTTCCGAGGCCAAACGGAGTCATCTCACTCCATTCGGATGTCCGTACCTCGTATGACTGCAACAACCAAAGTTGCGAGCTGACTGAGAAGAAGGTGGCGGCATCGGAACTCGATAAGCTGAAGATGGAGATTGCGAAGGCGGAGGAGGCCATGCTCGACTTGCCTCCTAAGAAGACGTTGAAGGCCACAGTGCAAGCGGAAGCCGTGGAGTCAAAGAAGATACAGTTAGATGCTAGTGATATATCCAAGACCACCAATATTGGGGTCAATTTAAGTGATAAATAGGAAAGCGCGCTCATCCTTTTTCTTCAAAATAATAAAACACATATTTGCATGGAAGCCCTCGGATATGTCGGGTGTTCCAAGGGAAAAGGCTGAGCACAAACTTCACGTTCGAGACAATGCTAAACCTGTGAGGCAGCGACTTAGACAATTTTCGCAAGACCAAAAGGACGCGATTAGGAAAGAAGTCGGCCGATTATTGGCAACCAGTTTTATTAAAGAAGTCTTTCACCCCGACTGGTTAGCTCTGGTTCTAGTAAGAAAGAAAAATAAGGAGTGGCGAATGTGCGTGGATTACACTGGCCTTAACCTGGCTTGCCCCAAAGACCCGTTCACTCTCCCTCGCATAGATCAAGTGGTCGACTCAACGGCAGGATGTGCCTTGTTGTGCTTCCTAGATGCTTATTCGGGGTACCATCAGATTCCCTTAAACGAAGCAGATCAGCTTAAAACATCATTCATCACACCGTTCAGGGCTTTCTGTTATACGACAATGCCATTCGGCCTGAAGAACGCTGGTTCCACCTACCAGCGGACTATGCAGCAATGCCTGGATGACCAGATCGGGAAGAATGCAGAGGCTTATGTTGATGATGTGGTAGTCAAAAGCCGACTCGCCTCCAACTTGATATCCGACCTAGATGAGACATTTAGCAATCTTCACAAGTACAACATGAAGCTGAACCCCGAAAAATGCGTATTTGGCGTTCCGTCAGGAAAACTACTCGGTTTTCTGGTCTCACATCGAGGAATCGAGGCAAATCTAGAAAAAGTCAATGCCATATTGCGATTGGGATGCCCGCACTCACAAAAAGACATCTAGAAGTTAACTGGTTGTATGGCAGCACTCAGCCGGTTTGTGTCGAGACTTGGCGTCCGTGGACTACCCTTCTTTCGGTTACTTAAAAAGAAAGATCCCTTCATATGGGATGATGAGGCGCAGAAGGCTTTGGATGAATTTAAGGCTTACATTAGCGGCCCGCTAGTGCTAACAACCCCAGAGAAGAAGGAAACTTTGTAGCTGTATATCTCTGCAACCACAAACGTCGTCAGCACGGTTCTAGCGGTGGAGCGAGCAGAGGATGGCAAGGCTCAAAGCGTACAACAGCCGGTTTACTTCATCAGCGAGGTCCTATCAGAATCAAAGGTACGATATTTCCAGCTTCAAAAGCTATTTTATGCCTTATTGATGACATCTCGCAAGTTAAAGCATTACTTCAAAGACCATCCCATCGAGGTCCATACGTCCTTCGGGCTAGGCAAGCTCCTTCACAACCAAGAAGCAACCGGAAAGATTGCCAAGTGGGCCGTTGAACTAGGGTCATATGATATCACCTACAAGCCCCGCGACACGATCAAGGGCCAGGCATTATCTGACTTCATTACCGAGTGGACCGAGTCAGAGCTACCACCCATGCCGAAGGAATTGAGTTATTGGACAATGACGTTTGATGGTTCCCTACAACTGGAGGGAGCAGGAGTGGGAATGGTATTGGTATCTCCGGATGGCGCCAAGGTATGGTACGTGCTCCATATGTACTTCTACGCCTCCAACAACGCAACAGAATATGAAGCTCTGTTGCATGGGCTTCGAACAACCATATCACTCGGTGTTAAAAGGCTTAGCATCTCCGGCGACTCGACGCTAGTGATTAACCAAGTTAAAAAGGAGTGGTGTTGTTCCCACGAGAGCATGACAACGTACTATACTGAAGTTTGGAAGCTAGAAGACAAGTTTGATGGCATCGAGTACAAGCTCGTCCTCTGGAAGTTCAACGAAGAAGCAGACAAGCTGGCCAAGCTTGGGTCCAGCAAAGCGAAAATACCTGATGGGGTATTCCTCGATGATTTACATAAGCCATCTGTACTAACCCAGCAAATTGTGGTGCAGTCCGCTACAAACGACGGAGCAATTTCCCAGGTCGCCATCGTCCAGGTAGATTGGAGAACTCCATTCGTCGAATACTTGGATCATGGTAAGCTGCCAGCCAACAAAGAAGAAGCCCTCTGTGTCATTCGCAAATCTAAATCATACTGCATGGTAGATCATCTTCTGTACAAGCAAGGCCCATACAGTGTGCTAATGAAATGCTTATCACAAGAAGAGGGGGTGGCGATATTAAAAGAAATTCATGCTGGCATATACGGCAACCATACGGGCCCATCCACAATAGCAAGCAAGGCAATGAGACATAGATTTTATTGGATGACTCCCAGCGCGGATGCTAAAGATATTGTCCGAAAGTGCGAGGGTTGTCAATTTTTCGCCCGTCAGATGCACGTACCGGCCACCGAACTTTAGAACATTCCTATATCATGGCAGTTCGCAGTATGGGGATTAGACATTGTGGGTCCTTTTCAGAAGGCTCAAGGTGGTTTTACTCACCTGTTCGTGGCGGTGGACAAATTTTCTAAGTGGATCGAGGCAAAACCAGTCGGCAAAATTTCGGCTAAAAAGGCTGTTGAATTCATGACCAAAATAGTCACTCACTTTAGTGCCCCACATAAGATAATTACCGACAACAGTACTCAGTTCACGGCACAAGAATTCAAGGATTTCGCGGCTTGGGTCGGCTTTAAGATTGGGTATGCTTCAGTAGCCCATCCGCAAAGCAACGACCAAGTTGAATAATCGAATGGCCTATTGCTTTCGGGGATCAAGCCTTGCATTTTTGACAGACTCAAAAAATACGCTCGACGGTTGGGTTAGAGAGTTGCCTTCAGTGCTGTGGGGTCTTAGGACCAATGTTAGCCGAGCCACGGGTCTTTCCCCCTTTTCATTGGTCTATGGATCCGAAGCAATGTTACCAACCGAAGTGTTGTTCGCTTCTCCATGTATGATAGTGTACGATGAAAACGTGTCCAACGGCTGTCGATGTGATGACCTGCTGATGCTTGAAGAACAAAGGGATGTCGTATTGATCCGGTCGGCAAAATATCAGCAAAGCCTTCGGCGCTATCATGACAAGAAAGTCCAATCTCGAGACCTTTCGGTCGGCGACTTGGTGTTAAAGCAAGTCCAACCTACGGTTGGTAAGCACAAATTGTCAGCTCCTTGGGAAGATCCTTTTATTATAAAGGAGGACACTCGGCCAGGTGCATACCGACTGATGCGCAAGGACGGGTCAGACCTCCCCAGCTCCTGGAATGTATCTCAGCTATGTCATTTCTATGCTTAGTTTTCATAGTTTACTGTTATTTCTACATCCTTGTATTTCTCATTACAATATATATGTACACTGTGGTCATGATGTTTCATAATACAATTTATGATTCCTGTGAAATGCTTTGTTAAGACATGACCCAAACTTTGATTCTTGGTATTACCGCAACTTGTACATGTAGACCAAGTGGGTTTCTTAGTCCCCAGGGTTCATGTCGTCTGTTGGGGACCAAGGCAATTTTCCTGATTCACATATGCTTGACCGAGTGGGTTCTTAGTCCCCATGGTTCATGTCGGTTATCGGGAAAATTGCTTAGAGTGCTGGCATGAGTTTTGTGTTGGTTGTGAGTGCTAGACACGAGTTCATACAATACATAAACAAAGCAGTACGACCAAAGAATTCATTACAATATTGGTGATGGATCTAGACCTCCGGTCTACCGAATCAGATTTTACTACGTTCCTGGTAGCAAAATATAGTATCAAAACAGACAATCCAATTCTTTACTCCTTTGGTAAAGGATCCAGTTCTATCTGGTCAGTTAAGATAGTGGCAGTTTTTTGAGCCTCGGTTATCAATGTCTCACATTGATCGTCGGTAAGGTCCTCGTGGAAGCCTTCAGCGACAACATCCAGGTCCAGGCTGGAAATGTGTGATTTGGCAATAGCCAGCACTTGAGCACCGGCTAGCTCAGCTATATGACGGGCATGCTGGCTCACTCGGCTTGGCGCTTCTTGTAGCTGGACCAGGAGGTCTCGACACTTAGGCGGCTTCTCTTCAGGAATAATGTACTAGTTCACTGCCTGTGCATCACTCTGCAAAGCTGCAAGAGACCAGCGAAGATTTGCGTCACCCTCAACAAATTTCCTTTGTAACAACTTGTAAGCTCTTTGAGACCCTACAGAGGCAAAATAAATACATTTATAGGGGAAAATATAGTTCTAGCAATGTAGGTAATATCAACAGTTTACCTTTGAGGCATTTTTCTGTAGCAGCCTTTTCTGCCTCAAGAGTAGTTGCCTTTGCTTTGTAGTCTTCTTTCAACTTCTCAACTTCTTTGAAAGACAACCTAAATTTATTCAGTTCATCTACTGCCTTTTTGAATATGTCCTCGGCTTTAGATAGCTCAGTTTTCAATGTTGAATTTTTCTCTTGTTGAGCTTTTAGTTGTTCATGAGCCTCTGTTGAAGGTCACGAGTAAATGGCCAGCCACAAGATAAAGGGAGAGACAGGGAAACCATACCTTGGGATTTCTTCTTCCAGTGATCCTTGGATTCCTCCAAGGTCTTGAAGCCAGCTTTCAGTTTTTTGAAGTTCTTCATAACTTCCTCCGATGCTTGCAATCGCTTCGACAATTCTTGATTTTGTTTCTTTAATGTGTCGACCGCGTTAGAGGAAGACTCTAACGCCTTCAAGCGATCCTTCAGTTTGGCAATCAAAGTTGTCGAGTCAGCTTCCCTCTGATTTTTAGAGGCAAGCTCCTGCGACAAATCTGCGATAGGGCATTCAGCAATTACAATATGTGGAATTCTTGACATACTCATGATTAAAAGGGACTGCAGATGGCATACCTGATATCCTGCCTTGCAAGACATCTATCTGGGAGGAGTATGATTTCAGCTCGAGGGTGAGATGACCGACTTCTAACCTCTCCCTAGCAAGATCTTCGGTATCCATGGCCTTCGCCAGTTTTCTGCTGGCAAATCGCAACACCTTGTTTTTTGCCAGCCATGTGCGCTTTCAGTTTCTAAAAAAAACGTGCATGGGTTAAGCTT
Organism: Eleusine coracana subsp. coracana; assembly: GCA_032690845.1. Taxonomy (NCBI): domain Eukaryota; kingdom Viridiplantae; phylum Streptophyta; class Magnoliopsida; order Poales; family Poaceae; genus Eleusine; species Eleusine coracana. The sequence goes on along the minus strand of CM064426.1, from coordinate 64,227,323 downwards.
GTCATATCTTATAATTTGAAGACATATGCATCAGCACCATACCTGGAATGAGTGAAAAGCTTTCTGAGTCAGCTCTTCAAATATCTTCAACTCTTCTTGTTCATGAGCTTGATCAAAGCCCGCGATCGCGTGTTTGCCAACATGGTAAATCACTCGGGCGAACTCAGGCTCTTCCTCAACTCCTTCTCTCACCACTCGGTGGATGGGTATTGCGGCTTCATCCGGTTCAGGGCCGATTGGATAGTCATATGTCAGCTCCGGCATTTTCTCAAAAATTAATGAAGGCTCCCCTGTGTCCTTTGGCACAGAAGCCTCAGGGTTTGAGTCCATTGCAGGGGAGTTCAAGTCCGGCATGGGCGAGTCTTTCGTCGCATCATGACCATCGTTTGTTCTCGAAGGTGGGGGAGGAGCTTTCGAATCACTCGGTTTTTTGGCCGAGTGGCTGGGAGCATCATCCTGAGGCGTCTTTGACTTGGTCTTAGAGTTGCCTTCCTCAGGATTGATGTTTTGTGGTGTCGTGCTTCCTGAGGATGCGGACCCCAAAGCTCTAAAAGGACGAACAAGGCATTAGCAAGCCATGCAGTTACAAAAAATCAGGGTAAGTTTAGAAATCCATACTTAGCCCGACGCTTAAATTTCAAGCCAAACACCTTCGGAGGCGGGCTAGTCAATCTAGGGCTTTGTGTCTTCGAGGCATGAGCAGAAGATGTTTCTTTTTCTGCACTCGATCAGGAGTGATCTTCAGCAACATTGGGCCTTGGATCATTTGTTGCTCTTGGCCAAGTGGCAGGAACCTCTTTTGAAGCCTTACGCTTTCTTTCTTCTTCAAGTCTGGCAGTCTGTTCTGCCAGAGGTTCATCATCGTCAGATTCTTCGATCTGCACGTTTCGACATTTTGGTGCAGACGGCTGTTTGGGTGACCTTCCTCGGGCTGATGAAGGCAACGGAGGGTTTGATGAATACACATCAAGAGCCTGAAATTCACATACTATGATTACTGCCAGTCATAAAAATGTTAGAAATGGGATGTAGCCACAAGAAGCGATCACTTACATCATTCCTGGTGATTTTTGAATGATAACGCATCCTAGCGGAACCTGGGGTCCAGTTAAGCAAAGAGGAGAAGACACCCTCCAGTCGAAGTGTCAACTCCCGCTCTGTCAACTCTTCAGGTACCTCCATAGTAGGGTCCTTTTTCAAGTTGAATTTCCAAGCAGGAATGTGGCATTTTTTAATCGGTTGCACGCGCCGATAAATGAAACTGGCAGCCACATGGACTCTGCTGTATCCCTTTTTCTTCAAATCTGCAATTTCCTCTAGTATCTTGTCGACCTGCGATTTCTTGTTTGGAGACGCCTTTGCCGACCACTCGGGTCGTGGCACTGGCACTTCAGCTGCAAACTTCGACAATGATGGTGAATGGTTCCCCTGGTAGAACCAGTCAACGTGCCACCCTTTGTTTGTCGAGCAAAGAGGAACCTCGATATACTTTGACTTATTCCTAAGATGGAACCCAGCTCCCCCAATCACATTATTATTGTTCGATTTTAACACGAATAGCTCTTTGAAGGTATCAAAGTGTGAGGTGATCCCCAAAAAAGCCTCACACAGGTGGATGAATATGGAAATGTGGAGAATAGAATTGGGATTCAGATTCACCAGATTGATTCCATAGAAAAAATAGCAATCCTCGGAAGAAATCGCTACAGGGGATCCCAAACCCGCGATAAAAGAACGAGGCGAAGATGGTGATATGATCAACAGGGGGTTGTGGAAATTTCTGACCTAGTGCTTCGATCCAATCTCCAGTTTACTGATCCAGAAGGACTCCGTTGATTACCAGCCTGTTGATCTTCTCTGCGTCCATGGCGGAGGCCGAGAACTCTCTGATCCCCATCGGAATGTCGAAGCAAGCTTCATCCTCCGTTGAAGTAGGGGATGCCTGCTTCCGCGAGTCTTTCGCGCTTGGGTGAGATCTCTTTGGAGCCATGGAGCGGTGGATTTACGGAAATGGAAAGATTGAATGTCGAACAAGGTGTAAGGGAAGATCTAGGGTTTGAAGCAAGAGGCGGCGGAAGCAGAGCGAAATGGAGGTGAGGGGTCGTGAATGAGATAAGTGTGCTTATGTAGTGACTGATTAACCTAATTGACCCCATACAGTAATGGGCCTACTTAGCCCGCTAGCTCACTTCTAATTGTCAGGGCGCGTCCTTTTAGGGTAACTGGGATGATGTCTATTATATCCCTTTACAATGACATTCAGATTGAAACAACGCCAATCTTGGGGGCTGTTATCTGGGAAATTGTGATATATCACTCGGATCATATCAGCACCAATATTGGGGGCTGTTATTTGGGAAATTATGATCAATCATTCGGACCACACCAGCGCCAATCTTGGGGGCTGTTATCTGGTAGATTGTGATCAATCATTCGGATCACAACAACGCTAATCTTGGGGGCTGTTATTTCGAGATTTGTGATTAATCACTCGGATTATCATCACCAATCTTGGGGGCTACGGTTTTGAATTTCATGATAAATCACTCGGACTGAAGCATCATCAGACTTGGGAATCTGTTGTTTTTAAATTGGTGATGAATCACTTGGATAATTGTCATATAATATGCAGTAGAGCTGATTATCTTGACAAGTCACTCAATCTGTTCGGGAAAGTGTCAGATTCAAATAGCCAATGTTTTTAGCTCACAAGGCATTTCATTCAAAATGTCTTCTGTGCTGGGGCTGTGATTGGTTATAGATGATTAATATTTTTGGTCTTTAAACTCACAAATCGTTTCAGGAAAGGATTAAACGTCTCTTGAGTTGGAAGTTGGATCACCGAGATATCGAAGCAAATTTTGTGTTTATCAAGTTGAAGTACTTTTCAATTCCAAGAGATGTTGAAGCAAATTGGAGCTATGATTGAAATTGGAAAGTCCTTAGGGCTACTGTAGGATATATGTACCAGGGATACCTGGCCACTCGGTTATATGGCCGAGTGGGCCAGGGGCTCGGTTATGACGTGTTCAAGAGTATGACTTAGAAGATATTTATTTAGATATTTATATTAAGTAATCGGCAAGTTAGGTTAGCAGATAGGATGGAATCTTCTGTAACCGAATGATAGACTACCATGTAAGCCGCTGCCCTTCCGGTATATAAGGAGGGCAGAGGGTCTTCGATAGAGGGGAGAGACGTATTGGAACCCTAATTCCAGTGTGCCATCAAGCAATACAAGAACACTAAATAGGACGTAGGGTTTTTATCCGCAAGGAGGTCCGAACCTGTATAAACCCTGTGTCATGTGTCCATCAATCTTTCACACTCATACGCATACCTAGATTAACTATCGAGAGTATCTCTCGACACATACCAGTACACTTATATCATCATAGTCATGCACTTATGCTGTTCTTTTTCCACAAACTTGCGTTAATTGCTATTTCCAGTGAAATTATGGTGAAATCCTTACTTGTGGTGAAATCCTTACTAAATTACTGTACTCCAGAGATGGGTTCGTAAGTCTGAATGTAGTGGTCACTCACATAGATCAGCAAATAGTATTTTTTAGTTTTTTATGAAATTGTTGCTATCAGGGATCTGCAGTTCTGGAGCAAGGATGTAATAACGGAGACTTGTGAAATGGTAACTGTAAAAGGTCATTCCGTGCTATTGAAGCAGGGAACGAGAGTTCTAGAGGTATGGCTATCTTTTATGTTCGTGTTGTTTTGGTCTCTTTGTTCTCAGCAAGCTGTATTGATTTTGGTGAGAATGATGTATATTCTTAATTAGTATCCCATAACCACAAACTGAAAATAGTTGCCATTGATGCTTTGCACTATCTTACTTAAACACGTTAAATGTTTATGGAGCATATTTGCTTGTGCCTAATAAGTTCCAGCTGTGCTTTCATTAAATACATGTATAAAAAAAAATTCAGTTATGTTTGCTTATAATAAGGGGTTAACATGTACGATTATTCTGGTAGGCATGATGTTTATTGTTGCCAACAATACCATCTTTTTAGAAACAATGTAATGACAATAGAGTAAGGTAATGAGCTTCCTTTTCCTTTATATTGGGCAAGTTGCACTGCAGTATATCCTGGAAAGAGAAGCCACAATCCTTGTTAGAAAAGCTTAAAATTACTTTGTTGTAGCAAAACTGATATCAGAGTGATGCCATTTTCCTTATTCCTACATGAGTGAAGATAGTTTATAATTTTGACAAAAACATGATTCATGAAAAGTAAAATTTAGGCTACGAGAGGATCTGCATTGTGCTTTAGCATAAAAAAAAGTTCCAGTGATCTATTTTTTATTGGAATTCCAATTCAAGAGTTTTTTTGAAGTGCCATTGTCACGAGTTACTCTCAGTATAGTTTTATACTGTGGTATGTATATATTTTTTACTTTGAAATCTTTCTATGTTCTGATAGGAATTTATTATCGTTTGGAGATTGGAAAGCATATAGAATTCACTTCTTGTTTTGTCATTATTCTAAGAACAATTTGTTGGTGCACGATGTATTGAGAAATTCTTCGCTTAGTTGTTATTTGCTACGCGCATCAGTTGTGATAGTACTCAATATAGTGCATTTAGCTGTCAATGTAACGGTACATGATATCTAAGATCGATTTGTTGGTGCACGATGTTTTGAGAAATTCTTCTCTTAGTTGTTATTTGCTATGCGCATCAGTTGTGATAGTAGTCAATAGTGCATTTAGCTGTCAATGTAACGGGGCATGATATATAGATTAATTCACCATATTCAGCACATTAACCTTGAGGTAACTTGCACCCCAACCGTGGAGTCCAGAGCTTGATGAGTAATTCAAAGCCCCCGAGAACTCACGAGCAATTCAAACAACTATAGGAAAGAAACAAAGGGTATCCACACAAATCCTGAAAGTTAACGGAAACGGAAGCCTTTGCACAATGTTTCCATGAGAATTTGACATCATGTCAGTGTAGAGTGAGTTCTGAAGTCTTTGTACTGAGATAACAAATTTTTATACTATATTTATATGAACAATATTTATTATAAGTTATTTCCGTAGCAACGCACGGGTGTTTTGCTAGTGTAGTTGAAAAACATGGTGCCCAACATGAAGAGGCAAACATGATGAAAACTGAACTGTGCGTCAATTGATATAATTGGAAAAAGAATTTCTTTTCTGCGGGAGATTAGAATTGTAGTAGGTCAGCAGTTGAATGTGCTAGCCACAGTGATGTATGTCAGTCATATGGTCCATTATTGTAAAATCATATTTTTAAATCTGTGTTTATTATTTGCACTGGTTGTTCTCTCTTTCTGGAACAACCAATTCACTACATATAAGAACCGGGTTGCAGTGCAATGTTTCTGGCCAACAGATAGGTTGCATTCCTGCTCATATATTTGCCGATTGTTCTGGACATATGTTAGTCCTTGAAAAAATATAGCTGATAGGCTGATTGTCTAAAGGAATGCAAGTGCAAACCTATCTGGATATTTAAATGATTAGCCTAATACTAATGAAAAAAAATATCTCAGAAGCACACTTCGTGTATCATTTCGGTCAAGGCTGCACTAAAGTAGCACATCAATCTTAGGATCACACTTTGACAAAGAAGAAGTTATTGATTAATCTGTAGTACTGCATCTATATAAGAATCGCACTGCATATCTTACATGAGTGGTCTTAAAAGAGTAAATCTGACACTTCATATGCTACATTTTACTCCAAAGTGAACTAATTGTTATTTTACATGACCTTAAGGCATATCTTATATGGCTCAAAAGCGCATTCCAAGTAAACAAGAAATTATGAAATTATCATAGGATCAGTGCTAGAAGCAACATGTTGCTCTTCATGTTGCTTTTCTTTTCACTGAGATAATCTTCTTAGGCTCCTCTGAAATGCTCCGTTGATAACCCATAATATTCTTCTCATTCCATCGCCCCTGAGAAAAAATGTTAATCATTTAAAAATGTATGAAAAATAAATAAGAAACTTATGTGTCTTATGAAATTCATCTTACACTAGCATAAGAAACATATGTGGCATATGGAAAAAAGAAACTGCACTGCATATGACATCCCCGATATCATTAACAAAAATGTACGACACAAAAGTTCAAATTAAATAAATTTGTAAAATTCAAAACCATTTAAACTTGATAATTTCAGAAAGAAAAAAAAATCTTCTAATAAAGGTCGAATCTAGTGTTTGCAAAAACCTTAAACATTTCAACAGAAGCATATCCATGTTTTTACACATTAATGTTGGGCCTGTAAAAATAGAATTTTAGGGAATTTACCAAAATTTTTGGTAAAGGTTTGATAGCCCTACTAATTGGGGAAATTACAGAAAACAGAGTTCAGTTCAAGAATTTTCATAATTTTTCAAAGCATAATTTCAGAAAACTTTCTATACAAAGGTTGCTCAGAATTGCGCTCTACCTACTCCCATAAATTGCTAAGTCCAACAAAATTGGTAAAGACCTGGCCTTGACTGCAACAGTGAGGAGCAGATTTTTTCCAACCCTGTGGAGCCCACTCCTCTCTTTTCTCTGTTTCACCCATGCCTGTTACTGTAGCTGCGACCAACTCATGACCTCCACCGAGAGCTGGATGGTAAAGCAAGGATTTGCTTCTCCTTCCTTTGCACCTTAAGCTAGCCCCAAGTCAAGGTCTCCTCCTCCTCCTCCCACAAGCAAGCCAAGCTCTGTTTTCTTCTCTCTTTTCTTCCTTGAGATAGCAACCATGGCCACCATGAGTTAGAGCTCAAGCTTATTTCTCTGCTCCAACCTCTATGCCCTAATGATGCCACCTGAGGCTGCAAAAGAAGATGGTGAAGCTTCTCCAATCTTCCTTCTTCTTCCTCTCGTGATGAAGACCGCTTCACCATGAAGTCGTCCCAACAATCGGTAAGTCTTAGTTCAATTCCTCACAAAGGAGTATTAGTCACATCCTTAACTAGCTATTTGAATCAAACACCATGTGTTTCCACCTACCAAATCGCTGGAAATCGGGATTTTCTGGTCGCCGGCCCGTCCTCTGTTTTTAGTTACTGTTCACACCAAAAATCAGAAAAAAGAGAAAATAGTTAGCAGATTCAAAAATTCATAACTCCCAAAATAAAATTGATAAAATCATGAAACAAATTTTGTTGGTTTCCTGTTGATGAGATCTATCCACTTAGCATGAAGTTGATCAGGTTTTGCATATAGTCTATTGTGTATAATTCAGAGAAGATAAAGCTAAATAAATTAATATCTCCAATACTATAAATGGTGAAATCATGAAATTTGGTCAGTAATCATCTCATTGCATATGTAAACGTTATGCAAAAGCACATCTCCATTTTTATGCATATTTTTTAGAGTTATTGCATAATTATTTTAGTTAGTAAATGAATTTCTATAAATTCCCTATTAGGAATTTAATTATGAAACTTTGCATGGTTGTTACTTATACATTAATAAATCTTTGTAAAATCCCATGTTAAATCTGGAGCAATAGAAGTATGATTTTTGCTGTCGATTTGCTTATTCAATAAGTGGCCTAGGAATTTATTATACAAGTATTGACTTATATGCATAATTAACTTAATTACTGGTATTGGCCCCCTGATATTATTCATCGCATAGTTAAGTCATGATAACATGGGTTCATATGTTCATCATCATTGCTCATCATCATGCATGTCATGTTTAGTTAAGAAATTCCATCAATCCTTGAGCATTCATCTTTTATTCATGCATTTTCATTTTTCATATAGGACACGAGCTCGAGGAGACCACACTGGAGCAGACCGGTGCTGAAGTGAGCTTCATCAAAGACTCTAACTACGATCACTCCCAAGGCAAGCCCGGCGCACACCTACTTATTGAGAGTCCTTTTTGTTTATTCACAAAAATAGCGGTCTTGTATTGTGCATTAGGTATAGGACTTGGGTGAAACCCACATGCATCGACGAACAATGACCTATGATTAGTCTATGTTAGTAAGCTCTTTCGTTAGCAAATGCTATGCTTAAACTAGTGGAGTCAACGGTAGGCTATGGGATCACTTGATTTAATTATGATTCACATGAAGGATGAACTTGGATAAAATTGAGAACCTATTGTTGAAACTCTGCGGGCAAGTATTGAACAGTACCAAGTGCATACCTTTATATGGGAATTGGTAAACCTAGTAACTTGGACGCCGTATTATGGGACAACATTACTCGTCGATCCAGAGGTGATGTGAATGGCACGGTGGATGCACGGGTTTGAGGACCGCTAGAGAGTGCACGGGTTAAGCCTCGGATACGAAGTACTGTATCACGGGGAGGACGTGTACTCGGGATCGATGGCCCTAGATTGACTTTATAGCAATCTCGTGAACGGTGGTCATACGTGTTCTTAAATGATGCGTATGTCGTGTACTTGGGTTTTCTCCCACAGGATGTAAATTGATTCGAATTGTTGTCCCTCACAGTTATGAGTACCTCTTATTTCGAGCAGTGGTAATGATACTTTAAGTAGAAATGATTGGTTATAATTCTGAAATTTATTTACTCTATGGCTATATATTGCTATGTTGTATTGCTCTTTATCATTGTACAAGTCTTAGCAGCTAGCTAGGTTCAACTAGAGTTATTTTTCTACAACAAGCAATTAACATCTTGATCAAAGAATCAAATTGATGCATAGAACTAATAGGTGCTTTTATGCAAATATTAAATAAGCCAGGTCAGCCCCCTGCATATTGGGAGTGGGTTTTTATAAACCTTTTGATAGGTAAGTCTTGCGGAGTATGTTAGATACTCAGACTTTGCAATTACATTGTTTTTCAGGTTTTTCTTAAGCTACATATTGTGATTATTGTAACAAGGTTGTGTGGGAAGGTGAGGAGCCCCAGAATTGGACCATTGAATGGGTCCCCAGCTCTCCTAACCAAGGCGAGTGAGCCATTGTCATAGGGCCAGCATGGTTTACTTAGGCTATCTACGTCGTGTTTTATCGCATTTCCGCTTCCGCATATTTATGTAATCTGAACCTAGAATATATGTATAGTAATGTAACTAAATTTGCTTCCTCTATGACTCTCAAACTTGTAATATTATGCACTTAATAATATATTTTTGTAAATAATGAATGTTTATGTATAAATGCTATGTATGGTTACTTCGGTAATCATCTCCAGAGGCGATCCTGTATGGCACACTCTATATTTCAGTATAGGGTTGTGACATTGCACATCATAAGAAAGGTATATTCTGTATTTACCAGTTCTGATGAATAGCTGTGAATGAAAATGCTGGTAGGAAGTGTGAAATGCTCCCTGCATATTGTCATGTATTCAATACCGAGATATAGTAAATAGGATCACAAAAGAATAATATTCAAATAATTCCAACACAACACCCTTCAGTGTTTTCACAACACATTGGAACTCATAATACTGACTCCATGTAGCAGCAAAACTAAAATGAGGCTTAAATTTTAATACTGACTCAATGGAAGCGTAACTTTTCTTCGCTGTGGCATCAAGTTTCTTGCCTTGGGCACCACCTGACGGAAGCAGAACTAACATCCTCTTTGTCATTTAATTTATCACACAAATTTAAACACTTCCCATTTGATCTATCACACGAATTGAAAGAAAAAGAAACAGGATAAGGGAGAAGCATGAGGAAGGAACAATCGGTATCTTTTTTTGAGAGAAATCCTTCAATACAATATTCAACTTTAGAATATGTTGCTCGAAGGCCTGTTACCCAATATGGATCTGCCCTAGGCTGCCAACCGGTATTGCTGCAGTACTATTGTCATTCGTTGCTACAAATCACTATGGAAATTGTTGGGCACAAAACTGTTAGCGGCTGGCTAGTTAAGTTGTATGTAGGATTTGTGTGAATAAGTTAGCGGGTTGGAGAATCGGACTCGGACCTGCCGTGAACGAAAGCCAGCAGCACTGACATGATGGACGCAAAGGTCGTGATGGCACAGGAGCCCGATGGTCACCAATCTAGGTCCTGGCAGTGGAGGTAGGAAGACACGATGATGAACAGGGGAGCAACAATGATGACCACCACTGACTCGGCAGCCGGATCGATGGCTTGTGGGAGGCAGGGCGAATAGCAATGTCTCCACCTCGCCAAACTGTCCCTGCACTATCCCTCTGCTCGTCCTGCCTTCCTCCCTATGGCGGCGTAGGCACGTTGACAGGACAACAAACAGGGGATAGCGGAGAGTAGATGATGAACGAAGCAATCAACCATAATAGCAGCGGCATTCAGCGAGGACGGGCGGGGAATGACGAGAATGGGCAGCGAACGGTGAGGATGGGCATGGCGAGCATGCCGAGCAGCGAGGTTGGGCAGGGAAGACGGCGAATCAAGCGAAGAACCGTAGTCGATCCGAGTCAGTCAGTCAGAGTCGGACCGTATACCGCCCTTAATCTGGCTAGATATGCCTAATTAATGACTTGCAATTACCAAATACCCCACTGATAATTAATTAAAATCATAATAAACAATTTAATTATGAAGGGTTGAGATTAACTGAAGGAGAGGTACACGAGGTACCGCCCAAGCACCGTATCAATTCTCATAAAAGTTTATTCAGTCATATTTTTATTCAAATTCATCAGCAAATAGTCTTGATGGCAAACTCCTCCAACAATTTTGTCTCAATGCATAAAGTGGCAAAGCCATTTAGCCACCCTTTAGGTATTCTAGATCTTAAATAACTTTTCAACAGTTTCAACTGTGCAAAACTTGTCTCCAGAATGTTGTTCCCTTTTGCTTACTAGTGTCAGTCCCTTAACTGTGAGTGTGTCTTCAGAATGTTGTTCCCTCAAGACACCTACACGCTGGCTCTTGCTTTGTGTTCGACTATCAACATTTATATGGTATGATCCTTATATCACTAAGGAAGAAGATTAAAGAGAGTGAGACAATTATTAATGCCCCAATTTGTCCTTTGCATAATATCATTGAAACATAAGTATAGTACAACACGTTGACAACTCTAAGCCTGAAAAACATAAAGGAAAAAATAACATCTAGCCACAAGATGTACAAAGAAAAAAGCATGCAAATTGTCAGTAGTATAAAGGTGATAGGTTTGAAGGCTTACTCATTAACGAAGCCGTAGCAAGGGTCCAAAAATGGCATGGAAATCCATATACAAGCATGTTGAAACTGCACCATGTTAGGAGTCGTGCAATGGGTAGTAAAGTGCATATTAAAATATCTTGCTCGCCTTGTAGATCAAAGTATATATCATCGTCTGAGATATATCAAAAATTAGATTGATGAATGACATACTACGGACTCAGGTAAGGAGTATGTGGGAAAATAAAGATCTCATTAAGGTGGTCAACAATAGTGATTGGCTATGTAAGAAAGCGGCACTGGACTGTCAAATTTGGTGCAGCCATATAAATCATGCATGTTCAATTTTTTCATGGTATCTCCAATCCCCAAAAGTAGAGGGCATGAACTTCAGCGTACACTGGTCAATCTTACTTTTGGAAAGAAGTAACAGGTTGGACGAGGGTAGAGATTCTTTTAGTCAGCAGGGCTGTTGTGTTTACTCTCGCATATGCCTTCTACATTTGCGCCATACAAATGTATTTATGAAAACCTACTATTGTCTGTTGGATGTGTGGGATGTTCCGTACATCAAGCACTATAAATTTAGAAGTGAATAAAAGAAGAAACAACCGCGATATTAAATGAGAACCTATCAAATCAGGTCCACATAAAACATAAAGGCAGGTCAAAGAAAAAAGATCGACAAATCAGTTAGATCACGAACACTTTGGTTGCATTTCCCTCTTTTACAATAGTAAGAAACATTACATTAAAAAATGGATACCTCCAGCCTGTCACAATGGAGGCCTAGTGCTCCCGACCCAAACCTGAAATCCCACAGGCCATAATGTATCTTGAACGGGTCAGAAGCACCTCGACTATGCGCCCCAAACCTTGAAGCTACTGTTGCTTTAGTGACCCATAATTGACATTGTTGCATTGTATTTAATAGGATCACAAGATGAAGAAGGACACTGCTTTTTAATCTTTTATATGATTTTGTTGCATACCAATTATAGTGAGCAATTAACTTCCATATAATTACTTTTTGACGTCCATTTAATTTGTTGTTGTATTATTTTATTCAACACTTGTCATCAGCACCTTGAATATGGAGTTCACCTATATTTCAATCAAGCTCTTATCCTTTGATGTTGCCCACAAATGACCAATAAGAGTAGATTTGTGTGCTTATTTTTGTGGCCTAATATTTACGAAATCCTTGGTCCGTCACTGTGCCCAGGTGCAACTTCATGATGTATCCGTGACATTCATGGCGTTTTTTTGTAGGACGTGTCATCGAGGTGCCGGATGTAATAATAGAGTACCATGCATTCCCTACAGTGGTGTCCTGTGTGATGGTATTCTCCTGCTCCCGTGTAAGGAGATCACCATCATTTCGCATGCGTGCCAATGTTTGCTAAATAGCGTCGACACCCTGCAGCTATGCTAATAATTCTTCTAGCTTAGATAGAAGCCAGCTCGATCAGTAAGTGATCACTCATGTCGCATGGAAGTAGTTACTAGTGTCTACAAGTAAGGATAAAGGGATCATATCAAGATTAGTAGTAATCCATGGGTATACCCACTCACGATTGGTTGTGCCTGTTGATGTATAAGTTAAAAACACACACTTGTCCATCAGCATAGATTTTTGGAGCACTAGATCATGCATTTTTGCTATGTTTTTTTTTTTGTAAGTGACGGTAGGCTCAACATGAGTCTTGATTGATCAGATTCAACGCCATACTCTCACATGATTTTTGATACAATGATTCTTCATAGGTTCAAGTATAACAACAAAATCTAACCAATCAGTATAGAACATGCAAAATGTCCAGTTCAGGTAGGTACTAATTAATTGATTACATGAATTTAGAAATTATCACATCAAATGAGGTATAATAGACTAACCTGGCCCTCGGAATCTAGTCAAATGGATGTTGGGACTAATCTTAAACATCTCATCTATATGCAAATTTCACCATGACGTAAATACCAGGGCCATTTTCAATTTATTAGGTCAGAGTCATGCTCTTATTTTTTGTGTGACATTAATGTAAACATGTTGATAGTGTACTTTCCGTACCAATATTTTAGGTGTGGAACATGACCTATATGGAAGGCAACCTATAAATTCCATCATCGAAGCATGAATATTGTTCTCCTATCGTAGGTTGCAGAAAATTATGTTCTCATCCTAAAAATGCAAAACTTCTACTCCTGCCCATTCTCGTGCCTTCACACATGCTCCGTGCATGCTACACCAATTGAAGATGAACTGATTAGGCATGGTAGGCACCGGGAGCAGATTTCACACCTATACATCCATCCAGAGTTGGGGTTCTTCCCATGGTTGCCTTGATGCTAGTGGGCATGAGGGTGGGAAAAATGCTCGGTGTTGAAGACAAAAAAAAGTTGTGACTTCGTAGTCGTTGACTTGTCATCATCACATCACTACGGTAGGTTAAAGAACTTTGGTAGCCGAGACAAAGTATGATGAACAATATGATTTGATTGTTAGTGATGATAATAAGTAAATAAAGACTATTCACCATCACTGGTTACATTATCATTGAGTGGATACAACAAAAGTACTCGTGCAATAGCTGTCCTAGAAAACTACAAAAATTACCCGTCTATTTCTCTACAGATGGGTGAAAATGTTTCCTTCAAATACCTTATGCATTTTATCGAATGACATAAGTGCAACGAATTAGCTAGCATTTTTTTAGCTTGGCAAGTGAAATTCCAAATAGTCCTTCATGGGAATCAATTCTGGACCAATATGAACATAAATGGCAACAATTTTACAAATTGTAGGCATGCAAGAAAACGACCAGCAATTAGGGCCGCGTCGCTAATGGCAGAGCAGCATGCTTCTTTCATTGTCATAGCCGAGATGTCAGTGAGGAGTGTTGTTGTGACACAACTTCCTGTTGGGCGTGATGACCAGAACTCAAGCACGGCCAAGCAGTGTCCGACACCCCCAGGTGCCGCTGCTTCTCGCGGACGAACGGCAAGAGATTGCAGCTCCACAAGGAGAGGACATTCGAGCGATCAGTTGGAGAGAAGCGGGCTGGAGAATCTTATCGTTGACTGGGGAATAGCTCAGCGAGACCTAGGGGACGCCAGTGGCAACGGGATCCTTGATGCAGAACGCGCAGACAAGGCAGCTTCTACAGACTACCTGAGCAGATATCACAGTGGGGGAGGGCCTGGCATGAATTATGCGGCAGCATGACACCCTCGGATAAAATGCAAATCGTGATATGTAAATACATGATACATCTCTCACAAAACTACCCATCTGCAAACTACCCCGAAACCTCTGATGCCTATGGATTGGAGTGAGCAGATACTACCACTGGTGGAAGCAACCTGCAGCATCTCTACTTATTTCCCTCGTATTTTGGGGTTCCTGGTCATTCAAATCACTATGTTCCCTGCAGCGACGTACAAGTCAATGTGCAGCACCTTTTGTACTCACAGGTTCAGGAGGCATGCACCTTACTGTCCAAATATATGCGTTGACCGTAAGGCCATGCCTTCATTTTTGCCGGATATTTTGGTCATCGAGCAAGAGAGGTCCATGGACAGCTCATCATCCAGACAGAGGTTGTCTTGCTTACTTTCACACGTCAAGTTGAACCTGACATTTTTGCCCTTAATATCGAGTAGATTCACAACTTCATGCAGTTTTTTGCGAATCACTCGAAATATTTAGGTTCTGTGCAGGAAGCCATATGCAGTACTTAATATCGAGGAGGGTTGTCCTGCTCTGCATAAAAATAATTAATAGTACAAATTTACTTCGGATAGTTTTTTCTATAGCAGAAAGCCATATGCAGTATGTTCATGTCACTGTAATCTTTTACATTTATTTTTGTATCGTGCATAGTAGTAAAAGGAAGCGTACGTATATTAATATATAGAAGCAACATAAATATCCAGATGTAGGTGAGTGACGGTCGTTCCCTACATATATTACCAAAAAGCACATCCCAAAAAGAAGTTATGTTTCTACCCAACCTCAGCCTGTCTCATATGCTGCATTATTCATGCCATTGCATTCAACATTGACGCATTAGGCTTGCTAGGCACTTAGAACTGTTTCGAAAGGTGAAATTCTTATCCATGTACGAGTGCTCCCTTGTCACACTCCAATAAGATCCAATACACAGTAGACTTCATCATCTCTAGTTCTCAAGATTATGCACGTTGACCGAACATGAGTCTGCCCTACCGAGTCCACTACAGCACAGTAGCTCCTATGTCAACTCCATTTATGTAGAACACCATCACATTAATCTGATTTAACACCCCGGAAACAAGTGACTAAAATAACCATACATAGGAGACAAATATGATACTTGGATATATGAAGTTCGCTCAGAATTTTTGCTTTATATTTGGATCTGAATATCAGTATGGTCAAACTGAGGGTTAGCTAAGTGGTGTGCCCTCCAACCTGGGAAGCCACCCGCCCAGGCTTGAACACAGTGTGCCGCACTAAATAAAATCGCCCTCACTACAAGTCAGCCTTAGGAGCGTTTTTCCAGTCTGGAAGGACCGACAACGTTAGTAGCAACACTCGGCTTCATAATCAGCTAGTTAGGAGAAAAATAAGTTCACCAGGGCATCGGAGATGCTTATTTTGTGGTATCCATGTTCGTGGAGTGTTCGGTTGCTAGGGACTGTGGTTCAACCAAATCTAGTGTATTTTTATAGTTGCGATGGAGTTTCCTGAAGCGATGGACATCATCGGATGCGAGAAAGATGAAGTATAAGGACATAGTGACAGGCTTCTATGTAACTTTATTTTATGTCGAGGTTTTAATTATAAAAGGGGTTTTAATTTAATAAAATCCAATTCCTTTCTTAAAAAACAAATGGTTATCTATTAAGATGGAGGGAGTATCTACCAAAAACAGGGGTCATATCGATCTATTTTCTCAAACCTACTTCAATCCTTGTGCAGCGTACTAACAATAGAGATGCCCTGGAGCAGGTGATGTGGATGACGCGGACCAGGATCAAGAGGATAAACTAGATGGCTCGCACTAGCGCCATCCGGCTAGATGGACCATGCCTCTGACTGAAATGTTTTCACCGGGGCGTCAACGTTGCTACCAGGAACAGATCAAATGGTTTTGTAAACCTTGTTGGGCGCAGCAGATCAGTCAGGGTGCTTTGACAATGTGGCACTGACGGACGATGCAGAGTCCATGGCCAACGCAGTCCTACGACCAAATTCGCTGTTGTATAGCTCCCGCGAGAACATTGGCACAGAACCCACCTGCTGAGTGACCACCCAGGAGGAGGCGAGACGTCATTTGCTGAGCCACGGTGGGCACCTGCGCCAACAATTGTAGCACAGGATGGCCATCGACGGTGCAACTGGTGCATTCGGCAATTGCCATGTAATGGCTCAGCTCATCCATAGTGACAAGAATAAGGAAAAAATGGGTCTTTATGGTTACATTATAACCCTCGATTGCAGCTGCTTTCTTGTACTCATCACTTCATGCATTTGTGCATATTGACTTGCTGAGTAAAACAGCGAGAAATAACATGGTTCTTTATTTTACAAGAACTAGTAACGTGGCCCGCGCAAACATCGTTAGTATCTCTTGGACACCGGCTCTATACCAATCATTTTCCAAAGAATGCAAGCTCATGCTCCCTATATATTTATTCAGTACCTTAATTCAATCAAGAGTGAATCTACTATAATCTAGCTCTAGCAAATGTCATTGGCAGTATTATCATCTATATATGTGTTGTAGTCTGGTTTAGGCATCTTTGTTACATAACTCTAGCAGTTGTTTCTCTTTACTTTCCATTGCATTGTCAGAAAAACCTAGTTTTTAAGGTAGATTAGCCGTCCTTTGGCCTTTGAAATCACCAGCTACATCTTCAAGTTGCAAGGACCTATGATCAATGTTTTTTTTAACATGGTGCATGAGTATGTATTTCATTAAGAAGATATTAGGTAAGAAAAATATAATCTAGCTCTAGTAAGTGTTATTGGCAGTATTGTCATCTATATATGTGTTATAGTCTGGTTTGGGCATCTTTGTTACATAACTCTAGCAGTTGTTTCCCTTCACTTCTCTTCCATTGCATTGTCAGAAAAAAACCTTGTTTTCAAGGCATATTAGCCATCATTCGGCCTTTGAAATCACCAGCTACATCTTCGAGTTCCAAAGACATATGATCAATTTTTTTAACATGGTGCATGAGCATGTATTTCATTAAGAAGATATGATGTAGGAAAAACATCACATTTGTCATGATATAATTCTGTCTGCCCAACTTCTATTGTTGTTTTACAATATTTAAAATTCTTGTTGTCAAAAACAGCTAAAAAGCAGGCGATTTGCTGGATAGAACCACATATTTATGTTCGCCTACATTTTTTTTGTCCTTCCAATCATTCACATATTAAGTTGTTATAGTTTCATACATCTCCATAGCTAGTATGGTCATCTTAGGTGCATGTCTGAGTGGACATGAAACTAGGCCTGGGTATAAAAACCGAGTTCCAAAGACCGAAACCGAAAAAACCAAATCTAGGACAGAAAGAACCTAAATTTTGGGTATCGGGTAGTAGATCGGGTAGGACATCCAACTACCCAAAGTTTTTCCATTAACTTCGGATCTAATAGGCGGGTACCCAAACAACCCAAAGAACCAAAATTTATCTACATATGTACTCAAATACATACACAAATAAGTTAGAATTGTGGGCTAATCACATATAAATATCGACCATTAGTGTGTAGTGTCATAGTGAGTTAGTACGTAGTGTCAGCCATCATAGGATAGTTTAAAAATTTCTCTCTCATCCGACCTACTTCATGAGAATACATGACTTATACATTGTTTAGGTATAATATATTATTTAGTCTATTTGTCATAGTAAATAATAGTTTATTAATTTTACGAATTATGTTGTGTGTTGACAAAAGTTTGGGTAGTTTGGTCATAACAAAAAACGGAACCGAAATTTAGATACCTAAACTT
This sequence comes from Eleusine coracana subsp. coracana, assembly GCA_032690845.1. NCBI lineage: Eukaryota > Viridiplantae > Streptophyta > Magnoliopsida > Poales > Poaceae > Eleusine > Eleusine coracana. Next base: position 64,209,216 of record CM064426.1, on the reverse strand, counting down.
TTCGGATAACCAGAAAATAGTTGTTAGTTCGGATATCAATTCTAAAAGACCGAAGTTTTGAAAAACCAAAAAAAAACGAACCAAAACTTTGGGTAATACCAAATGCCCAGGCCTACATGAAACAATGATCTAATCTGTACCTTCCCGCAAAATGTTTCCTAGAAAGTTAATGTTTTGTTCTGCCTATTATTCACAGCTTGGCCGTTATAGTTTTCCAAATCTCCAAATTAGGTGTGACCGCCTTGTGTTTATACATGAGTGGCCACAAAACAATTCTCTGATTTAGTTTGTGCTTGCCCGTAAATGTTTTCTAGGATATGGCAAATTAGCAATAGTGATTTATTATATCTCATTTTTACTGATCATATGGATGTTGATTTTGATATATCAACACATGTTTTCCTGTCAATATAGTTTGCATCAAAAGAAATAGAGTTTACTTATATATAATTTTGAATATTATTTTATTATGTTATTATATCTGGATCTGTCTATTACTAACAGAGCAATTCCAAATATGCTAAGCACACATATATCTAAAATATTATTAGGACAAATCACATCCGCATTGATCGGTGTGGAGAGGAGTGCTTTTTTTGGACAACTGATGCCAGAAGGACAAAAGCGACGGACCTATGTCTTATCATGCTTGTTTTCAAAGGAAGCTAGTTGGCTCATGTAACAAAGTCCAGAACTTTCAGGGGATTGATTTGTGCATCTATGAATTTCAAATTCACTGGTAAATGACGGATAGTCAGATGTCACAAATGCTGATTGATAGAATCATGTCTATATACTGCGCTATCAAATCCATAACTAGTAATGTTAGATTACACATGACATCATGAATTCAGCGTCCAAGTCATGCTCAAGGACGGTATTCCGAACCTACGGCAGCTCGCTATCCTTCAGCCGATCAACAGGATGCAAACCACTCTTGTCAAGCTAGGCTAGTTGGATCTCAACACTCGACAACACCTTAAATGAATATTGTCTTGCAGTAGATACTACATCGAGTTATTTATGTTTAGTATTTTGGAACACTTATTTTCACCGGTAAATGAGGATACTCAGTTGTAGTGAGGGGTCTTCTCCTTAATATAATGTCATAGAGGCGGTTCTTCCCCCACCGGTCGAGTTTTTGCAGTTGTCATAAATGCTGCTTGATAGGATCATGTCTACATGCTATACTATCAAATCTATAACTATTCACGTCATATTGCGAATGACAACATGAGAACTCAACATCCACATCATACCGGCGGACAATATTCTGAATCTGCGGCAGCTCGCCATCGTTCACCTGATCAACAGGATGACGTATCTCTACACTTATAACCGAATCCGCATCTTGGCAAACTAAGCCAGTTGGGTCTTGAAACTCGAGGGCATCTCAAACGAAAGCTAAGTCACTTGGATCTCATAACTCGATGACACCTCAAACAAAAATTACCTTGTGACAGATGTTTCCTCTAGTAATTTCTGCTTAGTTTTTTGGAATGACAGCTACCGACGCTTACTCGCATGCAGAGATGCTCCATTGCATGGGGTCAAAAGAAAAAAAAAAGGAAAAAACATTCACGTAATGGCAGTATGGATGAAAACATAACAGACGAAGCACGATTTTCCCACTAATAGGTTTCCTTCACGTTAAATACACATGGTGGGTAACTAATTAAAATGAGTAGGGGTATTTTAGGTTATATTTTTGAATGGCAGTGGTGGGTATTTTTTTCTTTGAAGTATAAGGGTATTTTGGGCTAATTTTTATGCAATGGCACTGGTGGGTAATTTTTAAAATAGGTCTAGGGTATTTTGGTCTAATTATTTTATAATAGTAATGGTGAGTAAATTTCTCTTCTTATTTTCTTCAATTAATATGGAAATTTCTAGACTTTGAGAGTGAGCGTGGAAACTTCTTTTGTTGGTCAAATAGATATATAATAGATAATTGAAATAGAACTGCCAGAGAGCAGAGATGCAAGTTCCCCCCAACCAGGACATACATAACGCTGGCCAAGATGATTGGAAACACTAGTATTACAAGAGTGACTGAAACTGAAGCGCACACAAAGGCACCCACGGTTGGGTGGTAAGTCCACCGGCCGGCAAGGGTGCCCATCTGGGTTTGATCCCTGGTGCCACACTATATATGGAAGAACGTGTCCGCTTTCCTGTTTGGTAGGTCCCTTTTTACAAGCAATGTTTAGTGGGATGTCTCTCCCACTAAGTCAATTTTTTCTTGTGTTAATTTCACAAACCCAAACCTGATCCCTGGTGTCATATTATTTGTGGAAAAACGTGTCCGCTTTCCTGTTTGGTGGATCCTTTTTTACAAGCAATGTTTAGTGGGATGTCTCTCCCACTAAGTTAATTTTTTCTTGAATTAATTTCACAAACCCAGACCTTATAGTCACAAGCCCACCAAATACGGTGTCTATTTCACACACCCACCAATATTTCTGGGTGTAGTTTCACGAAACCACCGTCTTTTTTTACATATATGTATCTAAGACCCACGGTCGCACATGTCAGCTGTAGCAATCAAAATTGAAGACTATATCCAGTTGCCAACTCCACGGAGCCTGCGCCATATAGGCAAAGAAATCATGGCAGAGTTTTGGTCATATTGAACTGAAAAGAAAAACTTGTTCTGGGTAAGTATGTGACAACTCTGATGACAAAGACGTTGTAGTCATATATACGCCTATGAAGTCAAATCCATGCTCAACTGTACCATGTCATATTTTCTTATCTGACACAGGCTCCGCTGAGTTGGCAAGTGGTACGGTCTTGAGTTTGAAGTTTTATAGCTGATATATGGGTCTGTAGGTCTCAAATACATATAAGTAAGAAAGATGGTGGTTTTGTGAAACTATGCTCCAAAGTATTAGTGGGTCTGTCAAATAGACATCATATTTGGTAGGTTTGTAACTATAAGACCAAAGTATTGGTGGGTTTGTGAAATTAACTCCTTTAATTATTTCAAAAAGAAACTGAAGCGCACGTACTGACAAAAGCATCCTAACAGCTAAGTTTGTGCTGCACCACACGGAGTCCGTAGAGCGCCATGTGGTCCAAACTAATGCCCTCCTTCCATGTGTTCATGTGTCACCTGTTGTTCTCGAACAAAAGGCTATATATATGGAGCTCACAAAGCCACGTAGCCAGTTGTGAAACATCAGAACGTGGACTGGAAATGGTTGTCATGTTGGCATAGCTGATCCCCGTAGCACAGAAACAGATTTTGGAACAGCTTGGTATAAACTCTGGCTGCTACAAACTGTGCCCAGTGTCTCCCATGCAAAGTACTATCTACGACGATATGAAATTGCAGTGCACAAAAAGCACCATGTGGACAAACCAGAGAAATGGGTGCCACATAATCAGTATTTATTTTTACAATAGGCATGCTCTTACGGTTTGTTCTCCAATCTCCTTGTGAACCCAATTGCATACAGGAGGTACTAAGTTCTTGTTGTTCTCTTGTACGTATAGTATGTTTGCAACCTTGTTCTGTTTTACAAATGCCCATGCAGAAAACCCGCCTATTCAGCTATTCATTGAACAAAGAGTGGTTAACTTCCATACCTCACAATCCCTAAACTCCAGATATAGTCACCGGATTTTGGTGTTGTAATAAATATATGTAATTATTATTTCCAGGAACTGTAACATTTCTCAATTAAATAACCCAGAGAAGATGCAGCTGGTGCTAAATGATGTCTTGTCTATATAACTTCCTCTCTTCTGAGGCTATTCTCAGTGGGGAGTTTCATTCCATCGTTTCCAAGACTGCCATGTCATCTAGAGCATAATTGAAACACTTCTCTCCAATGCATAGTTTCATTTTATTATTTCCTAGGTTAATTATAGTATTTAATTATTATGTAGTGATTGGTCAAAGTCTAAATAAAATGAAATAGTTGCTCTTAATGCTAGTTTCATAGTATTGAAAATAGTGTAGAGTCTTGGAAACAGTGTATACCCAGTTTCATCTAGATGAAACTGGTTTCTTCTCACTCTTCATAATTATCTTACCACATCATCAAAAATGCTGACATGACATGTCATTTATTGAAAATGAAACTCCCATTGGGAGTAGCCTGAAGGGAAAAGAGATAAAGTGCAATTTTAACAATCCCCGTGAATCGAGGCTCTGTTCCTCAGGTGAGCTCATTCATCAGCGAGATACACAAAATGAAGATACCACTAGGCATGGTAGGGATCAGGAATAGCAGAATTACACATCTCAGGAAAACTATCAGCATTCCCCGTAGGCTCACCGCTCACAGGTCAAGCTTGTTAGCTTGTACATATTTTTGGAGCTTCAGTTGCGTCTGATTGATGACCTGTTGGTGGTGTATTGCTGCTTCTTGGATCGTCATTTGATGTTGTGTCACATGCGAGGTTCAATAATAAAGTTTTATCAATGATTTCAATAAAGTTCTGTCTTGGCCCGCTTAAACGAATCTGATTCAGAAGAGTTTTCCTTTGTGCATCAAGGACTGTCATACAAAAGCTCAAGTCTTCCAGCAGTATTTCCTGGGTCTTTGGACAAGTACATATCACAAAAACAGCAGTCAATATGGAGGGATTGAAGCCTAATTTGAATGAACATCTAGCAGTGCTTTCGGTGTTCTCGGTGTCTTAGGACAATTACATGTCACAAATTCGGCAAAAACATGGACGGATTTGAAGCATATTTTGAAGGAACTTAAAACTTATGATTCCATCAGCATAATTATGTATTTGGATGGGACAGAGCACACACACCACAAGGACTGATTCATCTAGTACTGGAGTTCCAGATCCCTGTCATTCTAGTAGCATGTCTAGTCAAGTAATATGGCCTTTCAGGGTATCTAGTACCATGCACGTGAAATATTGTGGGACATGTGTATCCTGGATATCTAATCACTCGGATATATAGCCGAGTGGGCCAGGGTCCATTAGCAAACCTACGAAGATAACAGCCCGATCATAGCTTGGAGTAGGCAGCAAGATATGATTAGAGATATATAGGTTAAAGATAGAATCTGTTGTAATTGACTAAGAGACTTATCATGTAAACCCTGCCCTTCGGATATATAAGGAGGGTAGGGTCTTTCAAAGGATCATAAAAACTCGCCTTGGGAAACCCTAACCTTAGCGCGAGACATCATCAATACAATACACCAAATAGGACGTAGTGTTGTTATTCTCACAGAGGCCCGAACCTATATAAACCCTGTGTCCTGTGTCCATTGATTTCTAGAGCTCATACGCATACCTAGAACAACTATCGAGAATATAGCTTGACAAACACATCAGGTGCGAATAAGAAATGACAATCAGGCCAAGCTTTCTCTGCTTCTATACTATATCGTCCTCACAAACAGCACCATTTAATCTTCTTGTACTATGCTTTATTTCCCATGTAACCGTTGCAGCGAGATAGTTTTAAGCAACTGCAATTTTGTTCTGTCTTCAGAGAGAACTTTTTCGCTTCTTCTATTAAATCTGTGAGAAGTAAATAGTTTGTGCTTTGTGTGCTCTAAAAAAAAGGATATCCACTGTTACACATGACAGATACATACCACAATCTTGTGGCCAACATTGATGAATTTGAAGAAAAGCAGTTTTAAACAAAAACAATTTGCAGCTACTATCTTTAGAGAGATCTTTCCCTTCTTCTGTTAAATCTTTAACATGCAAAGCTTTTGCGTGTTAGAAAACAAACATACCTATATTGCCGAATTCAAATCCTAGTTTGAATCGACTATGGAATACCTGTTTCAAACAATCACATTTAATTCCAAATTTTTCCATGCCTTGATACATTGACAGGTTATACGGGAGAGAGGAGCAAAGACGATGTCTTCTAGAAGAGTTGTATCTCCCTTTGTTCACCAAGTAGTGTCATATACAAACATTCCAAACTTCCAGCAGCGTTCTTGGGGTGTTCAGACAATATGACCGAAATTGAAGCATAATTGCAATGAAGTTAAAACTTTTTCTAGTAAGATTATGTACATCATTTATGTAATGCCCGTCTCGAATTTGAGTGTGCCTAGTGCTAGTGACAGGCAGGGGAAAGACATCAGAAGTGAATAAGAAATGACTACCTGGCCGTGCCCGTGCTCTCTACAGGTTCTCCTATATATTGTCCTTCGTGAACAACACCAGTTACATTTCTCTTGTACTATGGTTTCCCATTCAATTGTTGCAGAGAGAAATAGTTCAGAACAACTAGAACTTTCAGCTACTCTCTTTAGAGAGATCTCAGCATTTCTTCTTTTATGTCCCACTGTCGAGCAAAGCTTTTGCATGTATAGGAAAACAAAAGCACACCGAAGAAGTACATATCACCAGCCTGGCATTTAGATATTGCTAGGCCTAGTTAGAATGAACTATGAAATTCCTCTGCCAAAACATCAGAATCTGAAAAAACCAAAAATTTGCATGGCTCAACACATGTACACTTCATCGTAATTCTAAAAGCCAAAATATTTGTTGTAGCACTCTGTTAGGAACATACTGTCCTTGATCTGAGAGATAATCTTCAGTATTCAAGAAATCAGGCACAGGGAAGTCCTTCTCTTCTGGTGCTAGGGTTCCTTATGCCTGCCATTCCGGTAGCATACATAGTCAAGTAATATGGCCTTTGAGGGTGCGTAGTAACATGCATAGGGAAGGCATCAAGGGCGAATAAGATATGACAACCAGGCCGCGCTCTCTGGGTTCTCCTATATATATATGGTCCTGGCAAACAACGACATTTATATTTCTTGTACTATGCTTTGTTTCCCATTTAGCGGTTGCAGAGGAGTTTTGAGCAACTACAATTTGCAGGTGTGCTGTCTTCAAAGAGAGCTTTTCACTTGTTCTATTAAACTAGCAAGTTGACCGGTGCAAATAGCACGGCTAGACTCACTACAACATATTTTTCTATTGTTTGTTTCCTATTAAATAATTGATGGACTTTCATATTTATAATTTCTCTTTATATCCTGTAAAAGTGACTAAAATATGTTATTTAGCACAATAAAATATTTTATGGTCAAGATTGAAATATTTATGGTTGTGGGAACAACTTCACAAAATTTTATGGTCATGGTGTAAAAATTTTATGGTTGCGAAAACCATTTTTCATAATTTTATGGTTGTAAGATGGAACATTTATGGTTGTGTGTAAAAGATTTATGGTCACGGGTGAGGATGCTAAATAGCTATTTAGCACGCTGCGTGCTAAATAGCATAGCCCTATATATATATATATATATATATATATATGATTTTTTAGATTACGTAGTATAACTTAGACACTCACAACGCACGCACACTCACCCCTATGAACACACGTCCGTAAACCCTACTCCTATGAGCATCTTTCAAGATTGAGTCAACAAAACCTCTAGATTGACGAAGTCACCATTGGAGCCTCGTTGTTGATGGAAGCGTCACCTACCACTAAAATCATAATGCCGTTAAATCCTATGAAATTCGCTCCCATCAGGAGTCGGACCCAGAACCTAAGATGCTACTGAGGCTCTTGTAACTTCTAGGCTACAGGCCCTTTCACATGATATATATTGTTAGAAGTTCTCGATCCTGAATAAAAGGAGATGCAGTGGATTTCTCTCTGTCAATAAACAACTAGAACTTAGCACATGTAGGCAAAAGACATTCAACAACCACAAAATTTTTCTTTTTGCAAGTTAGACCGTCGTACCTGCCTTTGGCGACTTTCATATGCTCGTCTTTGCATTGTGCAACTACCCATAGACACTAAGGGAAATCTCTCCTTTGTCGAGTGCAGCTCTAAAACACTCGGCAAAGCCTTTGCCGAGTGTAACTTGCGAAAAAATACGAGTACGGATGGGTGGGGCTTCTAGGAGCAAAAAAGTATTTTTTTTGCTATCTTTATTTGTTTTTTTCGTGATCGCTTTGCCGGCAGGTTTTTTTTGCCGAGTGTAACATTGCTACTAGAAGCCCCGCCCATCCGTCCTGGTATTTTTTTCGCAAGTTCCGCTGATTTTTCACGCACTAGATACAGAGTGCACCCGGTAGGATTCGAACCTGCGACCTCTCCTTCATGCGAGTACTTCTCTATCACTGCACCATACTATTACTTGAGTCTAGACTGTGTTTTAAATATTTTTATATTTTACTCTTTGCCGAGTGTTTTATAAAATACACTCGGCAAAGAGTTTCTATGCCGAGTGCTAACTTAGACACTAGGCAAATAAATTTTCCTACTAACTTCTATTTTTTTTAAAATATCAAACAACTTTTAAAAATAGTCAAATTTTGAAATGATATAATTTATATAATCTATGGCCTATACAAAATAATTTGGAGTCAAATTCAAATTAGATTTTCAATATAAATTTAAATCTTAACCACTAATTCTCAACTCTAAGGTTATTCCTCGGAGATTCTCTGTTTAGTAAGCAAAGAACATGATAACTTGTGTGAAACCTTCTCTACTTTTTATCATAACTTGTACTTGTAATACCATAACATTGTAACAAATCTCATGGTTTTTAGTATTTATTTGAGTTTTTAGAATTTAAAAATTATTTGGACACACATTATTATGGTCATGATTTTTAGACTTTATGTTAAATTTCTTTTTAGTTCATGGGTAAGATCTCTAGTTGGGATAAATAACATGAATATATTTTTTATACTTATTGAATTCTTATATTTGTTGTAGTTCAAATTTGAATTTATTCAATAAATTGCTTCAAATGTAATTAATTAACTAAATATAGCAAACACAAAAAATACCAAATTTTAACATGGAGTCACACATGTTGTATGTGTAGAGCACAAAAAATTTTGAGAGTATAAGTAGAAAAAAAATGATTTTTTGCCTAGTGTTAAGAAAAAACGCTAGGCAAAGATTAGATTTGCTAAGTGTCAAGAAAAAACACTCAGCAAAAAATTTCTTTGTCGAATGTCAAGGAAAAGCACTTGGCAAAGAATTATTTTTGCCGAGTGTATTTTTATTGACACTCGGCAAAACATTTTTTGCTGAGTGTTTTTATTTTGCCAAGTGTTTTTTAATTGACACTTAGCAAAAACTATCTTTACCATGTGTCTGAAAAAAAAACACTCGGTAAAGAGTGAAACAAAAAACGATTTTCACGTAGTGAGACTACCAATCCATGTGCGAGCACACATCTCTGATGGCGAACATCTACAACATAACCCTATATGAAACGAAGATTGTATGTACCGAAAAGATTAACAGCAATGTGTAAAGCTTTAGCATGTACTACATAAGAGAAAAACAGTTCCAGAAACTGTTTTTTTTCCTTTACAGACCTATAAATATAAATAGACACTCGGAGCATGACCTTGACAAGCTTCGCTTTGCAACTTCAATATTGCTATGATAGGCCATGAGTATATCTCTATTGGTCTTTATTGTTTAATCCTCACCAACAAATGTTCCACTTTTATGGAATAACTTGATTTGATTATTCCATATGTATTGCACTGCCAGTGAATGGTGCAGAGCAATGAATTGCTAATTAATCTAATTTGTTATTCCTATTTCCCTCGTTCAGCGATGTTAATAGACAGGAAGAGCATCACCTCGGTGAGCTTGATGTGTTATAGCAACTCAAATCCTGACTGTAATAATATAGGACCACCTCTTGCCGCATCGCAATGTTCCATGGTAGTAAGCTCAACCTTGACCATCGTTTTTATCAACATTTGCTTGATAGATGTGGAAATTACCTCTTGGAGCCCAACAACGTTCTGCAGTAGTAAGCCAGACAACCTTGATGATTGCAACGTTTTCATCAATATTTGTTGGATAACTGTAGAAATTACCGTCAGTAATAACAATCACCTTGATGGTCTGAAATCAACAATCTAGATGACGAGCGACTTTAGTTGCCTGAATCTTTGCAGTCTACTGATCTTGGCTGCTGGCTTAATAGCGAAAGCTCAATGCTGGTATGAATTGAAGCATCAGGCTTAAAATCGAACAAAAGGTTACGGAGCTCACAAAGCCAAGTAGCCAGTTGTGAAACAACAGAACGTGGACTGGAAATGGTTCTCATGTGGGCATAGCTGATCCCCGTAGCACAGAAACAGATTTTGGAACTGCTTGGTATAAACTCTGGCTGCTATAAACTGTGCCCAGTGTCTCCCCATGCAAAGTACTATCTACGACGATATGAAATTGCAGTGCACAAAGCTCTATGTGGACAAACCAGAGGAATGGATGCCACGTCAGGACCCATTTTTACTATAGGCATGCTCTGATGTTTTGTTCTCCAATCTCCTTTTGAACCCAATTGCATACAGGAGGCACTAACTTTTACTTGTTATCTTGTACATATAGTCTGTTTGCAACCTTGTTCTATTCTTGATAAATATGCGCTAGTTCTTTTCTTTTATTGTCATGTTGCTAAATTCATATGAAGTGTGGTCCAAAGTTTCATTTAATAATCTAAATCCACAGATAAGTATTGCTCATTTGTTTGATGGATAGTTGATGGGGTCCGAGTGCACCGCTACCACACAGTCTAGCAAAATGCCAAGGAGCTCTTTGAACTGCCGCAATGAGATTGTAGTTGCACATACAAAAGAGAGAGAGACAAACAATGGAACCAGGACATATCAGGATGATCTAAGGTGGCCATTGCATGTCTGTTGTTGACACAAAAAAAGTGAGATTCAAAGAAACGCTTTCCTCAATCCTACCTCTACTTTCTGGAAAACAAAGAAGCAACAACTTCTTAGGCAATGTTGTCCCTCGTGCGTTCAGTTTTCATCTTCAGTGCATGACTCATTATCCGTCACAGACAGAGAAACTGAGCAACACGAACTTGGTAGCGGCTAGTAGTCAGCTCACAGGATCCGTGACCTCCTGGATTGCTCATACTGCTCATGCCCATCCTCGTGGCTGTGGCGCCGTTGGCTTCGGTCGTGAGCACAACATCTGTGAATCGCATGACATCTTTGTACGGCTCATACTGTGCCTGGCTGGTGCCAACAGCGCTACGGGGTGTGCAACACAGGCGGTTCCCCCGGCACAAATCTGGCAGGTCACCGATTCTCCAGCCCTAGCAAACTGTTCCTGGCCGTCTGGCAGCTGATGCCCGTCCCCTGGCCAGGCATGATTGAGCAACATCAATGCTGTTGATGGGGCTGGTTTAGAGCATCCTGAGGTTCGGCCTACTTGAGCATCTAGTTGTGCAGCCGTCACAGGAGAAGGTCCACAGAAAAATGGAAGAATACCGAGTCAAACCATTCCTGATGTCTACCGTGCTTACCATGGTGTGTGGAGTTTATGTGAAATTTTGACCATATAAATGCTCATTGCGAGCAACTGCTGAAGGATGTGAACTGGGGGTTGTATATATAAGTCCTACCCATATCCAACTTGTCAGCCTACTAATGAAGGTGGAAAACTTAATTGCGCCATATGTCTAGCTTTTTAATTAAAATCATCGATATAATAAGAAGTAAACTTGATTCTATGGTTGTCAGTCCACAAGCAAAAACGCTTATAGCATAAGGAATGATTTGTAAATTACAACAATGACGAGCAAAAGGCGCAAGCTATATGTGAGAAGACAACATAAACTAGTCAAAATCAACTTATGAGATGAACGGGAGAGCAAAACCAAGAAAAAATAAGCAGAACATAAGATATGTTTATGCTTAGAAATTACATATATTAGGGGGGAGTCAAAGTACGTACAAGTAACTTTTTACGACAGAATTGTTTCTACTCCACTGGTAAGAAATTTTTCTGTACTGTACAATCAGTAGATCATTATTTTAGCAACTGGCTCCTACAGGACTCCTATAGTACAACTAGTAGATCATTAAGTTTATAAAATTTCAGCAAATTAATAACACATTTCTAAAGACAAGTATTTAAATTTGATTTTTCCATTATTAAATATAGAGCAGACTAACTAAAAAAAGAAAGCCCTATTTATATAGAGGGGGCCTCGGCTTTTAGGCTCGCCCTGGGTTTCCAAAATGCCAGCGACGGCCCTGCATCAACGCAAGAAAGAAATGGGAACTGCTGATGCTGCTGCTGCTACAGGCAGCAACGTTTTCCTCTATCCCACCTCTTCTTTCTGGAAAAAAGAAAAGCAACAGTAACTTCTTTTTTTTTTTGGAAAGAACTGGAGGGACAACTGTGCCTATAGATTATTTATTGATTAGAAATAGTATTTACATAAAAAGGAAACAAAAACAGGAAAAAAGTAAACTCTAGGAATGCGAGTCTATCCATTGCTGCAGGCTTTCCACTTGGCTTTGCTTTGCTGGGTGTAGCACCATCTTGAGCTCACTGATAAACTTATTTTTGCAATTAGAGACTGTTGGATAAATATTTTCAAAAATCCATTCATTCCTTGTCTTCCAATACTCCAGCACATTAATATAATGATGTCCATATAGAATGGTACATTCAGCTTTCTCTTGAGCGTCTTTACCAGTACTAGCATTGACAGATGAAGTGACAAATTTATTCCTATGGATGCCCAACATGCTTTGGCAAAGTTGCACCTTATGAAGAGGTGCAATATGGTTTCTTGCCTTTGCAAAATGCAGAGCTCACATACATATGAATCTAAAACCATGTTTCTCCTTCTGAGTATGTCTTTAGTGTTAATTCTCTCTTTAAGTAATAACCAAAAGAATACTTGATGCTTTGGCTGACAGGCAGATTTCCATAGCCACTTAAAAGCTGGATCAACAAATGCATGACCAATTATACCTTTGTATGATTTGGCAGTAGACTATGAGTCATTACCCCAGATATAGGACCATACATCTTGCTGTCCTTGACTGTCAAGTTGTTCCAATACTTGATGTTGGTTTTGCATTTGCTCATATGCTTCTTTAGAAAGTGGTAGATGAAATAATTGTAGCATATTAGGAGTATTCCAGACAATGCTTAGTGATAAATGTACTTTCTTTGCAAAGGAGTAGAGTTGTGGCCATGCTTGAATTGGAAACAGTCCATTCCAGATGTCTTGCCAAAACCAAATTGTGGAGCCATCTCCTACCTTAGCCAAAGAAATTCCTTTATATTGAGTATTTAGTTTCATGATGTCTTTCCACCAAAAAGACCCAACCTTTATCCATGGTAGATCAGCCTTGTTTTAGAATTTATGCAAGAAATCATCAACAGAGCATCATTCTATGTGCTTAACTGCTGAACTCCAAGTCCTTTTTTCAGCCTACAAAACATATTCCAAGCAACCAAAGGTGGCTTCCTTGCATTAATATCAGAGCCTCTCCATAATAGGTGTTTTCTGTAAGTATTCACCATCTCAATAGTGGTCTTATGCAGTTTTAGAGTACACATGAGAAACATGGGCATAGAAGTGAAAATGGAGTTGACCATCTCTAATTTTTAGCTTGAGTGAGAAAGTTAGCACAACAGACCAATCTTCTTTCAATTATTTGTACATAGGGTAGAAAATCCTCTACTGAGGGCTTTGTGAGGCTTAATGGGAGTCCTAAATATGTGAAAAGCATTGATCCTTGTTGGCATCCAAAAGTTCTTGTTAATATTTCCATTTTCTCCTCTGATACATTAACATGCACCATCATTGACTTGTCATAATTGACTTTGAGACCAGTTGATTCAGCAAAAGTGTTTAGCAATGCATTCAAGAAAAACAATTGTCTAGGGTAGGCCTCCATTAGCAACAGAGTATCGTCACCATATTGCACTATAGGGAAGTCCGTTCCTACGCCTAATGGAAAAGCCAGATTCAAGAGACCCTCATTCTTTGCTTTGATAAGAATGGATTGCGCTAGATCCGCAACCAAAACAAAAAGTAGCAGGGACAAAGGATCACCTTGCCTGACCCCTTGTCTGCAATGAAAAACTTTGCTTGGAACACCATTGAGTAAGATTAAGGATGTTCCTATTTGCATAATAAGTTCCATCCACTTTAGCCATCTGTTCCCCAGTCCTTTGTGTTTTAGTATATCTATGATGACTTTGTGCTCCACTTTAACAAAAGCCTTCCCAAAGTCAAGCTTGAGGATTATAAGCTCCCTCTTCGATTTGTGGCAAAGGTGTAAATACTCAAAAGACCAAGCAAGGCAGTCCTCGATTGTCCTAGATTTTATAAATCCGTATTGGTTGGTATGTACTGATCTCATCAGAATCACACTTTGCAATCTATTTGCTAAGAGTTTGTAATCAATTTGACTGATGAATTTAGAAGTGATATGGGTCAGAAATCACCCACTAGTGAAGATGCGTCCTTCTTGGGCACAAGAGTAACATAAGAGCCATTAATACTCTACAAACAGATGTCTCCATCATAAAAGGCAGTAAAGAGAGCATAGAAATCTTGTGCTATAATAGGCAAGCATTTCTTCAAAAATCTCCGTTTAATCCATCAGGTCCAGGTGATTTGTGAGAAGGCATCTGTGAAACAACTATATCAATTTCCTCTGCTGTGATGGGGTCTTCTAGCCACTCTAGATTTTCTTCTACCTGTAGTAATGTTTGCAAATCAAAGTGCATTCTTGTAAACTTTGAGGTGCCAAGCCTCTCTTTGAATGTTGTCCAGAGAAGTTCTGCTTTCTCTTCATGATCATAAATTGTTTGACCAGTGTTATCTTGGAGGCAAGTGATAGCATTAATCCTACGATTAATGGAGGCCCTGACATGAAAGAATTTTGTTGTAGCATCACCAAGCTTCACCCACTTAATATTGCTCCTTTGCTTCCTATAATTTTTTTGTCTATGAAGCAGTACACCAAGATGAGCTTGTAATATGTCTCTGAAGTTCCACTTTTCAACTGAAAGATCTCTTAATTCCTCCATAATATCAAGCATAGCAATAAGCATTTTTGTAATGCTAATGGTAGCTTTTAGACTGGATGATTGGGCTTGCCATGCTCTGTACACTTGTCTTAAATTTTTGAATTTGGCCACAAGTAATTTTGCCATATATGTGTGATGTACTAAGATTGACCATGCATTGCACTATTGAGATAAAGTCCTCATGTTCCATCCAATGATCTTCAAATCTGAAGACCTTTGCTCTTGGAATAGATATTGTGATAGATATCACACATGGTACATGGTTAGAGGTATCCCTTGAGAGTGCTTGTGCTTGAGTATGTGGATAGTTGGTTTTCCAATTGATAGAAGTGAATAACCAGTCAAGTATTTCCAAAAGAGGATTTTCTTGTTTGTTTGACCAGGTGTATCTATTCCCCTTGAGTGGTATTTCTAGTAGACCCAGATTGGTTATCGCCTCATTGAACATCATTATTTCATTTAGGTCCCTACATGGTTTACTTCTATCAGCCGGTTGTCAAATAAGATTGAAATCACCCACTAGAAGACAATCCGTTTCATCTAGCATCTGAACATTTTTTAACCAATCAACAAAGATAGGTTTACTTGTATGATCAACTGGCCCATAAATGTTTGTCAGAACCTATTTTTCTCTAGAATGAATTAATATGACCTCCATAGATATGCCATAATCATTCGTAAATGATAGTAATCTAGTGAACTTGCTTCCCTTCCAGATTGTAATACAACTAAATAAAGCTCCCACAAATGGGAGATATTCAAATTGATCAAAAGCTGGTGGACAAATATTTTTGATGAAGTCTAGATCAAAGTGCTCCTTTTTTGTTTTCTATAAACAGATAACATCACATTTACTTTCTGTCACCTTACTCCTGACATATTCCCTAGCACAAAACTTTCCAGTCCCTAAGTTTTTCCATAGTTCTGCTATCCATCGAACTTTATACATGATTGCAAGGACCATATGCACAACATACAACCAAAATACCATGAGGACCAGTACAAGACTGGAGGTCATAGCAAAGCTAGTAAGTAGGACCAGTATTATCACTGGAGCAGCATGAGATGCATAAATAAGCAATGGGATACTTAAACCCAGTCAACATCTCTCGGTACAGATAACTATTAAAATGAGAAAGGTGTAGATAGTGCCAAGTCTTCAGATAAATATTAAAAGAAAAATAAAAACTAGAGTCCTTGGGCTCTCTAGTTATCCTTCTTCTCTGCCTTTTTCTTCCTATTATAATTTTTCTTTGGGTTGATCCTACTGTTCTTTTTTGGATCATCATCTTTCTTGATTGCTACCTTCCTAAGAGCCATCTTCTTTGTCTTCCTTATGAGTAGAGCAGAATGAGACAGTCTTAGACCCCATCTTGCAGAATGTTGTGTCCAGCTCCCTAATCACTTTGGGAGATAGAGTGGGTGGCACACCATCACAAGCAAAGCATTCTTTATGAGGACAAGTGCTTCTCTTGTAGCTCACTGAGTGACTATAACCCATTTACTTCGTCTACATTCAGTTGTCACCACAGGCTGCTGCATCTGTCTTTTCCTATTTTTGTGCATTGCTCAAGAGGATAGGCTACATGCAGGTTCTGCTGAATTTTCCTTCTGTGGAGTGTGAGGATTATCCAAAGCTGGTTCAGCATTTCCTGCAAAGTCTTCCACACTTCCATCAAAACCTTCAGTGTATTCTGTCTCAGAATTGTTGTCAGCATCCTCAGCTTCATGAGGACAAGGAGGGGCCATGGCAATGGGACATGCATCAGGGATATAATAACTCATGGTGTTTGATATAGACTGGGACTGAACCATCTTCCAAACTTACATGGATAGAAAATCTTTGGCCCAAGAGAAATGTGTTGGTGACATGAGAGAATTAGTGATAAATCACATCCATTCTGAACGGACTAAAATAGTTTGCTTATGGGTCCTAGTAGGTTCAAAATATTTGGCCCAATGTCTAACAACATCTACATTCATTCTGGGCGGAAAGAATAGGCATTATTGAAGGACACAAAAACTAGGTCAGGAACATTATCTTCCTGAATTTGTACAAATCCAAATTCTAGAACCTGGTTAACTAAGGATTCTTCTGCTTGCATAATATTCAGTTGTTCCTCATGAGCCCCTTCTATGTCCTGACCAATCATCATTTCTAAATTCATATGTGGCATTACAGGTTGCTCATAGGCTCTATGTGCACTACGGGATTATTTGAAACAAGAAAATCATTGAGAGGAACCTCTTCATTACCTTCATGGGCACCATCTATCTCCACTGGTAGAGGAATATTAAGGTCCTGAACCAAAGAGGGTGGCTCATTCATATCAGCAATTTGGAAATTATCCTGGACTTCTTGAGCAGCTGTAGAACAACATCTACCTGAGCCTTAGATTGAGCAGGAGCTTCCATATGATCAATAACAACTGTGGAATCCGAACCTACATTGGATCCATTGGACATAGAATGATTGATATGGAGGGGCTGCTCATGCTGTTGTGTTGGCACATCAGGTACAGGTACATGTAGTTCTAGGAGACGCAGAATCTGCTCTGCTTCACCATCCTGGGGGTCAGGAATAGGTTCATTGAGATCCAAGCCTAGTTGATGGTTTTGTGCAGCAGGGGCAGCATCTGGAATAGCATCATGGTCTTTTAGCCACATGGCCAAATCTTGAGCATTTGGCCCTTCAATGAAATGTTATGGGATAGGCATCCTAGAAACATGTACTGGAGCCATCTATCCAAACCCAAAGAAATCGAAGGGTTGATGATCCACATTATCATCCTAGGCTGGAATTGGATCTTTATCTTATGGTAGATTTCCCAGCATAGTTCTATGAACTACTTCACATTGCACTGTCCAAGTTTCACCCTGGATTCCATCACCTTCAGAGATAAGAATCCACTTTGGCACCGAGGTTAGGTCCAACACCTTTGCCTTTATTAACACCCCAAATAGGTGATTAAGATCCTGCTCCCAGACCTCAAGTTTACTAAAAGCAGAAATAGCTAACTCAATGTGGGGCCTAGTCTAGTAATCTAGTGGGAATCCAGTTAAAATAAGCCAACATTCGTGGGTGTACTACACCATCATATGATTAGGGCCCCTATTATGCTTTGCAAGGTAAACATAAACATCACCAAACTGATGAGGGCTTGCATCAACCATGACATCCCTATCACTAATTCTATCAAAGTGCACATATGCCTGACCAAAGGGGCAAGGTTGAATATTTGTGACTCTAACTCTGATGTGATCTCTGAAAAACTCACCCAGGACCTCTCTGATGTTAGCAAAGTGTGCTTGATGTAGGGGCATTGGGTCGATGGCCACAATGGCGGTGTCTTCATTGAGTGGGGGAGGCCGGCCTCCAATCACCCGTACCATAGTAGCTTTTCCTTGGATCTCCACATGATCAAACCCTCTGGGGATGAACGGAGAAGGATCAATATGGTGGTATGCCATGACGGCGCGCTCTGGAGCTCATGATGCTTGCCGAGATTTTTGCGGTGGGGTTTGTTGAACTGTAGGTTGGGGTTGCTCTTGTGATTCTTTGACTATGAGACCCTCAAAAATTGGCCATACAAAAATACACCCCATAAATCATTTTTGTTTTTTACTATTATTCCATGTCAAAGAAAAGCCGCATTCAAAATGAGAAAGAAAATAAAATGCAATTAGTACTAGGACAAACAAATGTATTACAAAATCCTAAAAGTTGGAACTTGACCTAGTGCTTGACCTTTCTTTTAATCCTTGCTTGAATTTTTATTTATTTGGATTTACCTTGTTTGAAATTTGATTAGATTTGTTTTGAGAAAACCAGAACAAAAAAAAAAACCAAAAGCCCCCTTAGTGGGCCGATCCCCTCCTTTTTCCTTTCCCCGGCCTAGCCCTGCCTCCCTCTCTCTCTCTCTCTCTCTCTCTCTCTCTCTCTCTCTCTCTCTCTCTCTCTCTCTCCTTTTATTTTAATCCAACATTTTTATAGGAAAGTACCTCAACTTTTATGTAATTATGTTTTAGTCCCTAACAATTTACAACCAAGCCCCTAGAAGATTTTATAATTACATTTGGGTCCCTATAACTTTTGTGAAATTGTAAATGGGTCCCTGAACCTTCCGAAAGCCCTAGTTTTCAAACCGTAGCTTCGATTTAAGCGATTCTTATGCCGCTGGAATCATTGTCTCGAACCCAAACCCTTGGAGCCCACCTCATCGCCCCTTAACTGATGGTTTTCTCACTATTTGGCTTTTCCTTTGGTTATGTGTTATTTTATGTTCCAATAGCTTATGTGTAGCTCGCGTTTTCATAGACGAAGAGAACCAGGAGCAAGAGCTCGAGGACCCGGACTACAAGGAAGACTTTGAGGACGTGTTAGGAGGCAAGCTCTATCTATCCCTTGATCATGATTGCTCCTATTATTATAAATATGTGCCCAACTAGAGCCTACTTCTTATAAGCATTATTTTCTTGTCACTTTATGATTGCTTAGTTCAAACCCATTTGTATGAAAACTAGCATTCGTACCACCTATATAAGGTATGATTTTTGCTAGATCCTTGTTTGGTCACAATTGATATCCCATGCCTTGATAAACTTAGGAAGTTATTATTAGCCCCGCTAAAAATAACGCTACCTTGCTAGCATACGGTTAGGACCCGTGACGCTTGTCACCACACTCTCCACTATCAAGTTTACAAAATGAGTAAAACAAAGTTTGGTGGTGTGTGTGTAGGAACGGGTGGGTGATAAATGAACGTGTTGTGGTGAAGTGGATGGGATAGAATGGTTGCGGGTGAGACTCCTAGTACTGATGCAGAAAACTTGGTGATGGTGTCTCCGGTGTAGGTCCACCTGTCGTGGATGAGTGCTTGCCCTGCCAACTAGGAAACAACTAGCTAAGACCTCAACTTGGTGGTTTTTCAGTATGACCACAAAACCTGTATGGGCAGGACTAACACGGATCATGGGTAACGCAGCGAGGAAGTTTCACCCGGCGAAGTAGAAATGGACTCATGGATTGGAGCGGCGATGTGATGTGATGTGATGTGATGTGATGATAAGTACTTGACAAAATTGTTGGTTGTGTGCCTTGATGTGATATGACTAAGTGACATGATGGTGGAATCCCTGAGCTTCGTGGTGGACTCGTGGGCATGCGTGGGTGAAGTGGGAGCGTTATGTGATCCATAGCTAAGAGCACATAGCATGTGGGTACAACGTACTAAGACTTGCAGAGTTAACCCTAAATCATTCGGATGTCCGTTGTCACTGGTCATGGCACACCAATCATTGGGCTCTTAGAAATTCCTTGATGTGTGAGTGGGTGAAGTGAAACCCATGTTTTGGTGAAGATGTTGCATAATGTACCAGAGTCGTTATGACTATGTGTCAGAAGGCTCAACTAAAAGTGGGAAGTATTGGGATCGATTGAATCTCCCTCAGGTCCAACCAACCAAAAGTTATAAAATAGTCTTCCCTCTCTGAAAACCCCTTTAGTTCCATAAGTGTTCCCTTGCATCTGCTCTTTTCCATCAAACTCTGAGACATAGTCTTATATTTTGACCACCACCCAAACGCATGTATTACCCCTTTGCTAGAGGTAGAGCTTGTGGAGTACCATATGTACTCACCCTTGCCTTTAACTAGATCCCCCAGAAAACGAAGACGAGGATGAAGCACCCGAGGAATTTGACGAGTAGGTTTCATCCTATGCTCGAGTTGCCTGTGGAAGTTATAAAACCTTGCTTGTAATTTTCTTTTAGGGCAGGCATGCCCTCCCCTTTGGCTTGTAACTTAATACTTGTATGACTCTATTGTCCCTGCGGGGACCTAAACAAATATCGTTGTATCGCTTTGTATCATTTGTATGTGTGTACCAACTACTGATCCAGGGATTGGTATGGAATACACGGCATACCCCGAATAGGGGTGTGACAGATGGCATCAGAGCCGACACTCGATCGTAGGACGAAACCTATACGATCAACGATTGATAGGACACCTCACTACACTATACCAATCCTCTAAAACCATAAGTTCTTATTCTCCCCATACTCTATGATAAAAAATTAACATCTTCCATAAACCCTTACCCCTTCTCACTAGTGTGATACCTATCTTACAGATTACCCAAAAACACGTGGATTTACACCCATGCCCTGAACGTGGAGGACTTTCCAATGCTTCTGCAACACATCATCTAGACATTTGACATATTCGTGATACCTCAGTATAAATACCAGGAATATGAAGAGAATGGAGTCCCTAGATGCACCATGGAGGTTCATGCCTGTCAGGTCTTTGGGACCCTAGCCGACCCATACTTCATCACGCTGGGACAAATCAGAGTTGCTTTCGCCAACACCATACAAATCTTGGCCCGAGATGTTCTGCTATATCTCTGCACCAAGGGACTGGAGGTAACCGATAATACAGCCATCAGATATTTCCTAGTGGACAATCCAAGCAACCCAGTATAGGAACACCGTACCCTCTGTCTCAGAGGACCTACTCGCACGGTGACAAACCCAACGCTAGCATCTATCGTAGAGTACCTGATAGCATTGGATCGCCTCACGGAGACCCTCCTACATCACTGGGTAAATGAGAAGAACCACTCACAAACACTCAGAGTAGATAAACAACATCTGGTCACAGAAATGGAGGCTAAGACCCAACAAATGCTTCTTGACAAAGCACAGATCAAGACCCTCAAGCAACAACTAAGTGTTGTTCGAACCAAGATAGGAGAAAGCATCAAGAAGAAGGACTCTGGCATTGAGGAAGTCCTGCACTAGAGAGACACCATACGCATGGAATTGGAGGCAGCACAGGAAGAAATAAAGAACTTAAAGAAGGCCCTCGAAGAAGCCAAGACCATGAAGCCTAAGGAGGATGGACCATCCAAGAGTGCCTGCTCACGCACCACTCCGCTGACACATGGTACCATGTTCACATGGCGTACCCTAGGAACCAATGGCTGACAAGGACTCTACAGGAAATGCCACTACCGCCCGAATGCAGGACCCGACTCACCCTCAGGAAAAGAGCATTCATACAACTACCAAGTGGATGCTACATATTCATAGACTCGACACCAATGTTGAGCCCTGAGACACGCGCTGCCATTAAGCGCAAGGTAGAAAAGATGGCACTCCTTACCATCCCGAGGAGCCCAGAAGGTTACTCGGACATCAACTCAGACTCAAAGACAGACTCCAACAGCAATACCACGGGCTCGACCAGCCACTCCCAGGAAGAGACCGTCCCAGAAACGGAAGCGGAACCAATGGAAGCTCAGGAAGGAGCAGAGGAAGAACCTATTGAAGTCACCGATGAGTAGACCCCAGACTCCAGATCGTTAGTACTAGGCACGTGAACCATGTACCATGAATAATGAATCATGTATGCCTAGAATCATTGTGTAAATAAGAAATGTATGGTGCTTGTGTGGTTGAGTGCGATTTGGGTCTTTGATTGAGTGAACTTGTGTGCCATAAATGACATCAGGAAACTAAGAAATAAGGGCCAATAGGCTTGACTCTCCCTCCCCTTCATCAGAAGAACAAGATGGACAAACATAGCCAGCTGTTGGGGAATGGGGAGCTACGATAGCAAGAAACAATTTCTACCGTTCAACCAGAAAACCTTGCAAGAGGGGATCATGGATCGTTACCATTAGATGCACAGGCGAAGCGGAAGCGAGGTTAGAGAACCAACATCCAACGTGGTCACGCGTCGATGTAGAGGATGTAGTTGTTCACAGCAACCGTCTCCTCCTGGTCCAGCCAAAGCACCACAGCTGTAGTGCGTCCTTGTGGTATCCACACGTACAACGCAGAAGACCGTGCACGATGTGCTTGCATTGGCGGCACGGTTTAGGATGACGTGGGAGAGAGAGAGGAGCGCGGCGGCTAGGGTTATTGACTGCTAGTATTTAATACCCCTTACCCCACCTCCACTTATATAGATCCCTCTAATGGGCCTTGACTAGTTGGCCCATTAGTGGACTAAACCCTTACGGATCAATATCCGTATGACCCTCACATACGGATCAAAACCGTATTGTCTCTTGGGCATATCTCCAACAATCTCCCACTTGCACTAGAGACAATCATGTAGGCAAGCAATGTTCCAACCCGTTAAGTGTCTGACCCGTTAGGTTCACATGTACAAGGCAATGATATGAAAACCATTCTCATTTCACAAATCAATAGCGGCCCCTAGCAGCACATATTGACTCCCACGCACAAGTAAAGATCATATCGGCTGAACCTCTGACATAGGCATTCACTGATCCCTTTGCCTCATGATATCAGTCAAGATCAAGGTGAGATATGTGCCATCCCTATAATAGCTCGACCATTCACTCGAATGTCTAGTGGATTTATCATGACTAACTCTTAGTCATCGTGATTAACTTTTAATCACATTGGCATGGCCATGCACTTCCAAATCCATCTAACTCGAGGGGCCTAGAGATATCTCTCATGTTATCAGAAGGGGCAAATTCCATCTTGATCGCTCACACCCCGCGACATGTTTCATAGCATACCCAAAAATTACCTTTATGACTACCCAGTTACAGAATAGCATTTGGTAACCCCTAAGTGTGCTATTACACATTCTTAGAATCAATGATGATCTCAGGTCTAAGAATCTCAAAGGTACATCATACAAGACAACAATTGATGGCACAGTAATAACATCTCAGCAGAGTCTATTAGTGGGTCAATCCAACACCATGTTCGCCAACATGTGTCCACATTATTGATTTGATATCTCCATATCTATGATATGTGGAACATGATCATCAACCAATACATGTGCTACGCCATGAAACATCATTGTCCCACATAATGATAAGGAACTAGGGATCATTTAGGATAATATTATGAAAGAACCATGAGTTTCACAAACAAGTCACGTACTTGCCAATCATTGAAATAATTACTATCCAAGAATCAGAATAACATTTTATTCAAACCGTGTGCCCATAAACATAGACATTACATAATCTCTCATATGTAGATATCTAATACCCATGGATCTCATATGTGCCTCATGCTTGGGCTGAGCGAGAGGTTTTGTTAATCGATCAGCAATATTTGAATCCGTGTGCACCTTGCATATCTTCACGTCACCTCAATGAACAATGTCCCGAATGAGATGAAACTGCCGTAGTATGTGTTTGTTCTTTTGATGCGCTCTAGGCTCCTTGGCTTGTGCAATGGCACCACTATTATCACAATAGAGGTCTAGTGGACTAGACACACTAGGAACCGTACCCAACTCAGAAACAAATTTTCTGATCCAAACAGCTTCCTTTGCAACTTCTTAAGTGGCAAGGTACTCGGCCTCCGTTGTTGAGTCAGCAACCATATCTTGCTTGAAACTCTTCCAGCTCACCGCGCCTCCATTGAGGCAAAATACATATCCAAATTGCGATCTTGAATCATCCTTGTTGGTTTGGAAACTAGCATCGGTGTAACCATTTATAACAAGCTCTTCCTCACCTCCATAAACTAGGAACATACCCATAGTTCTTCTCAAGTACTTTAGAATATTCTTACTAGCCACCTAGTGAGCTTCTCATGATTTTGGAATCTTCTTGTAGCACTTAGAGCAAAAGCTACATCTAGGCACGTACATATCATGACACACATGATGGATCGGATAGCTGAAGCATACGAGATCGCTCTCATCTTCTCTACCTCATCAGGTGTCGAAGGACACTGAGTCTTGCTAAGAGTAATGCCATGCAACATAGGCAAGATACCTTTCTTAGAATCTTGCATATTGAACCGTTTCAATACCTTGTTGATGTACGTGTCTTGGCTTAATCCAATTAGCCTTTTTGATCTATCTCTACAGATCTTAATGCCCAAAATATATGATTCCTCTCCCAAGTTCTTCATTGAGAAACTTTTTTATTAATAAAGACAAAACATCTTCAAGCATTGGAATATTATTTCCGATCAACAATATCTCATCCACATAAAGGACTACAAATACGAGTGCGCTCCTACTAGCCCTTTTGTAAACATAAGGCTCTTCTTCATTCTTGATGAAGCCAAACCTTTTGACTTTCTCATCAAAACAAAGGTTCCAACTCTGAGGTGCTTGCTTTAGTACATAAATGGACTTCCAAAGTTTGCATATTTTCCCAGCATTTTGTGGATCAACGAAACCTTCAGGTTGTGTCATCTACACATCCTCACTTAGGTTTCCATTAAGGAAAGTCGTTTTGACGTCCATTTGCCATATCTCATAATCATAGTATGCGGCAATTGCTAGAAGGACCCGAATAGACTTTAGCATAGCGACGGGTGAGAAGGTCTCATCATAATCAACAACTTGAATTTGTTTAAAACCTTTCGCCACCAATCATGCTTTATAGATGTCAACATTTCCATCCTTGTCTATCTTTTTTCTTAAAAACCCATTTACACTTGATGGCTTTAACACCATCAGGTGGATTAATCAAGTTCCAAACTTGATTTTCTCTCATGGATTCTAATTCGGATCGCATGGCTCCAAGCCATTTCTCAGAGTCTGGTCCCATCATTGCTTCTGTGGATGTCTTAGGCTCATCATTGTCCAACAATAATATGCCGCGCTGCCCCGTTGTTAGGAGCGTGAACTTTTTAGGTGCACAACATGCCCGTTCAGATCTATGTGAGGCTAGTGTATCAACAATAGGTTCTACAACATCTTGTGCAACCTGTTCCAATTGAGGTTCAGTGGGAGAAGAAATATTTTCTAGTGTTTCTTGAACTTCTTCAAGTTGCACTGTCCTCCCACTTATCTTTCGTGAGAGAAACTCTTTCTCTAGAAAGACAGCATTCCTAGCGACAAACACTTTGCCCTCCTCCCGGTTGTAGAAATAGTACCCTTTGGTTTCCCTAGGATATCCTACAAAGAAACATTTATCTGACTTGGGAGAAAGCTTATCAAATGTCATATGTTTTAAATAAGCCTCACAACCCCAAATCTTGAGAAAAGAAAGCACGGGACGCTTCCCGGTCCATATCTTCTCTACAAATTTAGATGAAACCCTATTCAAAGTGAAAGCAGCAGTTTCTAGAGCGTATCCCCAAAAGGACAATAGAAGATCACTTTGGCTCATCATTGACCTAACCATGTCCAACAAGGTTCGGTTCCTCCACTCGAACACACGTTCCGGGTGGCGTCCATTGTGGAACAATTCCACATTGTCTTAGATAATCACCAAACTCATGGCTCAAGTACTCACCTCCACGATCAGTTCATAGGGTTTTAATTGTTTTGCTCAATTGATTTTGTACTTCATTCTAAAATTCTTTGAACTTTTCAAATGATTCAGATTTGTGCTTCATTAAGTAGGTGTAACCATATCTACTAAAGTCATCAGTGAAAGTAATGAAGTACTAAAAAGCACCTCTAGCCACACAACTCATTGGTCCACATACATCTGTATGTATAAGGGCCAATAGGTCGTTTGCCCTCTCACTATGTCGTGTGAAAGGTGACTTAGTCATCTTGCGAAGCAAACAAGATTTGCATGTCTCAATTGATTCAAAATCGAATGAGTGTAAAAGACCATCTTTATGGAGCTTCTCCATGCGCCTCTCATTTATATGGCCTAAACAACAATGCCAAGTGTAAGTGGGATTCAAATTATTTGGGCGGAGCCTCTTTGCATCAATGTTATAAATCGGCCTATTCTCCATATCAAGACCATACAATCCATTCACTAATGGACAATTTGCATGGAGAATATCATTCAAATAAATGGAGCAACATTTGTTCCTTATTATGACTTCATAACCATCAACTTCCTCTAAACATGAGGAGGATATAATGTTTTTTCCTAAGGCAGGAATGTAATAACAATTATTTAATTCCAAAACTAATACCAACGGTAATGAAAGTGGATAAGTCCTGACAGCCAATGCAGCAACTTTTGCACCATTGCTGACATGAGCATCCACCTCGCCTCTTGCACACTTCCTTGTCCCTTTCAGACCCTGTAACAATTTACAAGTATGAATCATCGATCCGGTATCAAATACCCATGAATTATCAGGACAAGTAGCAAGATTAATTTCAATAACATTGATACCTGAAGTAGAAGGATCAACAACCTTCTTCTTCTTGAGTTCTTCCAAGTAAAGCTTGCAGTTTCTCTTCTAGTGCCCAACCTTCTTGCAATAATGGCAAGGATCGCCTGGAGGCACTCTTGGTCTGGGAGGAGCTGCTGCAACCTTAGGCTTTGAGCTTGAGATCTCATCCGCACTCTTAGCCTTTGGCTGACGCTTTCTCTTCCTATCCTTCTGCACCATCATCACATGATTTTCCCTGGTTTTCTTGATGCTCTCCTTGGCAATCTTTAGCATCCCATGCAATTCAGCCATAGTCTTCTCTAGGCTATTCATATGAAATTTTATTATGAATGGCTCATAGCTCGCTGGGAGCAACTGGAGAACGACATTCATAGCCAAATTTGGGCTAAGGGGAGAACCAAGCTTCTCCAGCCTATCAATGTAACCAATCATCTTCATTACATGAGGACTGACAGGACTACCTTCAGCTAGCCTGCACGCAAACAAGGCCTTTGAGATGTTATACCTCTTAGTCCTTGCTTGGTTCTCAAACATGCCACAAAGCCCAACAATCATATTGTGGGCATCAGTGTTCTCATATTGCTTCTGACGCTCAGAGGACATGGTAGCAAGCATGAGACAGCCAACATCAAGTGCATCATTAGTGTGCTTGTCATACTCCCTCTTTCGGGCAGCACTAGCAGTTTCAGGTAGGTCATCAGGATAAGGAAGCTCTAGAACATATTCTTTTTTCTCTTGCTTGAGAACAATTCTCAAGTTGCGATACCAATCCATAAAGTTTGTTCCTATAAGTTTTTCTTTCTCAAGGATCGAATGCAAATTAAAACTAGAAGCATTATTAGTGGGCGACATGATCTATAACAGAAACACATGCAAGTGTATAAGCACTATGTAAATGTAAAATGCCTATTAAACCATTTTAAAAGAGTTTCTTCACTATATGCTTGGAATCGTTTCCCTCAAAATGACATATAGTGGTCCAAGATCCTTATTCTACTAGTTCCTAGTGAGCTTTGGCATCACTACTCGAAATGTAGTATCCTAGGTAAGAAACATTTGCTAATCACATCATACGTGACTCTTGTTTGTTGGGAGGCATCATATGCCACAGCGCCGAACACCACGCAGCAAAGCTCAAAACCATTTTGATAGCTTCATCAAGCAAACCAATACTATGCTTGTGAATGTCCGACATTCACCCTACTAGTTAAGATAGTTGGGGCACTCTACTTTGGCAGACCAATCACACAATGATCAAAATTATAGTAGGTGCAGCTATTGGAAGAGCATCAGTTTTAATCTTAATTTTTCTAAGGGAACCTATACTAGCATGATTATTATATCCAGCATATAATACAAGAAAGAATAGAATGATAGCAACATCATCACAGGCAATCATATCAACTATGAAATAGTATGGCCCTTTCACATGGTGATCTCCATCTCCATTGTTGCAGGTCTCCTTCTGTCCATGTGTCCACCATGCTCCAAAACCGGCCTCCATGAATAAGTACTAAGCTACTACATCTAATAGCTAGTAGTGAATTACATGAAGAGATCAAGCATCACAAGTCGACACGTAGGCCGTTATACAATAACATCACAACCTCAACCCAGCTATTTTAAAACATGACTCACAGGCCATGAAAGAACACAAACATGCATCACATACACATTTGGGCCATACCATTCACAACATTCTCTGCAAAAACAAGTTAGTCGAGAACGAATTCTATCGTGTGAATCAAAAGGGGTATACCCAACTAGGAGTGTGTCCGTACGGCAGTCCCGCTAGCCGGTCAGTGGGCGGGGGCTCGAGGGGGGAGTCCCCCCCGCGGGTTTCAGGACAGTGCCCTGGAAATCTCTTAGGATTTCATAGATCGAATCTATGGAATCGCTATGAAAATCTCATCGGACAAATCATATTTGGCCAAATCTGAGTCATTCATAATGCCTCAATTTTCATTAGGATTTATTGATAGACCACGACACATAGCCATGATCTCATTAGTCTCCTCTCCTGGTTTACACAGTTAGTCCCAATGGTGATATCAGCCGGTAGGGACAGATCGCTTACACCAAGAGGCGACACGATTACATCAGCTACACATGTGCGCTATCCATCAAACATGTTGTGAACCTACCACTAAGATCGATTGATCTAATCAACCCGCACTACAAAAGCATGTAATAGATCTAATCTACCACATCAACATATCAACTATATGCGTAAGATCTAGATCACAAACTAAACAAGGTCGGCTCTGATACCACTGTTGGGGAACGGGGAGCTACGATAGCAAGAAACAATTTCTGTCATTCAACCAGGAAACCTTGCAAGAGGGGATCATGGATTGTTACCACTAGACGCGTAGGCAAAGCGAAAGCGAGGTTGGAGAAGCAATGTCCAATGTAGTCGCGCGTCGATGTAGATGATGTAGTCATCCACAGCAACCATCTCCTCCTGGTCCAGCCGAAACACCACAGCTACAGTACCTCCTTGTGGTATCCACACGTATAGGGTAGAAGATCATGCACGATGTGTTAGCACCGGCGGCACGGTTTAGGCTAACATGGGAGAGAGAGGAGAGCACGGTGGCTAGGGTTATTGACTGCTAGTATTTCATACCCCTTGCCCCGCCTCCACTTATATAGATTCCTCTAATAGGCCTCGACTAGTTGGCCTATTAGTGGACTAATCCCTCACGGATCAATATCCGTATGACCCTCACATATGGATCAAATATGTATTGTCTCTTGGGCATATCTCCAACACCAGCACAGTGAGAACGCCTCCGAGGACAACACCATAGTCAACAGTCATGGAAATGGCGGCGGAGAGCCACCAGCCACCATAGCGGACGTCATGAACATTCAGCTGCAATTACTCCAGGCCGCAGGAGGAGGTCGTGGACATGGACCCTCCAAGATGTCAGAATTTATGAGACTCAGGACACCGACTTTCGAGGGTAACCTAGAAGACCCACTGACAGCTGACGACTGGTTATGTGCGATCACCAAGAAGCTGAAGATAGTTGCCGCCAGTGATTAGGGGAAAGTGGCATTAGCCACCCATCAGTTGTCTGGACCAGCAGCAGAATGGCGGGACAACTACTACGAGGCCACAGTGGATCCCGCTGCCATCGACTGGACAGAGTTCAAAGAAGCCTTCAGGAAGTACCACATCCCGAATAGGATCATAGATATGAAGAAGGACTAGTTTAGGACCCTGAAACAAGGTTCCATGACCATCAACCAGAACATCAAGAAGTTCATGAAACTGGCTCGCTACTC
This sequence comes from Eleusine coracana subsp. coracana, assembly GCA_032690845.1. Taxonomy (NCBI): domain Eukaryota; kingdom Viridiplantae; phylum Streptophyta; class Magnoliopsida; order Poales; family Poaceae; genus Eleusine; species Eleusine coracana. The sequence goes on along the minus strand of CM064426.1, from coordinate 64,178,988 downwards.
ACCTAAAGATGTGAAGATAGATAAGGCGAAGTAGGACAACTTCAAGAAAGGAGTGCAAGGGAAGCTGAGGACAAGACCATCACCAACACATATGAGGACTTCAACACCCTATTAAACAAGAGCATACTACTAGAAGAATAGGTAGCTCTAGAAACCAGAGATCTGAAGCGCAAGTTCCATGAGCGCCAAGACAAGATGAAGAAGCTGCATACTGGGTATGCCCAAAAGCCCCAGTATCGCTCCACAATGCAGTATCGTGCCCCCAGCTCCAACCCGCCGTCTCAAGGACGTCAGCACCCAAGCCAGAATAACACACCAAAAAGGAGCAACTCCACTGTTAATGAGACCTCCACCGACCCTAGGACATGCTATGGCTGCGGAGAAGCTGGACACATGATAGCATTCTGCCCCTACAAGAATTAGGGAAATCGGAACCCCAACAATGCAGGGACCAAGTCTGCAGGATCAGTCGCCAGCAACACTCCCCAAAGTTCAGGACAGCAACACAGGACCCAGACCTACAACCACGGAAAGGTGAACCACATCTCCGTTGATGAAGCAGAAACAACAAACAACGTAGTGCTCGGTGAGTACCTAGTCAACTCTACCATTGCAACGGTTTTGTTTGATTCTGGAGCCTCACATTTGTTCATTTCCTCAGATTTTGCCATAAAAATCACATACCCATGACACCACTTAAAGTACCTCTTATGACCCAATCTCCAGGTGCCATGATGAAATGCCAACATGGCTGCTTAGGGGTAGAAATTATTTTAAGTGGGGTATCCTTTCGAGCGGACCTAGTAGTGTTAAACACTAAAGGGGTAGACGTTATATTGGGAATGAACTGGTTATCTAAGCACAAGGGAAACATATCATGTGAAGACCATATAGTGATAGTCGTCAATCATCAAGGAATCTTCGTGACTTGTCAACCCCGCATGGCCAGAAAAAGTAATATGATTTGCCACCTAGGCACCCCCACCCTAGAGACGGTGTCCATAGTGAGAGAGTACCCGAATGTGTTCCCTGAGGAATTACCAGGAATGCCACCAGACCGCGAGGTCGAGTTTGTCATTGATTTAGTCCCTGGAGCGAGACCCATCGCTAAGTGCCCGTACATAATGGCAGCCAATTAGCTAGAAGAACTGAAAGCACAACTCGCCGAACTACAGCAAAAAGGGTACATATGACCTAGCTCATCCCCGTGGGGAGCACCCATGCTATTCATGAAGAAGAAAGATGGGAGTTTGAGAATGTGCGTAGATTACCGCTCACTAAATGAAGTAACTATAAAGAATAAGTACCCACTGCCCAGGATCGATGACCTGTTCGACAAACTGAAGGGAGCTAAGTACTTCTCCAAGATCGACCTTAGATTAGGGTATTACCAGCTAAAAATCTGAGAAGATGATATATGGAAGACAGCCTTCGTAACTCGGTATGGACAGTTCGAGTTCACCGTGATGCCCTTTGGACTGACAAATGCCCCAGCTTACTTCATGAACTTAATGAACAAGATATTCATGGAAGAACTAGACAAGTTTGTGGTAGTGTTCATAGACGACATACTCATCTACTCCCGGAGTGTCGAAGGGCATGAACAACATCTAAGGATAGTGCTGGAACACCTTAGAAGGCATCAATTGTACGCCAAGTTCAGCAAATGCGAATTCTGGCTACAAGTAGGATTCTTAGGACACATTGTCACTGCCGATGGGATAGCAGTGAACCCAACCAAGGTCGAAGGAGTAAAGGATTGGAAACAACCCAAGAACACCACGGAAATTAGAAGCTTCTTAGGGTTGGCCGACTACTACAGAAGATTCATAGAAGGATTTTCAAAGATTGCAAGACCCATGACTGAGCTAACAAGGAAGGATAAAAAATTCCAGTGGGATGCTAAATGTGAGCATAGTTTCCAAGAGCTAAAGAAAAGGCTCACGGAGGCCCCAGTAGTTACCCTACCTAACATACACAAAGATATTGTGGTATACTGCAACGCATCTCGAAACGGACTTGCATGTGTGCTAATGCAAGAAAAATGGGTCGTGGCCTATGCGTCCAGGAAGCTAAAGACATATGAGCAGAACTACCCAACGCATGACCTAGAATTAGCAGCCGTAGTACATGCATTAAAAATATGGAGACATTACCTAATTGGTAACAAATGCAAGATCTACATGGATCACAAGAGCTTGAGGTACATTTTTACCCAGCAAGAACTGAATCCGAGACAAAGAAGATGGCTAGAGTCGATAAAGGATTAAGACTTGGACGTGCAGTACCACCCTGGGAAAGCGAATGTAGTGGTGGATGCACTCAGTCGCAAGGCTTATAACAATACCATAAAGGCAATCCCCACCAGTTGGGAGTTGGTACAAGAGATGGGCAAATTAAACATACTCATAACCGTGCCAAGAGAGGTACAAATGCTAGAACTCCAACCTACCCTGGAAAAGGAAATCCGATAAGCTCAACTTCAGGATCCCGAGTCACAAGAGTAGAGAATATGTGTGGATGAGGAGAAAACCCCTGGGTACCGAGTAGATGATAAGGGAGCACTATGGTTTGAGGACCAGATATGTGCAATATGGGGGAACTTCAAAAGATGGTATTGGAAGAAGCTCATGATTCAACCTACTCCATGCACCCCAGAGCCACAAAGATGTACGATCTGAGACAAAAGTATTGGTGGAATGGCATGAAAAGGGACATAGCAGAGTATGTTGCCAGGTGCGACACCTGTAACAGAGTAAAGGAAGAACACCAGAGACCAGCTGGACTATTGCCGTCGATGCATATCCCTATTTGGAAGTGGGATGATATCGCTATGGACTTCATCATGGGACTCCCAAGGACCCTAAAAGGAAATGACTCGATATGGGTCATAGTCGACCGACTGACAAAAGTGGCACATTTCATAGCTGTAAAAATGACACATCGAGGAGATAAGCTAGCCCAGTTGTACATTGACAATGTTTTTAAATTGCATGGGGTGCCCTCTCGGATCGTATCAGATCGAGGAACTCAATTCACCTCACACTTCTAGCAAAGCCTGCATGCACACCTACACACCAGACTGGATTACAGCTCTGCGTATCACCCTCAGATCGACGGACAAACCAATAGGGTCAACCAAATCCTTGAAGACATGCTAAGGGCTTGCGTACTGACTTACGGAGTTAATTGGGAAGATAGCTTGTCCTTCGCAACAATAGCTACCAGGCTAGTATCAAGATGGCACCATTCGAGATGCTATATGGTAGGAAATGCAGAACCCCACTGATGTGGTCGGAAGTGGGAGAGAGATCATTCTACGGACCTGCAGTTATTAAAGAGGCAGAAGATAAGGTCGTTGCAGTCAGAGAGACATTAAGAGTCGCACATTATCGAGAGAAAAGCTATGCGGATAAGCACCGCAGGGAACTAGAATTCCAACTTGGAGACTACGTATACCTGAAGGTGTCTCCTATGAGGGGAGTACGAAGATTTCAGGTATGAGGTAAGCTAGCCCCTCGGTACATAGGACCATACAAAATCCTCAAGAGGATAGGCGAGGTAGCCTACCAACTTGAACTACCAGAACCTCTGTCGAAGGTACACCCGGTATTTCATGTCTCACAGCTAAGAAGATGCCTACAAGTGCTGGAACACCAGTTTCCGCTCAAGACCGTTGACCTACAGCCAGATCTTTGCTACGAAGTGTGCCTAGCAAAAATCTTGGATACAGTCACTCGACGAACTCGGACAAAAGCTATAAATTTTTGTCGAGTGCAATGGAACAATCATACAGAGAACGAGGCCACCTGGGAAAGAGAAGATGATCTGAGAAAGGAATACCCCTACCAATTTGAGGATCAGCGCGAGTCTCGAGGACGAGACTCATTTTTAAGTGGGGTATGTCTATGAGACCATCGAAAATTGGCCATACAAAAATACACCCCATAAATCATTGTTGTCTTTTATTATTATTCCATGTCAAAGAAAACCTGTCTTCTAAATGAGAAAGAAAATAAAATGCAATTACAACTAGGACAAACAAATGTATTTCAAAATCCTAAAAGTTGGAACTTGACCAAGTGCTTGACCTTTTGTTTTAATCCTTGCTTGAATTTTTATTTATTTGGATTTACCTTGTTTGAAACTTGATTGAATTTGTTTTGAGAAAACCAGAACAAAATAAAAATAAAACCAAAAACCCCCTTAGTGGGCCGATCCCCTCCTTTTTCCTTTCCCTGGCCCAGCCCTGCCTCTCTCTCTCTCTCTCTCTCTCTCTCTCTCTCTCTCTCTCTCTCTCTCTCTCTCTCTCTCTCTCTCTCTTGGTGGACTTGTGGGCGTGTCTGGGTGAAGTGGGAGCGTTATGTGATCCGTCGCTAAGAGCACATAGCCTCTGGGTATAGCGTACTAAGCTCTACAGAGTTAACCCTAAATCATTCGGATGTCCTTTGTCACTGGTCATGGCACACCAATCATTGGGCTCTTAGAAATTCCTTGATGTGTAAGTGGGTGAAGTGAAACCTGTGTTTTGGTGAAGATGTGGCATAAGGTGCCAGAGTCGTTATGACTACATGTCGGACGGCTCAATAAAAAGTGGGAACTGTTGGGATCGATTGAATCTCCCTCAGGTCCAACCAATCAAAAGTTATAAAACAATCTTCCATCTCTGAAAACCCGGTTCCATAAATGTACCCTTGCATCTGCGCTTTTCCGCAAAACTCTGAGATATAGCCTTATATTTTGACCACCACCCAAACGCATGTATTACCCCCTTGCTAGAGGTAGAGCTTGTGGAGTACCTTATGTAATCACCCTTGCCTTTAACTAAATCCCCCAGAAAATGAAGACGAGGATGAAGCACCCGAGGAATTTGATGAGTAGGTTGCGTCCTATGCTCGAGTTGCCTTTGGAAGTTCCAGAAGCGTGCTTGTAATTTTCTTTTAGGGCAGGCATGTCCTCCCCTTTGGCTTGTAACTTAAGACTTGTATGACTCTATTGTCCCTGCGCGGACCTAAATAAATATTGTTGTATCGCTTTGTATTATTTATATGTGTGTACCAACTACTGATCCAGGGATTGGTACGGAATACACGGCATACCCCGGATAGGGGTGTGATATTGATGAACAGAGAGAGGTCGAGACAAGGCTCAAGAGGCGAAGCGCCGTGTTGATCTTTGTTGACTCTGGCTTCTTTCCCTTTCTGAGTCTGACTTGTAGCCCCCTAAAAGTGTCCCCACCAGTCTGTTGTAAGTAAATTCAATGTTCATTTTTTTTATCCTAGTTGACTTGCCTTGTACCCTGGTTAGGTTTGACTACTGGGTTGGAACAAAAGATGACAATATGCCCCTATCTACCGCAGTTATGGCAAACAACAGGTGCAGGAGGTTTCCTTCTTAGACGGCCCAGCACGCATTGGACCATTGCTTCTTCGAGGCCTAGAAGGATTCAAAATTTGAATGGTGTTATCTCTGCTTATTCCTTCCACTGCCGAAGACTTCGCATGCACAGGGATCTCCTTGTTCTTTGCCACTGCCACATTTCCAAAATCTAGAGAATCAAAAACTGATGTCTTCTGATACTAAAGGCGCTAAAAAACTGATCCTTTATTTTGCAGGGGCAAAGCTGTAATGATTCGTTGAATAGCATATGTGACTGGAACTTAGGATGATACTTTTGAAACTTAAACAGAATTTGCACCTATCAACTTTGGTTTAATCTGATTCTTGGAACAGATAACATCAACATATGATTTTTGGTCATGTGTCGCCTTTTTCTTGTTAATCACTGTGGTCCACTCTGCCTCTTGGTCCTGTTCTCATCTATTAGATTCATCCTCTGACCTCGGACCACCATTACTCCAGAGATGGAAGAACACTTTGAATTGAGAGCACTCATAATATTTTAAATTGTAAATGAAAAAGCCCACTTTCTTATCAGAAACTAGGAATCTAAAAACTCGATCACCCAAAGGCTCCGGCTGAAAATCCTTAGATGATCCACCAATACAGGATTGCAGAAGCTCAGCCACAGAATCTACATTGAGACGAAATTTGCAACGTCCAAATGAAGAAACCAAAAAGAAATTATGATGACCGTCTTTCCCATGAGGGAAGTTTATTGGAAGATGGAATTTATTCCAGATCACAGCTTGAAGATCTTGACCCGGTTGAAGATCCAGAGACAGGAGAATTGAGGTGTGAGAGGACGAGGAGTACCTGACGTTTGCCATCACCGGGCGATCGCCGGAATTAGCAAGAGAGGAGAGGGCTCCCCACCCACCACCCATTTCCATGGTGGAGATCAGGCCGTGGGGAACCCGAATCGGCGATCAGATTACCAGACCGGTGGCTTTCTCCCTAGATCGCCATCTCCGGCTTTTCCGCAGCCAATGGAGTTTTGACGAGACTGAGCAGTACTTTAGTACTCCATGCAGACATACATCGGTCGCAACAGTAACTTCTTAGGCAATGTTGGATTCCTATGCGTTCAGATTTCCGCATGAGTGCATGACTAATTATCCATCACGGAGAGCGACACAGAGGAAGAAAACTTGGTAGCAGCTACTAACGAAATCACACGATCTGTGACCTCCGGGATTGCTCATACTGCCCATGTCCGTCCTCTCGTGGCTGCAGCACTGTTGGCCCGTGTCCTGGCAGGAACATCTGTCAGTCGCAAGACATCTTTGTTCAGCTCATACTGTGCCTGGCTCATGGGCACAGCGATATGGGGTGTGCAAACCTAGCCTTGTCCCCTGCACGAATCTGGCACGTCACCGATGTGCCAGCCGTAGCAAACAGTCACAAGCTATCCGGCAGCTGATGCCCGTCCCCTGGCTAGGCATAATTGAGCAACATGAATGTTCGCCGTGGAACTGGATTAGAGCATCACGACGTTTGGCCTACTTCTCCTTGTGGTGGCACAGCCGTCAAAGGACAAGGTCCAGAGAAAAATGAATGAATTCTGACTCAAACCGTTCCTAATGCCTACCATTCTTACCGTGGTGTGGAGTTTATGAGAGAAATTTGATATAAATGCTCATAGCGAGGAACTGTTGTTGGATGTGAACTGAGGGTTGTATATATAAGTCCCTACCCATATCCATCTTGCCAAAATTGTTTATGCTCAGAAATTATATATTAGGTGGAAGTCAAAGTACAAGTAACTTTTAACGACAGAATTGTTTCTACTCCACTGGTAACAGATTTTTTTTCTGCACTGTACAACCAGTAGATCATTAATTTAGCAACTGTCTCCTATAAGACTCCTACAGTACAACTAGTAGATCGTTAAGTTTACAAAATTACAGCAAATCAATAAGACATATTTCCAAAGACAAGTTCTTATCAAAGCATTTAAAGCTGCTCCTCTGCATTCATTTAAATTTATTGAAAATTGTAATTTGTGAAAGATGCGCCACTAATTATGTTGTTTTATCTAAAAACAATTTTTTCAGTTGACTATAGGGCAATGGTTAATATATTTGCATCTTGTTCTGTTCCACATGAGCTGCTTTATTTAATAGGATAAAGTTTACTTTACTCCCTTCAAGTATGGGGGGAGTCAATAAAACCTCCGGAACTATCACTTGGTTTGTTTTACCCCATTCTTCTCCAAACTAGACCATTTTACACCTTTAACCGGTATTCCTCCCTTCCCATAATACACATCTCAAGGCGCTCGGCCATTAGGAGCTTGTGTTCACCGATGATCCCGCACTCCTCTCGCTCAGTCTATGCCACCGTGATGTTATCGATTCACCCATCAACGACCCCTAATAACTGAGCTCGATGGTACCTCTCCTTGTACCACCTGTAAGAGAACAGAAAAATAGGATCACACACAAAATAGTATGGACACGGATAGGATTATATGACACATTGATTGCGAGCCATACAGGGCTGGCTTTCTCCCCCAAGTCCCAAAACTGATATAGGCATTTGCTAGCTCCGTTACAGATGTGGCAGCTACTGTAAGGTACAAGAACCCGTCTGCTCCTAGCCCGATTGACAAACGCGAATACTTGATATGGGTTTTCATGAGAGTTTTAGGACACTAGGCCTACATAGTTTTTGGGATGCCCAGGGAACCCAGAAAATCCTTGAGAGAAATATTGACGAATATCCACTTAAACAGTTCCTGCTGCCTACCATTCTTACATTGAGAGAAAGCCTCAGAACAATTATTTCACCAGCCGAATGGTAACAAGGTCTCAGTGGCGAGATGCTAAAGGATGAAAACTGGGTGCTGTAGGTATACTTTGTAACATATATATAATCCGGCCAAGAGATATGAAAACTTGGTTTTAGATTTGGATTCCCTTGCCTTAAAAGATAACAATTGCTAACACATGGCAGAGTTTGGATTGTATATGTTTTATTAGGTTCCGCAGAAGCACATATCACTCCACCTAGATCGTTTTATTTTCACTCCACATGCACATGTATATGATGGTAGTGATTGCTCTTCACAATAACTAACAATGTATATAATGGTAGTTTTTGTGCAGTCACATAACACCTGCACTACCACAAATCAGGTCTGTAGCGGCAGCAGCCCAAAGGCCGTAGCGACGCGGCCCAAAGTGAGCCACTGCTACAGAGATTAGGGGGTCTGCCGTGTTGTGAGCCGCCGCTATAAATGGCCCAGGTTTATAGCGGCAGTTGACAATATCAACCGCCGCTATTTAGGGCATAGTAGCGGCGGTTGATAATTTCAACCGCGGCTACAAAGTGCCGGCTATAAATAGAGCGTTCCGACAGCTCCTCGTTTCACTCGAACAGTAGAGGCCCAAAAATTTGGGAAAATCACGAAAATCAAGGGGGGGAGGTTTTGAGATTGTTTTTTTTTTGCAAAAAATTGATCTTAGAGGTAAGGGAAACTCATCCCATAGGTTTTTATTGTCTCTCATTTCGAAATCAAGTTAAATTTTGGGTTTTAAGTTTGTTAGATTTTCTTCAAATTTTAGCTAAGAATATTTATTTAATGTTATTTAATATGGAAAAAATTGGGATGTGACAATATTTGATCAAAACTTTGAATTATTATAAGTAAGAAAATGTTTCAAACGCAATTGAAAACGAATCAATGGTTAAAGAGAAAATTAATTTTGAAATATTCTACTCAAAATAAATACTCCAGGCATAATTGCGTCGCCTGGTTCATATAAATTAAGATTAGCCTAGAAGCGTGCACGTCCTGGGTTCGAAACCCATCAGACATGAGAGGGCTTTCACTTTTTTTTCCAATATCTTTCACAACCGGACACTTTAGTTCAAATACTGTAAGGTTCGAATCGCATTTGTATTTTTGTAGTATTTAAAAGATAATTGTACTTTATAATAGAATTTATAAAATAAACTATGTGATATATTATATAATACATAATACTTGATTGCTTTATCATTTTTATAAAAAAGTGTTATTGAGATAACAACATTTTACTTTTATACTAAAGTGGCCTAAAATTTAGGAAAAATATAAACTAAAAATTTAACAACGAAAGTTTTTAATTACGACAGTTTACTTGCGTCGTAAAATTGTGACGTTGCTACTTTACCATCTGTGACACATAATAGTTCGTCACAATATGACATTGCTTTAGTTTGCGATGATTTTTGTATGGCTATTGTGACACACTTGAAATCTTCATCGCTAAATTAAGTGAAACGTCGTAAAACAGAATTTCCCACGACATTTTAACTAAATGTCACTCTATAAACGTCGCAGAATGTCAAATTTTTTGTAGTGTTTGGATGGTTCAATTGGGTTGTAGTCGATGTTTATGAAATCATACATCATCTCTTTTCATCACTACACAAAAAAATTATTACATGTAGCTTGTTTTATCTCAATAGGAATCTAAATCTAGTTTGATTTTTAGAAAAGAGAGAATATAGTATTAGGGCAAGAGGGATGTTAATTTTTTTATTTCTTGATAAAAGTTAATTAATATATAAAATAATTTGATGTTTTTTTCATTTTACCTTGCATAATATTTCTCACTTCATGTAATTTATTTTTCAATGTTTATATATTTAGTGAATATTTAAATTTTTTGTTACACAAAATTAATTAATTAATATCTATTTTTTGGATAGATGGTGATAAAAGTTAAATAAAATATAAAATAATTTGATGTTTGTTTCATTTTATCTTGCATAATATTTCTCACTTCATATAATTTATTTTTCAATGTTTATATATTTAGTGAATATTTACATTTTTTGTTACACATAATTAATTAATTAATATCTAATATTTTTTGGATAGCTGGTGATAAAGTTAAATAAAATATAAAATAATTTGATGTTTGTTTTTTTTACCTTGCATAATATTTCTCACTTCATGTAATACTCAATATATATAATGAATGTTTAAATGTTTCATCGCACATAATTAATTAATTAATTTTAATATTTTTTTGGGTTTCTGTTCAAGGTTGTTCGTGATGGATAGATCTTGGATGTATGAGGCGCCAAGACCAGGTTTAATATTTTTATGCGAAGTCTCCAAATTCGTCCAAGGGGCCGCACAACATGCTCAACGTGAACGGACGACTGATATATATTGTCCGTGTTTTGATTACAAGAATCAGAAGTTGTGGAATGATATAGAGGTAATCAAATCACATTTGGTGCAGAGGGGTTTTGTTGAAGGGTATACGAGGTGGACAAAACATGGTGAGAACAGTGTGGTCGATATGGAATTTGATGAGCATATCGAAGTTGAAGTCGAGGCTGTCAATTCGCCTAGTGCATATGCGACGGAGTCGCTTGGTGAAGCTGATTTTGATGTTGAGGAGTTGTTATGTCACATTAAGCCACAGATGTTGATCAATGCCGGTACAACTAAAGGGCTTGATAATTTTCATAGAATAGAGAAGGCATCAAAGGATCCATTATATGATGAATCTAAGGGATGTGGTAAAGAGTTCACCGTGTTGCGTACTGTACTTGAGCTGATGAAGCTGAAGGTCATGCATGGCTGGTCGGACGTTAGTTTCATGGATTTATTGGAACTTATTTCCGATGCACTGCCGAAGCCCAACTTGGTGCCGAGGACAACATACCTTGCTAAGAAGCTGATTTCCCCACTTTTGTTGGACGTGCAAAAAATTCACGCATGTCCAAATCATTGCATATTGTATCGAAAGGAGCATCAGGACGCTGTGAGATGCCCTAGGTGCAAATGCAGTTGTTATAAGAGGGACAACAATAGTGACGCCGATGGTGGCATGAAGAATACAACTAAGGGGAGAAAGAAGAAAAGAAGTTCTATCATCGATGACAGTGATGATAGTTAGGTTCCTGCCTTAGTCATGTGGTCGATCGCATCAGATGCTTGTTCACCAACCCTAGGGATGCGGCAATGATGACATGGCATGCACGCAAGGGGGACGGTAAGCTCAGGCATCCCGTAGATGGGACACAGTGGAAAAAGTTTTATGAGGATCATCGTGACTTCTATAATGAGGAAAGGAACATATGGTTTGCATTGAGTACAGATGGGATAAACCCATTCGGTCAAATGAGCAATCCGCATAGCACTTGGCCAGTAATACTAGCAATGTACAACATTCCATCATGGTTATGCCATAAGCGTAAGTATCTACTACCGACCACTCTTATATCTGGGCCTAAAGAACCTGGTAACGACATAGATGTGTTCTTAGTACCATTGTTCGAAGACATGCAGAAACTATGGTTGGAGGGGGTCTGTATATGGGATGAGTATCGAAGAGAGTACTTCACGCTTAGAGCAATTATTTTTTGCACGGCACGTGATTCCCCCGCACTAAGGGCGCTATCAGGATAGGTCAAAGGAAAGGCGGCATGTTTCGTATGCGTTGATGATACATCCCATGTGTACCTTCCAGCATCCCAGAAGCTAGTGTATACGCGAAATAGCCGATTCTTACCAACAAAACACAGGTATTGTGTGATGGCTAGACACTTTGATGGCTATATTGAGAACGACATAGAACCTCGACGTTGGACAAGTAGGGTCATGTTTGACTTTGTTAAAAACATTAGTGTTGTTTTTGGAAAGCCGATGAAGGGAGTCAAAAAGGCAAAAGGTCTCAAGACGTTTAAGAAGAAATCCATTTTCTTCATATATTTCAACTATTGAAAAGAATTGGAAGTGAATCATGCCTTCGACTGGATGCATATTGGGAAGGGTGTATTTGAGAGTAGTAGCAGACTTGTACTCGACCAACCTGGTAAGACAAAGGATGGACTTAGCGCACGTAGAGATCTTGTAGTGATAGAAATAAGATTAGAGTTCCATCCACAAGAAAGAGCAAATGGAAAGTACTTTCTCCCCCCGGCAGCCTACACACTTACAATTGAGGAGAAAACACATTCTGTAAGTGCCTCAGTGGGATTAAAGTACCGACGGGTTTCTCATCGAATATCAAGAATCTTGTAAACATGGAAGAGTTATTAAAGATAAGTGGGTACAACACTCACGATTGCCACATAATGCTTTCGGTGTTTCTCCCTATTGCTATCAGAGTGTTAAATCACCATGGCTAAAGGTGGTTGTAACTAGCCTTTGCTACTTCTTTAACGTGGTATCGAAGATATATTTTGTTTGTCATCATGGATAAGGTTTCTCTTTATATTTTGTTTGTCAGTGATATTTTGATTAATTTTTATGGGCCTAGAAGATATATTACATAATATGACTACAAATTACCAGCAGATTGTGCTATTGATTACTATGCAACTAACTTGACCACTTTTAAAGTTAGAAGGTGTTATAGTTCAGATTGTTTCACCATATTTATCTAGATGCTCACCATATTTATAGTTCAGATTGTTTCACCATATTCTACATCTATGTGATCTTCATTTTCTTTGTGATAGGATCTGAAAATGCTTGTAGTTTACTTGCCATCTATATTCTTTTTGCTAACATTTCTAAATAATTCATAGTATTATTTACTTCTCACAATACTTGTAGTTCACTTGCTGCCTATATACTTAGTAATTAACTACACTATAGGATTTGAAAATGCTTGTAGTTTACTTCTTGCCTACTTGCTCACTTTCATGCTGTCATGCCCACTATATCCGTAGTATTATTTACTTGTGGCCATATATATGCAATATACTTGCGGCCTATGATATATCTGCTTATGATATATATGCGATGTTCCTATTCTATTATCTTGCTTGTTTCTCTGTACTACTTATGTATTCTACGTAGGCGATTGATGCTCAATGATGAAAGCGGGCTAAGTGAGGCTAGTGTGGCGACATGGACCATATCCTAGGATATCAAATACATGTTGTTGTACAGGTCGAGGATCTTAGAGTGTTGGATGGTTGTTGAGTAGGCAATCCGCACTAGAGCAAATTTTGAGTTTCCTTTTCTTATACTTATCGCTTTGTACTACTTATCTATTCTACATAGGCGATCGACATATGCTCAATGATGAAAGTGGGCTAAGTGAGGCTAGTATGGTGACATGGACCATATCCTAGGATATTGGATACATGCTGCTATACAGATAAAGGATCTTAGAGCGTTGGATGGCCGTTAATTTGGCAAGCCGCACTAAGAGCAAATTTTGACTTTTCTATTCTATTCTTTTCTTTTCCTTGTTTATATGCTCAATGATGAAAGGTGTATACTCCTTGTTTTCTAAACTAGTTGCCATATCTAATATAAGGTGTCACAGTCTACTCGTCATGGTTGACAATATGCCCTCTCAAGAGGAAGACGTCCTCAAGGCGCCCTCAGAAGCAACAAGATCTTCAGACGATGATGGATCAAGCGAACACTGGGAAGAACCAGAGGATCCGCATCCTCCATCACCTAAGGAACGTCGATTGGGGAACTCGGACCCTGATTACATGCCTGAAGAGAAGGTATCTTGTCAAACATAGTTTTCTTATTTGGTACATAGATTATATCAACTAAAATCTACTACTTATATCCTAGGGCCCTTGACGAAGTGCTCGTCAGCTATTTGCAGTAGAGGCTACGACAGATGAGGCCCTCGAGCAGCAAACAGAAGAGGTGCTTGCCCAAGTATCCACACACAAACGCAAGCGCGATCAGCGGTTCACGGCCAAGGCAGAGGGCATCTATGAGGTTACTGTAGTAGACCCCAAAGATGGGGAACCGATTGAACCCACTGGTGTCGATGCCAAATGGCGGAACCATTGCGGCAAAGTGGTGAGGGACCATTGCAAAATCACGTGGCAAGATTGGTGCCAAGCCCCGAATGGTAGAAAAGATGATATGTGGGCTGACTTCATGGCAACCATCCAGTTCCAGCCAGCGGATCTCGAGAGAGCCAAGAAGGCCACGATGTCCACTCTCAATCACATATTTTGAGATTACAAGTCTAAGTGCAACTGCCAATACGTCAAGATAAATCGAACCCCATTCGACAAGCATGGAAATATGAGTCAGTAAGAATGGGATGAGTTTGTTGAGCAGAAGACGAGCAGTGCTTCAAAGGAGCTCAGTGAAAAGATGGTTGAGCTGAACAAGCGAAACAAGTACAAGCCATGGTTAGGTCCGGGCGGATACAAAAAGAAGATTTTGATTTGGAGAGAGACGGAAGCCAAGCTCCACGTGGAAGGAAAACCTAATCCTTTGCCAAACACCAATGAGCGTACCAGGAATTAGGTATATGGTCGTTCTGAGTTAACTGATGAAGGAGAAATTATTGGGAAGGATCCCGCAATAGTTGAAATCGTGCAAGCCTTTAAAGGTCCCATCACAACGCAGATGGAGGCAGGTCTGTTTACACCGGAGTATCACAAGGAGGAGCTAGCGAAGGCTATTGGGACCAAAGAACATGGTGGTCGGGTACGGGGAGTGTCATCATCGACAACATGAAAAAGGTGTTTCTCAGAAATATCCTCACACCGGTACAAGAAGCATACATTGCACAAGAAAGAGCAGGAAGAGAAAGCCAAGGAGGATTGGAGGCGGTAACTTCTTATGTTTGCTATTGACAAACAAAGCGGTCATTTGGACCCCAATCTGCAGGCTGCTATCGATACCTTCTTACGTGGTTCATCCTCATCCACGCAACCATCAGTCTCGGGTCAACCATCAGTATCGATGCAACCATCAGAAATGGAGGACCTTACTAAGGAAACATCGTGCGATTTGCATGTGCAATTTGGTTACTAGGGGAAGATGATGAAGGTTGCATCCATGTTGGAAATAGTACCTGGCTATGAGGACAATGAGATCGAATGCCCGATACCTGAGGCGGGTATAGAAACTCTCCAAGACGTGCTTGGCTCTTTCATCATTTCGATCATCGTGATGCTGTCCTCTCCACACGGGCTTCTCCACCCCCGTTGTCTAGTCATGGATCCTTTCATGCGAGCCAGCCAGTCATGACAGCTGGACAACAGTCTCCTATGTCTACGAAAGCTTTGGGAAACATGCCCCAATTTTCTCATCTGGAAGACGGCTCGACTCTGAGTCCTATAATCTATCATGACAACAAGCCTTTTCTGGATACTATTCAACTCAAGCCTTCGCCTGTTGTCGACAAGGCTCCACCAATTCAAGTCTAGGCTCCAGCAATTGAAGTCGAGCCTCCATCAACAACAGCTGCAACGGTTCAAGTTTAGGCTCCAGTAATCCAAGTTCAGCTTGCGCTAGTTGTCGTCAAGGCTCTGGTAATCCTAAAGACGATTATTGGTTTTGACAAAAATCCAAAGGACCCAAAAGCAAAAAATGATGTTGATAAGTACTTGGCTGGATTGAAAAAATGTCTAGCAATCACCGGCAAGCTCGTCCTGCAAGAAGAAGATCCTTGTGATGTATTGTCGTACGATGATCAAATTTTGGACAATCCTACTGACGATGTTGACTATCCGAAATTCATATTCAGTAAACCCCTTATATCAAAGAACATGTACAAGAACCTGCCATGGGAGATGCGGAAGTTGCACGATTGGTACATGATGGCGTCCAAGGAAGGGGTCACCAAAATCGCTTGTAGGATTCCAAAAGAGGTGTTCAACGAAGAAGACGAACAAATGTTATACCTATTTTGGGAGGATGTCCACTCGATGTTTCGTCTAGACAAAATGGACATCACCTTCATCACCTTGGGAGCATGTGTCTTGTTTGATCTACTTCGTATTTCAAGCATAATTCTATATATTATCTTATGCTTTTTTGTAGCATGAACTCCTTTTTCCAAAGAAAGGAGACTAATTGAAAATATTGGAGGGTGGCCTACATCAACCCAAGCCGGATCAACCAAAGCTCGATCAACCCAACGGTAAACCTGAAAAATTATCCGGATAAGACACCAACAGAGCTTGCTGAAATGAAGACGGTCTTAACAACAGAAGCAAGGACTTATGCTGCAAGTTACTTGTACGACTGCTTTATGAGGTGGCAAGATAGAGAGTGCATTTTGGCCCTTACAAGTTTAAGTAAGTTGGACAACTACTGCCTTCGTTATGTATCCCATGTTAAAATTAAGTCTAATCATAATTAACTTGTTGACAACAAATATTGTTGTAGCGATCATTGGATCTGTCTGATGATATTTCCAAAAGAAGGGTATCTTCTATTGCTTGACAGCCTGGACTACGGCAAGAACTTATATGACGACATTCTGGAAGTCATAGATTGGTAAGAAATTGGTTTACGTATGTATGGTTTGATGATGTTAATATCATCTAATGATAAACTTTTGTCCATCGCGTAGTGCTTATGAGAAATATGTTGTAGTCGGCGAGGCATGTCATCCTACAAGGAAAAAGAAGATGTACTTTCGTCATAAGTTTTGGGTAAGACTTATATGCATCTCATATATGTTCTTATCATACTATCCATTCATATAATTATAGTAGGTATAACGAACTTGTGTTCTTTAATTTATAGTGCCATAAGCAAATACGGGGAAGTGTGCATTGTGGTTCCTACACTTGTGTGTTCTCGGCTGGCACTTCAACTTACCTGGACCATATCATTGAGGAGTCTCAACAAGAGGTAAGTTGATTTTGTTTATGTCTATTTTACTTTACCTAAACCATATCATTGAGGAATCTGCTCATGTGACACAGAAAGCCACAAGGACAAAGAGCGAATGGGTTGCAAAGATGAAAATGAACCACAAGATCAAAAAGGGTATAATTCCTAAATCACGTGTTCACTTGAGTACAAATGCACTGTATCTAGTTGTAGCTTCTCTTTGTCGTTTTATGTTGAGAGAGGTAATTAGTCCAGAAGGAAAGTGCTTTGATTCAAACAGTTAACTAGCAACAAAATATAGGTCTCTTTGTGAGTGGGCTAGTTCAAGAGCACCATATGAGCCCATTGTGTCAAAAAATAATGATGACTATGCATTAGGTTCATATAAAATATTTTGTAATCTCGATTGAATATTTTGATGATAATGTTGTATATATTCTATGATGAGATGTAAATATCTGTGATGAGATATTGTAAATATCTATAATGATATTTGTAAATTTCTATGTATAGAGTCTGTGATTTCTGATTTCTATATATTTATTTTATTTTATTTTTGAAAATAACAAGTAGCGACGGTTGATGATGTCAACCGTCTACTAATAGCTAATAATAGCGGGGTTGATGATGTCAACCGCTGCTACTAGTAGCTAACAATAGCGGTGGTTGACATCTTCAATCATCGCTAATAATGTGTCTATAGTGGTTTATTTGGACGACAGACCACCCGCCGTTATAAATGCTTATTTGTAGCTATATTTACGTAGCGATGGGATGGCCTACCCGCCGTTATAGAGCTTTTCGAACCGCTGCTACAGACCTTTTTCGATGTATTGCTGACTCTAGTTACACCTTAATATAGTATAATTAATCGTATGAGTAAAGGAACAAGAGGTCACTCACACAAGAAACCATGCGCCATTATATATTTCCAAGAGAAGAAGCTCAGTTTTAATCCCTAAAAAACCAACGTCACGTGGTTTCTCAAATGTACATAGACCGCACCTAATGTAAATGAGTAGCAATAGTAGGCATCCGGAACATTTGCACTGCCTGTGCTGCACATGCTAGTTCGAGTACTCTGTTAGCAAACACTAACAAACTGATGAAGGCTTCCAAGACGCAGAAGGAGACAAGGGACACCTTCCCAAAACACCCTCAGTAAACAAGGCTCTCTCTATAATGATGAGTCCACCTACGGGACAAGCTGGCCACAGCGTGATGTAGTCGTCGGCGAGAGGGTGGCAGCGTGTGGCGCTCCAGGACGCGACTGCTGGTCGACGTGGAACAGCGCCTAGGCAGCTCGCTGTTCCTGCGCTCCTGGGTGGTGCCGGTGCGCCTGGGCGGGGCTCATTGGTATTCAAGAAGAATTGCTCCATCGGTACAACATGTGCATGTTTATCTTATGAAACCTATTGAAAGCAACAAAAGAACACTCTGTGCCACTAGCTGAAATAAGACCAGTCTCAGTGGGGGTTTCATTAGTATTAAATAAGGTGCCATATAAGTAAAAGAGATGATATGGCATAGCAATTAATATGAAACTGGGTAAATAGGTTTCATAGAGATAAAACTCATTTAGCACTATTTCATAGGTATGAAACTCCCATTGAGAACATAGAGTTTCATCCCAACACATTTTGACCAATCTCAATGTAACAAATAGATGCTAATTTAATGCTATAATTTATGTATAAAATCATGAGATGAAACTATGCATTGAGAGAGACTATTTCATACATCAAACTAAATCTTCAAATCTGATGTGGCACTCTTGAAAACTGTAAGATGAAACTATGCATTGAGACTGGCCTAACTATGATGTTTCAATCATCAAATTGTTTTCGCAAAAACATGCTGCCCACGAGTCCAAGTAAATGCTGAAATATCTGTGCACTACTACTAAAAGATTATTATTAGCGATTCAAAAACTATGAGTCCCTATCAATAATTACTGGCCCACCAAACCGCTACAGATAATGAGTATCAATAATGGCTGCTGTTCAGAACATGCAGGCCCCTATGAATAAAGGCTGTAGTGACCCGCTGCTGATAATCTACATATCTTTAGAAGATGCTTCCATGTTGCGCCACATCATCTCAATAATCTGATCCATCCAATCATTTGCTTTACTTAATCCTAGTCGTTCTCTCAAATAGATTACTCCATTGCAGATGTGTTCTCCCTCTCCTGACGTTTTCCACTATCCACTAACAGCCCTTCACGTACTCACATTTAATTGCCTAAAGCGTTGATTCACGAAAGCATGCACTAGAGTTCCACCTCCCCTCACATTTAATCTCCTGACTGTATGTTTCTCTAATCTTTTTTTTTTTTTGAGACTGTCTGTTTCTCTAATCAGTGCCTTCTCCTTTGATGCCTGCATAAATCACCATGATGCTTGGCAGTTCCCACAGTCCAGCCGACCATGCGCCTCCTATAGAACTGCGTAGATAGCTGGTGACTCTGCTCACAGGGGATCGTTGATCAAATCTCTGCCACAGGTAAAGCTATTAGCAATGTCACTCTCATCCGATTCCAGTCATGGGGCTTTGTCTAAAAATTCGTTGCCTCTTTCAGTCTTTCTTTTGTCTTTACATGTTAAGCTGACTTTTGAATTGCTTTTGTCCTTTTCTTATTCTTGAAATGCAGGATCATCAGTGTTTTCTCATTCTTGAAATGCAGGATCATCAGTATGTGTATTCTCAGTTTTCCATCATTATTCATGAATTCAAGGGACAATGGTACAGGGAGTGCTAAATGCAGTGGCGGAGCTCTCGGTAGGGCAAGGTAGGGCGGTCGCCATACCTTGAGTTTTTGGCCAGTACCCGCTACCCTTTGTTCAATCGGTTGTCTGTCGCTGTGCCGCGCCATTGATGACCTGCAGCTGTGAACTCGACTGGTATATAAACGGACGAAGACGACGACTACCTTCAGAACTGAATCGTTATTTTATCTGGGCTCTCCGCATTGGGCTGTTTGTACTAATAACAGGCCATTGTTGTGGCCCAAGGTCCATTGAAGAGATGGCCTGTTAAAGTGAGTGTATCTTGCGAGAGCAGCAACCAAACCGACGCGATCGCGCGATCGATCATGGTTCCTTGTTCGTCTCTTCGACTTCTGTAGACTGCCTTCGCCGCTGCGCCGCCCTTGGACGAACCCTAGGCGAACAGAGGCACCACCGAGGCCCGAGGTCAGACGCTTCGCGCGAGCCGAGGACTGAAGCCTGAAGGACGACGGAACTTTACCCAAATTAGCAAGGTTGCTTCCTGATCATTATCTTTCTCTAATCCTTTTTGAGATTTTTGGTTTATAGTTGAATATGTAGCTCTTTATGTACAGAATCAGTATACAAACACATCTGCTCTGCCGTTGCTAATTTATTGATATTACTTGCAAATGTCAGTGTTGCTTGGACTTGGAAGAGCCGATCTGTTGCCTGTTGCCTTCTAATTGCTAAAGATGAGCAATAAAGGAAAGGGCAAGATCAAAATGAAAGGCACGTATCAATAGTATTTAACTATAGCAACTAGATATAAATTATCAGTTTTTTGTTGTTTATTAAATGATTGGTGGGTTACAGATTTGAGAAGTTATTGGTCTAGTGGCAGCAGCTCAAACCCAAGTGGAGTTACAAATATTGCAGTGGATGTTGAAGAACAAGTGACAGAGGAGACTGAAAATGCGATGGCTGCTGAAACAGTTGAAGATCATACTGAAAATACCATGACCGCTGAAACAATTGAAGATCATACTGAAAATGCTATGGAAACCGGAGAAGTAGAAGTTGGAGCAGATACACAACCCGAAGGTATTATAACTCAGTTTAGCTTAGATCACATTGTGATTGATCCGGGACTTCGTATTCCAATTGATCGATTTGCTGCCAACATTAGATCTGATGTTAGGAGGGCTTTCATAGCAAAGGGTCCAACTCAACCAATTGGTCATAATTTTCCTAAATTAAAGGGGGATAGATGCTTTCAGGAAACATGGTTTAAGAATTATCCTTGGCTGGAATATAGTGTAGAGAAAGATAAGGCTTATTGCTTCTATTGTTATCTTTTCAAGCATGACAACCTGGATGACAAGTTTGGTTATGATGCCTTTACAAAATTGGGGTTCAGCACTTGGAAGAATGCATACAAAGCACTTCCAAAGCATGTTGGACAGAGCCAGTCAATCCATAATCAGTGTAGGACAGCATATGAAGATTTTGATAACCAAAGATCAAGTATGAAACATAAGGTTACAGTTCATAAAAAAGATGCAGCGAGCAAGTATGAAACTCGTTTGGATACATCCTTGGGTATTGTAAGTCTTTTGTCATTGCAAGGTGAACCATTCCGTGGACATGATGAATCATCTACCTCTTTGAATAAGGGCAATTTTCTGGAGATACTTGATTGGTATAAAGCAAGGAATGAAGAAGTGAAGCTTGCATTTGATGAACTATGTCCTAAAAATGCCCAAATGACTTCCCCAACTATTCAAAAAGAGCTTTCACAATGTTGTGGGCAAGAGATCACCAAAGCAATAAAAGAAGAAATGCGGGGTTGTCTATTCAGTGTCCTTATTGATGAATCTCGTGATATTTCTATCAAAGAACAAATGGCTGTGATTGTGAGGTCAGTCATTGATTATATTATGGTTTTCATTATTTAAAACAACTTATGTGTTTTTACTTAATGTATTTGTATCATTTATGTTGCAGGTTTATGAACCAACAAGGAAAAGTGGTTGAACGATTTTTGGGTATCAAACATGTTACAGAAACAACATCAGAAGCATTAAAGAAAGCATTAGTTGAGGTGCTTGGTGGGCATGGTCTAGTTCTTGCAAATTTGCGAGGACAAGGTTACCAACATGCTAGTTCTTGCAACAACATCTTGAGACACCAATTGCAGCTGGTAGTTGTTGCTGTCTCAAGATGTTGTTCATCTCTAGAGGATTTTTTTGAATATGTGACCTTGATTGTGAACACCACTAGTGCGTCTTGCAAAAGGAAGGATTTGCTGCTTGACAAGTATCGTAGAAATATGTTAGCAAAACTTGATAGGGGAGAGATTTCCTCAGGAAGAGGGAAAAACCAAGCAACATCCTTGGCTAGTTCATTACAAGACTTTACTTCGTATTGAATCAATGTGGAGTTCTGTGATAGAAGTGCTAGTTATTGTGCAAGAAGATGGTCGTAATCCATCTAGAGCAGGAGGGTTGGTGCAAAACATGGAATGCTTTAGCTTTGTGTTCATCATGAAGATGATGCTAAAAATCCTACGCATTACAAATGAGCTTCCATACTTTCATTTCACTGCTCTTTGCACCCTTTATATTTGCTATTTTGACAAATATTGGCATAGTTAGTTTCCAAATAAAAGAGAAACAGATTATGTTGCTTCAGATTCATCTACACATCAACCATATGGGAAAACTCTATTTTCGTCGTCCTGCTGACTAAATTAAAAAAAAAGTCCCTAGAAACCTTTTTCTTGAAGGGGTCCCGGAATAGAAAAATAAATTTAGTCTATTGCATTTACATTTTTTTACATAAAACACTTATTCTCTATGGGAAACAAACGCATTTGTAACCCTAACAGATATGTGATGTTCACTGTTGGACATCCAAAAGGCCACTGGGGTTAGATGGGGAAACAAAAACATGGGCCGAATCACCCCTAGGGAAAAGGCCGGAATCCCTAGGGAATTTGTTCTTCCCAAACAAGCCCTTAGTAGGTCTATTCCAATAGTGAAATAAACCAATTTTGGGTGACATGTGTTATGCTAAAAAACATAAAAAAAAGAATGACAATCACACATCTACCTGAATAGATTATGCATATCAATAGAATATTTTATTCAAAACTATTATCAAAATGGCACATCATTTCATCAGAAACAAAATTGTACACAATTTTCTCTCTCTCTCTCTCTCTCTCTCTCTCTCTCTCTCTCTCTCTAGGTGAATTTACTGTCCAGTAATATTAAAAGTACATTATGCACTAGTATCATGTCATATAACAGAACTATTAGATATGCAATGGCTAACTTAGCCAATAAAGACACCTGATATAAATAGTAGTCCAAGTAACCGAATAGTATGGAATAGAGGCCAACAAAACTATAGACATGTACTGCCGTAGAGTTTTCCATTATATTTTTTAAGAAAGAAAACTGGAAACAACTGGAGATATACCCATTTATTTTATACAGGCCATGGATCATCATCTCTCCATAGCCAAATATGTTATTTATTAAAATAAGTATCCCTTCATGCATTCATGACATGCAAAATATTTGAAATGCCATTTAGCCCTTTTTTGTTTTCAATATTGTTCTATTATCTTAAATATTTCCATGTTTGACAAGAGTATAGATTAGCATCACATGACAACCCAAAGAAAATATAATACTCAAAAAACTTGTGGTGATATATAGCAGGTAGCCTGTGCGATTGCACGGGCCAGTAATCTAGTTTGATATAAATGCTCATAGCAAGGAACTGTTGTAGGATGTGAACTGAGGGTTGTATATATGAGTCCCTACCCATATCCATCTTGCCAGAATTGTTTATGTTCAGAAATTATATATTAGGTGGAAGTCAAAGTACAAGTAACTTTTAATAACAGAATTGTTTCTACTCCACTGGTAACAGATTTTTTTCTGTACTGTACAACCAGTGGATCATTAATTTAGCAACTGGCTCCTATAAGACTCCTACAGTACAACTAGTAGATCGTTAAGTTTACAAAATTACAGAAAATCAATAAGACATATTTCCAAAGACAAGTTCTTATCAAAGCATTTAAAGCTGCTCCTCTGCATTCATATAAATTTATTGAAAATTGTAATTTGTGAAAGATGCGCCACTAATTATGTTGTTTTATCCAAAAACAATTTTTTCAGTTGATTATAGGGCAATCGCTAATATATTTGCATCTTGTTCTGTTCCACACAAGCTGCTTTATTTAATAGGATAAAGTTCACTTTACTCCCTTCGAGTATGAGGGAAGTCAATAAAACCTCCAGAACTATCACTTGGTTTATTTTACCCCATTCTTTTCCAAACTAAACCATTTTACACCTTTAACCGGTATTCCTCCCTTTCCATAATACACATCTCAAGGTGCTCGGCCATTAGGAGCTTGTGTTCACCGATGATCCTGTACTCCTCTCGCTCAGTCTGTGCCACCGTGATGTTATCGATTCACCCATCAACGACCCCTAATAACTGAGCTTGATGGTACCTCTCCTTGTGCCACCTGTAAGAGAACAGAAAAATAGGATTACACACAAAATAATATGGACACGGATAGGGTTATATGACTCATTGATTGCGAGCCATGCAGGGCTGGCTTTCTCCCCCAAGTCTCAGCACTGATATAGGCATTTGCTAGCTCCGTTACAGATGTGGCAGCCACTGTAAGGTACAAGAACCCATCTGCTCCTAGCCCGATTGACAAACGCGAATACTTGATATGGGTTTTCATGAGAGTTTTAGGACACTAAGCCTACATAGTTTTTGGAATGCCCAGGAAACCCAGAAAATCCTTGATAGAAATGTTGTCGAATGTCCACTTAAACAGTTCCTGCTGCCTACCATTCTTACATTGAGAGAAAGCCTCAGAAGAATTATTTCACCAGCCGAATGGTAACAAGGTCTCAGTGGCGAGATGCTAAAGGATGAAAACGGGGTGCTGTAGGTATACTTTGTAACATATATATAATCCGGCCAAGAGATATGGAAACTTGGTTTTAGATTTGGATTCCCTTGCCTTTAAAGATAACAATTGCTAACACATGGCAGAGTTCGGATTGTATATGCTTTATTAGGTTCCGCAAAAGCACATATCATTCCACCTAGATCGTTGTATTTTCACTCCACATGCACATGTACATAATGGTAGTGACTGCTCTTCATAATAACTTACAATATATAATGGTAGTTTTTGTGCAGTCCCATAACACCTGCACTACCACAAAACAGGACTGTAGCGGCGGCAGCCCAAAGGACACAGTGATGCGGCTCAAAGTGAGCCGCCGCTATAAATGGCCCAGATTTATAGGGCAGTTGACAATGCTATTTAGGGTATAGTAGTGGTGGTTGATAATTCCAACTATCGCTACAAAGTGCCCAGACTATAAATAGAGCGTTCCGACAGCTTCTCGTTTCTCTCGAACATTGGCGGCCCAAAAATTTGGGGAAATCATGAAAATTAAGGGGAAAAGGTTTTGAGTTTTTTTTTTTAGAAATTTGATCTTTGAGGTAAGGAGAACTCCTCCCATCGGTTTTTATTGTCTCTCATTTTGAAATCAAGTTGAATTTTGGGTTTTAAGTTTGTTAGGTTTTCATCAACTTTTAGCTAAATTCTTCAGATTTGGATGGTTCAATTGGATTGCAGTTGAAGTTTATGAAGGCATACATCATCTTTTTTCATCACTATACAAAACAATTATTACATGCAGCTTGTTTTATGTCAATGGGAATCTAGATCTAGTTTGGTTTTTAGAAGAGAGAGAATATAGTATTAGTGCAAGAGGGATGTTAATTTTTTTATTTTTTCTTGATAAAAGTTAATTAATATATAAAATAATTTGATGTTTGTTTTATTTTACCTTGCATAATATTTCTCACTTCATGTAATTTATTTTTCAATGTTTATATATTTAGTGAATATTTAAATTTTTTTATTATATATAATTAATTAATTAATATCTAATATTTTTTGGATAGATGGTGATAAAAGTTAAATAAAATATAAAATAATTTGATGTTTTTTTTCATTTTACCTTGCATAATATTTCTCACTTTATGTAATATTCAATATATATATATATATATATATGGAGCACAGCGTGCTGAATAATATTCAGAGCGCTGGTCGGTTGGTGCAACCCAACCCACTCAGCCCACGATAGTATATTTCTTTTCCGCAGTAGTATATCTTACTCCGAAGTAGTATATGAGCACATTATATATTCAACTAATCCTACGTGTTTCTCTCTCTTCACCCTAATTTTGAATATTGTTGTCTCTCTCCTCTTCCTCCTCTCCTCTGATATGGCTAGATCCATGACCGCATATACACGGATCTCTAATGGCTCATCGACGGCAGCTCCACCAGTAACGTTGTTGTCTGCTTGAGCTTCAAGCCATGTCATCCGCTCCGAGGTCGTCTCCACAGACAGCAGCAAATCCGGGCAGAGGAGCAGGCCGGGGAAGTTTGGAGGGAGCTCCACGTGCGACCAGATCCGCGACTACGACCACAAGTGGAGGCTGGTCGCATGCAGTGAGGAGGTGGCGGGATGCTGCTGCTGCAGCAGCTGCTCTTGCTAGGAAATCTGGGGACAAGCTCCACGGGACCACATCCGCGTGCGTGATGTCGAGGTTCGTGCTTCAACACATCTCATGATTTTTCCTTTTGATTTTCATTCATTCATCGTCTGTGGGTGTGTTCGTTTCTTTGGGTCTAAATTTTAGTGAGGTCATATCAATCATTAAAATACTATATATGATTATTAAATATATATTAAATATAAAACCAATTGCGGAGTTGAATGCGTATCAACGTGACAAATTCATTAAGCTTAATTAAATCATCATTAAGAGATGTTTACTGTAGCATCACATTATTTAATCATGACCTAATTAGTTTTAATAAATTTGTCTCGTTATTCAGAGGAGGGTTATGGACTGGGTTTTGTCAATAATCTATATTTAATACTCCTAATTAGTATCACAATATTCAATATAACAGATCTAAAAATCAGAAGGGTGGAAACGAACACACCGTGTGATTTTTTTGTTAGAGTCGTGTGTTCCCAAGGAGCGGAGCTCATCCGTCTTTTCTTTTTATGTACAAGTTGACACAGCTCATGGTCCTTTGTTGGAGACGGAACGTTGTCGGCTTTTGAGCTAACAATCGCTGCTAGCTAGACACAGGAGGTAGGAAGAAGCTAGCAAGTTGCTAGCACTAGAAACATGGTCTCACCAAATTTGATGCATGAGCGATTCGTTTTTCGTTTGAGATTTCTTGCTGCCTTTTTTATTCTCTTTTTTGGTTTTTTTATGTTTAACCGGCGCATGCAGGAAGAAAGCTAGCAAAAAGCGAGCTTCTTTTATACTAGCACGTACCTGATTTCAATTTTTTTTCAATTTCTTTTTTCAGATTTGGAGCATATCCAGAGCCATTGCTAGTGCCTCCTTCGATGTGTTTTGTGATACGAGAAGCGAGGAGCGAAAATCTTTTTTATTGACTTTGTTTGCTGGTCAGATGATATGAACAAAATCATTTGATTTTTTATTTAAATTTTTTGGTGATAGTATATCTCTACTCATATATCTTGATAGAGTATTTTGGACAGAGTATTTGAGCAGCTAGTATATCCATACATTGGAGATCGTATGTCTTGATAATATATTATTTGGAAAAAGAATATGACTATATCCATAGATAAAAAAGAGTATATATATGACTATACTAAAAGTAAACTTTACAACAAATGCTATTTTTGTAGTATATATGCAATTAAAGTAAAAGTAGGACTATATATACTATTTTTGTAGTATATATACTACTTCATATAGTATATATACTACCTCTTCTAAAGAACCTATTTTATTATAATCTTAAGAAGTATATATACTATCTCATATAGTATATATACTACCTCTTACAATCTATTTTTTTATTTTATAACAATATATCTATAATCATATATTGTTTCTTGCTATTTATTCTGTAATTTCATGTAATATATATACTACCTTACGATATATAAATAATCGCTCTTGGTTTTTGCTTGTGTTTCTCAATTTTTTTATGTTTCTTGTCAAATACTTTTTCCTCATGCTGATTTCTACACCTGTTTGATGATTGCCTCAGTTTTTTTAAAAAAATTTCAACCCCACTCGATGCATGAGGGAGGAAGGAAGCAAGCAAGAAGCTAGCTTTATTACTGGGATGGTCAGAGGCAAAGCAGATCTGTAGAAGTGTATATTTTCTTGAGAGCATATATTTCTTTATCAGTGTATATCTATGTTCTTGTGAGAGGATTTCATACTTTTGAGATAGTTTTTTTCCTTTGTTTCTCTCAAAATCATTTTTGCCATTTCCCCTTTCTATCAGATTTTGATGCGTGAATTCCCATTTTTGTGTGCTGGTCACAGATGCTGCACGGCAGCTCTAGATGAGGTATGGCAGCTGCTTGGCGATGCACTGTCCCACGAATAAGGCGACAGGAGACCATGGCTCCAGTAAGCTCTGTCATCAGTACTTATCCCCTTTGATTTTGACCTATTGCTCGCTCTTTCTCTGCCTCGTGAAGCACTACTAGGCTCTGATTTTTCTTTCATTTTTGTGCTGTGTAGTTTGGAGAGCTGCTTCGTGAAGAACAGTTGACAGCATAAGCTTGAAGATAGTATTTTAGGATTCTCATTGTACTTTGTGCATCTGTTTTTTTTTTGTTTTTTTTTTGAAATTTTTTCTAAGCATGCAACTAATGCCTAGAACTCTAGAAAAAAATGCTTATTGATACTTCAAATGATGAAAATTCTACAACTTATTTTCTTTTGGTGTTCTTGACTACTTTTGAAAAAAAATAAAAAGAGTATATGTGAAAGCGGGAGTATATATATTATTTTTATAGTATATATAACTAAAGTGAAAGGAGAACCATTGCTGGTATTGAGGCTGAGAACATGTCCTTCTGTCATGTTACGTTAATAGTATATCATACACATTAATAGACAGTCATACAGATTAATAGTACATGACACAAATTAATAGTATACACCTAAATTAATAGTATATGGTTGTACACATAAATTAATAGTATACACATAAATTGAGGCCGAGGACATGTATTTTCTTATAATCTCAAGTTGTATATATCCTACCTCATATAGCATATATATAGGGACTGATTTCCCTTTTGCATCTTGAGTGAGTTAGTGTTGATATATATACTATCTCTCAGTAGTATATACTATCTCTCGGTGGATATATATATTATCTCTTAGTGGTATATATACTATTCTTTGTGTATAGTATACATATAGATTAATAGTATATGGGTGTATTTTATGTTAGTAGTATATACAACTCATTTGTTTAGTTATCATTAGGTTGATAGTATTTTATTATCAGTATTATTTTACCTTACGACATAGAAGATTATAGAAACCATATTTATGCTACTGAATGAGTATACTGTTTGTTTGAGAGCACTATTTTATAGCTCCTGTAAATGAACCAGATATCTGTAGATATACTATTGCACATGTAGTAGAATAGTATTTTTTTTAATGCAATAGTACATCTCTATTGATGTTGTTGTATTTTATAATAATCTCAAGTAGTATATATACTACCTCTTGTAATCCATTTTCTTGTATTTTATGACAGTACATCTATGATTGTATACTGCTTCTCGCTATTTGTTCTGTAATCTCATGTAGTATATATACTATCTTATAATACACAAATAATCATTTTTTATTATGTTTGCTAAACGTTGGTATGGACAGTCGTATATTTTCTTGATTTTTTTGCTTGACCCGTGTATATTCAGATTTTGGATGTTGCCTCTGATAACCATTTGATTTTTTTTGTTTTGTTGTAGATCTATTTCAATTTTGTTTTCAGATTTAGAACATATACTACTGAATCGGTATACTATTGTTTGAGATTAGTATTTTATAACTCCTATAAATGAACCAGGTAAGTGTATATATACTATTGCACTTGTTATAGAATAATATTTTTTTTAATGTAATAGTACATCCATGATACTATACAAACTCTGTTGATGTCGATATATTTTATAAATCCATTTTCTTATAATCTCAAGTTGTATATATATTTATCTCATGTAGTATATATACTACATCTTATAATCTATTTTAAGACTAACAATATGCGGGATAGAGGAGTATATATACTAATCAATTTTCTTTCTCTTTTCTACCAGATTTTGATGCCTAAGTGCGGTACTTTTTTATTTGCGTGCAGCCCAGAGATCTTGTTCAGTTGAAGCTCTCATAGTATTTTAACTTTTGTTCTCTCTGAATTTATACTATAGTGTGTGTTGTAAGGTAGTATATATACTACATGAGATTTTAGGATAGTATATTATCACAAATGTATATCTCTATGAGTGTAAATCTATGTACTTATGAGTATATATTTATATACTCATGACTCTATATTTTTTGAAGTGTATACCATGACATTCTATGAGTATATATAAGATCTTGAAGATATATGATCATATAAGATTTCAAAGATATATCATCTCCGAAATATATGCTCGAGTCATATTTGATTTTCAAAATATACTATCTGATCTTGAAGATATACCATAGCGGTTGAAAATATACTACCTGTAAATATATGACCAACTGATGGTCAAAAAAATGTCGACCTAAAAATATATGACCTCGATAGAAAATAAATGATTATTGTCCTAAAAATCTACTATCACGGTTGTACATATACTACCGCGATATATAATTATGGAGGTTGGTTTGACCAACTGGTTGTAAAAAATATCGACCTAAAGATATACGATCTCGATAGAAAATATATGACTGTTGACTAGAAAATATATTACCATGGTTGTACATATACTACAACAATATACGATCACGGAGGCTAGTTTGACCAGCTGATGATCGAAAAAATATTGAACTGTAAATACACAACCTCGGTATAAAACATATGATTGTTGTAAAAAATATACGATTATAGTTGTACCGACCGGTTCGCTGAATATTAATATATACGACTATAGTATATATACTACTTCTGAAAGTATACTACTCCTATAGTATATATACGATTGC
Organism: Eleusine coracana subsp. coracana; assembly: GCA_032690845.1. NCBI lineage: Eukaryota > Viridiplantae > Streptophyta > Magnoliopsida > Poales > Poaceae > Eleusine > Eleusine coracana. The sequence continues at coordinate 64,148,169 of CM064426.1, read as the reverse complement.
GGAGGTTGGTTTGACTAGTTGGTGGTGAACCAAGGACACATGCTACTGACACAAAAGTAGGGGACCAAGATTCTTTATATGCAGCGGCTGACACAAAATTATGGGACCAAGGACAAAAGTAGGAACCAAGTTTCCTTGCATGCGGCTGCATAGCAAAACACGACCCTCCTGATGGTCAAACCGACCGATGTGCTGAATAATATTCAGCGCGCAACGTGCCATTTAGCGCTATATATATATATATATATATATATATATATATATATATATATATATATATATATATATATATATATATATATATTTACCTCCCTTAACTAGTGTCTTACTATTCCTTTCTCAACTATAATATCGGGTATCTAGTCTCTCTTAACTTTTAAAACCATTTGTTTTTCCTCCTGGACCGTTTTGAAGGTGGTTTTCGCTGATGTTGCACACATGTGAGCTTGACACGTCAACATATATTTCATTTTTTTCTTTCTCTCTTTTAATAACGGTTTTTTCTTCCAAACACTAATTTTCAAGACTCAAAAAATTATGAGACTTTTTGTACTAGTAGGACAAAAGCTAAGAAACAACTATTTTTATTACAAATTTCCAAATTCAAAATAAATTTCTAAATTACAAATTGTTAAATTTGCAATAACAAAGTGACATAAATTTATTTTGAATTCAAAAAGATTTAATAACAAAAATGGTTTCTTAGATAATGTACTATAAGCACAAAAATCACATAATTTTCTAAGATTTGAAAGCTAGTATTTGTAAGGAGAATCATTGTTAAGAGAGAGAAAAAAATAAAATATTGACGTGGCAGCTGACATGTGCGCCACGTCAGCCAAAACTGCCCTCAAAACCATCCAGGGAGGTGTGGGATACTTGCTTTACGGGTATCCTCATATAAGGCTAAGTCGGTGGCCGACCTGGTACTTCATCAACAAGAAAGCCGACCGACTCGGTTTAGAGTGCAAGACAAGAAAGATTAGACTTGCCATATAGAATCCTTGTAGAGTACGACTAGGACTCTGCCTGAACCCCCCTGCCAACCGGATATATAAGGCGGCAGGGTACCCCCCATCGGGGAGAGAGAAAAATAACATCTCGTGACAATCAATACAATACAGAACACATGACGTAGGGTTTTTACTCTCATTAAGAGAGCCTGAACCTGTATAATTTGGCGTCTTGTGTAACCATCATAGTTCTTGGTCTCAATGTAGCCCTATATATTTACTGCCGGTCTTGAGCATCGACAGTTGGCGCGCCAGGTAGGGGACAAGGCTCACCGGGATTCTCCGTCGACTACGATGGTCGAACTTCCCATCATCCAATACTCACCGAACTTCAAGATCTCCTTTGGATCGCTCGACTTCACGGTCGGCGATAATGGAGCCCTAGGTCTGAATGACTACAGATCAGATTCGACCGTAGCCAGTCCCATGGCGCGATCACCGAGTCCGTCTGACATTATCCCTGCATTGATCCCATTCGGATCCGAGTAGGAAGACTCTTCCTTCGGATATGACTTGATGTCAGATCGGTCTTTTGATGAGGACACGGTCGGATCGACCTACTCATATTCCCATACAGTCAATATGGTGGATATAGTAGATCCTGCTGCTGGAAACCAGGATGAGGATCCAGATGCCAAAGAAGAAGGGAATCCAGCCGATGGTCGCCAAAACCAACCGGTCGAAGGAGGCCGACAGGATGATAACCCGCCAGCTGATGAATTATCGGTCGGTCATCGTCGTCGACCAAGAGGGTCGCGCGGATCGCGCAACGCACGCCGACTGGATCTTGGCCCTGACCTTGAAGTGGATGGTGTTAAGGTCTACCACACCCAACAGAACAACATCACCGGGGCCAAGACATTGCTTGACACTTTAATGGTTGACGCCCACTATCAGACTCCTGCTATGCAAAAGGCGGTGGCTATGCTCAAGGCTGCAACAACGCAAGATGCTGCAAAGTCTCAGTCGGTCGCAAGTTCCAGCCATGCATCTCCTCAGGGTCGGCGTAGGCGTGAAGACCTGAGAAATTCTCTCAGCATCTGTGATGGACGAGACACCATCAACTCTCACCACGAGGAGTGCGCTCGGGACAACCGACGCTATGAGGAAGAACGTCGTGAACGAAGGATGGATGCCCAACAGGAAGACCGACGGGACGACCGACGAGAAGACCGACGAGACAATCGGCAGGAGGATCACCAAGATCCCCCTTCCAGAGAAAACCGCCGGGAAGACCGACGGGACAACCAACGGGATGATCGTCAGAATCCTCCTCTAAGAGACAACCGCGACGACTGACGTCCACATGACGATCGGGATGATGAGGATGTAGGCCCACGCCACCGTCATTGCCCAACTACGTCCCCAGACCGGCAAAGGCGGTCACCAACGCCGACTGATGACGAGATCGATGACATCAAGGCTTACATCCCTCGGCTTCGCATTGCTCGATGGCCGAAAGGATTCAAGCCGGTTCCTATCGAAAAATATAATGGACAAACCAACCCCCGAGAGTGGCTCAACTCTATAGCACGACGATCCGGTCGGCTGGAGGTGATTCCTACGTAATGGCTAATTACCTTTTGGTCTGCTTAGATCCTGCCGTTCGGATATGGCTCACATCTCTACCTGAGAAGTCAGTCACATCTTGGGGAGACCTCAACAGGAAACTCATAGAAAGTTTCCAAGCAACTTGCAACCGACCGGGCAACCACTTCGACCTCACTCGGATCAAGCAGAAGGGTGACGAGCCTCTTCGCGACTACATCAAGCGGTTTTGCGCTAAGAAGACTGAGATCCCCAACGTCCCTGATCAGCAAATCATTACTGCCTTCCTGGGTGGAATTCGCAGTGACGATCTGGTCTAGGAAATCGATCGGAGGAACCATGATCTCAAGCTCATCGCTCAAGAGTGCTTCGAGATTGCTGATAAGTATGTATCAGGAGAGTCTGCACTTGATGATATCCGAGGAAAGGGCAAGGAGAAGCGGTCAGACAAGCCTGAGTCCTCCAAGAAGGACAAGAGAAAACTTGACAATGCTGTCAACACAGTGGACCGGTTATGGAAGAATCCTCGGACGAACCAGCCGTCTACTGATGAGTTGCTGAGTGGCCTTTGCCCTTGGCACCCCAAGGGAAACCACAAAGCAAAGAATTGCTATTATATGAAGGGTTTTGCAACAGCTGCGCTCAAGGTGGCTAAAGATCCCCCGAGGCGCAATAACAGCAACAAAGACAAGCACAAGGATGATGATGACAAGGATGATTCAGGAGAGTTCTAGGAGACCCATAAAGAAGTAAACTTCATCTTCGGAGGCCCGGATGCCTATACGTCCAAGCCAAGCAAAAGTTAGAGCTTCGAGAGATTAACTCGGTGGAGCCAACTATGCCTCAGTACATGAGGTGGTCTGAGATGCCAATCACCTTTGATCGGTCGGACCATCCAAAACATCTACCAAAACCAGGTCGCTACCCATTGGTGCTTGCTGCGACTATGAAGGAGGTGAAGTTCAACAGAGTACTCATCGATGGAGGAAGCAGTTTGGATCTAATCTTTACCAGGACTCTTCAAGAGCTCGGTCTGTCAACCAATGACCTTCAACCGAGTTCTTCACCTTTCCATGGGATTGTGCCTGGCAAGACTTCAGTCCCAATTGTACAAATCAGTCTGCCAGTCACCTTTGGCACCCGCAATAATTTTAGGACAGAGCGTATCCTCTTCCAGGTGGCAGACTTCGAGTCAGCATACCATGCTATCATCGGTCGACCGACGATGGCTAGGTTCATGGCTGTTCCCCACTATCCGTATCTCACCCTTAAGATGCCAAGCCCGAATGGAATAATCTCTCTCCACTCTGATCTTTGGAATTATTTTGATTGCGATGTGCAGAGTTGTGAGATGGCTACCAAACAGTTGATGCTGCCAGACCAAAAAGAGATCCAGAAGGCAGTCGGTATAGAGGAGCAGACTGAAGCGGAGGTTTCGACAAAGAAACCTGCCAAGGACAAGATCCAGACTGATGACATCCAAACCAAGGAGATCTCGCTCGATCCTGAGGACCCCGATAAGGTGACTTATGCTGGGGTCAACCTTGATGGTGCTCACTCTTTCCCTCCAGGAAAATAGGGATATCTTTGCATGGAAACCATCTGACTTGCCGGGAGTTCCTAGGGAAAAGATTGAGCACGTGTTAAGGGTACCTCTAGGGGCTACCCCCGTTCGCCAAAGGCTTAGAAGATTTGCGTAAGACCGCAAGGATGCTATAAAGAAGGAGATAGTTAGATTGTTAGAAGCTAAGTTTGTAAAGGAGGTGTATCATCCCGACTAGTTAGCAAATCCAGTCCTTGTACCTAAAAAGAATAAAGAGTGGAGGATGTGTGTTGATTATTCCGATCTCAACAAGGTCTGTCCAAAAGACCCCTTCGCTCTTCCTCGTATTGAAAAGATTGTAGATTCGACAGCCGGGTGTGAGCTTTTAAGCTTTCTGTATGCCTATTCAGGCTATCACCAGATCCCACTAAGAGTCGAAGATCAGATCAAGACTTCCTTTATAACACCCTTCGGCGCCTATTGCTATATCACTATGTCATTCGGTCTGAAAAATGCTGGCGTGACTTACCAACGAGGTATTCAACGCTGCCTTGCCACTCAGATTGGTCGGAACGCTGAAGCATATGTTGACGACATCGTTGTTAAGACTCGAAAAGTTGAAGAACTTCTCTCAGACCTGGCAGAAACATTTGACAATCTGAGACATTGTTCAATGAAGCTGAATCCTAAAAAGTGTATTTTGGGGGGTTCCATGGGGAAAGTTACTCGGTTACATCATTTTGAAATGAGGTATAGAGGCTAACCCAGATAAAATCAAGGCAATCCTTGATATGAAGCCGCCTAATTCTCAAAGGGACGTTCAGAAGCTAACCAGATACATGGCATCCTTGAGTCGCTTTATTTCTTGATTGGGGGTTAGGGGGTTACCACTCTTCCGATTGCTTAAAAAACAGGACGACTTTGTTTGGACTGAGGAGGCGCAGTCGGCACTGGACGAATTAAAGATTCATCTCAGCAGTATTCCAGTGTTGGTGCCTCCGGAGCAAGGAGAAAAACTTCAGCTTTACATCTCGGCCACAACCCAGGTTGTGAGTACTGTTTTGATAGTCGACCGAGAAGAAGAGGGACACATGCAAAAAGTATAGCATCCGGTCTACTTTATGAGTGAGGTTCTCAGCGTCTCTAAGACAAGGTACCAGCAGATCTTGAAGTTGTTATATGTATTATTGATCACCTCGAGGAAGTTGAAGCACTATTTCCATGCTCATCCAATTGAAGTTTAAACTTCTTTTGCACTCGGGACGGTGTTACATAACCAAGAAGCCAAAGGAAAAATAGCCAAGTGGGTAGTCGAACTTGGTTAGTATGCTATTACGTTTGCGCCTCGGGCGGCTATAAAGGGAGAAGCGTTAGCTGAATTCGTTGCCGAGTGGACAGAGATTCAAAATCCTCCTACTGCCCAAGATATCGAGTACTGGAAAATGTACTTTGATGGTTCCCTTCAATTACAAGGGGCAGGTGCGGGAGTTGTATTTATCTCGCCTACTAGAGAAAGGCTTTGATACATCATTCAAGTCATGTTTCGCACGTCTAATAATACTGCAGAATATGAAGCTCTCCTACACGGTCTACGCATTGCTGTGTCACTCGGCATTAAGCGTATCGACATATTTGGTGATTCGGCCTTGGTCATTAATCAGGTCACCAAGGATTGGAATTGTGTAGATGATAACATGAGTGCTTATTGCCAAGAAGTGCGAAAACTTGAAGACAAGTTTGATGGATTGAAGTTCACACATGTTCTCCGAGATAATAACCAGGCGGCTGATGAGTTAGCCAAGATAGGATCATCTCGGTCTGCAGTACCACCGGGTGTTTTCCTACATGTTCTGGATTCCCCAACAATTTCTCCCCGGTCGGACGTGTTGATGAGTATTGTTGCTGATCTTGTTGGTGATGACGTCTCCAAGACCGACTGGCGCGACCCACTCATCCAGTATTTGGATAAAGGAACGCTGCCCTCGGATCCTGATGAGCAACAAAGGTTGAAGATCCGATCTCGAGGATACTTGTTGGTGGGGGACCAACTTTACAAAAGGGGTGGTTCCAACATTTTGATGTGATGCATCTCAATTCTTGAAGGCCAGAAGTTGGTAGAAGAGATTCATTCGGGAATATGCGGCAATCATGCAGCTTCTAGGACTTTGGTCGGCAAAACTTTCCGGCAAGGGTTTTATTGGCCCACGACGGTCGAAGATGCACACCAAGTTGTTCGGAAGTGTGAGGGTTGTCAATTCTTCGCTCAACAAACACACGTACCTTCACAACAACTTCACATGATACCATTGTCTTGGCCTTTTGCTGTTTGGGGGCTTGATATTGTCGGTCCTTTCAAGAAAGCGCCAGGCGGGTTTACTCATTCGTTTGTTGCTATCGACAAATTCACCAAGTGGATTGAAGCGAAGCCGGTCGGCAAGATTACATCCAAGAAGGCGATCGAGTTTGTCAAAGATATATTCACTCGGTTTGGAGTTCCTCATGATATCATTACCGATAATGGCACTCAATTCACTTCAGTGGAGTTCCGGGACTTTGCCAATGAGATGGGAATAAAGATCCACTTTGCATCTGTGGCTCATCTGAAAAGCAATGGACAGGTCGAACGGGCCAATGGTATGATTCTTCAAGGATTAAAGCCGTGGATATTTGACAGACTTAAACCTTATGCCAGTCGGTGGATCAAAGAGTTGCCTTCAGTCCTTTGGGGGCTTTGAACAAACACCAGTCGGGCTACTGGACAGTCACCTTTTTCATTGGTCTATGGCTCAGAAGCTATGTTGCTGACTGAGGTCAGTCTTGTCTCGGCACGAGTTCAAGCGTACGATAAAAAGCTTTCTGAGGAGAACCGAGAGATTGATTTGATTGTGGCAGAGGAGTTGCGTGATCGCGCTCTGTTTTGGTCGGCACTTTACCAACAAGGCTTACATCATTATTATGATAAGAACGTCCGCAATTGCCACTTTCAAGTTGCAGACCTAGTGCTTCGCCGAGTGCAATCGACAAAGAATCAACATAAGCTCTCTCCAAAGTGGGAAGGACCGTACGTAGTGAAGGAAGTCACTCGCCCGGGAGCTTACCGACTGATGTATGAAGACGGCGATGATATTCCAAACTCCTGGAACATAATTCAGCTACGTCGTTTCTATACTTAGCTATTATTTTGTGTATTTATACATTATTTATGAATGAAACTTTAGTCTTTTTTAATGAAAGATTTTTTGATGTTTTTTATTCTATATTTGTCTCGATTCCTTAATTTATACTATTAAACAATCGAGCCAGGGGGCTAGCAATAATGTTCCATCTTGGTCTAACCATATTTTGGTTTTGGCCTATTTTTTGACCGACTTATTATCATAAGATCTTGAGATCTTGAGTTTTGGTCTTTATTATTTTGGTCTTACGCTTATACATCATGGTTAAATACTTTGTGCTGCACATCAGACTACCACTACACTAAACCTAGAGTCAAAAGTGTGAGAGGTCATGTGTCCATTGGTCGATTCTGTTTGTTACGCGGTTACGGGTTACAACCTAATATGTTATGGCAGACCGATGCAATCTTTGTTTCTCTTGATAGAAACATGTCAATGATATCTTTGTCAAACTTCTAAAGCTATAAAAGCATAAGATTAGTTTATACACAAGTATCATTACTAAAACACTACTAATGTTTTACACTATTACAGGATTATATCTCCTTTGAAGGAGAGGAAGAGTCAGCCCGAAGTTCGACCACTGGAGTTGCTGGGGGAGTCGGCACGGTCGGATTGATTTCTATATTTTTGACCAAGGCCTGGGAAGTCTCTAGTATGGAATCCAGAAGCAGCTGACATTGGTCGTCGGTCAGGTCGGGGTTAAAGCCCTCTTTGATCTTGTCCAATGGTAGAGCAGGAGACCAGGATTGGCAAATCGCCAGCACTTGACTCCCGGCTTCGGTCGCCACTCGCCGAGTGTTATAAGCAATGGCTTCCGATGCATGCTCCAACAAGTAGTCCAGAGAGTGATTGGTCTGCTCTACTCGGTTAGCATGAACATAGTTCATTGCTTTCCGAGCGGCGTAAGATAGAGGTGCAAATAATAATTGTTGGTCAGTATGATCAACAGAAGAATCAAGCAAAAGGAAGAAGTCGAAGGCTTACTGGCAAGTTTATATTTGAAGGATTTGAAGACAGTCTTAGCCTCCTCTATCTTCGCTTCAGTCCCCTTCAGCTCCTCCTGCAGCCGAGTGATCTCGGTCTTCTGGTGTTCAACCAATTTGGAGAGGCTTTCCTTCTCAACCTTCAAGGCGTCAACGAACCTCTGCTGGTTGGAAGTCAACTTTTGTAGATTGGTGATTTTTTGATCGCGAGCTAAAAGTAAAACTTTTAGCGTTAGAGTGGTCATCAGATTGCCTAAATATGGATGGTAGGAAAACTTACCAGCCAGATCTGCACGAACTTGATCTAAGACCTTGTTTATCTCTTGTCGATCGGCCAACAGCTTCTTATTTTCCTCTAGGGCCTTGGAGAGTTGCTGACCGGTGACTAGCAAGACAATGAATAAGAAGTTAGTCTAAAACATAAAGGCAAGAAGATTAGGCGACCAAGGACATACCGAAAGTTTCGGCTTCAAGATATTCCACTCTAGCCTGCTTTCGCTCCACAAGAGTATACACTTTCTGATATGCAGAAGATAAATGAGCTAAAAGATGAGAGTGAAGCAAGGTAAAAGCATAATATTGAGTTACCTTACTGGACTCCTGGTGTTGGTGCAAAATCTCCACATCCTCCACCTCAGGCCGACCAAGCATATTTGCAGGAAGAGTCCTTTTACCTTTGTCAAGAGGCAAAGAGACATTAGTTGGAGTGGTCTGAGGCAGAAGCTCGGAAGTGGAGGCAGGAACCGTCTTTTCAAACGGTTTATCCACTTCGGTCGGCGTGTTTGAAGACTTGCCAACCGAATGGGCTACACCAGTCGGACGAGATGGGAGCTCAGACCGGGTATCCTCACATCCCTGAGCACTATGAGAATCACTTGTTCGACTGCCGAGAAAAAAACATAGAAGGAAGAGATCAGGAAATGTTGAGATCAGCAATAAGAGACAAGGAGTATAGGGTTTAAAGATTAAACCTGGGAGCCTTCTTGAGCTTGATCCAGCATAGCCTCTTCTTTGAAGAAGTCGACTGAAAATCAGTCTCCTTCCTCTTTTGAGAGGGCTGGTCAGTCTTGCCAGTCTGCACCACCTCTTCTGTTGACCTCTGAGTTGGGCTCGGGGGCTCCGGTCGGTTTGAAGGTCGGTTGGAGGTTGCAGGAGCAGGTTGACCAACATCTGCGGCAGTTATGTCTTCATCGTCGTCCTGGTCTCCCACATATTGGCGTCGGCGCCCGATAGTCCACTTCTGGAGCTTGTTAGGGGAGGCCAAAGTAACGACGGGAGTGACGCTGACTGGCCGAGCGCCTACAGAGGAACTTGAACCCCCAACGCCGGTTAGCGGTGTCCTTTTGACATAATCAGGTCCCTCAGTATCGATCTGAGGGAGCGGGGGATGAGATACATAAGTATCCAGCACCTGTATGAAGATCAAAACATTGAGTACAACATCAAGATAGGATAACAAGGGATAGCTAAAGGCAGACTGAGGCTTACTCGGGCTCGCATTGTGCCCTTGTTATACGCCTTTTTGACCAAAGAATGGTTCTGAAGGATATCCCCTTGAAACATCTTCAACAAGCGTCTTCGGCGGAGTTCACCATTCGGTGGGTCCGGCACCTCCCTGGTCTCATCCTCATCAACATAGTCCCATGCCGGGTGACATTAAAGCTTCAGGGCTGAACTCGTCGGATGATAAAACTTTTGGCAACTGTGATGCCATCGACGCCTTCAACCTTCAGACCGATAATTTTCTTAAGCAGAGCGACCACTTGAGGATCGGTCGAATCGGGCCTCTCTGTCCAATGCGCTTGGGGAATAGCCTTCACACCAGTGAAGTCGGCAAGAACAGGGGAAGGGTTGTCACAATAGAACCACTCATCCTTCCAATTCTTATTTCCGGTCTTCAATGGGACATTGATGTAGGCCTCCTTCTTGCATAACTGGACGCCGACTCTGCCTATGGCCACTTGGTTATCCTTGGTTGGCAGCGGTCGGAGGACAAACAGATGGCGGACGAGATTGAAATGGTGGAGAGTGCCAAGAAAAGCTTCGCACAAATGTACGAAGATGGTAATATGAAGAATGGAGTTGGGATTGAGGTTGACAAGCTCAATCCCATAGAAAAAAAGGAGCCTGCGCAAAAAACTATAGTAGGGAACTCTAAAGCCATGCTCAAAGAATGAGCAAAACACTATGATCTGCTGGTGAATGGGGATGGGGCAGGATTTGCGAGGTACCTTCCAGTCGATCCAAGCCTGCTCTGGAAGGATGCCATCCACCACCATATTGTTCATGTCAGCCTGTGAAAGACTGCTCTTCGAGAACTCCCGAAGTTTCTCTAGGATGTCGACCTCCAACGAGGATGACGCGGCGGCGGCGGTGGCGAAAGAAGCTGGGATTGAAATGGAAGTCCTCTTGCGACCCATCGCGAACAGGATTGGACGCGGTGGAGGAGTTTGAGAAACTTCGCCAAAGCTCGGGGGCTAAACACGGCGGGATCTATGGTGGCCGGAAGCGAGAAAGCTAACCCTAGCCAGAAAAACAGAGGAGTCACGAGAGCAGAGAAGGCACAAGGAAGACGAAGAGTCAACCTGGTGCAGCCTTTTATACCCTTGCCTTTTTTGACCTAAGGGTCCCATGGGCGGGCCGTACTGTAGTGCGACCCTAATATTAACTTAAAGGTTAATTAAGGGCTTAAGCCCATTAGGATTACAAACCCAGAAAAATGAGACTTGGGGGCTTCTTTGATGAGAAGTACCCGAGAATTATTTCACCATATCTATGTGATTTGATGATCATGTGGCAAAGGACTTGATGGTCATATGGTTACAAGTTCAAATGTTATGGTACTGACTAAAGTCAAATAACCAGAATTACCAAATTTGGACTTAAACGGGTGATTGGAATTAGGGAAAAGCTATATTATGACTAAAGTCATTTAGCTTAATACTGAATATGACTAGAGTCATAAAATTCCGATCGACCCATCATTCGGAAATAATATGTGCCACTCGGCCGGTTTGATGATCGGTCGGCAAAGTGGTCACTTAGCAATAGGACCCAAGGGTTTGATGACTAAAGGTCTGAAAGATTTAAACTTGATGGTTTGAATATCTATAAACAAATTAATAAGAGCTAATACAATTAGACTTTTGCATTATCTGTTAGTCTCCAAATTATACAAGAGTCGGGGGCTACACCTGATCAGGTGCACCTGACCGGTGCACCAGATCTATCAGAAAGTTTGATAACGAGGTCTTCCTAATTTATGATCTTTAGATCATTCGGAGAATTAAACCTCAAAATCAGAAAGCACTCGGGGGCTGCTGTGGGGTACTTGCTTTACGGGTATCCTTATATAAGGTTAAGTTGGTGGCCGACCGGGTACTTCATCAACAAGGAAGCCGACCGACTCGGCTTAGAGTGCAAGACAAGAAAAATTAGACTTGCCATATAGAATCCTTGTAGAGTACGACTAGGACTCTGCCTGAACCCCCCTGCCGACTGGATATATAAGGCGGCAGGGTATCCCCCATCGGGGAGAGAGGAAAACAACATTTCATGACAATCAATACAATACAGAACACAGGACGTAGGATTTTTACTCTCATTGAGAGGGCCTGAACCTGTATAATTCGGTGTCTTGTGTAACCATCGTAGTTCTTGGTCTTGACGTAGCCCTATATATTTACTGTCGGTCTTGAGCATCGACAGGAGGAAAAACAAACGGTTTCAAAAGCGGAGAGAGTCTAGATATCCGGTATTACAGTTAAGGGAGGAATAGTGAGACACCCGTGATAATTGAGGGAGGTAAATACTTCTTCCGTCTCACTACCACAAAAGGGCACTGTAGCGGCGGATTAAAAGGTACTATAGCGGCGGATAGGACATCCTGCCGCTATACTACCACAGCTAAAAATGGAAGTCAATAGCAGCGGTTGTTCTCAAGACGAAATCGATCGTGGCTACAAACAGATTAGTAGCGGCAGGTGACAACTTCACCCGCCACTATCCATGAATCCAAAAAACAAAAAAAGTCCGCTGGCCCGGAAGAGCCCATGTTTAGATCCACACCTCGGGCCCAATCGGATCCAGAGATGTCCCATATGAGATCCACGCGAGATCGCCGCCATCGCGTGCGAGGTCACTGCCGCTGCGCAGATCAGTGAGTGGCCACCGCCGCCACGTGCGAGGTCACCGTCATCGCCGCGTGAGGTCGCCGTCGCCGCCCCGTGTGCGTGAGGCTGCCCAGATCCGCGCCTGGCCGCCGCCGCCATGTGGGAGGTCGCCGTCCCCACGTAGATCCGCGTGCGGCCGCCGCCGCCGTGTGCGAGGTCGTCGCCGCCTCGTAGATCCGCGTGAAGTCGCCGCCACCGCCTAGATCCGCGCGAAGTCGCCGCCGCCGCCGCATGTGTAGTGGACTATCGTGGGCGTGGACGCCCTTGTGCCGCCGCCCGCGTGGCTACCTGCTGCCGCTGCCCACGAGGGTGAGGCCGCACCGGGGAGAGGAGGGGTCACGTTGAGGAGGCACACCGGGGAGAGGGGTCGAGCTCCAAGGGGGAAGGGAAGGAGAGAAGGGAGGAGTGGCAGCGCGATGATGGGAGGCGGCGCAAGGATGGGAGGGGAGGCGGTGCTGTCGATGGGCCGTGCTCGCTGAGGGGAGAGGCGGCGCCGTCGACGAGCCGTGCTCGCTGAGGGGAGAGGCGGTGTCGTTGATGGGCCGCGTTGGCCTAGGGGAGGGGAGGGGAGGGGACAGGTGGCGCGAGGAGGATGGAGGCACTGGAGGGGAGAGGAGGATGTGGAGAGGGGAGGAATATTTTATTAGGGGGAGTTAGGGTTTGAGGGTAAATGGGCCAAAATAACAAACTTGACTTTTTATCTTTTTAGCGACGGTTGATATTGTCAACCGCTGGGTCAATTTTTAGAGGCGGTTGATATTGTCAACCGCCGCTAAAAATTGATTTTTAAAGGCGGTTGACAATATTAACTGCCGCTGAAAATAATTTTATAACTGTAGCGACGGATTTCTTTATACCCGCCATTACGGTATTTTTAGTGCCGCCGCATTTTTGTGGTAATGTCTATCAATTATTGGACTGACCAAGCTGGCAGGCCCTACCACCGGATATCTATTTTTGGGCTAGAATTGCTACATGCTACACGGTCGATCGATTCTTGGACTGACCATGCCGGCAAGCACCGGATATCTGTTTTTGGGTTACATTATTGTCCAGAGTCGATTGATTCTTGAACTGACAAAGCCGGTAAGCCCACAAAGAGAGATCATAATCTTTTGAGGAGTTTTATTGTTTAAAATACTGACTAGTTGTTTGAGAGTAATTTTGTAATTATATTATTAATTAATAAATTTATATTTATTTTCATAATAGAATATTAAGTCTATCAAATTATTAAAACATCAGTTTATCTTAAAAAAATATTAAACATTAGTTATTAATCAGATTGTTAATGTAGATTTATTTATAATAATTAAAACTAATTATTTAAATCTACAACTTTTTGTTTCTCCAATATTGCCCTTAAATTGAGAAACTATTGACTAATAGTTATGATTTTAAATTATAAAATCTATACCGTTAGATCAAACTACTGGCCAGTACTTTCTTAAAACTAATGGTCAGTCTTTTGGACAGTAAAACTCCTCAATCTTTGCTAGAAGAATCATCACAAAAAAATATTCTTTTTTAAGAAAAATGTAAGTACTTTATGGAAAGAGCACATAAAGCACTAGTACAAAAACTCCTATATTACACTGGAAAACTTCAGCGTCTGGGGACTCTTAAATCAACGCCCAAAACTGAAAGTCGTTAACTGAATCTGCACTGTTTCATGGAAATGTAGAGTGAACTTCAAAAAATTATATATATCTCACAATACTTAATCAAATCCAGAGTATAAACAGTCCTTTGTCAGTCAGTCAGTGTAATATATTACTTGTATTGTGCCCTAGACAAATTCAACCTCTAAAGTATTTTAAAGCGCACCACAAACATGTGACTGATAGAAATCGACAGGAAATGTAATTTCTGAATAAAGGTTTCAAAAGATCCACTAGTTTCATCATTGTGTACCCTGAACGCTATCGAACTATTACCGCACGCTGTTTGAAAACTAAACATCAGGAGTATGAGCTCAACACTGAACCAACAGAAAATCTATTTATTAATAAAAGGAGAAATGTATTACATTATTTTTAATATGCACATTGCCTTACCTTTTTTTTTTGTTTCACTCTTTTGTTTTAGTTCAGTTGGTTACTCCAATTACCATAAAAAGATAAAATTTTGTTTAAGTACCATTGAAACATATTACTTTTTACCTAAAAAAAACATATTACTTTTTACCCCTTAGCAGAAATTTACTAGTGCTAATGTTTTTAAAAAATTTAGAATAATATATTGTATCGATAATGAAGGAAAAGATGGAATGTCGCCTTCATCCAAGGCAAATTGACATACCAATATGTTTTAGGAGACATATCAATACCTAGCGATTCTTCTATATAATTCAAACTTACATTATTCTTCATCTATTCTTTCTTATATGGTATAGAGTCAAACCAATTTTTTTCTTCGGCTGCCCACTCTTCCCTAACCCTAGCCACCGATTGCTTTCGCACCGCACGCCCCCGGGGATCAATCTCCGTGATTTTACCGAGGGCAGCGTCCTATTTAGCGGCCGATCCTATTTGATTCGGAGGGTTGCAGCACTGATGGAATCGCTCCACCGTCGTACTATGCTTGATCGTGTTCCGGGCCGCAAGGTGACATCAGGCTCCTCCCATGCGCGTCCGCGCAGTAGAGCGCTTCTCTCCTACGCCGGGACGCCTCATATAATTCCATACGTTTCAAGCGGTGCCTCTGTAATGTCGTGAGACAACCCTCCGTTTCCACCCCATGTGGCGAAGCTCGACCAGATGAGCAGCAGGGGCGAGCCATGTTAATCATGTCTAAAACTGGAAAGTAGTAACACTTTTGTAATTAACATGACCCGTCATGTACTGAAACAAAATGTGGTCCGGTACAGATAAGGATGTTGGTTAATATCTGTGTTAATAAATGAATGATATTCAAAGTTTTTTAGCTTCAATTTAAACACGTGTGCCATTAACTAGTTAGTAATTATGAGAAAGAAGAAACGTTAACACGCGCTATAATCAAATACTGGAAAACAGCCATGCATCCTCTTCACATATTTTGCATAAGGATCGCTCGCCCCAAATACAATGCATCGTGATACAACCACATTTCCCTGTTCCTCTGAACCTTCCTCTCTCCTCCGGGTACGTACAGTCCAGTTACATGTGCACACGTGAGAGTATATGTACATATATCTACGTATCTGTAGTCGTATAGACAGATCCGCATGCATGCAACCACGAACACGTACCCATGCACATACCAGAGCTTTGAACCCAGCAGAGCGTGTGCTCTGATCGCCTGATGGTCACTATCCGTCGTCGTTCCCACTGATTGACCTTGCTGGTGTGTCCTGTCCACTTAGTATCCTTGGAACACTGGCGGCGGTGGTGACGCGTAATTTTGTGATATGATCGGTGGCAGGATGACCTCCTCTGCCGGTGGTGGAGGCAACGACGGTGCCGGTGGCGGAGGTGATGGGACGGGTGGTGGAGGCGGTGAGCTCACCGGAGATGGGGGTGGTGGGGATTTTACTGGTGGGGGTGGAGAGCTCACCGGTGCTGGTGGTGGCGGTGATTTTAGAGGAGGAGGCGTAGAGGTCACCGGTGGTGCTGGCGGTGGCGGTGATTTTACAGGAGGAGGTGGAGAGCTCACCGGAGCCGGTGGTGGCGGAGATTTTTCCGGAGGAGGTGGTGAGCTCACTGGAGTCGGTGGAGGTGGAGATTTTACCGGTGGCGGCGGTGAACTCGTTGGAGGAGGTGATCTTACAGGCGGTGGTGGTGAGCGCACCAGTGGTGGCGGTGGGGGCGATTTCACCGGTGGAGGAGGAGAGCTCACTGGTGCTGGTGGTGGAGGTGATTTTACCGGAGGGGGAGGTGAGCTCACTGGCGCCGGTGGTGGAGGAGGAGAGGTCACTGGAGCTGGTGGTGGAGGCGATTTCACCGGTGGAGGAGGTGAGCTGACCGGTGCCGGAGGTGGTGGAGCCTTCACCGGTGGTGGCGGGGAACTGACCGGCGCCATCGGTGATGGAGCCTTCACTAGTGGCGGCGGCGACCTCATCGGCTCTAGTGGGAGGTACGCTGCTTGTGGCGGCGGCGACTGCTTTGAAGGCAAAGGCGAGGGTGGTGTCACCGTGTCATCGTGAGGGCCCTCCCCCGGTGGGTCCGCTGGCGACGGCTCCGGAGCCTCCACCGGCGGGTCCGCCTCCTCAGGCTCCTTCTTCTTCGGCACCGGCGGTACGGGACCACCACCACCCCCACCAGAACACACGTTGGTCCGGCAGTCCACCGGGTGCGATAACACGGGCGCGCACTCCACGGGTGTCTTCTGCCCCGGCCTTTCTCCTCGGATGCAGTTCCCCGCGTCGTCGAGGGTGACGTGCGCGTTGGACGACGGCACGCACGCCGGCGCCTCGTGGGTGAAGAAGTTATCGGCGAAGCTGAAGTTGACGAGCGCGGGAATCGTGCAGACCTTGTCGCCCACCTCGCCCGCGAGCCGGTTCCTGGACACGTCCAGCTGCTGGAGCCCGGCCATCTCGTGGAGCCGGTCGGGCAGCGTGCCCACGAGGAGGTTCTCGCTCACGTCCACCACCGTGGTGTTGCGGAGATGAGCGAGTTCGTTCGGGATGCACCCGTCGAGGCGGTTCCCCTTGAGCATGAGCTGGTCCAGCGTGGCGCCCATCCGGCCCACGCTCCTCGGGATACACCCCACGAACGCGTTGTCCGCGAGCACGACCACCGAGGCTGTGGAGTTGCCGAAATTCTCCGGCAGGGACCCGGCGAACCGGTTACTGTTGAGGAAGATCGCGTCGAGGTCCTTCTCGAAGAGCCCCCGCGGGACGGTGCCTTCGAACTCGTTGTACCGCAGGTCGAGGTACTTGAGCACGGGCATCTTCAACACGACGTCGGGGAAGGGCCCCACGAGGCGGTTGTTGCTGAGGTCGAGCTCGTGCATCAACGCGAGCTTCGCGAACGTCTCCGGGACGACGCCGCAGAGGCGGTTGGAGTTGGCGTGGAAGAGCGCGGCGTCGACGAGGAGGCCCAGCTCGGGGGGCAGGTACGCCGCGATGTCGCCGCCGTTGAGGTCGACGCCGGCGACCACGGTGAGCGACGGGTCGTCGAGCGCCGCCGCGCAGGTCACGCCGAAGTAGGCGCACACGTCGGCGCCGCGCCAGTTGGCCGTGAAGTTCTTGGGGTCGGAGTGGACGGCGCGGCGGAAGGACTGGAGGGCGATGTAGGCGCGGCGGAGGCGCGCGTTCGCGAAGGTCACGTCGACGCGGATGTCGAACTCGAAGTCGTCGGGGAGGTCGCCGGACGGGGAGCGGAGGGAGAGGAGGTGACGCTGCCGCCGCGCGAGGTCGGAGGCCTCCAAGTCGGATAAGGCCCAGGCTCCATGGCTGGCGAAGGAGGAGAGGACGAGGAGGAGGAGGAGGAGCGACGACGCGGCGAGCGTGAGGCGGCCGGCGGCCTCCATGGCTGGCGCGCGGGGAAGGGGCAGTGCGGGCGGGCACCCCTTGCGCGTTGTGGCCTATATGGAGGGGGGAGAGATATAGGCGGTGATGACACAAGGACGACGCTCTGCGGTGAACCGCGGGTCGCGGAGACACAGGGCCTTCCCTTTGCGAGCTGGTGGTTCAGGTTGCTTCCCCCGGGAGAGGAGGTGGTTCCACCGTTGCTGCCTATACGGCAGCTCGTCTCTCTCTGCTCTCCTCTCTCCCGTATCAGCAGCAGCTACGTCGTCATGGCGCGCCAAATCTGGTACAATTAATGTAAATGTTATTGTTTGCGACGACGGACCATATATAAGAGAACACAGATACAGAACTCGGCCTGCTTGTCATTTCTTATTCGCTCCTGATGCCTTCCCTATGCATGTCACTAAATAAGCTAGCCGCCCTCAAAGACCACGTTACTTGACTACGAATGCTACTGGGAATGGCAGGCATAAGGATCCCTAGCACTAGAGGAATATTACTTGTCAGTGCCTGATTTCTTCAGTGTTCAAGACTCTCTCAGAAATGAAGGACACTATGTACCTAACAGAGTGCTACAACAAAATTTTGGGCTTTTACAATTACGATGAGGTGTAGATGTGTCATGGCAAGCAAAATTTGGCCTTTTCAGTATTCTGATGATTTGGAACAGGAATTTCACAGTTCAATCGACCTAGGCTCAGGAATATCCAGACGCCAGGCTAATGATACCTACTTGTTAATTAGGTGTGCTTTTCTTTTTCCTGAACATGCACAAGCTTTGCTTCACACATGGACTTAATAGAAGAAATGCTGAGATCTCTCTCAAGGGAGTCACTGAAAATTGTAGTTGTTCCAAACTATTTCTGTCCGCAACAATTCAATGGCAAAGCATAGTACTAGAAATGTAAATGTTGTTCACGAAGGACAATATTTAGGAGAACCTGTAGAGAGCTCGGCCAGGTGGCCATTTCTTATTCACTCCCGATGGCATTCTCCTGCATGTCACTAGGCACACTCAAAGGCCATAAAACTTGATTTAGGCATGCTACTGGAATGACAGGCATCAGAAACCCCAGTACTAGATAAAATCGGTAGGTCCTCATGTCATGATTCGAGACAAAGGGCAGTACATAACCGATGTACGTAATCTTACACGAAAAAGTTTTAAGTTCCTTCAAATTATGCTTCAAATAAATCCATATTGTCTGAAGACCCCAAGAACGCCACTGGAAGTTCTAAATGTTTGTATGACAGTGCTTGGTGAACAAAGGGAGACACAACTTTTCTGGAACACCTCGTCTCTTCTCCTCTCTCCCGTATAAGCTGCCAATGTATCAGGGCATGGCGAATTTGGGAATTAAATGTTGTCATGGTTTGAGAGAGGACTTTCATAGTCGATTCAAACTAGGATTTGAATTCGGTAATATCGTCTGGCAGATTTGTGATATGTGGTGGATACGCATGTTTCTTTTCCAAAACGCAAAAGTTTTGCATGTTAAAGATTTAATTGAAGAAGCGGATATACATATCTCTAAAGATAGTTGCTGCAAATTATTTTTATTCAAAACTGCTTTTCTCCAAATTTGTCAATATTGGCCACAAGTGGTTCATTCTTCAAATTCATCCATATAAGCCGCCAGATTCGGCATGTGAAAAATGTACTTGCCATATGACAGTGGGTATGTCATTGTTTTTCCCCGAACACACAAGGCACTAAAGCTTTGCTTCCCATAGATTTTATAGAACAAGTGAAAAGCCCTCTCTGAAGATAGCACCTGCAAACTGTGGTTGTTCGAAACTATCTCTCTGCAACTGTTCAATAGGAAATAAAGCGTAGCACAATAAATGTAAATGTTGTTTGCGAAGGACCATATATATAGGACAACCCAGAGAGAGGTCTTGGCTTGGTTGTCATTTCTTACTGGCTCCTGATGCATTCCCCGTGCATGTCACTAGCCAACCTCAAAAGCCA
This sequence comes from Eleusine coracana subsp. coracana, assembly GCA_032690845.1. NCBI lineage: Eukaryota > Viridiplantae > Streptophyta > Magnoliopsida > Poales > Poaceae > Eleusine > Eleusine coracana. The sequence goes on along the minus strand of CM064426.1, from coordinate 64,128,304 downwards.
CATTACTTAGACTAGGTATATGCTAGCCTCCCGTTACGGTGGGCTATACTAACATATGAAAGTAGTATAAATCATATCCGGCCGTCGATTAATAGGGACAAATCTGTAATTGACTGACTAATAAGTAATTTACCGATCATATCACCACGGGGCAGAAGTCGAACAGGTATCAATTGAAATTAGAAAGAACCAAGCGCTCCTTTCTCGTCCCGCCCCATACATGGATGCGCCACCGGCAATCAGGAGGTGAGGATGTCGCCGGAGCGTTTTAGGCCAGATCCCAATCGATCCCCGACAGACCTCGTCCATTTTCGTGGCCTAGCTATGACACGCTGGCCGGACATCCTTCGACGTCTCGTAGCAGGCAATGCGCAAATTACATCGCTCGATCCGCGCCGGGACATGCCAAGCCAGGGCGTACCTTATTGACATTTTTGGGCTCTCCACGGTGAAGGCAAGGTCGTGTCATGCCAATGGCCACGTGTCTTATGTAGCCGAGGCCGCCATAAAAAAAAAACTCCCTTGATGCTTCAGTTCACAACAGCATCGAGCTTTCACTATTGGGCCAGCAGCCAAGATCAGTTGACTGTAAAGATTCAGGCTACTAAGGTCGCTCACCATCTAGATTGTTGATTCAGACCATCAAGGTGATTGTTATTACTGATGGTAATTTTTACAGTTATCCAACAAATATTGATGAAAATGTTGCAATCATCAAGGTTGTTTGGCTTGCTACTGCAGAACGTTGTGGGGGCTGCAAGAGGTAATTTCCACATCTATCAAGCAAAAGTTGATATAAACGTTGCAATCGTCAAGGTTGAGCTTGTTAACACGGAACATTGCGATGCCGCAAGAGGTGGTCCTATATTATTACAGTCAGGATTTTGCTTGCTATAACACATCAAGCGCATCGAGGTGATGCTCCTCCTGTCTATTAACATCGCTAAACAACGGAAATAGGAATAACAAACCAGATTAGCAAAATCATTGCTCTGCACCATTCAGGGGCAGTGCAATACATATGGAATAATCAAATCAAGATATTCCATAAAAGTGGAACTTCTGTTGGTGAGGAATAAACAATAAAGATCGATAGAGATATACCCACGGTCTATCACAACAATATTCAAGTTGCAAAAGCTTGTCGAGGTCATCTTCCAAGTGCCTATTCATATTCATAGGTCTATAAAGAAACAAATACAATTTCTTGAACTGTGTTTCTATTATGTAGTACATGCTAAAATCTTTACACATTGTTGTTAACCTTTATGGTACATACAATCTTCGTTTCATATAGGGTTGTGTTGTAGACTTTCGCCATCAGAGATGGGTGCTCGCACATGGATAGGTAGGCTATGGGTAGCTGCACAATGCAAAGACAGTCTAAGTTGCCAAAAGAAAACATTTGTCATTGTAGGATGTCTGTTGTCTACATCTGCTATGTTCCAGTTGTTTATTGACCGAGGGAAATGCACTGCATCTCCTATTATTCAGGATTGAGAACTTCTAACTACATATATCATGTTTAAAACTTTTTACAGGACATAAAGAGAAATTATAACCCATAAAAGTTCATCATTTATTTAATAGTAAACAAACAATAAACAAATATGTTGTAGTGAGTCTAGCCACCCTATTTGTGCGGGCCAATTTGCTAGTTATCTTCTTATTTGAAGATCAAAAGAAGTTACCACATTTGCTCTCAAAGGCACAAAATTACCACATTAATTCAAAAAAAGACAAAGTATGAACCTTCAGATCTTATGAAGATCCAATGTTCTAGATAAAAACCAATTCATAAATAAAAAAGTTTGTTATAAAAAAATAGTTATTGAAGAAAGTATGTCGAGGAGTCCATGGAAAACAGATGTAAAAGAAATATTATGTGAGAGTCCAAGTCTAATAATATGGATACAATCATACCGTGTTACAACCAACGAAATCAAAATGGTAAACATAATAATGAAAGAAGCTGGTCACGTCTGTGTAAATAAAAAAAAAAAGAAAAACAATGGGAGTGCACGTCCTCTCATGAGTGTTCCATCCACCGCATCACCAAGAGCTTTGCCGCTGTAAATATTCCAGCAGTCAACTTCCCTAATGCTTCAATTCACACCAGCATTGGGCTTTCGCTATTGAGCCAGCAGCCAAGATCAGTTGACTGCGAAGATTCAGGCTACTAAGATCGTTCGCCATCTAGATTGTTGATTTCAGACCATCAAGGTGATTGTTATTACTGACAGTAATTTCTACAGCTATCCAACTAATATTGATGAAAATGTTGCAATCATCAAGGTTGTCTGGCTTGCTACTGTAGAACAACGTTGTGGGGCTGCAAGAGGTAATTTCCCGCATCTATCTGTTGAAATATGATCCAAATTACGTGGAGTCCTCCTACTTTACGGGTTATATTATGTAGGGATTTATTTGCTTAGTTGTCCACCTATATATATATATCTTGTGTGTTACACGGGAAGAGTTGAGAGAGAGACTCATTGTATTTCCCCTACTTTTGTAACTCTCCATCATATAGTAAAGATCGCCGGTTGACGCCCGTGGTTTTTTCCCGTAAGGGTTTTCCACGTAAAAATCTGTATCTCGTTTGATCTTCTTTCGCATTATTTGCTAACAAGTGACATCAGAGCCGGACACGAGATTAATTAATAATAATAATAATAATAATTAGGGTTTTGTCCCAGTTATTTCACCGCCGCCGGTGCCCTGTTTTCTTCCGCCGCCATCGATCTGGTTTTCTCCTCTCCGATTCGTACGCGTTTGGACTGGAGTTCCACGCACCATCAAAAGGCACGTTGTTCTCGGCGTCTCATGTTCTCGGGTCCGAGGCGGAGTTGTTTTCCGCCGGTTTCCACCTACAAAAGCTGCCGCACACTGCTGTTGCAGATCAAGGACCGAGGCGGTGTTCTCTGGCGATTTGGTGCTGTTGTGAAGAATTTAAGGATCTCTGCTAAGCGCACCCGAAGAAGGCTACCAGGAAATTGATTTCTAGTTGTTTTGTTGAACGTACACGCAAGTGTACACAGTGTTCTGCGGATTTTGCCTTGTGCACACAAGACTTTACCAGAGTTTCTGCAGATTTGATTATTGCTGATTTTCTTCAATGGCTTCTCTCAAGTATGATGTTCCGCTGCTAGACCGTGATACACGATTCACTCTGTGGCAAGTCAAGATGAGGGCAATATTAGCGCACACTGATTTGGATGATGCGCTTGATGGTTTCTCCGATAAGAAGAAAGAACTTTGGACCGATGAAGAAAAGCGTCGTGATCGTAAGACTCTTTCACAAATTCATCTTCATTTATCTAATAATATTTTGCAAGAGGTTTTGGATCAGAAAACCGCTGCTGCTTTATGGCTCAAGCTGGAGTCGATCTACATGTCTAAGGATCTCACCAGCAAGATGTATTTGAAGATGAAATTGTTCACACATAAGTTGTAAGAGGGTGATTCTTTGGCCTCTCATTTGTCAGTCTTTAAGGAGATTATTTCGGACCTAGCGTCCATGGATGTAAAATATGATGATGAGGATTTAGCACTTATGCTCTTGTGTTCATTGCCCCCTTCTTATTCAAACTTTAGAGACACTATATTATGCAATCATGTCACACTAAATGTCAATGAGGTTTATGATGCTTTGCATGCAAAGGAGAAGATAAAATTGATAGTGTCCTCTGAAGCTCCTGCCAGTTCTGATGGAGAAGGTTTGTCTATCCGTAGTAGGACAGAAAGGAAAACATTCAACAATGATAGAGATAAAAGTTCGAGTGGTCATAGAGGTCGCTCTAAATCCAGAGGCAAAGATAAGTTCTGCAGATATTGTAAGGGAGATACACATGTTATTTCTGAATGTTATAAGCTGCAGAATAAAGAGAAGAGAAAAGTTGAACAAAAGGCTAAAGGTAAATCTAATGATGATGGTAATGCCTCTGTTGCTTCTGCTGATAGCAGTTCTGATGATGATATTCTCGTTGCTTATGCTGGATGTGCCAAAATTAATGATGAATGGGTTCTTGATTCTTCCTGCTCGTTTCATATTTGCATTAACAGATATTGGTTTTCTACTTATGAATCTGTCCATAGTGGAGGCTCTGTTTGGATGGGTGATAGCACACCTTGCAAGGTAGTAGGCATGGGATCTGTTTAGATTAAGATGTCTGATGGTATTGTGAGGACATTGACAGATGTGAAGCATGTTCCAACTATGACGAGAAATCTCATTTCATTAAGTACTCTTGATCGCAAAGGGTATAAGTACTCCGCTGGAGGTGGAGTTATGAAGATAATTAAAGGCTCTCTTGTTGTTATGAAAGGTGATTTATTATCTGCCAATTTATATCTTCTTCAAGGCACTACAGTCATTGGCAATGTTTTTGTTTCTACCAAGTCATTATCTGATTCTGATGCTACTAACCTTTGGCATATGCTTCTTGGGCATATGAGTGAGCTTGGTATGACAGTTTTGAGCAAGAGAGGACTTCTTGATGGGCATAGCATCACTAAGCTAGATTTCTGTGAGCATTGTGTGTTTGGCAAACACAAGAGGGTGAAGTTCAACACTTCGGTTCAGACAACTGAAGGTATTCTTGATTATGTGCATTCTGATTTATGGGGGCCAGCTCGTAAGACTTCTTTTCGAGGTGCTCGTTATATGTTGACCATTATTGATGATTATTCAAGAAAGGTTTGGCCTTATTTTCTGAAGCATAAATCAGAAGCATTTTCTGCATTCAAAGAGTGGAAGACTATGGTGGAGAATCAAACTGAGAGAAAGGTGAAGGTTCTTCGCACTGATAATAGGATGGAATTCTGTTCTAATGCTTTTAATTCTTATTGTAAGTCTCATGGCATTGTGAGACATCACACTGTTGCTCATACACCTCAACAAAATGGTGTGGCTGAGCGTATGAACAGGACTATCATCTCTAAAGCCCGTTGCATGTTGTCTAATGCTGGCTTGAATAGGCGTTTCTGGGCTGAGGCTGCTTCCACTGCTTGTTTTCTCATTAATCGTTCTCCCTCTATTGCTATTGATAAGAAGACTCCAATTGAGGTATGATCTGGTTCTCCAGCAAATTATTCTGAATTGAGAGTGTTTGGTTGTCTTGCTTATGCTCATGTTGATAATGGTAAATTGGAACCTAGAGTTATTAAGTGCATTTTTCTTAGGTATGCTTCTGGTGTTAAAGGTTATAGATTGTGGGATCCTGAATCTAAGAAGTTTCTTACTAGCAGAAGTGTTGTCTTTAATGAATCTGCTATGTCTACTAATGCTCTTGTTCAGAGTTCGTAGACCTCAAGTGTGCAGGTGGAGCATGTTATTGATTCAGCACATACACCCGATGTTGATGTTTCAAATGCACCTATTGATGATGATTCATCTGTTATCCCACATTCTTCTCCCGTTGTGCAATCTCCACAACGTTCTATTGCAGCTCGAAGGTCTAGGAGGCCTCATGTTCGACCCAAGAGGTTAATTGAAGAATGTAATATTGTTGCTTATGCTTTGAGTTGTGCAGAAGATGTTGAAGGTAGTGCTGAACCTTCTAATTATTCTGAGGCTATTTCTTCTGTGGATTGCAACAATTGGGTTACCGCTATGCAAGATGAGATGGAGTCACTTAAAAAGAATGGTACTTGGGATTTAGTACCATTGCCTAAAGAGAAGAAGCCCGTTCGTTGCAAGTGGATTTTTAAGAGAAAGGAGCCAATTTCTCCTAATGAAACAACAAGGTATAAAGCAAGGTTGGTTGCTAAAGGCTATAGTCAAATTCTAGGTATTGACTATAATGATGTCTTTTCTCCTGTTGTGAAACATAGCTCTATTCGTACTTTACTTAGTATTGTTGCTATGCATGATTATGAGCTTGAGCAATTAGATGTTAAAAATGCATTCTTACATGGAGAGTTGAATGAGGACATTTATATGGATCAACCTGAAGGTTTTGCTATTCCTGGAAAAGAACACCTTGTCTGTAAGTTAAAGAAATCCCTTTATGGTTTGAAACAATCTCCTAGACAGTGGTATAAGAGATTTGACTCATTTATGCTCTCTCATGGTTTTAAGCATTCTAATTATGATAGCTGTGTTTATTTGAAGACCGTTAATGGCTCAGCTATTTATTTGCTTCTCTATGTCGATGATATGTTGATTGCTGCAAAAGATAAGTCAGAAATAGCCAAATTAAAAGCACAATTAAGTAATGAATTTGAGATGAAGGATTTGGGTGCAGCAAAGAAAATTCTTGGCATGGAGATTATTAGAGAGAGGCAGTCTGACGAGTTATATCTTAGTCAGAAAGGATATATTGAAAAGGTCCTTCGTCGTTTCAATATGTATAATGCTAAACCAGTGAGTACTCCTTTAGCTCCACATTTCAGATTATCTTCAGCTTTATGTCCTGAGTCAGATTATGATATTGAGTACATGTCTAGAGTTCCTTATACCAGCGCAGTTGGTTCTCTTATGTATGCTATGGTTTGCTCTCGTCCTGAATTGTCATATGCACTGAGTGTTGTCAGTAGATACATGTCTAATCCTGGTAGAGAGCATTGGAAAGCAGTTCAATGGATTTTAAGATATATGCGTGGTACTTCTAGTGCTTGTTTGCAGTTTGGGAAATCTGGAGATGGAATTGTTGGTTATGTTGACTCAGATTATGCTGGTGATTTGGATAGAAGGAGATCTCTCACAGGTTATGTTTTCACCATTGGTGGTTGTGCTGTTAGTTGGAAAGCTTGCTTACAGTCTACTGTTGCTTTATCAACTACTAAAGCTGAATATATGGCTATTTCTGAAGCTTGTAAAGAAGCTATTTGGCTTCGAGGTTTATATATTGAGCTTTGTGGAGATGATTCTTACACTACTATATTCTGTGATAGTCAGAGTGTCATTTACCTTATAAAAGATCAGATATTTCATGAGAGGACAAAACACATTGATGTGAGGTATCATTTTATCCAAGATGTTATTGCTCTTGGTGATATTAAAGTATGCAAGATCAGTACTCATTTTAATCCTGCTGATATGATGACAAAGCCAGTTCCCACTACTAAGTTTGAGCTATGCTCGAGCTTAGTTGGTGTTATAGTTTAAGTCCTAGTGACTTGTTGGCACACGGTGCTATTTATTATTGAAGGGAGTTCATTGATGATCCTTCATTTGATATAAGATGAAATTTGTCTCAAGGTGGAGTTTGTTGAAATATGATCCAAATTACGTGGAGTCCTCCTACTTTATGGGTTATATTGTGTAGGGATTTATTTTCTTAGTTGTCCACCCATATATATACATCTTGTGTATTGCACGGGAAGAGTTGAGAGAGAGACTCATTGTATTTCCCCTGCTTTTGTAACTCTCCATCATATAGTAAAGATCACCGGTTGACGCCCGTGGTTTTTTCCTGCAAGGGTTTTCCACGTAAAAATCTGTGTCTCGTTTAATCTTGCTTCGCATTATTTGCTAACACTATCAAGCAAATGTTGATAAAAAACGTTGGTCAATGTTGAGCTTATTACCACGGAACAATGTGATGCCGCAAGAGGTTGTCCTATATTATTACAGTCAGAATTTGATTTGCTATAACACAGCAAGCTCGCTGAGGTGACACTCCTCCTATCTATTAACATCACTGAACAACAGAGATAGGAATAACAAATAAAATTAACGATTCATTGCTTTGCACCATTCACGGCAGTGCAGTACATATGGAATTATCAAATCAAGTTATTCAATAAAAGTGGAACATCTGTTGGTGAGGAATAATAAATTAATAAAGACCAATAGAGCGTTGTGGAGATGATTCTTACACTACTATATTCTGTGATAGTCAGAGTGCCATTTATCTTACAAAAGATCAGATGTTTCATGAGAGGACAAAACACATTGATGTGAGGTATCATTTTATCCGAGATGTTATTGCTCTTGGTGATATTAAAGTATGCAAGATCAGTACTCATTTTAATCCTGCTGATATGATAACAAAGCCAGTTCCCACTACTAAGTTTGAGCTATGCTCGAGCTTAGTTGGTGTTACAGTTGCAAAGAAAAGCTTTTCAAGGTCATCCTCCGAGTGTCTATTCATGTTGATAGGTCTATAAAGAAATAAATACAATTTCTTGAACTTTTTTTTTTCTTATATAGTACATGCTAAAGCTTTACACATTGTTGTTAATCTTTTCGATGCATACAATCTTCATTTCATATAGGGTTATTTTGTAGACGTTCGCCGTCAGAGATGTGTGCTCGCACATGGATCGGTAGGCTATGGGTAGCTGCACAATGCAAAGGCGAGCATGAAAGTCGCCAAAGGCAGGTGCAGTCTAAGTTGCAAAAAGAAAACATTTGTGGTTGTAGGATGTCTGTTGTCTACATGTGCTAAGTTCCAGTTGTTTATTCACCAAAATGCGCTACATCTCCTTTTATTCAGGACCGAGAGTTTAAAAAGAAAACATTTGTGGTTGTAGGATGTCTGTTGTCTACATGTGCTAAGTTCTAGTTGTTTATTCACCGAAATGCACTGCATCTTGTTTTATTCAGGATCAAGAACTTCTAACTATATATATCAGGTTTAATTTTTTTTTACAGGTTATTCAGAAAAATTATAAACCATAAAAGCTCATCAATTATATTTAGTAGTAATCGAACAATAAACAAATATGTTGTAGTGAGTCTAGCCGCGCTATTTGCTTGGCTCAACTTGCTAGTTTAATAGAACAAGTGAATAGCTCTCTTTGAAGACAGCACCTGTGAATTGTAGTTGCTCAAAACTCCTTCTCTTCAACGGTTAAATGGGAAACAAAGATAGTATAAGAAATAAATGTAGTTGTTTGCCCGGACCATATATATAGGAGAACCCAGAGAGCGCGGCCTGGTTGTCATAACTTATTCTCTCCTGATGCCTTACCTATGCATATCACTAGGCACCCTCAAAGGCCACATTACTTGACTATGTAGGCTACTGGAATGGCAGGCATAAGGAACCCTAGCACTAGATGAAAACAACTTCCTTGTGCCTGATTTCTTCAATGCTGAAGATTATCTCTGAGATCTAGGATAGTATGTACCTAACTGAGTGCTACAACAGAAAGTTTAGCTTTTAGAATTACGATGAGGTGTACATGTGTTGAGCCATGCAAAATTTTAGTTTTTTCAGTATTCTGATGCTTTGGCACAGGAATTTCATAGTTCATTCAAACTAGGCCTAGCAATATCTAGACGCCAGACTCGTGATATGTACTTCTTTGGTGTGCTTTTGTTTTCCTGCACATGCCAAAGCTTTGCTCGACAAAGAGACGTAAAAGAAGAAATGATGAGATCTCTCTAAAGGGAGTACGTAGCTGAAAGTTTGGAATGTTTGAATGACACTACTTGGTCAACAAAGGGAGATACAACACTTCTGGAAGACCTCGTCTCTGCTTCTCTCTCCCGTATCAGGGCGTGGAAGATTTTGGAATTCAATGTTGTGATTGTTTGAAACAGGAATTTCATAGTCGATTCAAACTAGGATTTGAATTCAGCAATATTGGCTGTTGGATTTGTGATATGTGGTGGATAGACATGTTTGTTTTCTAACACGCAAAAGCTTTGCATGTTAAAGATTTAACAGAAGAAGAGGAAAGATATCTCTAAAGATAGTAGCTGCAAATTGCTTTTGTTCAAAACTGCTTTTCTTCAAATTCGTCAATGTTGGCCACAAGATTCTGGTATGTACTTGTCATGAAACAGTGGATATCCTTTTTTTAGAGCACGCAAAGCACAAACTATCTACTTGTCAGAGATTTAATAAAAGAAGCGAAAAAGCTCTATCTGAAGACAGCACAAAATTGTAGTGCTAGGCCTGAGTGCCGCCTCCAACGGCTAGGCCCGCTTACATGGGAAATAAAGCATAGTACCAGAAGTATAAATGGTATTGTTTGCGAGTATAGTATAGGAGCAGAGAGAGCTTGGCCTGATTGTCATTTATTATTCGGACTTGATGCGTTTCACGTGCATGTTACTAGGTACTCCGTCCCGCAAAGCATGTCGCTTTGGCACCTCAGCGGAGAGAATAAGGATAAGAAAAAATGACCTGCATGCCCTCATTAATTGGAGTTCCCATCTGCACTGATGTCAGGGAGATTAGGAGAGGGAGGAGTGCATCCCGTGATCTGGCTTGGCTATGTGGAGAATGAGCTGTGCTTTTTGCTTTTTTATATTCCCCAAGCTACTCAGTTGATTAGACCGGGGCAGCTTTTCTCGGAAACAACCCAAGACGACATGTTTTCGGGGATAAATTTTTGAGACTAAAACGACATGTTTTAAGGGACGGAGGGAGTACCCTTAAACGCCATATTACTCGACTAGGCATACTACTGGAATGATAGACATCAAGAACTGCAGTACTAAATGAATCAGTCTTTGTGATGCGTTTCCTCTATCCCATCCAAATACATAATTGTTGGAATGAAATTATAAGTTTTAAGTTCCTTTAAATTATGCTTCAAATCTGACCATGTTGTTTGCCGAATTTGTGACATGTAATTATCCGAAGACACTGAGAACACCGAAAAAACAACATCAAATGCGATCCAAGAATCGGCAATACGCCATCAGCAGGTCGTCAATCAGACGCAACTGAGGTTCCAAAGACATGTGCAAGCTAACAAGCTTGAAGTGTGAGCCTACGGGGAATGCTGATACGTTGCCTGAGATGTCTAATTCTGCTATTCTTGATCCCTACAATGCCTAGTGCTATCTTCATGTTGTTTGTATCTCGCTGACAAATGAGCTCACCTGAGGAGCAGAGCCTAGATTCAGGATCGTTAAAGTCGCACTTTATCTCTTTTTTCCTTCAGAAGAGAGGAAGTTATATAGATGGAGTTTTACTGTCCAAAATATTTGGCATTAGTTTTAAAAAAAATATTGGCTAATAGCTTAATCCAATAGTTTAGATTGGATAATCTAAACACATAACTATTGGCCAATAGTTTATCAGTTGAGGATAATATCAGAAAAATAATATTTCTAGATTTATAATAATTATTTTATATTACCATAAATAAAAATAAATTAGTAATATGATGAATAATTGATGATATATTTTTTTAAAAGATCAATTGATGTTTTAATAATTTGGTATGATCAGATTTCTATTATCTCTACAATCTATTAATTTAGGTGAACACGTTCACAATATGCCGTACGCCCACAAAGTTAGATATTGAATCTAAATCAGTTTCGTACCTTCCATATCAAGCACCAAATTCAAAAAATCATAAATCTCTCATCCGGAGATCAAATGAGACAAACTCAGACTCTATCTCGTAGCTCTCAAAAAGTTCTACAACTTTTATATTTTTGAAGTCAAGATTCCGTCGTTTTAATTTCCAAATTTATGATGCAAAAATATTTATTCTGATTTAGATTCCTCTGCGCAGCTCTCTGTGCGGAGCCCATATCTTCTACCTTCGGAGTTCAAATAATATGATCCATAGAGATCTAGTGGTATCTTGTAGGTGTCATGAGTTTATGAGAATCCCTCTTTACATGACAAATTGTGCTTTATATCGGTACTTCTTATATTTGAGTATCTTTTTAATACCATTTCACTTAATTTTATAATATAACACTCAAACAACACTACATGTGGAAATCATTAATATTAGAGGTAAAAAAAAATTATGATAAAAATACGGTGAAAAGTGATAGAAAAATTGTGACTTATGATATATAAAATGGTACACTAAGAAGTACCAATAATAATATAAATATAAACTTTCATATAAAAAATGTCAATAATTATATTGTATAAATAATTTACGTTTAGATCATAAAGAGTGTTTTATTTTTTTAAAACCTATAGCAACGCAGGGGCACTTTACTGGTAAAATAAATATAAAATTATTTATAATGGTGCAATTATAAAATTATACTCAAACTATTGGCCAATAGTTTCTCAAAACTAATGGCCAATATTTTAGACAGTAAAACTCCTCTTATATAGACAAGACATCATATAGCATAGTGACATCTTCTCTGGGTTATTTAATTGAGAAATGTTACAGTTCCGGGAAATAATAATTACATATATTTATTACAACACCAATATCCGGTGCCTATATCTGGAGTTTAGGGATCGTGAGGTATGTAAGTGTGGACCCATATGTCAATGTTTAGAAGAAGCAAATTTCAGTTAATACAATGAATAGTTGAATAGGTGGGTTTGTTGCCTGGGCTTTTGTAAAACAGAACATGATTGCAAACATACTATATGTACAAGAGAAGTAGAGAACAACTGGAACTTAGTGCCTCCTTATGCAATTGGGTACACAAGGAGATTGGAGAACAAAGCGTAAGAGCATGCCTATTGTAAAAATGTGTCCTGATGTGGCACCCATTCCCCTGGTTTGTCCACATAGTGCTTTTTGTGCACTGCAATTTCATATCGTCCTAGATAGTACTTTGCATGGGAGACATTGGGAAGAGTTTATAGCAGCCAGACTTTCTACCAAGGAGTTCCAAAACATGTTTCTGTGCTACAGGGATCACGTATGCCAATATGAGAACCACTTCCAGTGCACGTTCTGATGTTTCACAACTGGCTACCTGCTTTCTGTTCGAGAAGAACAGGTGACATATGAACACATGGAAGGAGGACACCAGTTTGCACCGCGGCGCTCTCTACGGAGTCCGTTTGGTGGACAACAAAGATAGCTGTTGGGATGCTTTTGCTAGTACGTGCACTTCAGTTTCAGTCACTCTTAGAGTACTTGCTGGTCTTTTCAGCCGTCTTGCTCAGCATTATGTATGCTCTTGTGAGGGCAAATTGCATCTCGATCTGCTCTCTGGAAGTTCCGTTTTGATCTTTTCTTGGTAAAATAAAAACAAACTTTCTTTCTCGCTATTTTAGTCATCAAGCCAACATGCACAAATGCAGGAAGTGCTGTAATCGAGGGTCACGATATAATGATAAAGAGTGTTTTTCCTTGTTCTTGTCACTATGGACGAGCTGAGCCATAACATCGCGGTTGCTGAATGCAGTAGTTGCATCGTCGATGACGATCCTGTGCTACAAATGTTGCTCAGGTGCCCGCCCTGGCTCAGTGGATGATGTCTCGCCTCCTCCTGGCTGCTCTCAGTGAGTGCTACATCAAGTGAGCATGTCGCCAGGAGAGCATGCCCATGGACTCTGCATTGACCGTCCGCACCACCTTGTCGAATCATCCTGATTGATCTGATGACAATGACCGCAAGCATGGAGGCTTGTGAACTTGATGGAGTTCAAGGATTGATGGAGATGGATCAAAGCGGAGAACAAGCTATGGTGCAAGTGTTTGAAATACTTGAGTAGTTGTTAGGTTTTTGAGTCCATATGAAAAACCGGACTATCAAGGGGGTCTAGTTCATTCTCTTAGGTCATGTCTAGTTGGTGATGTGTAAGGTTGCTCGGTGAAATCAAAGGCACTAGATGACAGTGGAGAAGCCAAGGAGCTGTTCGGAGAAGCCGAGAAACGAAGTCAAGCGAGGACGACAAGTTTCAGCTTCTGGACATAGAGACCGAATAGAGGGGTCAGTGGAGACCGGACTGTACGGTCACTATAGGAGTTTTCCAGGACTTAGCGCGAGGAGCAAGAACTCTGTCAGCAGGAGCCTTCATACAGACCATATGGTCTGGTCTGCTGACCGGACGGTCCGGTCAGTAGGAGTGCAGGAAAGACAGAAGAGGTGCATTTTACGGAGGCTCCTGGAATGGAGAGAGAAAGTGGACCGGACGGTGCGGTCCAGTGACCGGATAGTCCGGTCAGTACACGATTTTGCCTGGACAGAGGAGGCCAACGATTGAGGAGAGCCGTTACAGAGTGACCAGACGGTCCGGTCAGGCAGTGACCGGACAATCCGATCAGTGTATCCAGAAAGGCAATTTCATGGAGCAACGACTAGTCTGAGGTTGGGAGCCTATATAACTTTGTTGCTGGGGTCTTGGAGACCTCTCTTGACCAGTGGAATACCTGAGAGCATTTGGTAAGGTCCAAGAGGAAAAGAGGAGAGCACTAGGAGGAGATATTGCATAACTTAGGAGTGCTAGAGAATAGTAGCTTGAGCATCTTGCATATCTAAATCTAGGGTATCCTTGAGAGTGTGATCTAGATTGTTACTCTTGGTCTATGGTGAGATCTAGACCGGTTAGGTGTCGGTGATCAAGCCTATCGTGATTGGTTGTGAAGGCCATCACATCTTTGTACACGGTTTGAGCCCGCCGTTGAAAGAGGCATCGCTAGTGAGCGCCCGTGTCGGCTCGGGGAGTCCGACAAGTTCTTAAGGGAGGCGATCTTGTGCTTTGTGCAGCGGTGAAGCACACCATGTCTTCACTCGAGGAGTGATTGCGGGCTCGTGAGCGAGAACTCCACTTGGTGGCGGGAGGAACTAGGACTCCAGCGGGAGTGGTCCAACGAGGATTAGGGGAAGGCACCATCCTTCTGAGACCTCGGGAAAAAACATGAGCATTCCTTGACCCTCTCTTTACTATTCCGCATTTGTGTGCTCTAGTGAGTAGGGTGACTTGTGGCTTGCATAGGCTAGTGTGATTGGCTTCCGCACTTTATCTTTATCTTATCATGAACACTAGCATGTGTACGGTCTTGGCCTACTAGACTTGTTTAGGTTGCTTATCTTGTTAGACTTGAGTAGCAGAATTGAAGTTTTTGGATTCGTGAGCGGCTTACCGATTCACCCCCCTCTTTGTACGCCTACGGTCCTTATAAGTGGTATCAGAGCCAAGTGCTCATCTTTGAGACTTCACCGCCTTGAGTAAGGATGCCGGAACAGATGGGGAGTGTTCCCATATTCAATGGTGAGGACTATGCTTATTGGAAGGCTCGCATGCAAGCCTACCTTTAGTCCCTTGATCCAGAGATATGGTCGGTCACTCACGAGTCCGATGCGAATGTGAACCTACTTGAGCCTGACTACATTAAGTGCAATGCTAAGGCCAAGAATGCTTTATTTGCTTGCATCTCTAAGGATGTTTTCACTCAGCTTGATGCTAGTTCCTCAGCATATGGTATCTGGACTGAGATTCAGGGGCTCTATAAGGGCACCAGTGATGTCAAAGAGGAAAGATACTATGTGCTGAAGAACAAGTATGATAACTTTACTAGATTGCCACAAGAGAGAGCTAACACTGTTCATTCTCGTTTTCATGTACTAGTGGAGGAGATCAATGCACTTGGGAATGATTTCAAGATGAAGCCCGTCGAGGTGATAAGAAGATTCTTGAGGCTATTCAAAGATCCCAAGTATGAGTCCATCATCACCTTCATCTTGCAAGGTGACCTCAAGACCAAGACTATGAAGGATGTAGTTGACAAGATCACCGCCTTCGAGAGCTACCAATTGGGGATGGATGATCCTCAACCATCCAACCTTGCTCTACCGACTGACAAGCAAGAATCTAGCAAGAGCAAGAAGAACAAGAAGAAGGTGATCATTGAGGATGATGATGAAGAAGATGATGATGAGGGTGACTTGACCGAAGACTTGGCTCTTCTCATAAGAAAGATGAAGAACTTCAAGAACAAGTTTGCTTCCAAGTCAAGAGACAAGTGCTTCAATTGTGGCTCAAAGAATCACTTTGTCCGAGAGTGCCCAAAGCCCAAGAAAGAAGCATTCAAGTCGCAAGATTCAAGTGAAGAAGAAGAAGAAGACCCCAAGGCCAAACACAAGAAGAAGAGGTACTTCAACAAGGACAAGAGCAAAGGTAAAGGCAAAGCTTAAGACTACAAGAAGAAGTCTTCTCGCAAGGCCCTTGTTGGAGAGTGGACAAGTGACAACTCATGTGATGAGTCCTCTTCCTCAAATGATGAAGAAGTGGCTGGTCTAGCCATGATCAAGACCACACCTACACGAGCTCTTCCTCCACCTCCCACATGCCTCATGGCCACGAGCCAACTTGGGGAGAGTGAGAATGAGAGCAGCGATGATAGCGATGATGAGGAGCTCTCATGTGCCGAGCTATGGAGTATGCCAGAGCAAGCCCGCGACATCACCATCAAGAAATCTAAAATGTTGGATGTGGTAAGAAAAGAGTGTAAGTTGGCTAAGGACCATGTTGGTGAGCTTGAGAGTGAGCTCAAGAACCTTGTCACTTCTCATGAGGCCCTAAACAAGAGTTATGACAAATTTAAGGGTGATCATGTAGAGTTTCATAAGAAGTACAAGGCTCTTGAGATTACTTTTGAGGCCATCAATGTTGAGAACCTTACCTCTCCCTCCCCTTGTTCATCCAAGAGTGATGCTTCTACTATGTGTGATGAACTAACTACCTCGATTGAGGTTTCTTCTCTTGAGCCACTTGTTTTGAAGAAACTTCACAAGCTCAAGGAAGAGAGGGAGATGATGATGAAGAGCTTTGAGAGACTCAAAGCCACTCATAGGGAGATACTTGGGAAGAACTAAGTAAATAAAGTCTCCAAGACTTCCTCTCTTGAGCCATTCATGTTGGAAGAATACGACAAGCTCAAGAAAGAGAGGAAGACGGTGATGGACGGCTTTGAGAGGCTCACACGAGGTAGAGCCATCCACAAGGAGATTCTTGGAAGGAACCTTATGAACAATGTCTCCCATCGGGGACTTGACTCATATCCCGCCGCCATCGACATCATAGGGACGAGTGATTCCATCCCCACATGGATCAAACCCCTTCTCGCTGATGACTACTATTGCGAGAGGTGTTGCAAGGATGGCCACACCACCAAGGATTGTCCCATGGTGAGAAATTCCATTGTTTTGCCTAACGCTAACTTGTTCCATGAGAACATACATTTCAAGCTTTTTAGGAACAAGGATGGCAAGGTGAAACCTAAGGCCTTGGGACCATCAAACAAGAAGAGGAAGGTCAAGAGCATATGGGTGCCTAAGTGCATTGTTGATCTTGAGAGATCGTCTATGTATAAATGGGTGCCCAAGAACAAGACCTAGATGGTGGTGGTGGTGGACCGAGCGCTTTCATGAAGATCATGTGAAGTCCACCACAAGTGACATGGACCTCAACGACCTATCTACTCATAAGGGAGGTAACTGTGTTAGTTCTTGGTAGTTGTAGTGTGTTTTTCTTTCTCTTGCATTGCATGGTAATTAGGACTCCTTTGTGACTAAAAGAAAAACACATAAAAATTAGTCAATGTCTAACCCATCCAAGATAGCTATAAGCAAGGGGGAGTACTTGAGATGATGGTCTGACTTCTCTCAAGGTAAGGGCATGGCTTATAGTGAGTAAGCTTGGGAGGAGTTCAAACTTGATATTTTTAGGTTTCCTTTGTGTCTTATTCTTTGACATTGCTTGCATCCACATGGCATGTTTACTTTCATTGCATGTTGCATACATCATATAAGAAACACAAAGGAGGCTTGTCACATTTGGAGATATTTGTGCCTCATGCTCTATATGAGATTACATCTCCGTAAGTGTGACCAAAGGAAAGGATTGTGCTTCATGCCCATTGAGCAAGCTCTTATGGACTCCGAGGTTAAATCTACTCATGTGGTTCATGGACTAAGGCTCATACATACCCTTTGGTTCTTTTTTGCCTTGGTTCTTATTTGCTTGATCTTTCATTTGGTATTTGCGAAAACTATGAGGCCATAGAGTGCCACTATTTGAAAAGGAGTGTTTGAGTGTTT